>JAREIK010001563.1:2861594-4061594 GCA_029783825.1 Sapria himalayana | reverse complement strand
TATATTTTTGCTTATACTATTAGGTTAATTATGTGAGATTATACCTAACATTATAAATTTCACCTATTGGCCTATCTTATATAATTCTGATACCTAACATTAATGATGACTTCATTATTCAAAGCATTATCAAATATAATACTAAAAACTTATTTTGGATGTCATATTTTCTAAAGATCATCATTATATACTCATATATGATAGGGTTATAATGAGGATGTAAGATCTTAAAAAATTCTGAATTTTTTTTTATTATGTTTCTATTTTTGAATCTACATAGTGGGTGATAAGACATATAAAATGATGTATCATTGTGACTAATCCATATGCTAGACTTCACGGATACCACACTACTATATTTTCTAAATTTATTAATTATTAATAAATTTATTAACTTATGATACATAATACTGACTTCTCTGAGATCCTCTAAAAATATAATTGGAAGATTCATGATAATAATCAATTTAGTCATGCCTTCCCTCTCAAAGTCATTGGGGTAAATAAAGGGGTCCAATAAAGTTGAACTTGAACCAATTTCAAAAGCCTCACTACTCAGTCTGGTTTGTCTAAGAACTGATGATCTCAGAGAATACTAAACCAAAAGTTCAAAAAAATAACACAAAACAAGCAATACAAATCAATGCACAAAAATAAAATAGTATTATTCAAACTATTCAATAGTTGGTAGGATCATGGTGTACAAGGATAACCATGACCAATTAGATAAAATTAGCCAATAATAGATGCTCAAACTATGCAAAATTCATTATTATACATTTTCTACAAAATACTTCTAAAACCTATTAATTTCATGACTTCAATAAAACTCACTAAAACTCTAAAGTCATAAAATCAATCCATAATTTCTTCAATTCCAGACCTATACAATATTATAGAGTACCAAAATACTTATGAATGTTTGGTAGTTTGAATAATAAATAACTTTTATACTAAAACAATTACTTATCCCTGAGTACTAACTTTTTCCTCCGTGACAAATTATTCATCATCTCTATAAATTGCTATGATTGGGCTTGAGTGTCATATGATCTAAAAATTAGTGGTGCAACTTCAAGTGGACATGCTAATAATTATGGTAGGGTTTGAGTTTCATGACTATACTTGTAGGTCATTGGATATGTATATTAATTTATGTGGCAAATATAAGTGTTTATTATATCACACTTGTGAAAAAAATAATTTTTGGGCGGCCTTCCAAATAGCGCTATATTTACAATCCATAACTAGATCATTAAAATCTCTCTTCATCTATTAGATATCTTTGATATCTATGATATCTTCTTCTCAGTATATTATTTTATCATCTTCTTGTTTATTTCTTCTTTTTGTCTAGTTTCTACTATAATTGTTTCTTAAGCTTTTTCTCATTGTTGAGTGTTGCAATATTAGTGAATGTTGTAGATTTTTCCTTGGTGTTGATTTATCCATTTTCTTCATGAATCTACAAATTCATGGCATGGGATATAACTATGGATTTGCCTTTAAGTTTTTTCTTGTCCTTTTGGCCCTATAACTCCAAATTCATAGTGTTGAGTGAAGCTATGGCTTTATCTTGAAGCTTTTACTTGCCCTCTTCATTTTCTAACTCCATAGTTATAGTGTTGTGCTTAGTTATGACTTTGTCTTTAATCTTCTGATAGACTAATTCATTTTGTATCTCCAAAGGCAAGACATGAGGCACACCCCTGACTTTTTCTTCATGTTTTTCTTGGGCATTTTTTAATGTTAAGCCAAAGGAACTATGCATAGCCAAGACTATGCCTTAAATATTTTTTTGGCCATTTTTATTTTGTATTACTAAAGACATGTCATTGCTTATAGTTGTAGCCTTATATTTGAGTAGTTCATCCATGATTTATGTCTCAATTGTATAATATTTTACCTTTTGTCCATTCATCTTAAAATTCTTTTCCATTTCTTGATTTCACCAAGAATGACCCATAAGGTATTATATATATTATTTTAAATGGATTATTTCATTAAGAGGTCAACTTCCTTGAGAATAACTTCAGTCAGGAATTGAAAAGCCATACCTTTTCTTCAACTTTAAACTTTCTCATTTGTAAAATCTTATCATGCCATTGTTTATTTTTGTCTTCTAAATGCATGAGTTATTATATGCTTTATTTCTCAATTCTTCTAATTTGCTTGTTTTTAGAAACCTTCCTTCCCTACCACAATCAAATCATAATTTAATTTTTTGATAACCTATCATGCTTTATGTTCAAGTTCAATTGGCAAGTAACAAACCTTTGTAAAAAATGAGCATAAAGGGAGATATTTCCAATGGTGTCTTGAAAGTAGTTCTTTAGCTATATAATGTCTCTTCCAAATATTGAGACCAATCTCTCCTAGATTGATTGACTATTTTCTCCAAAAAAAAATTTATCTTTTTATTCAAGATTTCTACTTGCCTATTTATTTGTTGATGATATGTGAGCCCTTTTATATGTGTCGTTCCATGCCTAGCCAAATATGCTTCAAACATTTTATTATAGGAATAGCTTTTCTCATCACTTATGATACACTTTGATGCTCTAAATTGAGTGAAAATATTTTTGTATAAGAACTCTAAAATTATCTTCACATCATTTTTGTACACTAAAGCCACTTCCACCCATTTTGATACATAATTGACTACTAATATTATATATTCTTTATCACAAGATATTGGAAAAAGATCCATAGTCTATTCTTGAAACTTAAAGATTTTCACTTTTAAAATACCATTCAATGGAATTTCATGTCATCTAGATATATTTCTTTATTATAAGCATCTATCACAATGTCATGTCATTTCTTGACAATCATGAAATAATGTTGTCCAATAGAAATTGGATTACAATACTTTATGATTAGTTTTTATAAAGTACCCTTCATATGGTGATGAATGGTATTTGAGAGTAATTACTTGTTGCTCATTTTTGGGGACACATCTAATAATCTAATTAGTGGATCTTTTAGATAACAATGGGTCATCTAGAGATAATGCTTCACACCATAAATACTCTTTTTTCATGTGAGATGAAAAATAGAGGTAAGACACCACCTGCTAAATAGTTAGCAAAATTAGTATACCATGGAATTCGAGTATATACTATTAGAATCTACTCATATAAGAAGTATTCTAAAATGTTAGCTTTTTTAATATAATCAACTCCAAGTTTTAATTATGTTAAATGGTCAGCTATTACAAGCTGTCTTTCATTCTTATTTCTAATTTCAAGATTGAATTCTTGGAGAATTATTATCTACCTTATCCACATTTTCCACAAGGATGTATGGTCAAAATGTGTCACATGAGAAAATCATAGCCTGAAATTTTTTCTCTATCATATAATTCACTTGGGCTTCATTTAATGCATGGCTGACATAAGTGATTGTTCTTAATATTTAATTTTGCTTCTATCCCTATATAACTCCTAAAGCATTTGCACTTGCATCATAGATAATAAAAAATAGTTCTTCCCATCATGGTATGATTAAGATTGGACTTTCCACCAATTATTTAGCTCTTCAAATGTATCTATACATTCTTGATCAAAATTAAAAGTTACATCTTTCTCCAATAAATTTTCATTATAATTTAGTTATTCTGAAAAATTGTGAATGAATCACCACTAAAAACCCGTGTGTCTGAGAAAGTGGCCACAACTCTAGATTACATTCCATTCTTTTTGCAACACAAATTACAGTATAGAAAATGACTATGACTTGAGCTAATATCTCTATAACATGAAGTTGTGACATAGTGAAGTGGCCATGGCTTTATGCATTTGTCTTCTTATCCTTAATAAAGGGCCATAGTGCTAGAAATGGCCATAACATGGTGAAGGGCTTGTAATAATAATATATAGCTTCAATGCTATGATAAAGTCATGACATTGGTATTGATACTTCTTAATTATTATATGATTACAGTGTTGTGATATAGCAAAGACACTAAGAAAGTAGTGTATCCTATTATCATGGTGCTAGAAAATGACAATGATGCAAAATTTTTTCTTTATGTCTTGTCTGTGATGAAGTGGATGGTGATGATGTGGATGGCCATGGTACTAGCCTTCTTTTATATCATGTATTGTATTGTTGTGATGCTACAAAAATGTAGTACTGGTAATTAGTTTGAACATAAATATTATGACTTTATCTTTCTTTGAGAGCAGGAGTCATAACCTTGGAAAGTAATCATACTTGAGTAATATCCTCTTTAACTTTTAGAGTCCTAAAACTCATGGCTTTGAATAATTTCCTTGACTTTGGCCTGAGAAGTTTTGCCTTTATAACTTCTTGTAGGTCAAAATTTAATACTTTATAAAATGATTGCAAATCTAATTTGAGACTATATAGGCATATTAAAAAATAAAGTTATGGTGATTGGGCTTGGTCATGACCTTGAGCATTAGTGATTTACTTGGTTGCTATGATATAGAAATAATATTGTAACTATTAAAATTCCACGAGATAGATGTGACTTATGACTCCATGATAATATCAAAGTCACTAAGAATATGTCACATAATGGAAAGATTGTGCTAAAGAGTTGGTAAAGTTATGATATACAAAGATTTCTATGATCAATTATATAGAGTTTTGGCTAAGAATAGATATCAAAACTATGCAAAACTCAATATTCTACCCTTTCTGCTAAACACCTCCAAAACCCTATTGATATCATGATTATTCATCAAAACTTGTGAAAACTCTAAAGTAGTGAAAACTCTAAAGTAGTGAAATCAATCCATATTTTACTTCATTCCATGCCTACACAACATCATAAAACATCAAAATATTGATGGATGTTTTTGTAGCTTAAACAATAAATAAGAATCTTTAAGACATGCACAAGTATGTGATGACTCATAAGGTGGTGATAATCCTTGTGAGTTGCTTTAACTCATATGATTTGTACCAATGAAACTTGATAGAAACTTATGTTAATTGTGCAAGTATGATACATATGAAGTTGAAAGTACAAATACATAACCAAATCAATCTTTGGTCTTTATGATATTTGAGGCTAAAGAATAAGAGTTTGCATATAAAACAACCATCAAGAAAAGTTTAAAAAGTTACCTATAAAATATGAGATTGTAAATTACTCTCGAGTAGAAATGAATTATTTTCGATGGTGACGTACAAAGGGGAAAACTAAGAGGTAATCACCATTGAGACATGCTCAATGGTGATAGCTACCTTGCATGGCAATAAGGTAATTAGTTATTGCATAACACCCCAACCTATATTCTATGTTCAACACAATATAATATGAGCAACTTAAACATCATCATATAGATTAAATGAATAAACCCATGAATCTAAGATTACCTAATAATCCAAATATCTATTTTACTAAAAGTGTGCTATCTCAATATTGAATAAAAAAACTAGTAATACGATCAATGTGAGATCGATATCTAGATAAAAGTCTACTTTACTACTTGTACGACTAATGTATTTGTTAATCTCTATTGACAAGATATTCTCATTAATTAGATTTTGGGATATAGCCTAATTGATAAAATTAAGTGGCATAATAAAGTCAATAATTATCTATTCTCCAACACATTTTCATCATCATCTATAACCCTCAAGTCATTGTAAAGAATGAACTCTTTTTTCTTGACATCTTTAAGGGTTTATCCTATAGCCAAAAATAAGTGTCCCAATAATGGTGTATATTATTCCTCTATATCTAAAACAACTAAATCCTCTAAAAATAATTATTCCTACCCTAATTAATACATCTTCAATAATTCCATCGAGGCATATAATAGACCAATCTTCAATTTGAAGTAAGAGAGATGTTAGAGTACTTTTGCTGAGATTCAATATTCATACAATTAACAACAGTATCAAATTGATATTTGCTCCCATGCCATAGAATACTTTTTGAAAGATATGATATCAAATAGTGTAAGATATAGTAAAATTTATTGAGATCCTTCAATTTCTTCAAAATTTTATTATGAATGATTACACTTCACTTCTCAATCATATTCACTATCTTGTCCATCTTCAACTTCTTCTTATTACTTATTTTGTCTTATATAAATTTCACATGGTTTGACATTTGGGCTAGATTTTTAGCAAATGATATGCTCACTTCTAACTTCTAAAATATATTGAGAAAATTCTTAAAATGTTCATCTAATTACCCCTTCTAAATTATTTTGGAATAGTTGATTCATAAAAAACTTATAATTGGCTTCATTTTGATTCCTTTCTTTATCTTCATATCTTTGTGTAAGTTTTATTCACTCAATTGTTTCTTCATTTCCTTTTTTTGCATCTTCAAGTGAAATTTAGGTTTATACTTCTTCTAAAGTCACAACATTGTTAGGTTCCATGACCAATATCTTTTATTCTTCTAGTTCTCTTCAGTAGGAGCAATTGGTTCTAAGAAACTTTCAGCTAGAGCCATAACATTTGAGAAAGTCATGATACTATCACCACCAAAAGTTCTAGAATCCTCATGTTCAAAATGTTTTTATAGCTTCGAAGTCATGACTTCTGAGAAATTCATAGAGTTATCACCACCTAAAAGTTATAGAATATTCTTGTTCAAATTATATTAGTAGCTTTTTTCTACTTATAAGTAATATAGAGGAGCAATTTCTTGAATTTGCTTCTATATCACTTGGGAGTTTATTTATTTATTTTTCCTTTATTAATAATACCAATCATCAGAGTTGAGTATCTATATATATTCTTCATCATTGAACTTGTTTGATCCTAATATTTTTATAACTTGAACTTCCTTGATTATTGTAGCCCACAACATTGTTCCTAATATTTTTATTACATTGCCCAATATTATACATCCCACCATAATATTTTTGAATGGTAATGTGCTTATTCTATTACATTGCCCAATATTAAATTGCCTAATGTTGGAATTTGGTATATTATTATTATTAGGTCAAAATACATACTATTTGCTTTGGATTTGATTAACTTATTCTATTTGATAAATGAGATCTGTGTCCACCACTTCATGTGGATGTAAAATAGTGATATCTCCCGATACTCTTTTCTTTTCCTCTTGAGTATCAAACTTCATTTAAATAGCTTCCATCTTTACTCCAATTATGGTGAACTAATCAAATTCCAACATTTCATCTTGTCTTCTCCCAAATGAGTAATAAATTGGATTTTGGTAGTTATTTTTTGCTAGCTTTTCAAATAAATAATATGCTTCATTCAATGATTTATTTATAATCATCCCACCAACAACCACATCAACCATGCACCTCATCATATGGTTCAGTCTATTATAGAAGGTTTGGGTTTGGAATTATAACTCAAATTCATACAAATTATATCACCTCAATAACTCCTTAAAATGGTCTCAAGAATCATTAAGTATCTCATGCTCATCTTATCAAAATTAGCTTATCTTGTTCTATAATTGAGATGAAATTTGAGGCAGGATAAATTTAGTGAGAAAGACCCTTACTAGGTCATACTAACTTTCAATGCAGTATTAAGGTAAATATTATAACCAACTATGTGCCTTATCACTTATTAAAAACAAAAATAAATGCAATCATTTTGTGTAAGGACTAACTCTATTCATTTTAATTATGTCTCATAGCTCCAAAAATATTTTGATATATCCATTAGAATCCTTTGATGCCCTTCCATATTAATGGTACTACTGAACCATAACTATAAGACTCAACTTTAACTTAAAGTAGTTGGCTTCCACATGTTGTAATCAAATACCTGAATAATTGGCCAACATCATGGGACTCTAATAGTCTCTTATGATATGGTGGTGGATTAGCTATTAGATAGTTTGCCCATTGCAACTATAGGTCTTTTTGCTATTGTCAGTGCTTTCTATAAGCTCTTTATCAACTCTTTGTCTGATAACTACTCATCTAGTTCTTTTGATTTTTAAGTATAAAGGGGTTAGCTTAGTCATAGAGCTTTAGCTCATAATAAAGTATTGAAAAAAAATAAAAATGATACAAACAAAAACTAAAATACAACTATTTACTTTCCAAACAAGTTAAAAAGACATTTAATTAACAAGTTAAAAATGATACATTATTATTGAGATAACAAATTATTTCTATGCAAGTGTCATTCATAATTCCATACCTTTTAGGCAACTTTGTCAATTGCCCTTGATGATTGCTTCATATGCATATTTTTATTTTCTGACCTCAGGTGTCATAAAGACTAGTGATTAACATAGTTTGTAAGCATTTATACTTTTAACTTCATAAGTAATTAACTCATATAATTAACACATATTTTCCTCAAGTTTTATCATTGGGAACTATATGAGTAAAAGAAACAGACAAGGACTATCACTATCTTGTGAGTCACAACATACTCATGCAATGTCCTAATGATTGTCTAACATAATCATTCTCAATAATGATGTGACCCACACAATAAAGTTGAAACTCTTAAAAAATATTTTATATAATGTCTATCCTAACTGAGAACTAATTCTTTTACGACATATACAATAGATTGTCATGTAAAAGTATACTTTAGCTTTGTAAGTATCATACTCACAATGATTAATATACCTAAATTTCAGGTGTTTACATATAGTTTTATCTTGCACATCACTATTAGAATGGTGGTCACTTCTTTTCTATTATATGAATGAGTGAGCCTCAGAGTTTTCCTATCACTATCAACAATGACAATCTCACACAAATCCACAAATAGTCAAAACCCTAGTTCAAGTTCTATTTAAATTACCCATCTATCAATATCCATAACACAATATAAATCAAATGCATTAAAAAAAATATAAAAAAAATCATTTTCACATCACATAAATCAATTTATTCAAATCCTTAACTACGAGCTATTTTTATTGAAATTCTCAAATCTACCCTATAGAGAGAGGGGGGGGGGGTGAGTGTTACACCCCCTAACTCTAGGGATTGCATTAAATCTTGTGTCCCTTACTTTCTTGTTAAACTTTAGAAAGTGTTAAATTCACCACAAAGGTTTGGTTATGGCTTTGGTATAGAGGGAGAAGAAAGAAGAAGGAAATTTTTTTCTAATTTTCAATCTTCACATTAATATTTGGTTGATTCTACAATACTATAAGTAAAAAGTCATGGCTTTTAAAAATAATTTGCAACTTTGGCCTTCATCTCTTGAGTTTGAGATCACGAATCTGAAAAATAACTACTACTCAAATCTTTTTGCAACACAAACTTATAGTGGTAGGCAATGGTCACAACTTGGGCCTATTATCTATGTAACACAAAGTTTTGGTGTTGTGAAGTGGCTTGGCTTCATGTCTTTATTTTCTCGTTCTTCATAAGGAGTCATAGTGCTAGGAAAAGTCACACCATGGTGGAGGGTCTTTCATATTGTTATATGGCCGTGACATGATGAAGGGTCTTCTTGATCATTATATAATCATGGCATTGGGAAAAAGTCATTGCACTAAGAAGATCTATCTTATGTATATTGTGGCAATGACACTATGAAATGGCTATGACACAAAATTTACCATTCATATATCATAAGTTTCTGTAGCACTATGAGTTACCACAGCATTTCCTTCATTTCTCCTATATATCATGTTAGAGAGGTACTGAAAGCATGTCATGATTTTGGTAATTAGCCCATATGTAATATTTACATTTTTGCTTTTCTTTGAGGATAAGAGTCATAGCCTTGGGAAATGGTCATACTCGAGTAATATTCTTTATAATTTTTAGTATTCCAAAAGTCATTGCGTTGAATAATTATTTTAGATTTATCCTAAATAGTTTTGACTTTTGTAACTTTTTATAGCTTAAAAGTTATGGATATTCTCAGTAATATAACTTTAAAATTATAGAAAGATTAGGAAGTATTCTAAAGCCATAGTCACTTTTTAGAGTTGTAATATTAAGCTTTAGAAATAAAAGTCAAAATCACACCATCTCCTAAAAATAATGACTTTCCACTTAGAAAAATATAAAAATATTAGAGTATAAAAGAGGAAAGAGAAGCAATCACCAAAAATAGTTATTCTCCATGTACCAAGCAAACGAAAAATGAAGCAAATAACTTTAGAGATAAATTTTCACACTTCCTAGAAGATTTATGAGTAGGCAAGGAGCACAAGGCATGGGATAACCATAAAGCTAGAAGTGCAACCCTCAAACACCCCCTCCCCTCTTTAGGGTATATTTAAAATATCAATCAAAATAACATAGGATTAGGGTTTGTGTCCTTGATTTTTGTGAGGGCTATCAATGGGAATCCAAGTTTTATGAGACTTATTCTATTATACCTCATGAATCACTTCCTAATATTAGGCTAAATTAAGATCTAGGATTGTGTACTTATAATTTTTGTGATATATAAATGATTTTGTGATTAATTATTGTATTTGATTTTATGTTGTGGAATAGAAATTAATGGATATGGTGATTAAATATAACTAAAATTAATGAATATTGTAGTCAATGAATGGTAAACCATGAGGCTCACTTGTGCATAAGGTAGGAAGGAAGCAACAACTTTTCTGATCAAGATGCATGAGAAAAATCAATGCATAAAAACCAAAAATTAAGGTATATTAATCATAATATGCATGATATTTACGAAGATGAAAACATGAATAATTTTATACACTACTTCTTTGTATATATCTTATAAGAACTAGTTCTCTATTGATATAAATATTTAATAGAATATTCTTCTAAGGGTTTTATATTTAGTGTGAGAGTCTCACAATGGAGGACATTGATAAGTAATCCATAGGACATACGTATGTGTAAGGTGACTCACAAAGTGGTGACAACCCATTGAGTTTATTTACCTCATATGGTTCCTATTAGTGAGATTTGAGGGAATCATATATTAATTATGTAAGTATGATGCTTACAAAGATGAAAATACAAATACTTATAAAATATATTAGTTCATGATCTTTATGATACTCGATGCCATGGGATAAAAATGTGCGTATGAAATAATTGTCAAGGATATTTAATGAGTTGCCTAAAAGGTATGGACTTGAAAATGAACCTTATATAGAAATGATTTATTATCTTGATGGTAGAGTACTAAGAAGATAACTACAAGTGAAAAAATATAATGATACAATTATGAAAGGACTATTATTGGAATAAGCTCAAGGGTGATAACCATCTTATATGCCATTAGGGTAAAGAGTCATTCTATTATAATCCAAACTTCATTATATATCATCACTCAACATAAATCTAACTATTTGAACATACATCATATGAATCAAGAAACCCTAGAATCGAAGAGTCATAAATAACTCCCTGAATATCTTTCATACTAAAAATTTGTTATCTCATTGTTGATTAATCTAACAACTAATATAATTACTATAGGATTGAAATTTGGACAAAGTTCTATTTACTATTTTTACAACTCATATATTTATGGATATTTATTATTAAGATACCCTTGCCAATGAGCTTTTGAAATACTATCTAATTAATAAAATCTAGCAGCATAATAAAGTTGTAATAAGTTTTGATGCATAATAGGAATTGTTTAGTTTGGTTATTAATTTTGAGTTGTTATGGTTATTGTTGAAAAAAGATAATTCTTTATTAGCAGTTTAGATAGTATTACTTTGATAGTCTTTATCAGATCTAATAGATTGTTTGGAATATAGATTATTAGCAATCATTGATGTTGGATAGTTATCCAGGTATTCAAATATAACTAGTTAAAATAAATTATTTTGAGTTGAAGTTGATTTTGATAGTAATGGTTCAGCAGCACCAATACAACATGATGATATCAAAGAATCTTAATAAATATGTCATAATGTTTTGGAATAATGCATCATAATAAAAATGATTAGAGTTAGTTCTAATGTAATAAAATTAAGTTTATTCTAATTCTCATTAAGGGATAAGAAGTAGAGTGAGTTATAGCGCTTATCTCCTAGCTCTATTGAGAGTTGGGATAAACATCTGAGGGTATTTCTTGCTATGTTTTTTCAAATTCAAATTATTTCTCAACTACGAAGCAAGATAAACTAGTTCTAGTTGGATGAACAATAAAATTTATATTATACTTGAGACTATTTTAAGGAGTTAATAAGGAAGTATTCTCAGTGTGGATTTTAGTTATGGTTCCAAGCCCAAGTGTTCTACAATAAGCTAAATTACATGATGCGTATACAATTGATTAGGCTATAAGTATATTTATCATAAATAAATATCTAGAAGAAGTATATCAATTATTCGAGGAGCTAAACAAAATTAATAACAAACTAAAAATTATCATTATCTTAAGAGAAGACAAGTTGAAGTAATAGAGTTGGATTGATTCACTACAATTGAAGTGAAGATAGAAGTTTTTCCAAGGAAGCTTGAAATCCAAGAGGAGAAGAGATGAAGATCAGAAGAAGTTACCATTTTGTAACTACATGAAATAACAAATTTAGATCTCATTTATCAAATAAAGAAAGCCAATAGATTATAAAGTACAACATATGTATTTTGAGTCTACTATAATATTTTGATGCACAATCATTTGAATTTGAGAAATCACAATATATTTTTGTATGAAGACTATAAGAGTGAGATGTAGAATGTTGGATAAGCTTTGAAAAACTTTGGGAAAATTTAGTGAGCTATAATAATCAAAGTGGATCAAACTTGAATAATCAAATTTCACAAAGAGAAGAGATGTCTAATTTTGAAGCAACCATGAATGCTATATTAATAAAACTATATAAGAGAAATAAATACCAAGACACTTAAATAAATAAGCTTGAATCAAGATCATAGGTGTCAAGTGGGCTAGATAGCCTAGTAATGGCATGAGGCATGACCTGACTGAGTCATGCCTAATCTGGCATGACACTGTCTAGAATTATTCTTGGACCTGGATTGCAATGGCCCAAGGCATGGCTCATGCCATGCTGCCTTACCTCATGTTGGGTTAGGCATGACCTGCATATCTAGCCAATTAGAATGGTCCACCAACATGATGACTATGACTCAAGACTAGGTCCCTGAAATGGGTCATGGGTCATAGAGAATTGGGTAACTGGATAAATGTGATCCACCTATGCCCGCAACCTTTTTTTTTAACTAGGGTTTTTTTAATAAAATTAAAATGTACCAACCATGTCCACATGGTGGGTTTTTTAATGAAACCCGATCCACCACATTGACGTAGCCTTGAGGCAACAAGTGAATGCACACACATGCCTGATAGCGATAGCAGTCACTATCATTGTCAGGTGCATGCATCGATATTCACATTTAAAAAAATTAAATATTAGAAGATCCTTGCCATTTGAATTTATTCCAATGGCGAGGGACAAAAATATGATAGCTGTAAAGTTTATGCCCATTTATATATTAAAAAAATCAAAACAATTTAAAAAAATATAATTTTTAAATAAAAAAATCTATAAATTTAGATTAAGTATTTAGAAATTTTCATTCTCAATTCATTATCTCTCTCCTCTCCTCTACTATGTGCTCTTTTCTACTATTCCTATCATTCTCAAATTGCAATTTATTGTTTCTTTTGTTTTCTAATTTCTCTCTCTTTGCAGGACTAAAGCTCTACTCTTTAGAAAAAATCAGAATGGAAGGATATCTCCAATTATGGTTACACTAATGCCTAATAGTATAAGAATCATAGTATTTTTTTTATTTGTTTATAAATATTAGTTATATATTTTTAAACATGAACTATAAAATTAACCAATGGCTAATAGTGAATATAATGATAATAAAATTAATATTAATTTAGATATGAATAATAATAATAATTCTATGGAAATGTCTGAGGCCAAAACTATGTTTTCTCCCATGGTCTTGACCCAAACTCAAATACCTATAAAAAAAACAAGAACTTTAATTATTTTGGCTCACTTTAAGGTAATAAAAAATAAAAATTTTAGGGGTATCAATAAAGAATTAGCACAATATGTATATTGTCAAAAAATATATTCATATAGAAATACAGGTAGCATTGAGCACCTAAAGAGAGGCATGCCGAGAAATGTACCTAAAATATAGTGTATTAGATCCTAGAAAAATCCAAATGTGCATAATTGGTGAGGTTTTTGAAGCTGAGTCTATTTTAAATTCTTTGATCCCAATCATATACCACTATGATTTAGGGAAGAAATGCATGACCAAACTAATTATGATCATGAGTCTTCCTATTAGAATTTTGAAAGATCCTAGGGTAGTCAGTATCATGTAGATCTACTTTTAGCATACTTATCATACGATTCCCATGTCTACAAGTAGGAATGATATAATTGATTAATATAAGTTAGAAAAATAATTAATAATTAATAATTAATAAATTTAGAAAATATAGTAAAGAGGTGTCCCTAACATCTGATATCTAGTATAATTATGATGATTCATCATTTACATGCCTTAGCATCCACTATATAAATTATACATGGGAACTTAATGAAAAATTTTAGGATTTTCTGAGATTATCCATCCTCATAATGATCATACCATATATGAGTACATGATTAGGATCTTTATAGATTATGAAATTCATAATAAAATATTTAGGATGATATTTGATAATACATTTAATAATGGTATTATTACTAGTATGTTTGTTAGGAATATTAGAGACATGCTATCAAATTAGATTTTTCACATTAAGTGCATGTGCCACATTATTAACCTGATAATACAAGCGAGAATGAAAGTTATTTTTCCATATTAGATAAAATAAGAAACTCACTATAAATATCTTAGAATACCTAGTAGACAAAAGAGTTTTGTAGTCTCTATTTTTCTACTGGCATAAAGAAGAATAAGTTCCAAATGGATATGAGACACCATTGAAATTATATTTACTTGATATTAAAATCATGTGTTGGATACGAATATATAATATTTTACTATGGTGATAAACTTATTATTGATGATTCTGATTGGGATATAAAAATTTCTTTTAAAAAATTATTAGAGATTTTCATGACAACGAATATGTGTTAGTCTATGTAACTCCCACAACTTTCATTTTACTCAGGTGTATATACAATATTAGTAGCATGTTTAGCAAGTTTATAGGTCACCCCTATATTTAGTATCATGGCCATTGAGATGGAAACCAAATATTTAAAGCACTAGTATACCATTCCATCTCTTTATTACCTAGCTACTTGCATAAATCCTAGGGTTAAGGTAGAAGAGGTAGAGAATATTTTGACATATATATCCATATATATGAACTATGGCCATCAACCTGAAGGGTCCATTTATGAAAAAATTGACAAACTTATGTACATATTATGACACTATAACTGAGATTAGAGTATGAACATGAATATCATACATTGAGGTGATGACTTCTTCATTCAATTAATGAGGGAGAAATGATGGGGTGGTCAATCAAATTGGAGTTAGCAATCTTGGTACTTAGATACAAATTACTGTTCAATCCTATCATATTATATTAATAATAATCTTGATATTTTATGTTGGGCAATTGCACTTCTACGGTAGTGAGATTAAGATACAAAAATAATAGAAACACAGAAAACAAGCAATATATATCCCAATCTAGCAAGCATCCACGACGGAATCAAAAAAAATGAGAAATCAACACCAAAAATAATGTGGTTCGCTAGTCGCTCAATACGATTAGCTATATCCACCAGAGAATGCTTATGTGTTACAAATTAAACCAAATAGAAATGTCTTACAGTATGCAGCACATAGAGTAGTTGTGATAAATCACGCAGAGAGAAGAGAGAGAGATGATGAATAGTTCCACGGGTCAAAAATAGCTGCCCGAAAATAAAATTACAAATCATTTTATATTAAAAAATAACTCTGTTCATTTAACCACAGTGGGTCGGATCATGGAACGGGTCAGATTCTGCTCCAAAAATTTCAGCTCGCTGACCGGACAGCGGGACCTCCATTATTGTGCTACTACTGCATCCCTGGCCTTTTAATATTTCCTTTCCTACACTTACATGAAAATATTAAATCAAAAAACATTTTGTTATACAAACAGATTATTAAATAAAAACAAATTATATATACAACATTTTACTATGGTGTAAATCATATGAATCTACCTATTCCATGATGTCTAAGATGACATGAGATCTATTAATTCATCTAGTCTGTAGTGTGGTATTGAAGTCTATTTTTTTGTAGCAGCCAATATCATTTTAGATAGGAGATTGAGACTGTAACCAAATATTATTGAGGCACTTGCATACATGAAAGACTGGAAAGATTCAAGGTTGGACATTTAAGATAGAGCTGGAGTATAAGATTTGCTAGCAGATGATGATTCATAGGACTTGAAAGATATTGAGGCCACCACTAGCAATACCATCAGATACTTATATGATGATGGTGATGATTTGCATATAGAGACTGATTGCCTTTGAGATTGATTGTTGTTTGTTGATGTTGTATTTATTTTATGATTGTCATTTTGATATGATATGATTCACATTCAATACTATGGTTATGATTTATTTGTTTATTTTATTTTGTTTGCTATTATTATTAATTATCGTTTATTATTTTCATTTCATGCATGTCTTCTAGACCTTGGTTTGAAATGAAATTTGTATTTCATTTTTACTCCACTTATAGATATAATTTATGTTTATATATTTTTAACCTTATATTTATGTTTCATTAATGTTATGTCTTATGTGTATTATTTTTTTTATGTGTAATTAGTTTGTTGATGTTGTAACTTTTCCAAAAATCATAGCTCATACTAAAATTTTCTTAATATCATAGCTCCAAATGACTTGTCAAAAAAAAGCAAGCATCTGGATGATATTATTGAAGTTATTTTGGTTAATATCAATATCTTTATCTTTCTAGTAAAATTTTTTGTATTGGATATAAAGAAAGAAAATTATGCACTGTTATTTTTGGATGACCAATTTTGGCCACTAGACAATCACTTATTATTATCAAGAAAGGACAGTTCACTTTTTGTGTTGGAGAATTTTATTTTTATTGAGGGGAAGTCTATAACCAAGGAAGAGTAATAGTTTTAATGTGTGAGTTTATTTACTATTCAAATTATTATATATTCTTGATTATTTTATAATATTATTAGATGATATGTAAGTAAATGAATAAGATATAATTGGACCAATTTAATGACTTTGAATTTTTGGTGGATTTTAATGAATAATCATGAAATCAATATATACATGGAGGTATACATGTGTAAAATGGGACGGGCAGCCCAGGCCTGGCTCGAAGCCCGACCCATTTCAGGCGTGCCTGGCCTAGCATGACATGCTATTGTAGCATGCCCGGGCATGTACTAGGTGCACCCTCAGCACAAATCATCTCGTACCGTGTTGAGGGTATTCGGCTAGCATGCCGTGCCAAGCAAGGCACGAGTGCCTAGCATGTGGGCACGACACGGGTGACCACACTCTGAGCGATGCCCGACGAAAGGATGACACGGTGACACCTAATGGGTGATGGCCGGTACGCTCGATGGGCGACGGCGACGTGGTGCTAAAACCTTAATTTTCTAAAAACACGACAAACCCATTTGACACCTTTTATAAAGGTTTTTGATGACTTGTGATTTATGAATTATTTAGCAGTTTCAGTGTCTATTCTTGCCCAAAACTCTACTTAATCAGTCATGGTAATATTTGTGCACCATGACTTTACCATCTTGTTAGTAATATTTTTTTAACTGTATAATATATTCTTTGTGGCTTCGATTTATTATGAAGTCATAATTATATCTCATAACAAGTAATATTAATTTTATATTGTAGTAATCTAGTACCATACAAGTTCTAAAAGTCATGACCACTACATAGCATTGTGACTTTATATTTACCAAGTCTTTGTATTCTAAAATCAAAGTCATGATATTTTCTTGAAGTGGCATCATTTGAACTATAGAAAGCTACAAAACTAAAGTACTAATGCCAAAGCTATGATAATTATGAATTATCTAGTGCCATAAATTTTAAATACAAAATGTTATAGAAGGCATTTCTATAGTGTGATCACTTATTACGGATATAACTCTTTTCCTCAAGAGAATGCAAAACCATGACTTTTATGTATGAGCTAATTACATAGGGTTGTGATCATTCCTATCACTATATCCATGTTATATATGAGAAAGGTCAAGGTAAATACATGACTATTTTCAATGTTGTAGCCATGTTGTATATAAGAAAGACCATTCTTAGCACAATGACCAGTCCTAAGCACAATAGTCGTTTCATGTAGAACAAAGATGAAGGCCAAGAAGTGGCCACTCCTAGTGCTGTGACTATTTGATGTATGAGAGAGACCATTCATAGTGCTACAACCATTCTTAGTTCCTTGGCCATATTATACACAAGAGAGATCATTCTCAATGTGGTGACCATACTATATAGAGAAGAGACCGATGCTAAAGTCACAATCATTTTTAGTGTCATGACTTTTATGTTTTAGAAACAACTCTATGATTGCATAAAGCCATAACTACTTTCCAGAGTTGGAACCTCGAGCTCAAGAGATGAAGACCAAAGTTATGACATCTTTTGAAAGCCATGACATTCCACTTAGTGAAATATAAAATTATCATAGTATACATAAGGAAAAAGAAAAGATTGCCAAAAACTCTTCTTCTTCTCCATGCACCAAGAAAAAGAAAAGTATGGTAAACAACCTTAAAAGTTAATATTTGCACTCTCTAGGGGATCCAAGAAGAAGTAAGAGACGTAGAACTTAGGTTAAATTCTAGAGATGAGGGGCATGACTTTCAAACCCCCTCTCAAGTATAGATTCAAAAAAATTAACCAATATACATGGGATTTAGGGTTTGTGTCCTAGATTCTCATGAGGGTTTTCTTTGAGAATTTAAGTTTCACAATACTTCTTTTCTTGTACCTCATGAATCTCTTCCTAATGTCAGGCTAAAATTGAGGTCTAGAGTTGTGTTATTTTTAAATTTTGTTTTGATTTATAAATATTTTTGTGATTAATTATTATATTTAATTAATGTTGTGAAATAGAAAATGATAGATATAATAATTAAAAAAATTAAATTAGGGATTTAACTATTTATAGATTTGTGATTATTATCATGATGGATAATGACTAGTAAACTATGAGGCTCAATTGTGTATAAAGTAGGAAGGAAATGATAGCCCTTCTAATCGAGATGTATGAGAAAACCTATGTGTTAAAACCTAAAATCAAGGTTTGTTAATTATAACAAGTTTGATACTTACGAAGCCATAAAAAATTTTATATGCCACCCCATTGCACATGTCTTATATAAATATGTTTTTATTCATGTAGACATTTAATAAAATATTCTCCTAAGAGTTTCAATTTTGAAGTGAGAGTCGTATTGTCACTATTTTGGATGGTGACGGGTAATTTATATGATATGCATGAGTATATGGTGACTCACAAGATTTTGATAACTTTTTGAGTTGCTTTACCACATATGATTCCAACTGGTGAGATTTGAGGGAAGCATATATCAATTGTATGAGTATCATCGTGATCCTTACAAAGATGAAAGTGTAAATACTTATGAACCATATCAATTCTTGATCTTTATGACACATGAAGTCATAAAATAAGAATGTACATTTGAAATAACCAATAAGAGAAGTTAATTACTTGCATAAAAGATATAGAATTGTGAATGAACCTCATGTAGAAATGATTTATTGTCTTAATGGTAATATATTGATAGGATGGCTTATGAAGACTGTCATTGGGATCAGTTTAATGGTGATAATAATCGTGTAAGCTATTAGGGCATAAGGTCATTCTATAACAGTCAAATATTTACTCAATATCTTCACTCAACATAAATCAAACTATTTGAACTTGGATTATTTGTATCAAGTGGAAAAAACCTTATGATTTAAGAGTCTAACCTAAATTCCTAAATATCTTCTCTACAAGAATTATATTATCTTATTTTTGGTTGACTGGACTGCTAATACAATCTCTATAGGATTGAAATATATACAAAAGTTTTCTTTGCTACTTGTATGATCCATATACTTATAGATCTTTATTGATGTGATACTCTAATCAATAAGTTTTTAGGATAGTGTCTAACCAATAAAATTGGGTAGCATACCAAAGTCATAATAATCACTGTGACTTTTTGGCTTTCTTATTTGACTTAATCCTTCTAGGATGCCATGACTTTTTAGATTACTGCACCTCTATATTGGGCTATACTTTGAGCTTTTTCTTTCTAGATATCAAAGATTGTGGTGCTAGGATTTGCTACGATTTCTTTCTTTAATTTCTATATCTCCAAAGTCACTTTTTAATTTTTTTCTTCCTTTGGATCCTCTAGAATTTTTGTCTTGACTGTGTAATTCTTCACCATTTTCCCATTTACATTGAATTGTACTTTATTTTTTGATTTCAACATGACTGCCCCATAAAACTCATGTCATAATTATAAAGGGTTCGTACCATTGAGATTTCTACTTCCCTATGAATAAATTAAGATGAAAATTAACAATTAATACCTTCTCCCATATTTTGAAATCTCTTCTTTGCAAATTCTTATCATGCCATTTTTTTGTCTTATCTTTATAAATTCATTAATTGTTATAAGCTTCATTATTTAATTCTTGTAGTTCACTTATATGTAGAATTCTTTTTTCTTTGCATCATTCATATCATAATTCATTTTCTTAATGGCCCACCATGCTCGATGTTTAAGTTCAACTAGCAAGTGACAAGATTTTTCAAAAATAAGTTTATAAGAAAACATACCTAAGGAATTTTAATTGAGGTTCTATTAGCTCATAGTGTTTCCTCCAAACATTGAGACTAATCTTTTCTAGATGTGTTGACCTTTATTTTCTAGATGAATTAACCATTTTTTTTCAATATCGTTTTGATCTCTCTTTTTGATATGTCTTCTTGCCAATTTATTTTCGGATGATATGGAAGTTCCTTTTATAGTTAGTCTTATGTTTTGTCAAGTATGCAATAAATAATCAATTATAGAAATGACTCTCTTCATCACTTATGATACATCACAACATGCCAAACCTAGTGACAAAATTTCTGCGTAAAAAACTTGCAACTCTTTTTTTATCATTTTTCTATACCAATACAACTTTCACCCTTTTTGATACATAACTTACCGGTAATATAATATACTCTATCCATCAAGATGCCATAAAAGGGCCCATAAAATTAAATCTTCATACATAAAAAATGTCCACTTCAAGAATAATGTTAAGCAACAATTCATGTAGCTTAGATATATTATATAGTCATTGGTATCTATCATACTATACCATATTTTAACAATATCAAAATAATGAAGACCAAAAAAATTAGATTGCAATAGCTTTTTGTTAGCTTTGTTACCTCTAAAATGCCTTCAATAAGGTGATGAGTAATATTTGATGATGATTTTTACTTGTTCCTCTTTAGGCACATATCTCCTTATTATCTTATTGATGCATATTCTAAACAAAAATGGATAATCCAATTGGTAGTTTCTCACATCTTGCAATATTATTTCTTTTGTTGTGATGTGGAAAATGAGGGTAAGAAAACACATGTTAAATAGTAAATGAAATCAGCATTCTTGCATAGTTGAGTCTCTATCATCAAACTTAATTATAAATTCAAAAAATATTTTGAAAATTTAGCCTCTCCTATTCTTTTATCTTTGGATTCTAATTATTATAAATGATCACCTGTCACATTTTCTTTTTGTCTCATATTTCTATATCAAATTCTTAGAGGAGTGTCCATCTTATCAGCCTCAGCTTAACTTCCATTTTTTTCAAGTTGCATATATTTGTGTGATCCATATTAATTACTACCTTTGTTCCAAGGATGCATTGCCATAATTTGTCGTAAGAGAAAATCATAATAAAATTTTCTTTTTTAATGATTGTATAATTCACTTCAAATTCATTCAAAGTCCAACTAACATATAAAATTTACCTAAAGATCTTGTCTCATTTTTGTCCCAATATTACTTCCTAGGTGCATGTGATTGAATCTCTCATGATAAAAAAGTATTCTTTCCATCATGGCATAGTCAATATTAAGATATTAACCAATTTCCTTTTCAACTCATTAAAAGCATTGATGCATTATTGTTCAAAATTGGACACCACAACTTTCTCCAATAGTTTACATGCTAGTTTTACCATCTTTAAAAATTTATTGATTAATCACTAATAAAATTTTATGTGCCCAAGGAAATTCCTCATTCCCTTGATTGTCATCCACCTCTAATCCTCTAGCAAAGATTGCATGTCTGAGTATGATCCATTCATTGATCATTAAATGATATTTTTTTCAATTGAGGACAAATTTTTTCTCTTTACATAATTTCAATATAATCTCTAGTTATACAAGCACCTTTCAAAAGAAACTCCAAATATAAAAAAAACATCCATAAATATCTCCATATTTTCTTCATTAATGTTGGAAAAAATAACATTTATATAACTCTGAAATATGGCCGGAGCATTATAAAGACAAAATGATATTCTCCTAAATATGTAAGTCCCATATGGGCAAGTGAATGCTATTTTTTCTTGATCTACCAAGTCAATTTGAATTTGATTATATGTTGAATATCCATCGAGAATATTAATAAATTAAATGTTATGAGATCCTGTCTAATATATGATCCATGAACTTGAGTTGATAGTGATCATCTCTTGTCCCATTGTTTAATTTCCAATTATCAATGCATAATTGTCATCCAATGGTTACACGTGTTAATATCTTCATTAGTTATTGTTTTGAGTATCATCAACCATGTATTCTTTGGTACAAGATGAATTGTACTCCCCCATTGACTATCATATATAGTATAAATATACTCACCTCTATCTATTTCATGATCTCATTTTTTATCATATCTTTAATGATTGAATTTAGCCTCCAATAAAGCTCAATTATTGGCTTCACATCTTCTTTCATAAGAATCTTATGCATGCATATTGAATGACTTATTTCTTTGATATCTTTGAGTGACCAAGCAATAATACTATCATAATTTTTTATCAGATTCATCATGGTGGTGCCCATTTCATCTATTTACCCTATTGAAATACTAATTAATTCCATTTTATCTTTCTCTAGGAAAGCATAATTAAGATGACTTGACAATGCATTAGAATCAATCCATCTAGAGTAGTCCAAGCTTGTTGGCACTCTTCTTTCATAGCCATGCATTTTACAAAATTTGTTGCACTATCAAATATAGTATCCCTCATAAAAGTCATGGTACTATAACTAGTTGTGATTTTCTTCTCCAGTGTAATGGCTTTTTAGGCACTACAATATCAATATTTTTCTTATAGAAATATAAAGCCTTGGAATTTTTTGAAACTACAAAAGAAGTTACGACATGTTTCATTTCAACCCCCCAATCTTTAATTTCTATCTTTTTATCATCTACTTTGTTAATACTTCAGAATGAGAATTACATGGATTCCTATGAATTCATCTCACTTGTCATCATTCTAAATTTTTCTATGTCATTACTTCTTTTACTATGATGATATTCTATATCATTGAATTTTAAAAGATATTTCTACTAGAAAATATTCCAGTGAATCATCTCTTCATGGTTCTCATATTTTACATCTCTACAACTCACCATATTCTTATAATTAAACTGATTTAGGTTATCATTAGATATGAGATAGAAATCACTATTTGGTAGAACATAGGATTTATCATATTGATAAATTTGGCTATGCATATTCATGTTCCACTACCAAAGTTTTCCTATTTTTATTTTATCACTTTCTTGGTCATAAAGCATTAGTTGAGTCCCACAATTTTGTTCTATTGATTATGGCTAAAAAAAATACTAAACCAAAAGTTCAAAAAAATAACACAAAACAAGCAATACAAATCAATGCACAAAAATAAAATAGTATTATTCAAACTATTGAAAATAGAAATATCATTTTCCAAGGATAGTTACATCAACTTAAGCTGACTAATTAAACTAAATAATCCATGATAATGCTACCGAAAACTTATTACAACTTTGTTATGATATCTAATTTTTAGGATTAGGTAATATCTAAAATGTTAGTTGAGCGAGAGTCTCTCATCCAGATATCAATCCTACATGAATTATGTATGTAGTTCTATCAACATATAGTAACCCAACTACTTCTCTAGTTAGAAATATAAAACTATGTTTTTAGTAAGACTCTTAGATTCTAAATTTGGTATATTTCATTATGCATAATAGTATAGTTGTTATTGTGCTTGGTTGTAGAACGAAAGTTGGATTATTATGAAAATCCCCTACTGCCCACTATACAAGTGGTTGTCACTTATTGGGCCCTCCATGATGATGGTCTCCTAATAGATATCATCTTGTTGCTTTACCACTGAAATGTTGAAACATCATGTTTGAAGATTATTTAGAAGTCTACATCTTTTAAGTGACATATTAACTATCTTTGATAGTTTCTTTGTATATCCATTCTTATTATCCAACTATCATTTCCATTCATATCATTTAAATCATATTCATCCTCTAATTTAGATGAACTTTCTATTTGCAATTCATTTTCTTTATCATCATAAATATCTTCTTCATTTTTCTAATTCTTTATTTTATTCTTCTTGTTATAATATTTCTGATTCATGTATTGAATCATTCAATGTCTCTTGTTGATATTATTTAGTGATTCCAATATTATAGATTTCAATTTTAACTCCTCTTGAAATGGAGGAGGTTCTTGCACATATGTTATCTTTGAAAAGATGCTTGACATCACAAGAACTCCTCTTGGTTTTATTTTTGATACAACCCACCAATCAACTTTGTTTTTTTTTTTTTGCAAATTTTGGTGTGAACACATATATACTTGAGCTGATTACTATGCCAAAACAAAGGGTTCATACTTGTCATATCATCTTCTTTGGTTTACCTCAATAATGCTATATTACTCATGAACTCTTATACCCATATTAAAAGTAGGATCAAACAAATCGCACGATGGGAACTATTCGCTTAATTTGGTCAATTAAAATATTCTAAATTCACTATGTCTCTTAATTGATCATACCAATTATTCGCATAATAACTATAATTTTGGCATTTGATACAAACCCAATGATTTATTGACATTTTACTTGTAATATATTCAACTGTGTGAAACTTGCATCCATTTACAAAATATCCATTATATATTTTAATAGTTCTCAATGGAGCTTTTGCAAGATCTTGAATGAAATTGTTATGGATATAAGAGTTTGGATCTTATACTAGTAAGAATAAGATTTAGATATTTAATACATGCTTAAACATTAAGTTTAATTTATAAAGTTAGAAAAAGAATGCTTACATATGCTTTGAACTAGATAGCAAAGTATATCTCATATTTAACATTATTTTCTATATTTATTATGTTTGGAGTGTGATGTTACAACATATCAATGTAAATCCTATTAATTTATAGGATTTTGGATATGTTAGTGAAAATATAATCGAGTTATAAATAATGTAATAATTTGAAGATGTTTTACTAATAAAAAAACTAGCTTGACATATGATTCTATTTCTTCATGGTTAAGCAAAATGTAGGAATGGGTTGCCTTATATTCTCATTTAGTCAAATGCCATGTTTTGGAATGACCAAGTGGTCAATCATTGTATTTCAAAATTGTTAGGTTTAGAGGATCATCCGATGACCACCACCTTCATAATTTAATGGGATGACCTTAGATTTTGTTTGTTCATGATCCTCAAAATAATATAAATTGAAAGTTGATGCTTCCTCAGCTACATATACATTTCATATCAAGATTTCCACATGTGCCTTATACATAATATTGAGCTTCAATTTCTGAAGATACCGATAAAATGATATGTTAAGTGAGACACATGCACTAATTCAAGAAAATTGAACATTATAATTTAAAAGGTAGATTTTAGCCTCTCAAATGGATACATCCATCTAAATTGCACTTGCCTTGAAATGCATACCTCATAGTGCAAATGAACTGGAAGATGTTCAATAGAATGGAAAAAAACTTGGAGGAATATTCTTTCTAACTTGCATAAAATAACTAGGTTATTTGATTCAAGTTTGACCTTGTCTTCATTTATAATTACTGATGTAGTTATACTTTTAAAAAATAAGTGGAACTCTATGATAGCCTTCCACACATTAAAAGGTAGTAGTTCCAAAAATGCTATAGGCATCAACTCTGTATAAAGTCATAACAATCATAACTTTTCTTTTCAAACAATCTCAATCTCTATTTATCCACACATCTACCCATGTTAGACACATAACTATCAAAAAATTTCAATTTTGTGAACCAATCAAACAATTCCTTCTTAGCCCTAATGTCTAGGGTGTAGCAAGCCTTAGGGTATTTTCTTATTGAAGCCAACTGATCAAGTTATATTCTCCAACAAGATGTATGATTGTCTTAAGAGTGTCCTTTATTTTACAATGTAAATTCAAACACATTCTTTTCAATGTGTATGGCATCAATGTTATGTTAAATTAGATTATAGCTCAAATATGGAAAATCTCATAATATGTTGTAGTTTTTCCAACCATATGATTGACTAACCTTTCTATTAATGTCATAAGCATTGACTTCTATGATATTTTTCAAACCTATATCATCAATTATGCTCAGTATTTTTGAACTTGATGCAACTAGAGGTGCCCCAACCATCACATTTTTTTTTCAAAAATACACTCTAATTATTTCTAAATAGATGGTCAAGTTCCAAAAAGTTTCTAAGATTATCAAACCATGATTGCTTATCGCTCCTATTTAGTTTGAAAGATTCTGACTCACTCATATAATGAGGACAAGCCAACTATCCATCTATTAACTATTGTGACTTTATCATGATGCTAAAACTTATTATTTATGAAATGATCTCAAATGCTAGTTGGAAAATTGTCTCTTATCCAATGGAGTTATACATGTATACATGGTATACAAGTAGCAAAGTGAACCTAAGTCCAAATATCAATCCAATAGAAAATGTGTTGATAGTTTGACTAACTAATATTAAACTAACTACTGCCCGAGTTGAGTAGATAGACTTGTAATTTTAAAAGAATACTTAGATTATATGGTTGACTCATTTTTTGTATATGATAATATTTCATTAGTTATTTGGGCAATATTGTATTTGTTTGTTAGATTATAAGTCATCTTTGCATACAAGGTAGCTATCATCCTTGGACTATCATTACCAAGGATGATCCCCTTGTAGTTATTTTCTCAATATTTCAATACCAAAATTACACATCATTCCATTCACTAATCATTTGCACGACTACTCCATTTAGATTATAAGTCAATTTTCCTTGATGACTACTTCAAATGTATATATCTATCCTTTAATCTCTAATGCCATAAAGATGCAAAATAATATGATTATATATATATATATATATATAGCTTTGTAATTACCATACTCATGATAATTAACATACATATTTCCACAAATCTCACTTATGGAAGTAATACAAGAAAAAATAACTCATATGGCTATCACTATCATACTAGCTCGGTAACACTTTAATGATTATGAAATTAATTTTATATTATAGCAGCCAAGTATCTCACTAGTACTAAAAGTCAGACATCCTCTAGCACAATGACTTTCTCATTACATAGTCACAAATTATAAGGCAAAGGTATGAGCTATGGTCATAACTAGTTGTGGTCATTCTAGAGCAATGACATTTTTCTCTAGAGAAAAGATGAAAGCCATAGCCATTCCTAGTACTTTAGGTTTAAGTTAAAAATGAGATATACATGAGCCATGATCATTCCCAGAATTATTGTTTTTTGTTATAAAAAAAATGTATGAGCTATGGTCATTACAAGTTCTACGACTTCTTGTTATAAAAATAAAATTCATGAGCCATGACTATTCCCAATACTATGAAAATCTTATACAAGAAAGAGACCAAAGATATAACCATTTCAATATATTATGACTTTGTGTTATAGAAAGCCAAAGCTAGAGATTTGACCCTTTTTCAGTGTCATGACTTCTCACTTAAAAATACACCTAGCCATTCAAACATAAAAACAAAACTTAGAACCAAAAACAAAAGGAAGAAGGGCATGATAAAATAGGTCAAATAGTTAGGACTTGAAAGCAAAAAATCACTTAACCCTAGGAAAAATTCATAAGCAAAAAGGCTATGCAAAGCCCGAGCATAAATCATAAGGGGAAGCATGATTTTTGACTCCCACATAGGGGTAGATCCAAAGCATACAAATGAGAATTATATGTTTATGGTTTATATTCCGAAACACTCTTGAGAACTATCATTGCAAGACCAAAATTCTATGAGATATATTTCAAATTATCTTAGGTGAATTCCTCCTCAATGTCAAACTAAATTGAGGTCTAGGGTTGGTACACTTTATTTATTGTGATGAATATAAAATTGATAAATTTTATTTTTGCTTTGTGTTTTGTTTTAATTATTGATAGATGTAATGATTATTTAGAACTAAAATTAAGGTTTTATTATTGGGAGGTTTATGTGTATTATTGTAGTAAATGGTAATATGTAAGTCATGATGCATACTCGCACATAAATGTCGAAAAAAAGTAATAGCCCTTCTGATAATACTATGATAGACAAACCTATACATCAAAACTTGACATTGAGGTAAGTTCAATTATGCAAGTATGATGTTTTTAAAACCAAAAGCATGAATTCTTTTATAAACTAATTCATTATACATATCTTAGTGAACTGACCCTCAATTGATATGTGAGTTTTATAGAATATTTTTATAATAATTTCATATTTAGTGTGAGAATTGCATGTCATCATGGTGGTAGGTAAGCCATGATACCCACACAAGTAGAGTTAACTCATAAGGTGGTTATAGTCATATGAGTTATTTTTTATTATATGACTACTATTGATAAGATTTAAGAGAAAGGTATATCTTAATTTTCATGAGTATGGTGCTTACAAAGCCAAAAGTATGAATATTTTTAATTAAACATTAGTTCATACCTTTATGAGACATGAGGTCGGAATAAAAAGGTTGTAGCAGTTGAATACCATTTTGGTACAATTTTTTATTTTATTTTATTTTTGTTTTTATTACAAGTGTTAATTTGTTAATTACTTGATTTTTTTAATTTTTTATTGAGAATGATGGGTAGAGGTCGAGGTCTTGTAGTTACTTCTACATTTAGATTATTTTCATCTACTACCATACCACTTGGCATAATGATAGTTTTCCCAAGCACATCTACATCTCCTACCACAAAAATTGGTCCATCTAGCTTTCTCAGACCATCCATAAAGATACCTCGAATACATCACTCTCCAAAATTAGGCTTCAAATCACAACCATCTCAAGCATCACATGCTACTAGATTAAGCCTCGAATCATAACCACATACTTCTATTTAGCATGGTTCTGATTATGACCTATGAAGCAATTATTTGGGTAATCGTAAGAGACTATGTGTGCATGATGGGAGATGAGACATTCAATATTATTTAATTTACGTGTTAATTATTTTTATGTAATTAATACTAAAAACTAAGCACACTTTAATAGTATGAACTCATTTTAAGATAATAAAAAGATTCTAGAGGTGTCAAATAAAAATTAACTCAATATTTATATTATAAAAATTTATGTACAAGTAGGAGTGGTTCAAGTGGCCTAGCCACATTAAGAGTCATGATGATCAATGTACCAAAAGATATGGTGCATTTAGCATATTGATTTGGAGGGTCTTTGAGGTTGCATCAAGTTCAACTTCATAGATCCTTTTCATTTACCATATTGATTTTGGAAGGGAGGCATATCTAAATTAATTATGATCATGGGTCTTTCAATTAGATTTTAGGATGATCCTAAGGTAGTAATTAATATGCACATATAATCCTAACTTACATTTCATAGGATTCCTATGTCTACTAGTAGGAATGACATCTACTATATATAAGTGCATGATGCAAATTTTTAAAGAATATAATATACAAAATAAAATAATTAATTTAACTTTTGATAATATTTCTAATAATGGAGTAGCCATTAGCATATTTGTTAGAAATATTAGAGATTAGCTTTTAGGTAAAAATTTTCATGTTAGGTGTATGTGTCACATAACTAACCTAGTAGTATATGTGGGAATAAAATTTATTTTTTCCACTTTATTAAAAATAAGAAATTCACTAAAATACCTTTAAGACGTCTAGTAAACAATAAGAGTTTAGTAGTCTCTATTTGTGTGTGGCTTAAAAAATATATAAATGGATGTGAGATACTATTGGAATTATACTTACCTTATATTATAGTTATGTGTTAGCTACTAACACATTATATATGATTACACCAATAGTAAGAGTGACAAACTTAGTATTGATGATTCAGACTATGTTATAAGAATTTTTTTGATATGATAAATATGTGTTCATCTATACAGACTCCCACTTGTATTTTACTTGGGTGCATATGTGACATTAGTAACATATTTAGCAACTATAGAGGACACCTTTTATATAGTGTAATAGTTATTGAAATAAAAACCAATTATTTAAAATACTAGTCTTCCATTCCAACCCTATATTGCTTGGCTGGATATATGAATCTTAGGGTCAATATGGAAGGGGTAAAAAAAATATTAAGATATATTTCCACTTGCATGAATCAAGTATATGAACCTGAATATTTTATTCATAAAATATTAAGTAATATTTTTATATATGATGATACTATGAAAGGTAGTTATAGTGAGACTCTAAGTACAGACATAAATATTATATTCGGAGATGATTACTTTTTTATTTAGTTAGTTAGAAGAAAATAATGAGGATATCCATCAAATAAGAGTGGGTTGTTTTGATACTTAGATACCAATTACTACATCATCCTTTCACATAATGATAATACGAATTTTGATATTTTTAGTTGGTAGAAATAATGTGAATCCACCTATCACACACTATCTAAGAAGGAACATGATCTATTGACCCCTCTAATATCTAGCATAGTATTGGAGTATAGTTTTTCTATGGCAACTAAATTCATTTCAGCTAGGAGATTGAGATTACAACTCGACATCATAAAAGAAATTGCATACATAATGGACTAGGAAGATTTGAAGTTGCTATTCGAGATACAATAAAAAAGTTATTGGTAGATGATGACTAATGGGACATTGATATTGAGTATATTGAGACCACCGCTAGCAATACCTTGAGATGCATACATGATATTGACAATTTATATTTTCATCAGCACTACCATACTATAGATACAGATTGATGACGACGACTCAAGACTCATGCTATTTCGGATTGTTTTGTTTTCTTAAGATATGATATTTTGTTTGTTTTTATATTTTTACCAGTTATATTTCATGTTGTGTATCATATTGACATTATACTTACTAATTATTTTTTTTATTTGGGTGATTTTCATTTTGAATAAATATAAAATTAAAATTTCAAAATATTTTAACTATAGACATTCAATTCAAACTGCCTGTTACCCTTCCCAAAACCAACATGACTCGACATGATCCAACACAACCAATCATGGATCTACCCAACTATGGGCCAAATGGGTCATGTCGGGGCTAGTTAAATGGATGTCATGTTGTGCTAGCATGTCATGGTGGCATGACCAGGCCATGCAAAAAATGGGTCATGTTGGCATGACATTTTCCCATCTGACACCTCTATCATTTTCCACCACGTCTCTGTGCTTCAAAGAGGAATTACCTCAGTCATGGATTTTTTTTCATCATGACCATGTGTTCTAGAGAGGAATCAACTTGACTGAGGCTTTTTTACTACTGTGAATTTGTGCTCTAGGTTGTAATATTCTATGCTATCTAAAGAATGTGTTCCAGAGGAGAATTACTTAGTTGTGGCATTATTTAATGCCATGATCATATGTCCCAGAGAGAAATTATCTCGGTCATGGTATTCTTCATCCACCGTGATTTTGAGTTACATAAGGAATTCAAAGAGCACCTAGGCTCATGATCTCAACTTTTAATTAGAACTCTCAATTTGAAGATCTACATAGTAATTCATTGTGACTTCGTTGATATAAAAAGGAGACTTGGGGAATTTCAAAAAAATATTGAGAAATTTAAAAATTGATGCAAAGAATATGCACACCATAGAGGGCATGAAATCCAACCCCCAATTAAGGAAAAATACAAGACAAACACAAGGAAGGATAGATTGAAAACTAGATTTGGAACCTAGGATTTTATATCATGTGTTATTGGAAATCCTTGATTTGACGAGATAATGCTTCAAGCCTATCATGTAAAATCATCTCCAATATCAAACTAATTAGGGATCTAGAGTTAATTTATGCATGTGTGTGTGTGTGTGTGTGACAATTATGTTTTAATAATGCTTAATTATATAATTGTTGTATTTTAAATATGATGGATATGGATGTTTATAAGAAAAGAATTTAGAGTTTCACACTAAATTGTTTATGTGTGCTAAACATAATAGATGGTAATAGGTAAGTCATGAGGTTAGATATGAAAGAAGTGATAACATTTTTATTCTTACCTCATGAGATGAACCTATATGTAGAAGTCATAATCTATGTAAGTTTAATTGATGTGAGTATAATGCTCATGAAGTCGAAAGCACAAATAAAACTATGATTATTTTATTGTATATATTCTAAAAAAACTAGCCTTCAAATGATGTGTGAGTTATGTAGAATATATAACAAAGGGTTTCACCATAATGTGACAGTTATGTGTTGGTCGAGTTGGATGATGACATATAAATTATATGACACACTATTATGACTTTGTTAAGATATTAAAACATTTATTTATTATATGGTCACAAAAACTCATTAGGTAATTATCTCTCAACCAATAAGATTTTGCAAGCATGCAAGTCATATAAGTAGTAAAGTAAACCTAAGTCTAGATATCGATCTCACAGAGATTGTAATATAGGCAGTCTTACCAACCAATAGTGAACTAACCACTGTCCAAGTTGAGTAGATAGACTTGGGGTTTTAGGACAATTCTTAAACTCTAAGGTTGGCCCACTTCCTTGTTTATGATGATATTTTTTTATATTTTAGTAATATTATGTTCATCTGTCAAATAATGGTTATTTTAGAATGAAAATACTCTTGTGTCTTCTTGGCATAAAAGGTGGTTATCATTCTTGGACTATCACTACCGAGATTGATCCCCTCGTAGTTATGCCATTTGTATTTTATGACTAAAATCACACAGCATTCTATTCATGGGTTATCCAATGTCTATTCTTTTTAGAAAATAATTCAATTACACTTGACTGCTATAGTGAGTATGCATATTTATTCTCTAACATCTAATATCTCAAAGAGGTGAAATAATATGATAATTATTGCTATTTTGCAAAAGATATTTTGAGTGACATTAGAGAAAATTTTGAAAGATATATTTTGAGTGACATCTCATGTAATTGGGGTTTCCAATAACAACCCTGGTGGGGATCTACATCTCAAAACCTAAACACAAATAATTATTGCTTGGGTTAACCTCAGATTTTCCCCTAATTAGGGGTTGGAAGTCACATGCCTATGGTTTGGTGATCTTGTCTTGAAATACAATTCTTTTTTCTCCTCCTTTTTTGGAAACCTTTTCACTATTTTTTTTATACTTCATTGATCCATACAATTTTTTAAACGTGAAGGCACAGTACTGGCTTAAAATCTTGTCTTTATTGTTTCATTAAATCTTTTTTGGAGTATCAAAGTCATGATAATAATAAATATTGTGTTTTAAGTAACTTTCTTCTAGATCACAAAGTCCTAGTACTAGGAATAGCCATGACTATAACATTTTTCATTGGAACACAAAATAATAGCATTAGCAATTATCATGGCTTATGTATTTGTCTCTGAAACATAAAGTTATGACACTCAAAATAATTATGGCTTTGATATTTTCTCACTAGAGCATATAGTCATAATGGCTAAAAATGTCATGACTTTAGTAATTCTCTTTGGAATGCTAAGTCATGGTGTGATTGGAAAGGTAATGATTGGAATAATACTTTTTGAAGTATAATTTATTAGCAAAAAATATTATCATGACTAATTTTACTTAGTGTTTTGACGTCATATCAATTAAGTTGTGGTGTTAGAAAATATCTTGATTTCTTATACTAATAAGGTACTTGGCTACTACGATATGAATATAAGGTCATGACCATTATATTTTTTTAGAGATAGTGTGGTCGTGACTCCAAAAAAATATCATGGCTAAAAGACAATGTTGCACAATAAAAAGATTATGTTAATTGGTACTAGAGTCATGATATACAAATATTATCATAACTATTTTTGATGAATTATGGATGATAAAGGATGCTGTAATTACTTAATAGGATCATAAAAGGTGTAACTAAGTTATGATATTAGAAATCTCATAACTTTTCATTACTTTTCTCTCATTCAAGTCATCACTCTACCAAGTCTAGCAATTATATCCAAAATACTCATGATTTCACTAGGGTGAAAAGAAAGATCACCCTATTTTTCATATTGGTGGAGAGATGGAGAGTTGACTTCAAAACAAAATATAGAAAGTATATCCAAACCTTACCATCTTCTATGAGTTCTCCCCATACTAAGTGTACAAATGTTATTTTTGATGAACCTCTCTAATTCATACCATCCATGGTTCCTTGCAATTCAAATACTTCATTAATATACTTTCTATCAAAGTGCACCTAAACTTTTCCTATATGGCACCTCTTGAATTTCATGTCTTCTAAATTGGAGTAAAACTCTCTTACAATTATCATGTTCTCCCATTCTATGTGAATGCATAGTCACTCAGAATTTATCCTCTCTATCAATGGTTGAAAAGGTGGAATGAACTTGCTAAACATCCACTCTCTTATATAATTATTCTCGGCCAACACAAAGTTATCCATCTCCTCCCCATTTGGTTATGGCATCGTGACATTGGAAGAAGTCCCCATGAAAAATTACTTCTGTTAGTTGCCTTTGGCCTTGTGACTTATCTTAGTCTCCTCTCTTCTTTCTCCTAGCTTTGAAACCAATGTTTCTTCATTCATACCTTTGATCTTTAAAAATTAAGATTATTGTGATTTTCCTCATATTGGAGAAGAAGAGAAGGATATTTCAAAAAAATTAGATTTAAACCTTTAAGTAGGATTATGATTTAATAGTGAATAAAAAGAAAAAAGTCATGACTTTTGGCATGGCAATGACTTTTGTTTAAAATATAAAGTTACAACTAGGTTTGAGTGTCAAGATTTCATTTATTTTATGAGAAAGTCATGGCTAGGTTTGAGTACCATGACTTTTGTTTGGGTGTCTGATGAGCTTACAAGTCATCTATATTTTAGTCCATTTTTCTAGCATGTTTTTGTATTTAAAAGATTGATTCATGGTTGAAAGAAAGAAATTCACTCTTCTCATGGTTTTTCAGGTTTTAGTTAAAAGAAGTGAAAATGTAGCAGAAATCCAAGAAATTGGCTAAGTCAAATTTGTCGTGACAAGAATCTAAAGTAGAACTAAAAATTAAGTTACAACTAGTGAGTGATATTGCAACCAATAATAAAAAGATAAAAAGATAAAGTTGTTGCCACTCAGGTCTCCAGTAGGAGAATGGTATTTGATACCAGATGAAGATGAAAATAGTATTTTTTATTGCAACATGAATAGTTCATGTCACGACACATAACAAATTATGACCATGAGTGCAAGACAAGAAAGACAAAGGTAGTCACAATATATTTTCTAGGTATCACAAGAGAATGAACTATATGAAATTATGACAAGAAAATTAATGTCATGAAAAAAGAATTATTTTAGCAAATAATCCCAATATGGAAATTAGGTCACAATAGAAACTTTTGGTTGCAACAGTAAATTTCAAGCAACAAAAAAATACTTGGTCATGACAACAGAAATAGGTCATGACATGAAAATTAGAAGAAATAAAGAATTGGAGGTCATGATAAGGAAATCGAGTTGTACCAATCTTTCTAAATTTCACAAAAATAACCATAGAAATAATAGTTAGCACATACCATATAAAAGCATTTTTTTTTGGAAATGAGGGTTCGATGACAAACCAGGAATTTGGTAGCTGATAGCTCTGCATATTTTTTTTCTTTTAGCTTATATATAAATTAGATTAGTATTTTTCTTTATTATCTTGTTTTGGAGTTGAAACACATCTTTATAGATGTATGAATCTAAACAAATTTTTTTTTTTATTTCTTATGAATAATTGGTTGCATTGTTTTGAAACTTGAACAAATTACTTGAAATCATATGATTCAGTTAGTTGCAATCAATATGCTTTTCCATGATCTGTAGTCCATTAGTGATTATGATCTAGTAATGTAGAACCAAAAATTTCACTGGATTAAAATAACTGTTAAGTATATTTTTTTTAGTAGAAATTAGTAAGTGTTTTTAGGAAGTCGAAGGTTAAACCTAATGGACTGGTATCGAACTTTAATTAACTTTTATTCAATGTAAGTATCGGATGCCCATAATTTGTTGTATCATACCCTTATTTCTGGGAGGCCCTCTGGGTGACACAGAGAAGATGATTCATGAGGATTAGTGAATAATCAACTAAGACAAAATGTTAGGCTAATAGTGATGAATAAAAGAGATATATAGTTTATATTTGAGGTGTCAAATGGGTCGGGCAGCTTGGGCTCAGCCCGAAGCCTAGCATGGTTCAGCCATGCCTGGCCCGGCATGACATGCTATAGTATCGTGCACGGGCCTGTGTCGAGCAGACCTTTGGCACGAATCATGTCATGCCATGTCGAGGATATTTGACCCACATGCCATGTCAGGCAAGGCACGGGTGATCATGCACCAAGCAAAGCCCAACGAGTGATGGCTCGGCATGCCTGACGGGGGACGGCGGTGAGACGACGCGGTGTCAGAAACCCTAATTTTTTTTAAAAAAGGCCCGACCTAACCCAAACCAGCCTAAACTTAGGCAAATTTTGGGCCATGGGCCATGCCGAGCTTTCCCTCCAAGGAACCGTGTCGTGCCAAGCATGGAACGACACTATAACATGTGTCTAATCGGGCTCGAAAAAAATGGGTCGGGTTGGTTCATTCCAACCTGTTTGATACCTCTAGTTTATATAAATTAGTCCCCATTTTACTTAGAGATATGAAAATTAGAAAAATTATCTAGATAAATCACCAAAGATATCACCTTAATCTTTCGAGTGTTCAATATCCCTATGTTGGCTTAGATCCAATCAAAGATATATAAATTTTTTAAGATTTTAAGGAAAGGACACCAAATATTTGCAGAGACTTACAGCACCCAAGTCCTGGGAAGCAAGAGACCTATAGTAATCATAAATGAGTATGTGAAGTATTGAGAAAGAAAAATACTCAATTCTCATACGAAGGCAAAAATTACTAGTAACCATAAAATTAGATTTTTGACTTCTAGAAAAGTAAGATTATCTAAGTGGTAAAATATGTGGCTACATAGAGAGATCCAGGGATGCATGATAAAAGTTCTTGATATATATCAATTTTTTTCTAGAAATAAGCCATGATTGAGAAGTTTACAGGAGTTGTTTATTTTATAGCATTTTATACTAGTGTTGGTTTCTACGAGAGAACTGATCTAGTCTAATTTATCTCTATAGATTTCTTTTAAATTTTTACTTTGGGTTTTAGTTCTTTTATTTTCATTATCTTTTAACTAGTATTTTAAAATATCTTTTTAAAGGTTCAATTAGTATGAATATTTAGTAGTTAGGATAGTTATCAAATCAAATCTTGTCAATCTTCATTAGGAATGTTCTAGATTTATATTCATTTTTACTACTTATATGATTTTTGTAATTGTAGTATCATAGATTAAATCTATTTATAATCTTTATTAAATAGTGTCAAATGAGAGTGATTTAGTATATACAAAAGAAGCCAAAGAGTGTCTAAAGTGTACGAGTATTTGAGTGAGTACATTTATATATATAATGTTTATTATATCACACATTACCAAGAGTAAATCTTTGGATTGCCTCTCAAGTAATGATACATTTAATATTTATAGTTAAGTATCATTGGATCTCCAATTTGGTCAGTAATTTGAGCAATCTAGGCAAGCTTCTTAGTATAGTCTTTCTTTTCATTTTCTCTTTCCAAATTTATCTTCAACATCAAATTATCTTTTAGAGCATCTCCTCTAGAGAATTCTTCCATGGATGTCATTACTTTTTGAGAAGTCATGACATCTTTGCTTATGATTGTTTTTGATAAGATCATGACTTATTGTGAAGTCATGGCTTAATCAATTTTTTTATAGATCCCATTTTTCATAGCTTTATAAAAATCCTCGACTTTCTTCTTTAAGGTTTCGTTTCCCTTTTTTCACAATTTTGCCTCCTACCATGAATTTTTTCATTGCATCATCAATTAATGTCATGACTTCTTCAAAAGTCATGACTTTCATTATTATATCTACTAGTTCTTCATTTTTTTAGATGCTTAATGATAATTGCCTATATCTTGACTTATTCTTTGAGCAAATAAACCATCAATTTTGAACTATCCTTTGCTTATACTTCTTCAATCTCCAAAATTATATTGTGAATTTCTTCATATTTTTTCATATTTTTGGGTAATTATCTTTCATCCAATAGAGTTCTATAAGTATACTAGTCATACAACTAGTAAAGTATACCTAAGTCCAACTATCAATCTCTTAAGGATTATGTAGGCGATCTGACCAACTAGTCCTACAACTAGTAAAGTAAACTAACAACTATCTAAGTTGAGTAGATAGACTTAGATTTTTGAAAAGATACTTATACTCTAGGATTAGCTCACTTCCTTATGTATGATGATATTTTTTTAATATTTAGATAATGTTATATTTGTCTATCAAATAAATGATAAATTAGTGTGAAAAGGCTTTTTATGCCCTCTTGGTATATAAAGTAGCTATCATATTTAGACTACCATTACTAATGATGATTCTCTCATAGTTGTGCAATCAGTATTTTACTACCGAAACCACACATTATTCTATTGATGAGTTAATCACATGTTTATTCCTTTTAAGCAATATGTCAACTACTATTGATAATTAATATGAGCATACATATCTATGATCTGACATCTAGTATCTCAAAGATGTGAAATGATATGGTAAAAAATATATTTTTACTTTTGACTTTGTAAGTCTTATACTTGTTACAATCAACTTGATGGTAGAATTGTGGCTTGTAAAGATTTTCATGACTAGTTATATAAAGTTATTTCTTATAAAGGATGTCAAGACTACTTAATATGATTGTACAAGATGTAACTAAGTCATGACATGGGAAATATTACAACTTTTCATTGTTTTCTCTTTTCCAAGTCATCACTCCACAAGTCTATTAATTTCACCCAGAATACTCCTAATTTTACTAACATTCATCAAATTCTTTCAAATCAAATTTTTAGTAAAATATTTCCAAATAAATCTCTAATACATACAAACATATTAATAAATACATACCAAATGACCCAAAAAAGTTAGTACATAGAGTAAAGAACACACATGCAAGAGGATGTCCATAAGATAGTGACGCCCTTGTGATTTTTTTCTCTTATATGACTTTTATATATGAAATTATTAGAAAGATGTATATTAATTGATGCAAGTTTGGAGCTAATGAAACAGAAAGCTCAAATATAACTAATACCATATTATTTTGGGCCATTTATGAATATTGAGTATTGTGACTTTATTATAATGCCTAATTTTTAAAATTAGGCAAAGTCCTAAAATCTCATTGGGCTAGAGTTTGTTGCCCAACAAGTCTTGCAAGTATATAGGTCTTATAAGTATTAAATTGAATTTTCATCTCGGTGCTGATCCCATAGGAATTAAATAGGCAGTTCAATCATCTAATAATTAATCAATTGATACTCTAGTTGAAGAAATAAAATTGAACTTTTGGTAAGACTCTTAGATTCCAGAGTTAGTGCATTTTATTATGCATGATAACCTATTTAAATAGTTTGGTTATTATTGTGATTAGTTATATAACAAAAGTAGAATTTTTATAAAAATACCCTAGTACCTTATTAGCAAACAAAAAGGTAATTAATTATTGGGCACTCCACAATGATGGTCCTCTCACAGTTATCTCATCGCTATTTTACTACTAAAATGAAAACTCATCTCGGTTCACATGTCATTCACAGCTCTATACCATTTAGGCAACTCATCAACTACCATTAAAAGTTACCTTATATGTGTATTCTTATTCTCCACTCTCATGTGTCATATATACATAAAATAATGTGGTAGTTAAAGTATTTATAATTTTGGCTTCTTAAGTATCATACTTATATAATTAATATACACTTTCTTTTAAACCTTATCGATGGTAGTCATAAGATAAAAATAAACTTGCATGACTATCATTATCATATAAGTTACCTTGAATCCTGCATATCTTTTAGATTAAATATTATTATGACTTTGTTACTTCACCTAATTGAGTCGATTATATAACATCCCAAAAGCTCATTAATGAGAGTATCTCATCAATTGAGATCTATAAGTGTACAAGTCATATAAGTAGTATAACAAATTTTTTTCTAGATATTGATCACTTTGGTATCATATACGTAGTTCAGCTATTCTACAAGAGACAACTCATTTTCAATAAAATGGTTTATCAAATTGTTAAATAATCTTAGGTCCAAAGTTTATTCATTTAATTTATATGATGAGTTTAAGTTGCTAGACATATATTAAGTTGGACACATAATGAAAGTTAGGGTATTATGTATAGAGCCCTTGCCCTAATGGAAAACAAGGTAGTTGTCACTTTTAATCATTCCTAATGGTGGTCTTCTCATAGTTGTCATGGAGACAAAAAATTATCGATGCATGAGAGTCATTTACAATCTCATATCTTTTAGGGAACTTCATCAACTACCCTCGATAATTACTTCATAGGCGCTCTTATTCTTAGACCTCATTTGTCATAAAGACCAATGATTGGTATGATTTGTAAGTATTTACATTTTTGGCTTCATAAGCATTATACTCATATAATTAGCATATTTTTTTTCTAGATTTTTACTTGTGGGAACCATGCAAGTAAAATTAGCTCACAAGGGGCTATCACCATCTTGTGAGTCACAAAATACTTACGTATGTCCTGAGGATTGCTTGTCAGCATCATTCTTAGTAATGATGCAATTCTCACACTAAAGGTAAACTCATTGGAAGATTATTCTATATAATATTCATCCCAATCAAGAATTATTTATTTTAAGATATATATAATTTATTGGCATGAATAAGCATTAGCACTTTTAGTTCGTAAATGTCATACACATAATGGTTAATAATAACACATCCAAATTCTCGAGTTTAATATAATATAGGGTTATTTTGTTCATCATAATCAAATGGGCTATCATTTTCTTCCTTTCATATGCATGAGTGAGCATAATAGATTACCTATCATCATCTTCCATAACAACCTCACACACATCAACTAATAGTTGAAATTTTAATTCAAGTTCTATTTAGTCAATATCCATACAAAAATTAAATCAACTTAGTAATGCATTCATAATTAAAACTAATTATATTACATAATTCAAATTATATAAACCATAGACCATGCTAATTTGATACAAATTCTTAAATATAACCTTAGAAGAGAAGGTTTTGAGAGCCACAACCCTACCTCTAGAGATTAACATAAGTCATGCATCCTTTACATGCTTATGAACCCCTAGAGAGTGTAACATTTTCACCTAGGATTTGTAGTTTCTATGACTTAACTTATTACATGAGGGAGAAGGACAAGAAAATGAGAGATCTCTCAATAATTCTTTATCTTCTACTTGGTCTTGTATTACTCTAGGTAGGAAGTCATGACTTTTATAAAAAAGTCAGGCCTTTGGCCCTTATCTCCTTAATTTGATGTCATAACTCTAGAAAATAGTCATGACTGTATTCAACATCTTGATCTTTCTATAAGATAAAGTTATGGTGCTGATAATGATTTTGACATGGACTAATCTATCTACAACATAAAATCATGGTACTATGAAATGACCACAACTTCATGTCTTCATCCATTTGTAGTCCATAGAGAGTCACAACAATATGAAGTAGCCACAAAGTAAAGATGAATTCTCATATTATTGTATAGCCATGGAACTATGTGGAGGCCGTGATATTGGCAAATTATCTTTCTTGAGTTAGTCGTGGCTACAATACTAGGAACTAGCCATGATGAAAAAGTAATCTTCAATATCTCTTAAGTGTCTACAACATTATGAGTGACCATGATACTTTCCTTTTTTTCTTTTGTATGACACTGCCAATAGTTAGAATGTCATGGCATTTCTTGCAAATACATGTTGTGGTAATGATTTTTTTTAGACAAGAGTCATGGTCTTGAAAATGATCATACTCAAGTAATATCCTCTATGATATTTAGTGTCTCAAAATTCATAGTTTTAAATAGTTATCATGGTTTTGGTATGTCTAGTTGTGGCTCTATGATTTTTTGTAGTTCAAAAATCATGTCATTATAAAAATTATCATAGCTTTTACTTGAAGCAACGAATCTATATAAAGATTAAGTCATAGTACTATGAAATTAGTAATGATCTCGAGCACATGTGGGGTACTTTTTTATTGTAAAAAATTAATATAATAGTCATTTAAATGTTATGATCTAAGTAAGACTGCCACTCCATGATAATATCATAATTATTGAGAATGTGTCGCATAATGAAAAGATTATGCTAATAAATTGGTAGGTTTGTGACATATAATTATTACTACTGACTAATTAGATAAAATTTAATCCAAGAATTGATGTCAAAATTATGCTAGATTCAATAATCTATCTCATTTGTTATCCAAATATATTGATTTTATGACTATTCATCAAAACTCTCTAAAACACAAAAAATCATAAAATTAATATATATTAGCTCTATTTCAAGATATAAATATCATTATTAATCACCAAAATACATAAGAATATTTGGTATATTAAAAACCTAACAAACTCACATACTAAAATAATTGTTCATCATCAAATAATAACTTTTCCCTCCAAAAAAAATTTATCATCGCCATGAATTTCTATTACTAGGTTTGAATGTCATAGGGGTTATAAATAGTTGAGAAACTTTAAGTGGATATATTAATAGTCATCGTAGGATTTGAGTTGCATGCCTATGCCTATGGGTCATTGGATACATATTTTTTTATGTGGTAAATATATGTGTTTATTATATCACGTATTTAGAAAAAAAATTGGTTGCCTCCTAAGTAGCACTATATTTTATATCCATAGCTAGACAATCAAAACCTCTTTAACTCTATCAGAAATCTCTATTGTCCATGTGATCATTTTAGTATACTACTTTACTTCCTTCTTATTAGTCTATTGATTCATTCTTTTCTTCAGGTATACTTGTCTCCAAGGTTATTTCCTTATTTGATTCTATGATTTTATTGAATGTGTGGCTCCTTCTCCACTCTAATATCTTTTTCATTTTGGATTACCAAATTCATGGTGCTAAGTACTACTGCGGCTTTTCCTTTGAAAATTTCTCTTCCTTTTTAATGTGGCTCTAAAGTTGTGACCATTATTGGAGTCAACATTTTTTTGCACATTTTTCTTGTCTTTTTTTATATCTTCAAAGTCTTGGCACTGTGCATAGCTATGACCTACATCTTTGTTTTTAAGCTTGTGATAGACTAATTCCTTCTATATCACCAAAGCCACCTCACTATTCATAGCCATAGATTTGTCTTCTATCTTTCTTTAGTCATTTTCATTTTGGAATGCAGAAGTCATAGCATCGGGCATAGTTGTGGCTTTATCTTTAATTTTCCCTTCCATGATTTCTATTTCAACCTTATCTTTTTCTTTAAATGCCTCCTCTTCCTTATAGCTATCATCATAAGACTCCTCAGAGGTCGCAACTTTGAAGAATATCATGATCTCATGGTTCATAGTAGTCATCCCTCTCTATTTTTTTTTCAACTCCAATATAATTTTTCAAATTCTTAATTTTTATTACTATTATATCTTCAAAGTTTTTCTTCTATTTCATACACTATATGACTCTCACATTTTCAAAGTTATTCTTCTATTTCATATTTTTTATTCCTCTCACAATTCTAAAGTTTTTCTTCCAGCTCATACATTTCATCTTCATATGGCCAATAGTCTTCTACAAAGTCTTTCCACCAAAAATCTATTTTTTTGTTACAATGAAATATATAGTAGATTTTCAATTTTATAATTAAATATTTCATCATCATCTCGCCCTTGTACATGATAAAGTTTAAACTATACTTATTCCTCACGTACATATAGAGTGAACTCACTCTTTTTGATATCAATGAGGGCTTATTCCATGACTAAAAACGATCATCCTAAAATTAATGATGCATGTTGATATTCCTCCATATCTAAAATAATAAAATCTACTATAATAATAAAAATACCAACATTAACTTGTACACCTTTGATAATTCTATTCAGGTAATTGATAGCATGTACTATCATTTAGAGTGAAAGAGATAATTGAATAATTTTGCTAATATTCAATTTTCATGCAATGGATAGGGGTATCATGTTAACACATGATCCCAACACATACAACACCTTCTAAAAAGATGTGATCTTCAATAGTATAAGGTATAGTAAAGCCCTTAGGGTCTATTTGAAAGGATAAGATTAGGTTTTTTGTAAGACTCTTAGATTCTAAAGTTGCTCCATTCCATTATCCATGATGGCCTATCTAAATAGCTTGGATGATATTATACTTAGTTATAGAATGAAGGTTAGACTATTTTGAAAATCTACTAGTTTCATAATAACATAAGGAGGTTATCACTATTGGGTCATCCTCAATAATAGTTACCTTATAGTTATCCACTCAAGTACTTTATCACCATAATGATAAAGTATCTCTACTCAAGGATCATTAATAAGTGCATACTATTTATAAAACTCATCAATTACCATTGATACTTGATTTATATATGCATTCCTGTTCTCTAACCTATTTTATCATAAAGGCATGAACTAATATGGTATTAAAAGTATCTGTACTTTCATCTTCATAAACTTCATATTCACTTGATAAACATAGTTTTCCCTCAAATCTTACTGGTAAGAGTCATATAATAAAAAGTAACTAACATGACTATCACTTCCTTATGAGTCACCTCCACTCACATGTATCTCGTGACTTACCTATTACCATCTAGTATTTCAACACATGAATCCCATGCTAAAGATGAAATTCTTAGAAAAATATTCTATAAAATACTTACATCAAGTGATGATCAATTCTTCTAAGAAATATATAATAGACTGACTTACATCATATTTTTAGCTTTATAAGTATCATACTCATGTGATTAAATTTACATCAATATTGGGTTTTAATGTATAAGTTTGTCTTGGACAACATAATTGGAAGGATTTTTACTTTCTTCCTATAATTACATGTGAGTGTGCTTCATGACTTTCCTATCATTGTCCACCACTATAGTATGCATAAACCCACTAATAGTAAAACCATAATTTTAGTTGTACATAAACATGACATTCATTAATAACCAAACCATAATTAAATCCAAATATTGAAATCACTAAATTAAACATTCATCACATAAAATAAATTATTCCAACCCTAAACTTTAATTTAGCCTGACATTAAGGAGAAATTCACATGATATAATTTAAGATATATTTCATAAAATTTCAGATTATTAATGATAGCCTTCAAGAGTTTCTAGGAATGAAACCCTAAATTCATATTTCTTATCCATGCACCTTAGATTTCTCCTAGGTGGAAGTTGAAATTCTCTACCTTCCTTAGGATTTATACTTGTACTTTGCATCACCTTTTTGCTCGTTGGTATCTTCTAGGGTTGGATGAAATTATGCTTCCAAATCCTAGATTTTTGTCACTACTTTATGCCCTGAAACACTCTTTCGAAATTTTCTTATTTTTTTCTTTTATACCTGAATGGTTGGATATGAATTTTAATTGAAAATTCATGACTTTTAAGAATACCACAACTTTGGTTTTTTATCTCTATAACATAAAGTCATGACACATAGAATGAGTTACTAGTATCTCTCTTGCTTTAGATTTATGCGGCACTAACACTGATCATAGCTAAATATTTTATCTCTATACATAAAGTTAGAGGGTTGTAAATATGCTATGGTTTTGGTCTCTCTCTTGCATCAGATTGCCATTACAATGGGAATTATCATGGCTATGATTTCATCTCTATAACACTAAGTTATGACATTGAGAATAACCACAATTTATGCATTTCATCTCTATAACTCAGATTCATGGTATTGGAAATGAGTCATAGCTTTGGTCGTCATTCCTCAAGAGTTGAAAGTTATAGGGTTGTAAATACTTTATCTCTATAACATAAAGTTATAGAATTATAAATACGCTATGGTTTTGGTCTCTCTCTTGCATCATATTTCCATGACAATGGGAATGGTCATGACTATGAATTTCATCTATATAACATTAAGTCTTGGCATTGAGAATAGCCATGATTTGTACATTCCATCTCTATAACTCAAAGTCAAAGTATTAGAAATGAGTCATAGCTTTGGTCATTCCTCAAGAGTAGAAAGTCATGGTCTTGAAAATGATTATGACTCGAGTAAATACATTCCTGAACTTTATTTAGCTAAAAGTCATGATGTTGGAGAAGTGCCACAACTTTTTCCATATACCCAGTGGCTCTGTAATGAGAAAGTAAAGATGATGGAGGATACCATGACTTTCAGCACCAATGGGATACTTGGTTGGTATGACATAAAATAAATATTATAGTTATAAAAAAGTTATGAGCTAGTGTGGTTGTGACTCTAAGAAAGTTTTGCAATCAACAAGAATATATTAATAGTAAAATAATTGTGTCAATGAGATAATAAACTCAATGAATATAAAGAATATCACAACTATATATTATTGACCTTTAGCCAAGAATGGATGCTTAAATTATCTTATAATTTCAATGAGATATAACAAAGTCATAACACAAGAAATGTTATGATTTTACATGATTTTTTATTCCCCACATCTTCAATAAATCAACCAATTCTCATATTTCATATTAAAATCACCTAATTTGATTATTATTTGTTATAATTATTCAAAATATTAATTTATTAAAATTGTTCTATTTAAAACCTTTTTCTATACAAACATATCATGCATAATTATCAAAATAACCAAAATTATTTAGCATTTGATATACTAAATAGTAAGTCATAAAGTACACTTATGTATAATAGTAGGAATGAAGTGATAATCCTTTCAATCAGGATGCATAAAATAAACCTTAATGTTAAAATCTGATATTGAGGTATGTTTAATCATGTGAGTATATCACATATGAAATAGAAAATTCAAATACTTTTATAAGTTAACCTACTATAAATATTTTAGAAGAACTAATCCTCAATTGATATGAGAATTTTATAAAATATTATCTTTTACCATTAATATGAGAGTCACATTTTTTCCTTGTAAATGATGATTGGTAAGCTATGAGATATGCATAAGTGGGGTTGATTCATAAGGTGGTGATTTTTATACAAGTTACTTTCTATCATATGACTTTTTCCAGCGAGATTTGAGAAGTACATGTTAATTGTGCAAGACACTTACAAAGCCAAAAGTACAAATACTTTTATTACTACATCATTACACATATTTATACTACATAAATTTGGAGAATAAGAATGCATATACAAAGCAACATTCAAGGGCAGTTGATGAATTGCTTAAAAGGTATAAACTTATGAATGAACCTTAAGCAAGGATGATTTGTCATTTATGTGGTAAAGCACCATTGGGGAAACTATGAGGGGACCATTATTGAGGATGACTCAATAGTTGATAACCATCTTGTATGCCATTAAAGCACTAGGGAATTTTCATAATAATATAGAATTTATTCTATAACTAAGCACAATATCATCCAAGCTATTTAGGTAAACCATGTGTAATGAAATTGATTAATCCTAGAATCTAAGAATTTTACTAAAAACTCAGTCTTATCCTTTTAACTAGAATAGTAGTTAACTTATCATTAGTTGATCGAATTGCCTGCATAATCTCTATGAGATTGATATCTAAATAAAATATAATTTATTATTTGTATGATATGTATACTTATAGATCTAATTAGATGAGAGACTCTCACTCAATGAGATTTTGGTACATTTCATAATCTTAAAAATTAAGCATTGTAACAAAATCACAATACTTACTTTTCACCATCCACCATGATAATATGTACAAACCCAATGATAGTAAAACTATAATTTTAGTATTACATAAATATCATATCCATCAATAACTAATTTACAACAAAATATAAATATTAAAATTCATTAATTTGGCATCCATCACATGAAATAAAATATACTAATCCTATATCTCAATTTAGTCTGACATTTCTGAAAAATTTATCCAAGATAAATTCAGATATATCTCATAAAATTTCAAATTTCCTATGTTAGCCCTCAAAAGTATATAGGAATTGAATCTTAAACTAATAATTCTCTTTCATGTGCCTAAGATTTTCTCTTGAGTGGGAGTCAAAATTGATACCCCGCTATGATTTATGCTTGTGTCTTGCATTGTCTCTTTGTTCTTGAATCTCTCATAAGCTTTGGCAATTTTATGCTCCTAAAACCTTAGATTCTAATCTTTTTGTTGTGGCCTATATTCTTTGTCAAATTTTCTCATTTTTTGCTTTAATACTCTAATGGTTAGATGTGATTTTTATGTGAAAAGTCATTACTTTAAGAAAAGCCTCAACTTTAGTTTTTCATCTCTATAACACAAAGGCATGACACAAGGAATGTATAGTGAGACATGTCTTTGTTCTCTTTATTGCTTTAGATTGATGTGATGTTTGGAATGGTCATGGTTGTATGTTTTATCTCTATAACACAAAATCATGGTGTTGAGAATGAGCCACTACTTTAGTCTCTTATTACATTAGATTATCATTGTGCTTGGAATGACTATGGCTATATATTTCATATCTATATTATGAAATTATGATGTTGGGAATAACATGACATGTACATTTTGTCTATGTAACCCAAAGTCATGGTACTAAAAATGAGCCACAACTCTAGTCTTTTTTCAAGAGCAGAAATTTGATACCCTAAAAATGGTCACGACTTGAGTAAATGCTTTTTGGAACTCTCTATAACTAAAAGTTATGATGCTAGAAGATACTATAGCTTTTAGCACTAGTATAGTATTTGATTACTATGATGAAAAATTAATATCTAGTCATAAAAAAATATTACAAGCAAGTGTGACTATGATGTTAAGAAAGTTTCATAGCTGAAATGGATATATTACATAAAGAAACAATTGTGTAGAGCTTTGGCCATAATGATTTGCTAGACTCATGACTCTACCAAATTCATGATATACGAATAGAGGTGTCAAACTGGCCGGCCCAGCCCGTCGCATTTTTTTAGAGGACGGCCATGCTTTCGTGCCAGGCCAGACACGATTTATAAAAGCCAGGCCGTCCTGGGCCTGGCCCGGTCGGGCCAAACCATGCCGTACACGCCAAACCATGCCGTACAGGCCAGGTTAAAATTTTTTTTAAAAATTTTTAAAGTTTTATATTTTAGTTTAATTAAAAAATATATTAAATTATATATAGAATTATAGATAATGTATAATATATTAAATTTATAAAATAAAAATTAATAAAATTTTAATAAATTACAAAGTTTAAATATTTTTTATAATTTAAAATAAAATTAGTTTATAATTTATTAGAATTAAATTATAGAGTTATAAATTTTTAAATGAAAAATTTAAACAAAAAAATAATTTAAGCAAAAAAATTCGTTAAAAATTTATTAAAAAGTAAAAAAAATAAAAGCTAACCAAATGAGAAATGACGAATCAGCCAATAGATACCGAAGGTCCGAACCAAAAAAATTAAAGTTTCAATGTAACGTAAAAATACAGCATATAATTAATAAAAAATAAAACATCGAAATCAAAAAGCAGTGGATCATCATCAATCGTCAATCGGCATATTATGAGCATCATCAGCCGCAACATCAAGATCAGTATCATATGGATCATCATCATTAGCAATCAACTCCTTCGCTTTTGTAGTGGATGCGGCTGCAGTCTCTGTCCCCGTCTCAGCTCCAGCACGATCATGGATGCTAAACCTTGAATCCTCCCAATCCTTCAAACAGGCCAAGGCCTCGACAATATCTAGACGTAATCTCGATCTCCTATCTGAAATCACGTTCACTGCAACTGAAAAAGTAAACTCCGATGCTACACTCGACACTAGAGGAATCAGTAGATTCCGTGCCATCCTAGATGGCACTGGAAAGGTGGGCTCATATGATTTCTACCACTATAATACATCAAGATTCTTAGTATCAGAATGTGATAGGATTGAGCAGTAATTGGTATCTAAGTACCAAGAAAGCTCGCTCCTATGTGATGGTCCACCCCGACATTTCCCCCTTGCTAGCTGAATGGAAAAATCATCATCTCCGAACAAGGTATCCATGTCCGTAATCACAGTCTAACTACTACCACCACCATACCTAGTATCGTAGTATGTGAACAGATCAGTCAACTTCTCGTGAATGAACCCTTAAGGTGGCTCTTCCAGGTTCATGCACGAGGAAATATAAGTCAGGGTGTTTTCTACCCCTTCCACCTTGACCCTAGGGTACATGCATGCAGCGAGGCAATAAAGAGATAGAACGGTGGACCAGTACTTTAAGTACTTGGTTTCCATCTCTGCAACCATATGGCTAAGTGTCGGGTCAGCTCGATACTTCCTAAACATGCTACTAATGTTGCATATACACCTGAGTGTAATACAAGTTGTGGGCGTATAAATTGACGAATACATGTTCGTCGTGTCATAACAAAAACTTTAGGAATTTCATAAATGAAATTCTTGAAGTCAGTCAGTGTCGTCAATAATAAGTTCATCACTCTTACTATTGACGTAGTCGGATATCACGTGTTCCTATCCAACACATGATTCCAACATCATGTACATGTAATTCCAATGATATCTCACATCTGATTGGAATTTTTTCTTTTTAAGATATGCAGACAAATAGAGACTACCAAACTTGTGTTGTATGCGAGGAGTGTGAATATATTTTAGTGCATTACGTATATTATCCAACACGGGGGAACACACCTTCATACATGCTTGAAAAATCAGGTTAATCACGTGACACATGCATATGACATGAAAAATCTCTCATAATGGTGCATCTTTAATTATTAGATGCGTTATCGAATGTGATACTAAAAATTTTATTTTAAATTTTATATTCCCTAAAAATTTTCATCATACACTCAAAAATGGCCGGGCCATCATGAGGATGGAGAATCTCAGAGAATCCTAAAATTTTATTATTCATATTCCAGTTAGAATCTACATAGTGGCAGGTGAGGCATACATAAGATGATTCATCGTGACTTGTCCAGATATTGGACGTCACGGACACCACTCCACCATATGCCATAAATTCATTAATTATTGTTTATTTTTCTAACTTATACAATTTTAGTATGTCATTCCTAGATGTGAACCTAGGAATCCTACGATAAGCAGGTTGAAAATATGTCTGCATTATGCGCACTACCCTTGGATCTTCCGAAAATCTGATAGGAAGATCCATCAATGTGATAAGTCTGGTCATGCCGTCCCTACCTAACTCGCTAGAGTATATGAATGGAGTAAACTTTGAGACTGAGCTCGATCCAGTCTCAAAAAATGCAGTGACAAGTTGGGTTTGCCTAGGATCTAATGAACCATGTTTTTTGGTACAATTCGGCATGCCTTTTAAGGTGCCCAGTCCCAAACGAACTCTTACATGTTAAAATTCTCATATAATATTTACACTGTGCCATTTCTTCTTCCTCACCCCTAATATTTTTTTTTGTTTTATTATATTAAAATGAGTCCAAACTACAGAAGTCTTCCTAGTTTTTTATTTTTTAGAAGTTTGGGTTAAGACGACTAGAGAAACCAAAGTTTTAGCAGCCTTAGAACTCTGTCTAAGATTTTCATATTCTAAATTTAAATATATTTCATTAGTATTTGTCATTTTTAGGATTTTTGTTAAATAGTATACTTATTTAGAGACCAGATGATAGATTTTAGATTTAAGTATTTTAGGACTAGAGAGAGAGACTAGCGAGAGAGAGTAAAAAAAACTTAAACTAAATTACTTGGTAAAGCAGTCAGGTCGATCACGTGCATGGTGCACCATAGTTTAGCTCAAAATTCGAAACTTGAGTTAAGATTCCCGAAAAGTCAAGCCAAATGATGAAATCCCGACTTCCCGAGTCCCTAGAGAGAGGATCAAAAGTTTTGAGAGTGAAAAAATGTGAAATTTGAAAGAATAAATGTTTTTGAAAAACATAAATGTTATAGAGAAGGGGGAGGATTTTATAGATTAAAGAAAATTTTTAAAAAAAATCATTTTTTTTGATTTTTTTGATTTTTTTTTATTTTAGGGGGCAGAATCATGAGGGTCGTCGAATTCTGCCCCCTAGCCAGGCGAGATCCAATGGCAACATTTTAAATTTTTTTTTTTGCCCTTTGGGGGGGGGGGGATCGGGTCGGGTCGAGGGGGACCGCAGGTCGAGTCCGATTGGACCTGACTGGTAGTCTTTTTTGCGGAAAGCTTGGCTTGGCCTGACTCCCATGTCCTGAGTCACAGTAAACCCACCCGTGACCCATGACTCATGAGGGTGCGGGAAGCTGGGAGCCACCTTGTCCTAGCCAGGTCTGAGGGTCAGTGGGTGCGGGACTGCGGGTGCTGGATGCCGAGGCTGGGTGTGAACTGTGACCCCGACCGTGCCTACGGGCCATGCCACTGGCCACCGAACCGTGCCGGGTCAGGCACATCACAATGCCTAGTTGGCCTCGACATGGCACGACACGGGTAGTGCCTTACCCGGGCACAACACATGCCCAGGCATGGGATATTCTAGTGCCGGACCGGCTCAGGCAGGGCCGAACCATGCCGTGCCTCGTCCCGGGCTGGGCTGGCCAGGCCCAATTAACACCTCTATATACAAAGATTACAATAACTATTTGTGTAGTGTTTTGGCCAAAAATATGTATAGAAACTATCCTATAAACTTAATTAGGTGTAGCAAAGTCATAACACAAGTAATATTATGATTTTTACATGACATTTCATTTCTACTCTTCAAAAAATCCACTAAGTCCCATATTTCACACAAAACTACTCAATTTCACTACTATTTATGATAATCCATCAAAAATATAAATTTAGTGAAAAAGTTCTATTTAAAGGCCTTTAATCATACAAAAACATAATACATAATTACCAAAATAACTAGTATTATTTAGTATTTGGTATACCGAACAAACTAACATACTAATGCAATTGTTTGCCATCAAGCGAAATATACTTTCTATCTATCCTTGATAAATATTAGCTATGATTAGGTTTGAGTGTAATAATATGTCTAAATAGTAGGGCTACTCCATTTGTGGGGTTTGAGTTCCATACTTCCATGACTAAATTTGTGGTAACAAAATAATCTATATTTTTGGATATAACTATTTTATCACATCATGTAGATAAAAAAATTTGGATTATCTCCCAAGTAGTGATATATTTAATATTTATAGCTAGACCATCAACAATTTGTAACATTTATTAGTGATACTAGCTATCTAGGCCAACTTCATTGTATAATCATTAATTTTCTCTTTTCTTCCTAATCTTTCTTTCGACATTAAATTATATTTCATTTTATTATTTTTTGGGACTTCTTTCTTTTCTTTCTCTTTCCTATGATATTGTGTCATATTTTGGATCAATATGGATTTATCCTCCATGGATGCCATGCCTTTATGGATTATTATTACTTTTTGTTGGGCTCTACTTTGAGCTTTTTCTTTCTATATCTCCATAGTCATAATGCTTGTATTTGTCATAGTTTCTTTCTTTAGATATTATATATCCAAATTCGTGGCATAAGTCAAAATTATGACATTTATTACTACCTTTAATTTTTTTTCTACTTCTTTTGGATCCTCCAAAATTATTGATGAAATTGTATTTTCTCCATCATTTCATTAGCCACCAGTTAGGATTCTACCTATGCTTTTGCTACCAGTATATTCTACCAATCCTTTACATTATTTTCTTTATGTGAAGAGAATTTGTGTGTTTTATTTTCTTTTTTTACCTCTCTAAAGCACTCTTCTTATTTAGACCCTTATAAAATCACTACTTTGAAGAATGTCATGACTTTGTAGTAGTCATTCTCTCTTGTCTCAGCTTCAAGGTCATTAGTCCATATTTTCTCTTATATGTCATCCTCATCATCTTCGTTGGGCTAATAATCTTCTACAAAATATTTTGACCTAAACTTCATGTTCTGTTTCCTTGTTATTTGAAGTAAGTTATCTATCCTTAAAAAATCTTTATCATCATCATTTGAACTCTACATGTTTTGTAAATATTAAATTTTACTTGCTACTTGTTTATGCAAAACATGAACTCTCTCTTCTTGATATTAATAAGAGCTTGTCCAATGGCTAAAAATAATCATCCCAAAATCAATGGAGCATGTTGATCTTCCTCCATATCCAATACCACAAAATTCATAAGAAAAATAAATATATCAGTCTTAACCAATACATCTTTAATTAAATTCACTAGGCACTTCATTGATTGATCAACCATTTGCAGTGAGAGAGAGAATGGAGTGATCTCGCCAAGATTAATTCTTTATGCTACTAACAAAAGTATCAAGTTGATGCTCAGTCAAAAATAATAATAAAAAATAACAATAAAAAGAATAAAAAATTTGATGCTCAATCCCAAACACATTGTACTTTTTGAAATGCATTTTCTCCAATCATACAGGGTATCATAAAACTTCTTAGATCCTTCAACTTCATTAAAAGTTTTGTTGAATAATGACACTATATTTATCTTTCATAATCATCATTCTAAATGTTTTTATCTTTCTTTTGCTACTCATGATATTCTTCATGAACTTTACATAATTCAATATTTGAGATGATGCTTGGACCAATGTGATATTTACTTCCAACTTAATGAAAATATTAAGAAACTTTTCTAACTATTCATTCAATTTTTCTTTTCTATAATATTAAAAATAAAAAGGTTAAGGTGAAAATTACCTTTTGCATTGTTCTCCATCACATTCATCTATCTAATGGTTTCGATAATCTTGATTCACTCCTCCATTTCTCCTTCTTCTATCAACATTAGCAGATTTAGATAAGCATTCTATTCATTGGAAGTCTCAGCTTTGAAAAATATCATCGTATTGGGGGCCACAAACTTTTGAAAAAATCAACTCCAATACTCCAGCTTGTTTTTTCCCAATGATACAAATATTTGGAGTTTGTTAGTTGTGCTTCACTAACTCCTCAAAAAAAATAATGCACTTCCTCATATAACTTGTTTATAATCAACCCACCCACAACCACATCAAAAGTGTATATTGTCATAACATTGAATCCATTGTAAAATGTCTAAGCTTAGAACTATAACTCAAACCCATGTTGAGGGAATATGCTCAACAACTCCTTAAAATAGTCCAAAGTATCATATAACGTCTCTAGCTCCTAAAACATTTGTCTTATCTCATTCTATAATTATGATATGATTTGAGATAGGATGAACTTTGTGAGGAAATATTATATAAGTTCATTCCGATTCTTAATCAAACATTGAGATAAGTATAGGAACTAACTTCGTGCCTTGTCTCTCATGAAAAAAGAATAGATATAACATGTTGGCATCAAAACTAACTCCATTCATTTTAACTATGTTGCATAACTTTAGAAACATTGTGACATGCCCATTCACATCATATAATATTTTTCCACTATAATGATGTTATTGAACCATCACAATTATACTTGGCTTTAACTCAAAATAATTTACTTCTACGTATTGCATTCAAATCTTAGAGTAGTTTTCCATCATGATAGACTGCCAATAGTCTCTCGTGGTGTGGTGATGGTTGGGATGTTGGAATGCTTTCCCATCACCTCCTTGAGCCACTCTATTATTTCTAGTTTCATTAATATACTCTTTCTCAACTATCTATTACAATATTCTAGTTCTCTCAATCTCTAGGCTCATAGTATTATCTTAGTCCTAAAGTTTCAGTTCATAAAGGTAGTGACTACAAAAAAAACACTAAATGAAAAGATACAAACAATTAATAAAAAACAAGCAATACAAATCTAAGCACAAAAAGAAAATAATATTATCTAAAAAACTAAAAAAAAAACTTTTTTTTAAAGGATAGTTACTTCAACTAAAGTTTATAAACAACCTAAATAATCTCTAAGAGTGGTACTAAAAATTTATTATAACTTTATTATTATATCTAATTTTTAGGATTAAGAAACATCATAGAATTTCATTGGGTGAGGATCTCTCCTCTAATTAGTCAAACAAGTATATGGGTCATAGAAGTAGTAAAGTTAACTTTCATCAAGATATTGATCCCACGAGAATTATGTAGGTACTTTAATCAACCAATGATGAGTCAACTTTTACTCTAGTTGAAAGGATAAGATTAAGTTTTGGTAAGAGTTAGATTTAAGGGTTGATCTTTTTCATTATGAATAATAGCTTATCTAAATAGCTTGGATGTTATTATGCTTGGTTATAGAATGAATATTAAATTATTATGAAAATATCTTAGTGCCCTAATGACATATAAGGCAATTGTTAACTATTAGGCCCTCCCTAATGATGATTCCCTCAATAGTTTACCACTAAAATGATAGATGATCCATGTTCGAGGATTATTCATATGGTCATACCTTTTAGATAACTCATCAACTATCCTTAATGGTTGTTATATATATACTTTCTTATCCTCTAGCTTTATGTGTCATAAAAACATAAACTGATATGATATTAAAAATATGTGTATTTTTGGTTTCATAAGTAACATACTCATACAATTAAAATATGCTTCCTCTCAAATCTTACTTTTAAAAGTCATATGGTAGAAAGTAACTCACAAAACTATCATTACCTTACAAGTAACGTCTACTCACACATGTCTAGTTGCTTCGCTCTCATCATCTACTATGATGACATGTGACCCACACATTAAAGATAAAATATACACAATGGATTGACTTATAAAAATATTCATACTTTTGACTTTATAAGTATCATACTCATATAATATAACTTAATCAACATTAGGCTTTAATATATAAGTTTACCTTGTATGTTATGATTAGAAAGGTTGTAACTTCTTACTATTATGCATGAGTGTACTATATGACTTACTTATCATTATCCACCATAATAGAACACATAAACCCATTAATATTAAAACCATAATTTTAGTTCTATATAAATATCACATCTATTATTAACAAGATCCAAATATTAAAATCCATTAATTAAGCATCTATCATATGAAATAAAATACACTAATAATAAACTTTAATTTAGCTTGACATTGGAGATAAATTCATATAATATAATTTGAGATATATCTCATATAATTTTAAGTTTCCAATGACAACCCTCAGTAGTGTCTAGGAATTAAACTTTAAACCCACAATTTTTATTCATGGACCTCATATTTGTCCCTGGGTGGGAGTTAAAATTCATGCCTACCTTTTTAGGATTTATGCTTGTTCCTTACATCATCTCATTGTTTGTGGATCTCATCTAAGTTTGGGTAAAATTGTGCTCTTGAAATCCTAGATTTTTGTTTCTTTTTCATGGCATAGAATTCTACGTCAAAAATATCTCATTTTAAACTCGTATACTCGAATGGCTAGATATGATGTTTAAGTGGAAACTTTTAACTTTAATGAATACCATGATTTTGTGTTTTCATCTATGTAACACAAAGTTGCAATGATGGCTATCATGGACTTAATCTTTTTGCTAAACTTCCACGTAGCACTTAGGCAAGTCACCCCTTTGATGTTGCATAGTCAACTAAAAAAACATAAAAGAATACTAAAAAGAAAATAACTTATTATTAAAGAAAGAAGTTTACAACTTGGTGGTTTGCAAATGAGACAACCTTCTCTAATATATATATATATCGATGGAAGTGTCTAGAACCTTAGAAGGTTCTAGATGCTCTATAATTCTCTATAACCTTGGAAGTTTAAAGGTTCTAAACATTTTAATCCTCTAGGACCTTTCACAATTTGCTTGGAAAGGGATATTTCTACATGTTTTTAGAAGCTTCCCATTTCCCTATTTAAACTATCAAAGGGTTATTTGTCTCCATTTAATAGAGAGAGAGGCTCTCCGTGAGTATTCGTTGTAGGATTAGATGTTATTCTTTCTCATATTTTGGTCTACCATGACGTAGTCTACCTCCTTGTCATAAGATGTTACTACTGTTATGAGTGCCCTCTTAGTAATCCCTTGACCTGAATCCTCTTTATCTTCATGATGGGGCTTGATATTGTTAATATGAAAGACAAATGAATCTTAAGCTTCGATGGTAGCTTAACCTTGTATGATACTTTATCAACCAATCCTAGTATGGAAAAAAGTACTTCATACTTCCTTATAAGCCATTTCTACACATTTTGAAAGGTATTGATTATTATGGTATGAGTTTGATAAACACTAAGTCTCCAACCTTGAATTCAAAATGCCTTTTTTTCTTGTTAGCCCACTTCTTCATCTTTCTAGCAATCTTATTCAAATGCGAACATAATATGTCAGGCAACTCATGCCATCCCTTAGTAAGTTTGTAGGTTGCTATACTTTTTCATGTGTACCCTCCAACTAGGATATGAGGAGTCATCAATTGTGGCCTCATGACTTTTCCTAATGGTCTCCTTTTAGTTGTCTCACTCTTTTGTAGGTTGTAAGAGAACTAAGCCACATCCAATAGCTTTGCCTAGTCAATCTAATTAATACTCACAAATTACCTTATATATAATAGTTGTAGTACTGTATTTACCCATTTTGTTTACCCATATATTTGAGGGTGAAAGCTAGTAGAGAAGTGGAACATCATACCCATAAGCTTATAGAGCTCCATTCTAAATTTCCTAGCGAAACATGGATAATGATAATATTATGATGAGTTTTGATATCCCTCATTATTTCACCATATTTTTGAAGAATAGTATAGCTATCTCCTCTACTATGTAATTCTTAGGAGATAAAATATAACTATTATACTTTGAGAAATGGTCCACCACCACTATGATCGATTCATGTCTCTCGAACTTGGGTAGGCCAATGATTAAGTCCATGGTGATACTTTTTCAATGCCACGCTACTATAGGTAGTGGCTCTAACAATCCCCTAAGATATTCCCTTTTATCATGTTGGCACACAAGATAAATCTTTCCATTAACTCATATTTGTGCCAATAATATAAAAACTCTAGTAAGGCTCTCATGTGTCATTGCCTTGAGTGATAACTCATTTGGAGTTGTGATACTCCTTGATGAGATTATTTATGATGCTTCCCCAGTTAGATATGTAAAATTCTTTTCAATTGTGTACAATAGATCATTCTTTATCCAAATTCACCATGTCTTTCTCTCATGAGCTATATGTGAAAATAAGATATTTTTCCATTATATCATGTTGTAACCCCTCATTTATAGATATTTATGATACTTCCACCCTTGACTCCAACCTTATTAGCATGTCTATGACCCTTATGAATTTCTCATATGACACCATCGAGACTGTGCAATTTTGCATTCCCTCTTGAAAGTCTTGGATATACACTTTGAGATCTTCTATGGTATTCTCCATGCTTTGCTCCATGGGGTTCATTCCCTCTTTGGTATCTGCCAAAATAATCTTTAACCTAGTTACCCAACCATCTAAACTTATAAGAGGATCACATGACTTGTCCTTATTTCCCTTACCCTTTGTGAGAGGGTCAAGGTCCCTTCTTTGAACTCCATTGAAACTTTTTCCACCTAAGAGCTTACCATTATTTCTTTTTTGTTACTCCACAAATGCAACCTCTATTTGATACCAACTATCACGGACTTAATCTTTCTGCTAAGCTTCTGCATGGCACTTAGAGAATATTCCCCTTGAATATTACTAAGTCAGCCTCTTTCTTTTCTTACAAGTGATACTAGGCTTCTACAAATATTTTAGAAGAAAAGAGAACATAAACAATTACTAGGAAAAAAATGACTTATGAATAACGAAATTTACAACTTGGTGGTCTGAAAATGAGGCAATCATCATCTCTTCTTTTATACATATCTATGAAAGTATCTAGAATTTTGAAAGGTTATATACACTTTACAATCCTCTAGCACCACAACTTTGAGATAGCGGTGGTGCTAGAGAATGTAATGGCTTTTGGCACCAATGAGATATTTAGTTGATGTGACATAAAATTAATGTGACAATCATAAAAAATATTGAGCTAGTATTGTCGTGACTCCAAAGAAAGTTTTGTAATAAATATGTATATATTGCATAGTGAAATGATTATATCATTGAGGTTGTAGAGTTGTGGTATATAAAGATTGCTTAGACTATATTATGTAGAGCTTTAGCTAAAGATATATGTCAAACCTATCTTATAAACTCAATAAATTACAACAAAGTCTTAGCAAAAGGAATGCTATGATTTTACATGACTTTTTACTCTTCCACTTTCTCAACAAATTTACAAAATATCATATTTCATATAAAAATAACTCAATTTTACTATTATTCATCATAATTCATCAAAATTATAATTTAGTAAAATAGTTATATTCAAAGCCCATTTTCATGCAAAAATATTGTGCATAATCACCCAAATAACTAATATTATTCAATATTTGGCATTTGGAACAACTATCATTGTAGATACTTCTCTAGGCCACCTTCTTTCATGATGGCTTAGGGAAGCATCATTATTTGTGTATTTTTTATATTCTATCTAAATAAAATTTTATATGGGTATATGATTGAATAATGTTAATTGCAATAGAATGATAATTCTAAACTAGGAAGAAGGGGGCTCCCAATATTTTATATGAAGGTTAATAATATAGCTTTGGATGGTAATCAAGATAACCATGCTGAATTGTTAATAATAATCACAACACTCGTTTATTAAATGTTGGGGATCCCAATATTTTTATAAAACCCAACTAGGAAGAAGGGGGAAAGCTAAATTTATATGCCCTAATACATATGAGGAAGATCTATAATCTACTAGGGTAGACTTAGAAATACATTGTCAACAATAGGAGAAGCATATGTAACAATTAAAAAGACAACACAAACTCATGAGTTGTTTGAAAAGAAATACAACTCATTTTTTGTTTTATTTATTATTTATTTAATTTTATGAATTTGGGGTGATGTTTAATTGTGTATTGGTTTCTTTTAAATAAATAATAGGCAAAACTCTAGTTGTTAATTCAATTATAGTACTAATTTGAATATTAATTCAATTTTTTTAATTCAATACTATGTTTGTAAATCATATTAAGATAAATCTTTCATTACAGTTGATGAATGATTCAAACTCATGATATTTGAAATCTAAGTTTACAAAGTAAAAAATAGTGAAATCAATTATTAAATTCATTAATTGATATCTAAGTAAAATTGGAGCCCAAGAAAAAAATATTTAAAACTTATACTTATTTTGTGTTATGTATTTTGTATTCTTTATTTTAATTTTAAAATACAAAAAAAAATTCATAAGTTGAGGGAAAAATTAAATAAATATTTAAATCTTAGTTATTGATTATCCACAATTCCATTGTATATCAAAAACAATATACTTGCCCCATGTACACTTCTTTACTTGATTCACACACACACAAAACACCCACAAAAAACACTCAATAATATTTCAGATAGTTTCATAAATGTTTTTTATATAACTTATGAAACTAAGAATTATTTTTAACATTCAATTTACCAAATATTCATTGAATCTTATATCATAATAATTTTATCATTCAACACAACTAATAATATCTTTACTAAAAACTACAATATTATTATTTTATCAATTATAATAATAAAAGAACATAAGGTGACAAATTATCGAACATACATTTTTGTCATCACAATAAATATTGGAGTAATTATGTTTTAATGAGTATTTTAGGAAAAATAATTGGGATGATTATGTAAAAGGGTCTTAAAATCAAAATATTGATGTTCTGATTCATTAAAAAAAATAAAAAGTATTTCAAATGTAAAATATTTAAATTTTAGCTATATTAATTGCAAAAACCCAAAATTGCCACTCCCCACATTAAAAAAACATCAAATCGCCTACCACAATATCATTACATAAATAAAAAATTTTAAAATAAAAAAAAATACTTATTATACATTTTCATGTATGTAATGTATGCATTTTAAGATATAATGTATGTGTATTAACACACACACACTCACACACACACACACATATAATGTTGTTTACATGTTAACAAGTATATAATGTATATGTTTTACATATATAGAAAAATGTGTTAACACCTATATACTATATATGTTTTCACATTTTCATGTTTTCACATATATTGTATATATAGGTGAAAATGTTACATGTATATGGTACATGCGAACACATTACACGTGTATAGTATAGGTGAAAATATTACACACATATAGTATATGTGAAACCATGAAAACATGAAGACATACAACATACATGTTAAAAAATAATATTTTAGGTATGTATGATCTATTGGAACTATTTTATAATAAAAGTCATTTTTGATTATTTTTCTTTTGATTGGTTTTTACATTTTTTATTTATTTTTTCTTCTAATGAATGAATTTATAGTGAGCTAAATTTATGGAAATACATGTATCGTTTATTCTACATAGCAGATGATTTGTTACATAGAGTTTAGTTTATGCATAGAATATTGAATCATCAGCTCTTATATATTATAAGTTTATTATTCATAATCTAATTAAAATTGAACAATCTATCAGTAAGATTATAGAACAAGATTTCAGTAGGTCTATCTTGACTATGAAGATCTGTGAAGTTTGACTTCTAGTACTAATACATCAACAATCCTTCAAGTATTATATGATTATTTTGTACTGACATGTAATAAAATATATCATGGTTATTATAAATATTATTACTTTTATTCTTAAAGTAATTAATATTCATGTATACTTATTAATAATTGTTTTGATTCATAAAAAAATGAGATATATGAACTATATGAATTAAATAACTTTATTAAATACATGGTGAATATGATTGCTGAAAGGGAAATAGATAAGTTGGAACCAATAACATAAGTTATTTCTTCGTGGGATATCCTAGAGGAACTAAAAATGATTGTTTGTTAGTCTAAATAATTAGAAGGGAATTGTTAGCACTATTGCCTGATTCCTAGAAGAAAACTATATAACAAACCACAAACTTAGATGTAGGATTGTTCTAGAAGTATTGAGAGGAGATAAATTAGTCCAAACTTCTTTTATACCAATAATACAAGAAGAAACACTATAAAGTAGCATTTTATATATCTCATTGTCTCATTGTAATAGAAGAACTATTAACAATATTGTTGATATTAAACATCATGAATTTGTCATTGATATGTTGATTGCACAACCAAAGGTAAATGATTATAATAGTTCTCATGGATCAATATTTGTGTAATGTGTTACTAAAAATATATAATTGAGAGGAGTGTCCCATCATTATGAGAGGGTTATTCCATCAACCTACATGATATCCACTATTGAGAGAGTCTTATGACATAATCTCTAATGAGATAGATATTGATCTTGGAAGCTATGTCAAAGTACTCAAAGATAAAGATGCATAATGTTGGCAAAAAGCTATGAAATTAGAGATGTAGTCTATGCACTCTAATCATGTTTGAGATCTTATAAACCCACCTGAAGGGATAAAACCTATCAAATGTAGGTGGATCTATATAAAAAAGAGAGGAACAAATGATAACATTGAGACTTATAAAGCTAATTCTGTTATAAAATATTTACTTAGAAAGAGGGAATCAATTATGAGGAAACCTTTTCACTAGTAGCTATGATAAAGTCAATATGGATTCTCTTGATCATTAAAACTCATTTTGATTATGAGATTTGACAGATGAATATAAAAACTATATTTTTGAATAGACATCTCAAATAATACATCTATGCAATGCAACCTATTGGTTTCATAGAAAAGAGCCAAGAGCATAAATTATGCAAATTAAAGTAGTCTATTTATGGATTAAAACAAGCATCCAAATCTTGAAATATTTATTTTGATCAAGCCATTAAGTCTTGTGGCTTTAATTAAAGTAAGAATAAGTATTGTGTGTATATGAAGTAAAATAGTAGCATTGTGATATTTTTTAGTATTGTATGTTGATGATATATTACCCATTAGTAGGGGTGTAACCGAGCTGAGCTACTCATGAGCTGCCCAGTGTTTGACTCATTAGAAGCTCACTCAAACTTGTTTATTAAATTAAATGAGCCAAGCCCGAAACATCATTTTGAGGCTCGTAAGTTAAATAGGCCAAGCCTGAGCACCCTCAAACTCGACTCGTTAGCTCGTGAACATGCTCGTGAACACACCCACCAATAGGCTTGTGAGCATGCTCATGAACCAGGCTCATGAATGTGGCTCATGAGTAGGCTCATGAATGTGGCTCATGAGTAGGCTCATGAATGTTGTTCTAACTGAGTTCTAAACAAGTGATCTAAAATGAGCTCTAAATAAGCCTTCTAAATGAGCCTTAAACAAGCCTTCTAAGTGAGCTATCTAAACGAGCCTTAAACAAGTTCTAAATGAGCTTTTAGCTGAGCTTTATATGAGCCCTTTCTGAGCTCACGAGATAACTAAGTGAGCAAGCTCGAGCTTGATATAAATGAGCATTTGGTGAGCAATCTCGAGCTAAGCTCAGAAAACTCATGAACAAGCTAGAGCCTACTCATTTAAAACTGAGCTGAGAATCTATACTGATTGGTAATGATATAGATTTGTTATCTTTTATTAAGGTCTGATTGTTCAAAAAAATTGTTATGTTAGACATAGGAGAAGATGCTCATATTCTTGGGATTAAGCTTTTACAAGAATAAAAGTAAATAATATTTGATAGGGCCCGACCTGGATACCCTTCCCGGATTTCCCGGATAGTCCCACCTGGTGAAGTAAACACATGTAATACCACAATATCTCAATTATATAGAAAATTCCACAACCACCCAATACCATTACAAACCCAAATTAATATAGATCATAACCACAAGGATACATAATAAGGACTCATATGAGTTCAATACAAATACCTGAGCATTCTAAGAGTGTTTGCGAATATTAGGGACAATGAAAATAAATGAACCCAATAAATAAGACAGATAATTGAAGTAGGATACTACAGCTGTAGCAGACAAAGCAGTGTACAATATGGCGTGAGGTAGGCCCCCCGATCTGTCTGGATATAGGGAACATATTTAAAATAATAAACATGAGAATATAAATCTCAGTGAGTGGCATAGTTATAAGGAAAATATTGTTTTAATTCTTAAACATTTCTTCTCTCAAGACCTCACTCTCACTCTTTTGTAAAATTTCTCGTTTAAAATATTTCACAAAACTCGACTTTATCAAGCCCAAACAAACGAATTTCATGCTCAAATTCTAGCCGACATGACTACTAAGAAAACTATTGTATAAATTATTCACAACACACATATGAATTGTCCATAACACACAAATCAAGCATAAAATATGTATAACCATCATGTCGTAAAAATAACCACGAAATTACTATATAACCATAATTATTACTAGGTTATCCCTTATTTAGTAATCAATCATGTACCGTACCACATACTCATCATAAATTATTGGTAAGTCCGACCTCACGACACCGTGGTAACTAATAAATCTGTGGTTACACCTGACCATCACGTGGTAACTAACAAACTCCAAGGTAGACCCGACCATCACGTGGTAACTAACAAGTTTCAAGGTAGACCCGACCATCACGTGGTAGCTAATAAATCTCTAGGTAGACCCAACCATCACGTGGAAACTAACAAGCCCCCAGATAAACCTGGCAATCACATGGAAACTATCGTAATCAACTGTGTACTATACCACATACCCATCATAAACCATCGGTAAGCCTGACTTTACAACACTGTGGCAACTAATAAACCCGTGGTTACATCCGACTATCATGTGGCAACTAACAAACCTCCATGTAGACTCGGCCATCACGTGACAATTATCAAACCTCCGGGAAAGCTCGACCATCACGTGGCATCTAATAAACCACCGGGTAAACATGACCATCACGTGGCACCTAATAAACCTCAGGGTAAACCTGACCATCACGTGGTACCTAATAAACCTTCAAGTGAACATGTCCATCACGTGAAAACTAATCACATATAGTATTTCCCCCACTCATATGTGCTTTTCCAGTATTACTATACCATAATCATTTCCCAAATCTCAAAGAAATTCAATTTTTAAAACAATAAGTTTTCAAGGTGGTTAAAAACCTCAACCCACGTACCCCAAATATCAAAATACCACAGACGCATCCATGAACTCAGTAAGACTTCCAAATAGACAACATATTGACAAAACTCACATAAAATGATAACTTGTTTACATAAAAACCGATAAATCATATTTACATGCAACCAACAATTTGATCAAAATAGTATATATGTAAAATATTTAATCACAATAGATATGTTAACATAATATTCCAAATCATTTAAAAACATATAAACCATTCATTGACTGCAGATGATCAGTCTTGCTCCCCTGCAAAATCGTCTCTCGGCTCGGCGTGAATGCCTATAATATCAATAAAATACTACTTAGGTTTCAATAACTAAACTAATGATACCTAAAGGCCTTAGAATAATTTTTGGAACTATGAAACCTACTAAATTGGACCCTGACATACCCAATTATACTGTGTGCCATATAGACTCGATACCCAAAATTGGGGCTTTTCGTCCGGGAGCTTGTTTTTCAAAATTGAACCATCCAATAATAATATATAATTTCACTAATCCAACTCCAATTTTGCCTAATTTAATCAACTGATACCCAATTTCAATCGAAACTTCTCGATAATTTACCCGAAACAACTTAAAAATGAAAACCCAACTAAATGATATCTAAAATTTACAAACCATATATTAATGGAAATACCAAGAGATCAGGAACTCATCAGTACCATTAAATTGGTCAAACAGTCACTATGGTGGCCGGACAACTCAATCCAACTATCGTCCAACTTTGTTTTTATCGTATCTTTCAAACGGTGAGGAATCTATAAAAAGAGACCACGAAAATGAGTTCAGTGAGTCCAAAATGGGGGGAGGGAGGTATGGGGTGGCTGGAAGTGGCCGGAAATGGCTGTAAAAGTGGAAGTTTACAGGCGACCCATTGTTGCCGCCGCCGCCGCTTCGCCGTCGCGATCCCAGAGAATCCTTTGGTGGTTCTCCGTGAAATTTCACCCATGTGATTGTTGGGAAGTCACCTTTCTTCTTGTCCAATCTGTGTCACCAGTGGCAGTAGTAGAGGTGTCAACCGGGCCGGGCCGGCCCTGCCCGGCACGTTTTTAGACCGTGCCCGGGTTAGGCACGAGCCGTGTTGTGCCTGGCCCGAGCCATGCCGTGGCACGGCACAGCGGCACGGGTTCTTCCCGTGCCGGTTTCACGCGGGCACGCGTGGGCGTGACCCGGCCCGTCCCGAAAAAAAAACTGCGGGTCGGGTCTGATTGGATCTCGACCCGCGGTCCCGACTCCCGACCCGGCACGGCACGGCCTACCGTGCCTGGATGTTTTTAAATCGTGCCTGGCTGGGCACGGCACGGTAGCACGTTCGTGCCCTAAAAAAATGGGCGGGGCCATGCCGGGCAAGCCCGTTTGACACCTCTAGGCGGTAGCCAACCGGTGGTGCCTCATCTGGTTCGATCTCTCACGGCTCGCAAATGCACAAAAAGCCCAAATTGTGTTCCCAGTTTTTGGAGAACTTTCCTTAGGGTTTTGGAGCTCAATAGGGTGTTTTGGGGGCTAGGATTTCATTTGGCATCCCAAGCTATATTTATATAGGGCATAGGGTAATTTTCGGGTAAAATTTTAGATAGGCCTAAACACTATTATAGTGTTGCTACTTGAACTTCTCGGGGTCATAACTTTTTATCCGTACATTAGATTTTAATGTTCCACCAGTCTATGAATTCATATCGATAAGACCTACGAGATGTTGCATTAGTCAACCAAAAAGTACTCACCCTTAAAAAAATCAACATTGATCCACATACTAAGTATGAGTCAAACCTGATCAAACTTAGTCAAACTTAGTCAAACCTAATCAAACTTAGTCAAACTTAGTCAAACCTGATCAAACTTAGTCAAACTTGATCAGACTTAGTCAAACTTGATCAAACGTGTTAAAAAACATGTATTGTATGGTATGGGTCATTACAATATTGTACTTGTCTCAAGTTCTTTAAATTAATTAGATATTGACTCATTTTAACATGCAAAATTCCCAGAAAGATTTCCTTCCTTTCATATATTGAATATCTCTATCAAAAAATTAATGTCTTAGAAATCCAACGAGATAAAGAAAATTAAGGCAATTCCTAATGCATATACAATAGGAAGTCTAATGTATGTAATGATTTGCACTAGACCTAAGATCTATTTTACAATAGATATGGTCAATAGATATCAATCTAACCTAAGACAATAATATTGGACGATGGTAAAATATATAATCAAGTACCCGAAAGAACTTGAGATTATATGTTAGTATATCGAGTGGACAATCTTGTACCTTTTAGCCATTAGGTATACAGACTTAGATTCTCAATTAAAAAATGGATTTGAGAAAATCCACCTCCACCTATGTGTATTATTGATTCCACCATTGAGACTGAATATGTAGATCCTTAAAGGCTATATGGCTTATAAAATTCATGATGGATCTATGAGTTATTCCTTCTATTCAACTATCAATTATGCTCTATTATGATAATAGTAGAGTATTTCCTACCTTAAGGAACCTAGAACCCACAATAAGGTAAACCACATCAAGCATAAATATAATCTAATTAAGAAATATTGTATAAAGAGGAGATGTGGTAGTGATGGAAAGTGACATCGGCAGACAACTTGGCGAATCCTTTTACAAAGAGCTTTCCAGCTAAAGTTTTAATAGACATATAAAAAAAATGAGTCATACATGTGGCATCATGGCTTTAAATCTAAGTAGAAGATTGTTAGAACTATTTTATACTAAAAGTTATTTTTGATTGTTTTTCTTTTAATTAGTTTATATCATTTTCTTGTTTTAAAAAATAAATTTGTAATAAGCTAAAATTATAAAAATGCATGTGTTATTTATTATGCATAGTATATGATTTGATGGATAAGGTTAAGCATATACATAGAAGATCAAATCATCAGTTATTATGGAATATAAGTTTTTTGTTCACAATCTAGATAGTTTTGGATAATCTATTGATAAAATCATAATATAAAATTTTAGTAGATCTATTTTGACTATAAAAATGATGAAGTTCTAACTTCAAGTGCTAGTACACTTGTATATATTAAATAAGATCACTATGATATGATTATTTTGTATTGACATGTAAAATAAACTATACTATAATTATTATAAATATTAATACTCTTATTCTTAATTAATATTCACGTACATTTGTTAATAGTTATTTTGAATAATTAATTTAATATAATTATAATTCTATAGTTGTGTGAATTATAATTAATGTAAATTATAGTATAATATAATTTACATTATGAACCCAATATCTTATTTATGACAGAGTCCATTCTATAATCTTATCTAGTGTCAAAGTATATCCAACCATACTCAACAAAATATCTAATTAAAATATACGTAAATATTCAATTTAATATTTTAGCTAGGAATACTTCAAATTTTACTCCAACCAAGCTTAGCAAAATACCAGAGGTATGGTGTGAAGTTGGATTTTTGTTGCGGTCGGTGTCGCTTGAATCAGTGGATATCGACGACAACCAAAAATTTTTTAGGAAAAAAGTGATTTGTCGAGCGAAAAATGCTTGCTACATTTGTTGAGCGAGAATCCGAGGGTACAAAAATGCGAGCGGGATAACAAGCGCATTGGAGCCCTAATTTTATAACTACACTCAACAAAATATCGAAAATATCATTTTTAACGAATCCATTAGAGATGCTCTCATAAGAAATATTTTAAAGATTTTATTTATTTGCTTAGAGTATATGTGTGCATATAATCAGAATCATTGATTTGATTAATATCAAATTATTTGATTTTATTATTAATTCAATTTTATTGATTTATATAAAATTAATTTTAATTATATATATATATATATATAATAATTAAATAATAATCTATAATATCATATTTTAAAATTAATAGAACAAGAAAATGTAACATTCTTAAATAATATTTAAGAACTAATGTGAAGTGTCAATTTTTTTTGTATTTTAATTTCATAATAATTGCATAAATGATGCAACTCCATTATAGCATCATCTTCTTCCTCGCGAAGCTAGTAAAGGGTAATACAAGAGATGACTCCACCATCAGCATATGCTCCATTTAAGGCATTTTTTTTTTGAATTAACTCTCCTCATATTTATATAATAACATAAATTTAAAATGATAATTTTTTTTTTCACACGAGATCAATCCAAATCCAAAAACTTCAAAAACCATTTCGGGAAATGTAATTAGAGACATGGAAAAGAACACTTCTAACTTGTAAACTCATGACCCCCACCTAAGAGTAACAAAACCTTAACCACGTCTCTATGTCAAGCCTCGTGGAATAGCATATGATTCATTCATCCAATTATTTGGGAGCATAAACTCGTTAATGACTATTTTTGACATGAAAATTTGTTATTGATAGTCAGCTTATATTTTGTGGTAAAACTTGTTGTGCTGCTCACCACACTCATATATGTGAACCCTAAACTATGCACTATATACATGAAAGTATGAAAATATATTTAGTGTTAGTGTATATGTGTTAACACATTTCCACTGAATACATAATAAATATATACAATTTATATGTGTTAACATGTTTACAATGTATATGTGTTAATACATAAATAATGTATACGTGCTAACATACATAGTATGTGTTAATTTGTATATTTGTCTTCATGAACAATATGCAATATTAGATTGATTTTGTAATTAATCCTAGAAATCTTGGTTATTTGACCATCTTGTATATAGATATAGAAATAATTTGTTTTTCCTTATTTATGATTATATTGATTATGTAATTAATCCTATAAATCTTGACTATCCTTTGCAACAATTTAATTCTAAAAATATTTTTCTCAATGGAGATTTGGAAGAAGAGGTTTACATGGAGCTACCACTCGGAGTTAAAATGGTTAATCATGTATTTGTGAAGTCTATAGATTAAAAAAATCATTGTACGAGCTGAAAAAGTCACCTAAAGCATGGTTTGGAAAATTCTCAACTACAATGAAGGAGTTTGGCTAAAAGCAAAGTAACTCAGATCACACTTTGTTTATAAAACACAAAGAAGGAAAAGTAACAGCTTTAAATTGTGTATGTTGATGATATGGTATTGACAGGAGATGACCCATGTGAAATGAAAACTTTACAAAAATATTTAGCCACTAAATTTGAAATGAAGGATCTCAAGCAAATTAAATATTTTTTGGGAATTGAAGTAGCAAGATCGAAACACAGAGTCTTACTTCACAACAATTTATGTGTTAGATCTTCTAAACAAAACCAAAATGGTTGGTTGCAAACTAGTAGAGACGACTATGGAAATGAATCATAAGCTTGGAATTCACCCAAACCAAGCCCCAACTGACAAGGATCGTTATTAGTGATTAGTTGGAAGATTGATCTACTTATCACACACAAGGCCAAATATAGCATATGCGGTGAGCGTTGTGAGCCAGTTTATGCATGCACCAAGTAAAGAACTTATGAAAGCAGTTTATCGGATCTTAAGATACTTAAAGAGTGCTATAGGAAAAAGTTTGTTGTTCTCAAAAAATGGTATCTCTAACATTGAAGAATACATATGTTCTGATTAGGCAGGTGATCAAACAACCATAAGGTTCGCATCTAGTTACTTTACTTTTGTGGAAGGTAATCTTGTCACTTGGAAAAGCAAGAAATAAAAGATAATAGCAAGATCAAGTGTTGAAGCTGAATTTCGAAGTATGACTCATGGTATATGCGAATTGTTATGGATAAGAAATATACTGAGGGACTTGGGGATTGAATATGCTATACTTATGAATCTCCATTGTGATAATAATGCAACCATTCAAATTGCACAAAATCTTGTTCAACACGATCGCACTAAACATGGTAAAGTTGATCGTCATTTCATCGAAGAGAACCTTGATGAAAAGATTATACAATTTCCATTTATTCAATCAGATAGTCAGTTGGCTGATATGCTCACAAAGATAATTTCAGGAATGATATTTCGTGGTATAATTGCCAAGTTATGCATGATAAACATCTATGTACCAACTTGAGGGGGAATGTCTGTATGAACAATATGCAATATTAGATTGATTCTGTAAATTAATCCTAAAAATCTTGTTAGTTGACCAATCTTGTATATAGATATAGAAACAATATGTTTCCCCCCTTTTTATGATTAGATTGATTCTTTGACTAATCATAAAAATTTTGTTAGTTGATCAATCTTGTATATAGATATAGAAATACATTTGTTTTCTTTTTTTAAGGATCTAATTTTTAGGTCGTAATTGTATCTATATATTGACTCTATTTTAGAGAATAATATATCTATTTTTGAAATCTTTCCAAGAAACTCTATTGTTTGACAATATCGTATATATTTTTTTAATGCTTATGAGATATGTGAGGTATCATATGTTTAATGAGAGGAGGAACAATTTTAGGTTTTTATAATTAATAGATCCAACATATTTTATATTTTGAGACTTTTTAATTAAAAATTTTTTAAATATGTATTAAATATTTTGGTTTCCTGCCTTTTTACGTGATTTTTCCAAAATCATTGACCAAGACATGCCTGTAGCAACCAGGTAGGATGCCATGTAGCATCCAGGTGGGATACATCATAGCCAGACCATCATAATCCTCGTCCTCGACAGTCACCACGCCTTCTTTGTAGCCGACTACTTCTCCTCCATGAGCAAAGTCTCTCTCTTATTGTTTTGTTCGATTACTTGGACGATACCAAATTCCATACCATTGTTGGCGACACCAACACCACCACTATCTTCCAGATGACCAGCAAGGCAATTGGATTGGAAGTGTATTGCTGATACGACGTTAATATGGCGGAGATGTGACGGTGAATAATATTTTATTGTATATATTAAGAATTATTTTCAATAAAATATACTACAAATGAAAGTTGAAATAGTTAATAACTTTGAAAATATTGCATGAAGTGGCATTCATCAAGCATTATTACCTTACTGTAGTGGTAGAATAAGGAAGAAGGGAATCGATCAAAAATGGCCAAATATCATTTAAACACTAAAACATTGGAGAAGTCAATTAAAAACATGACTTTATTGGGCCATCACTCTCTCCAAGTGCAAGTTGTCCCTTGGATGTGACTGGTGAGTTGTGAGGTTAGACTTGGATAACTTAGAATATGTTCAGTACGAACTCTAAACTGCTCTTCAGCATCTTCAAGCTCTTCAAAAGTCGTCATTGCTTGCTCTTTTCTTCTGTCCCCTTACCTTCAACACTCCACAAAGAATACAGGATCTGGGAGCCCGCTGCTTCCCAATTTAATGTAGAAAAGCGAAATCATGGGTTGCTTTCTCTCCAAGACTAGTTCTCTCTCCTCTCAAGAAGGCCCATCTCCCTCAGACACCTTTAAGGTTCACACAGGTCTTTCTTCCTCCAAAGATTGTCTGTTTTTATGTTTTTGATAAATCGGCTTTATTTTTATGGATTCTGTTTGATTTTTGAAGAACACGGGGATCAGGCAGGTGAAATGGAACAAGTTTCCGGGTTCAGAGAGTACGATTTGGCTCAATTGTGGAAGGCGACTAATGGTTTTAGTTCCGATTTCATTGTCTCAGAGAGTGGCGAGAAAGCGCCTAATGTTGTTTATAGAGGCATGCTTGACAACGCTTGTTTCGTTGCTGTCAAACGCTTCTCTAAACAGGCTTGGCCAGATGCTCAACAGTTCCTGGTAAGCTGGTTGTTGCTACTGTGATTCTGTATGTTTGGTTATTAAGAATAATAAATGAGACGGTAACATGTTACCAAAAATAAAACTCACATTATTTATTTTAAATAGAAAATTTTTAAACAAAAAAAATAAAAAAAATAAAAAAATAAGAAAATACTAGCTATTTCAACGAGATGGTTTAGTAGAAGGGGAGGAAGGTTCCTTTTATAGGAATACAAAAATGGCCAAAATATTTTTGTGCGAAGTGGGGACTTAAGATATTCAATATTCTTTTACTTATCACATGTCACTTATATTTTTGCTAGATCAAAAATAAACAATACTATAGAAACTTGTTTATTTTTAATAGTTTTGTTAGTATATTTGTTGGGTTATTTTATCTATAAGTTCTCATACAAAGTTGCTGAGATTTATTATCTCAAATATTGGGTTTTATGTTTTTTATTTTGTTTTTTTTTTTTCTTTTTTTCCTAGGTGAATATCTGGTATATTTTTAGTTTATGTTTTGGAGGTTAATAAAATATCAACTTTTTTATTAATCTCTCTCTCTCTTGAAACCCTTGCTTCAACATGGTATTGGCAGGTCTGGACTTCCATGGTGATGGTGCATGGTGACATGCGTGGTGACACGCATGGTGACATGCATGGTGGTTCATGTTGACATGCATTGTGGTGCATGATGACATACATGGTGGTGCATTGTGCAATAGTGTAGTGGATGTGCAATGATGTAGTGGTGCAATGGATGTGTGATACGTGCATGGTTCAATAGACATGCATAGCATGTGCATGATGTAGGGGATGTGTGCGTGTGTGTGGTGCAGTGAATGTGCATAATATGTGTGGTGCGACCACAATGTGTGTGGTGCAATCACAATGTGTGGTTGTGTTGTCGTGCACAGTGTGTACATGGTGCAACCGTGGTGCCACCACAATGTGTGCTTGTTATAGTGCACAATGTGCACTTGGTACTACCCTAGAGAAACCATGGACCATGGTGTACTTAGTGCAATTTTGGTGTAGTGTGTGCGTTGTTAATGAGGTGCATCTGTAGTGTATGTATGATGCAATGGTGCGATTGTGGCGTAGTGAGTGCGATCATGTGTAAGAAGGGCTACTTGTTGTGGCTTCTCGGAGTTGTCTTTCCTGCATCTTTTTTTTACAAAAATAAATGGAGATAATTAATATATGACACTATGGGATAACCTAATAGAAGTTGAAGGTAAATATTAATTTTATATGAGCCACTTCAATGATGATTTTATTTTTAAGCCAAGGATATAGGCAATATTGGTTAGATATTTTACTTGAGATTGATTCAAATGAATATTTGGTGATTGATACACAAATTACTTTATTATTTGTTAGAGTTTGTATGAATAATATATTCGTTATTGTTAGATGTGCAATAAGATGTTAAATTTAATAGCCTTGATGTATTTTTTGAAGGTATTTATTTTATATGATATAATTTATTTAACTATTAGTGTACAGCTTAATTGATCATGATGATGCTACTCACTATGTGGCTTGAACATAATTGTGAGAGAATTGATGAGCTGATATCTTTATTGATGGACTTGATTCCACTTGTGAGATCGAGTGATGATATTTATAGTGAATATTCTTATTTTTCTTAGAGATTTATTAGATTATCATGCAAACATTTTAATCTGCCCTCAAATATTGTATTGTTCGGATAGTCAATATGGTTTCTACAATGTCTTCTCTGCATGTTAGTAGTGAGAGTCAGAATGGGTGTTTCTAGAGAGAAGTCGATGGCGACTTGTTCTCTTTTCTAAGAGATTGGGACACATACAAGAGATGCGTCAGACTTTGTATCATGAGTTTTGAAAGATATTTTGAGGTTTAGTAATTATACAATAGACTATCGAATCTATTAAGACGGAAGGTTTTACATGTGTATTTATTAATCTTGTTATACTTATTTAGGAAAAATATTTTAGAATTTTTTTTCTTAGGGCCTACAACCTCAATTGCTTTCTTTTTCTATTTCACTTTGGATACTTGGATCATTAATTAAGGGGCCAATACTCATATCATAAGGAATTGTATTCTATTTTTCTTTTTGGTTGAAACTAGAATTTTTAATATTGTTGTAATCAATTATACCATGATATAGATTAATGACATGGCTACGTTAATATTAAATTTGTTATTTTAACATATATTTTTTACTTGATTTTTATCATAATTTATTATTAATTAAATTTTTTTAATCGAACAACTATAGTACAACATTGTATTTCTCTTTTAATATTTCTTTACAAGATCAATAGATCATACAAATGATTTTCATTGTGATAGAATAAGAAAATTATATTTATTTTTTAGGTGCTTAGCTATTGTTGATCTATTTGTTATATGCTCTCAACTTGAATATTTATTATTGAATAAATTAAAGGTCATGGAACAAAGCTTGAAGTTAGGGAAATATAATTGAACTTTTTATTTGATACTTCAAGAGGGTGTTTATAAAAGTTCGTTCTATTTGATTCATGTAGATGTTTAATGATCTCGTAGGATTACAACATATGATTGTTTTAAATATTTTGTTTTTTTATTATTGATTATACTATATATACATGATTGTTAGATCAAAAGATTTATTTATTTTTTTAAAAATTTATTAAATAGTAAAAATATAAATAAAATATAATATTAAAATATTAAAAAGTAATAATACTTTGTAATATACTTTATATTAGTTTTATTATTTTTTGAGATTTATGAGATGTTTTATCAGATATTGTGCTGATACTTTTGCCTTGAATAAGATAATTGATAAAAATAATAAATATTTTCTTGAAATAGATAAGATACTCCTATTATATAGTAGTATTCTAGGTATTTTTGAGGAGAAATAATATTAATCATTAATTTTTTGATCAATTATATGTAATATTCTATTATTTCAACTAATATCTCATATTAGTTAATATACCTAAGAGAGATTTTTTATCTTTCATTAATGGTTTTTTGTTATATTTATTTTATTCATGAGCTCTCTCTTAATAAAAAGAAGATGATTGCTCTTGTTATTAAGTTTGTTTTTATTAGTTTATCTAGTACTTATATGAGATACAAATGTTACTCACCATAAATCAAAATAATCACTATGTTTATAAATGTGATGATGTTTGAGAATATGTTTTTTTTTTCAAAAATTTGATTCAAGATGATGTACCCTTGGACACTATAATGACATGATCATTTCCTTGTTTAATTCTTACTTGTTAAAGAGTGACAATTGAACTTGCTTATGTACTCAATGTCATCATCATAATTGGTCTTGATGAAAGTGTCTCACAAGATACTATATGTGAGAGTGACAATAAAAGACTTGTTGATTCTAATCTAAATATATATATTAAACAAATGTGCCCATATTATTTCAAAGTCAAGGTATTCATTACTTTAATTGATATAATTCCTAGTGTCGACTTGAATTTTTTGATTGCTTAATAAAAGAAATTAAAGAAATTAAAGATATGTTTTACCTAATATTTTCTATTGCACGTATCTTCTCACTCTCATTTTATTATTATATAGTTTAATTTTTTTGTCTTCTCTTGATAGTTACAAGATTTCATATCCAAAATAATTTTATATTTATAACCTATGTGCCAATTAGTGATCAAATTACATATATCTTCAAGAAGGTACTTAAATGATCATAAATATTTTTTCTATTTTTCAAACTCGATGTTTGTGACATATAATGTCGTAATAAATATTTTTTCTGTAGGAGAAATTGAATGATTTTTTTTGGTTTTGATTTTAATTGAATTGATTCGATATTATCATGAACATTTTGGTGTATGTTATCGATAGATGCCATTATTCTAACTAATGAAATTAAAAGAAGTTTAAATCAAAAATTGGATATGTAACATTGCATATTAGAGAATAAAAAGTTCAACATTAATCACTATAAGATAGAATATCTTATTTATGATTTAACCTTGTATTTTGTAGATGAGGAAATTCAATTGAAATTGAAGAAATTAATATCTTAAAATGTGATTTTTTATGATATTTAAAATCTATAATAAAAAAAGAGTGATAAAATTTTAAAGTTATAAACCATAAGATTAAGTTGAATTGGATGAAATGAAGAATAATATCAAAAATCTAATGTGATACTGTAATGTTTGTTAGGTTAAACTAAAGTAAAGTATTGTACATATAATGAATTAAATTCTAGAGATATTTTACATAGTATGAACATGTTAATAAGAGATCATATGATATTTTAATTAAAAAATATTTAGTTTGACAAGCTTGCGAAAAATATAGAAGAAATAGACTATTAAAAATTTTATGAAGACAAGATGAGAAACATGCGCAAGATAATTTTCTGTTAAGATATTTATAAGTTGCATTACTTGGTTAATAAAAAATTATTTGATTAACTATAATTATTATGAGAATGTGCTTTGATAATATTGGTTATGTTGATTTAATAAAAGTGCCAAAAACCAACTAATTGTCTAAAATGTTATTGTTGAGGTTTGATATATTTTTTTATCTTTCATTATCTGAGAGTACTTGATGTGTGATATGCCCCAAAAAATATATATATATATATAGTTTATGACTTTATGTTGAATTTTTAAAATATTTGTTCAAATTAATATTTTTTTTAAATTTTTTTCTCTCTCCTTCCTCTCTCATGCTGTGCATTTTTCTCAAAAATTATTGTGGTCAAAATTCTAATTCGGCCACAACATACTAGCAGAGGTAAGGATTGTTGTTGTATGTGGAAGACTTGAGGTGCATGAGTGATGAATAGTCTTTCGATAGGGCTGGCAACAATAATCATTGTTTTTTGGTGGCGATGACTTTAGCATCGCCATATTATTGAGGTAAAAACTCACATCCTTTTGTTTTAATTTTTGATGTATTGTAGTTGTTAGCAAAGTTTTAAAAGGTGAAAACGTATAAATAAGGTGTAAGTCTCGAGGTGTTATGACATAAGTTTTTGCTACGGCATAAGGTCAATTTAAAAAATTTTAATTTTATTAAATTCTTTAATTTTATTATATTTTTAATTTTATATTATTTATTAATTTAATATTATTTATTAATTAATACTATTATCAAATTTTAATAAATTTTGATTATTTATTAAATAATTTTTTTTAATTTGCCCCTCTCCCTTGCCTTCTCTCATGCTCCACAGAAACTAGGTGGAGCTCCGTCGAGCTCCACGATGAACCTTCGTAAAGGTCTATTCGTAAAATGCATCGAGGCATTAAAAAAAACATCAAGCTTTATTCGTAAAACGGAGCTCCATCATGGATCTCGACGGAGTTCCCCGAGCTCCACGATAGAGCTCACTGGAGCTCCACGATGGAGCTCGCTCGAGCTCCATGATGAACCTCCGTAAAGCTCTAGCGAGCTCCATCGTGGAGCTCCAGTGAGCTCTATCGTGGAGCTCGGGGACTCCGTCCAGCTCCATGATGGAGCTCCGTTTTAAGAATAGAGCTTGATGTTTTTTTTAATGTCTCGATGCGTTTTACGAACGCCTTGCCTTGAAGTGCACATCAAGGTGTTAAAAAAATACCTTTAAAAACACAAATTGTTAAACCTCCGACAGCATAATTATGGTGGTCAAGAAATGTTTGGGGGATGATAGTGGACTCCACGACATTGGTATTGAAGTGTTTTAGTGAGTGTGTGAATGTTTTAAAATGTTTGAATATTTGTTTTCAAAAGTTTAGCATAAAATCATGGTGGCTTGTTCAAATTTTGTTTCCGTTTGATATTAGTATAAAAATTTGTCGTGTTATGTGTTTTCCTTCAAATAAAAGATAGAAAAAATTGGAATTAGTATGTGATCATTAGGGATATCTCTATAAATTGAGGGCAAATCATGCTCCTTGTGAGCTATGTCATTGATGATCTAATTTGTGGCGCAAGGTTATGTATCTCACTTATTGAAAAATACACCTCAAATGAAGATTGATAAGTGGATGATAATTGACGCATAATTATTAATGCACATCTGGCAATTGTTTGATCCAAGTATGTCAAGTGTGATGTTGCACCTGAAGTTTTGATAGTCTCGAGGTTCATAGTTTATACAATATACTATTTGACTTACCCAGTATGATTTCTCTATGATTTGTTTGCCAATCTTTTTGCACACATGCTTTCTCATGAGGAATATGTTAGACTTTTTTCCTTGAGTATTATTGGCTTAGACTTGTTTATATATGTCATCCTTTTTGCTCACTATCTTATTCAAGATTCATGTGTTTTAGATTCGTGAGAAAATACTTATGTTAAAGACAATCAAACTCTTTTTATTTTTTAGTAGTATATAGTATTTTTGATATTATTGTAATTAAAGATTCTATTCTATGAGTCATAGGGTAGGATAATGTTACTGCTGAACTGTTTTTTTTGATGTATGTTTTATATGTATTTAAATTTTATCATAATTTATTTTCTATTAGTTACTTTTTAAAGTAATAAAATTATGACATTATTTTTTTTTCTCTGGTATTTATATGCAAGATTGATTGACCAAATAGATGACTTCTCTTGGGTTTGAGCGAGGTTGAATGTGTATCAATAAGTAATAAAATTTTTAAAGTAATAAAATTATTTTCTCTTTCTAGTAGTTATCTTTTAAAGTTATAAAATTATTTAATCATAATTTATATGTGGTCAATATGTAATATAAAAGTGAGTTGAGTATCTCATCTTCAAAAAGATTGAATATGTGCGATAATATAATAAGAACTAATTTCAGTTAATTAATTAAAAATATTTAATTCGAGTAACTAAATATAAAATAAAGTTACAAATAAAAAGAAAAATTTGACATTTTAATAAAATCAACAAATAAGGCAATAACAAGTTAGAAAGTAATAAATTTATAATGAATTATGCTAGAATTATTGAATTCTTTTAAGTTAATTTTTAATCATATTAGTAAATATTTTTCACTAAATCAGATTTTAAATTTTATATGTAATTTCTTTAAATCTAACATACTTTTAAAATTCATCATCTTGGTTATTATATTCCTATGCTAATTTAGTAAAAAAAAAATAAATATTACAGTACAAGTTCTTTAGGTTTTATAGGATAACTAATATATTTGTATATTATTTGTGAATCAATAGTCTTAATCTTTCCAAAATTAAATTCTTAAAATAAGTATCATCCAACAATAATCTAATATTCGTAATCTTTATTGAATCAATATTAACATTGTATTTTTGCTAATATTAGCTAAACAAAAGTAAAAAATTTATAATAAACTTGACCTTTCTACTACCATTTAAATCGCACCACTTATATCATAGTAAACTTAGCCTTTTATTAAATTTATGCTATCATAGTACAACATAAATTAAACTACTAAATAAAGATTGAAAACACTAATATATAATGACAAGGGAAGAGGATTCTTATGGGGGGTTTGGTGAAAGTTTCTTTTTGGTTTCAGTGGAAGTTCCTTCTTTTTTTTTCCCTCATCGAGTATGCCTTGGGTGTTTTCTTTCGACACTTTTTTGCTTGTTTGTTTTTTCTTCTCCCATATCAGTTTCTGAAAGTCTATAGTGTCTGTTCCTCTAAAAAATTGTATTAGAAATGTATGCCTCGGATGTTTTTCTCTTTTATTTCTAGCATTTTGAAAACTTATTCTTGTTTGCATGTCTGATGCCTAGTTTTGAAAATTTCTCCTTTACAAAAGCAAGAAAATTTTGAAAATTTTTCCTTTGTTTTCTGCTCTCTATATAAGTCTTCATTTTCTCCCTAATCTATCTTTTTTTTTCTTTATCCGCTCCCTTTTTTGGTTTCTTCTTTTGCTTTGAATATAAACATCATATATATTAACTTTCAATAACTCCTGATCTTCTCTTTTCTATTCAAAAACACACACACACACACACATAATATATATAGAGATTCAATCGGACCACTTGAGACTTGATCATGCTGCATCTTTTTTGACTGAGTTGTCGAGCTACTGTTTGGATCATTGATCTACTCACGAGTGCAGACAACTCAAGATAATACAATGATTTTATATCAAGTTGATGCATGAATATTATATACATGAAATTTGACAAAAACTAAAACAAGGGAAGAATCTTTTGATGCTTTAGTAAACATGTAAGACAGATGGTCATTAGTGCTGACAAACACTATTCACATAGAAACATTCTTAGTTTTTTTTTTTCGTTGAGACATGCAATATATTATATGTATATACACATATATTTGTGTTAGTTACTAGAGTTTTTGTAATATACGAGAGTGCTATAATTTGTTTATTATTTTATATATACATTACACCATGACTTGTATCAATGTAGTGTGGTTTACACATTATTTATTTATTTTAATTTAATTAGTTGTATTCACTTCATATTAAAGTTGCAAACAATGGTTCAGTGTTCACAACTATTGTATGGTGAACTTGGAGCACTGCTTCATTGTGCTCTCTTTTTTGGGGAATACAAGACACAATTGAGAAAGTTGCTGAAGCTTATGTATCAAGAGAACAAAAAATGATTTTTAACTGCAAGATAGATTATTATACTCAGTTTGAGGCTATACTAGCGCTTACCCATTAATTTAGTTTTTATCTCTAAGGCAACCACAATTTCATCTGACAATTTAGATACATTAGTTCTTTATGTTCTTTCTATACTTTTTCTCTAAGGTGTACTTATCTCCATGTATGCCTCGACTACCTTTAAAAATAGTTGGTGAACTATTTTTTTTAATTTTCATTTTTATTTAAATGAGATTAGATTTTGTTGGAAATTACTTTTTGATAAAAAATTTCAAAATAATTTAGAATATTATAATAAAGTAATTAAAAAAAATTCTAAAATACCTTAATAAAATTAATTTTTGTCAACCTTTTCTATTTTTATTAAAGTGAGTTTTTGCTTATTTTTTTTATTTTTGTTAAATATGATTTTTTAACTATGTTATTATCAATTGGGCTCTTGTGTAGGAGTAGAGCTATCTCCATCCATGTACTGAAAGTAGTTAGTGAGAATCGAACTTGCATCCCCAATGAAATGTGAATATAACATCTCACCAATTGGACTACTCGTATAGTTGGTTATTAGATAAAATTATGTAATATAAACTATATAATTTTATTTTCAATGAGAAAGCAATCATCTAGGCATGCCTAAGGTGCCACCCAAGTTTTATTCTTTGGTACCCCTTTTACATCATAACCAATTGTATGGTTAAATATAGTTATATTAATAATGAGTTGGTACATTATAACCAATTATATTAGAACTAATTGTCTTACTATGCAACTCTATTATATCTTTTTTTTTTCTTAACATGATTGATAAATTTTGAATATGACTTATTTAATAGTTAAGTATAAATAGAATTTTTTTTATGTAAGACATGTGCATATGGAATATAAATTATAAACTATAATTTTTTGTTTGATATGTCATAAGATAGTTAATAAAATTTTTTTTTATCTAATGCATTCTGATGTAATTGATCATATGAGACTTACTTATAATAATTTTTGTTATTTTATATCTTTATATATGATTCTTGACATAAATATGTTTAGAAAATTATAATTTTTTTATTTCTATTTGTTTTTGTAAAAAAATTAAAATTTACTTTAACACGATATTTGCTTGTAAGACATGATAAGGCTTGAATTAGTCTTATATTGGGTTTGCTTTTATTTTGAGGGGAAAAAGATGATTCACTAAATGTTCTCACATGTGTACCATCTCAAAATGTGATGATTGAATAAAAGATATATCCTATTGAAATAATTAAAATATTAATGTTACACATTAATGTTATTAGATATTTTTAAAGTGGATTTGTTTGTACTACAAATCATATATTCAACAAGGTCCATATCATATCAACAATGTTATTTATGAGAGGTACTATATTTAGATGCATATCTTTCTCTCTCTCTTAGAAGATAAAAGGTAACAATACGAGTCATTAGATGCATTTTTCTAGGTTAATATTAAAATAAAAAGGATGATAGTATTTTTCTCCTTTGATTAGGAGAATAATTATTGATACAACCTAGAGATATCAAATGGCCGTATCTTGCAGGCACTGCCCATCAATGCTGCCATGCCATGCTCGACATGATTCTAAAAATGGGCAGCCTGATGTTATTCATTGGCCCGATATGTGCTTGGGTCATTCCGGGCCATCCCAAGCTAAATTAGGCCTAGCCAGATTAGCACGTGTTAGGTCTAGGCTAGCCTAGTTCATTCTTTGTGGGCTGAAATTGGCCTGAATGGGCTGTTGTGTTTGGCCATTTCATGTTGCATTTCCTATGACACGTGGGCCAGAAACCCTAGCCTTGTACAGCCTGAGCCATGCCACTTTAATATTTTTAAAAAGCATGTCGGCATAGTCGACATGAGGTTGATCCAAGCATGACTTTGAATTGAGTAGTGCCATACCAAATATGACATTTTCATGCCATGCCTCGTGATGTGCTCGGGTCACCTAGCCTAATTGATGCTTAAAGTACAACCTTTAAATACATATTTTTATTTGTGAATGTTCATCTATTATGACCTATTGGGATTCTTCTAAGAATTTCGATAGCAAGTGATCTTTTCTATGTCATCTCTAATTTTGTTGTATGAATTAAAATGATATTTTTTGGAGATACTCAATAATTTCTTTGCCAGCTTTAGTAAGCACAGGAATTCAGTCAGTTTTTTTGAAAGGCATGATCACGCATCTTGACTTGATATTTGATTACCTTTTAGTCTCACATAGATTAGCGACATCGACATATGATAATCCCATGTTAGGAGGTTTTTTTCGCCATTGAGTGCGAGGAAGCAACATTTGTTAATAGTATTTTGACTATTAGATAGATCAAACTTATATCATGTAAAATTGATAGAACCCTAGAAAATTGGGGGTTTTTTGAACAGGAAATGGTTAGAGAAAAAAAGAAAAACAAGGGGCTATTCAAGAGGCTCGAGTCTTGACTCTCCCACCACACAATATTATCCATTAACTCTTCTTCTTTACTAGAGAAATTTGAAGTGGAGGCCACATCAGCCATTGGGGTCTAATGATCTTTGTGTCTGGCGTACGTGAAGTGGACTTGGGGTTTATCAATACTGCTTGGGCTGTGGCATCACCTTGTGCCCATGGTGAAATGCTGAAAATTGCACCCGAATGAATGCAGAGGGTTTCCAAGATGCTTCATGGTCTTGAAGGCCTTGCCTTTTGATTAAAACTTCAGGAGTAGCAGTGCTGGAACCGGAGCCTGGCCTGATCCCCAATATTGCTTCTGGCTCTAAATGAAGTTCCAAAGCATCATCTAATTGTGGGGGCAGTGGAGGTAAGGAAGGGAAAGATCCCTGGGCATGTTTTAGTTGGGCTGGCCCAAGTGGGCTTAGCCATCTCTTGGGCAAATGGCCCAAATGTAACAATAAAAAGGAAGAAGAGAATACAAAAAAAAAAGAGAGAGGAAACATGGAAAGAAAATTGAAAAGAAAAAAAAAAAAGAAAAAGAGAGAAGAGAGGGAGAAATTCATTTTCGGATTTCTAAAGTGCAGTCACATAAAAACTAGAGGTGTCAAACGGGACGTGCTGGGTCAGTCTGGCTCGTTTTTAGTCGGCCCGACCATGCTTTCGTGCCGGGCCATGCACGACACGGTTACTGTACCATGTTGTGCCTGGCTCAGCATGGGCCCATGGCACAAATCCGCCGGGTTCGGCTTGGTCGGGCCGAATCCCTAATATAAATAAAATTAGGGGTTCGTCTGTGCGCCATCGCGCCGTCACGCCGAACCCTTAATTTAGAAAAATTAGGGTTTCGGCGCGCACGAAACCATGATTTAAAAAAAATTAGGGTTTCGGTGCCCCGAAACCTAATTATAAAAAAAATTTAGTTTCTCGGCTCGTGCCGAGGTTCCGTTCTGGGCCATGCACGACACGAGGCCCGGTTTGCCTCGACACGGCACGGCACGATTGGTGTCGTGGTCGGACACGACACGACCCTGGGCACGGGAAATTTTCTTGCCGGGCCGGGCCGGCCCGGTTAACACCTCTAATAAAAACTCAATTTGCCGGTGTTTGCACTGTTGAATCGTTATGATATTTTGACAGTAAGTTTGTGATTCCTTGGGCTTCATTCTGAACGACTGAGATTGAATTATGAGTTCTCTCGGATGATCGGGTTGTTGAAAAATATTGGTCGCAACTTTTGAGTATTATTTCTCTATTTGTGCTTTGTATACCAAGATTGTGGTTTAATCTTGATGATATTTGATGTACCAAGATTATGTGTGTGTAATCTTGATGAATTTTATGGTGTGATTCTAGTTTTGGTGATTTAGAGAGGACTTGTTGTTTATCCCATTGTTGGCTATAGTGGATGTGTTTTTTAAGCAGCCTACGAGTCTCGGGGTTTTTCCCAAATTGGATTTTTCACGTTAAAAATTTGTTTTTTGCTGGTTCTTGGTTGATTGCTTCATATGTGAATGTATTTTCTTGTGGTTGGAGTGCTTGATTTCTTGGTGAATTATTTAGGCACAAGAGGAGTAAGGAAAAATTACGTACTCCATCTTGAGATGATTTTTCCCAACAAAGTGGCATTAGAGCAAGATTGTGTATCCTTGTGCATTTGTATGAGCCATGAAAGTCAATACAAGTAGGATGATTACTCTGAATGGATCCAACTACCATGTGAATGGAGGACTTGTTGTATGTCAAAGATTATCATTTACTGGTGTTTGCTACTGAGATGCCAGAGGGAAAAACCGATGAACAGTGGACTTTGTGTCATTGTCAGGAGTGTGGCTACATCAGACAGAGGGTAGATGAAAATGTCTTCAACCACATTAGCAAAGAGAAGAACGCACCAAGCTTGTGGAAAAAGCTTGAGGAATTATATGATCGAAACGCCGGGAACAATAAATTATTTCTGATCAAGCAGATGATGGCATTAAAGTATCAAGATGGAATGACCACGAAAGATCACTTGAATACATTTCAAGGGATTATTAATTAGTTGGTTGGGGTGAAAATCAAGTTTTATGAAGTACAAGGGTTGTGGTTTCTTCGTTCATTACCGGACTCGTGGGAGACGTTTAGAACGTCTTTGTCCAACTCCGCCTCAGATGATGTAATGACTATTTCATTGGTGAAGAGTAGTGTTTTGAATGAAGAGATGCGGCGAAAGTCACAAAGTTCTTCGTGGTCATATGCGCCAGTAAACGAAAAGAGGGGGAGGAATAAGAGTAGAGCTCTGAATAATGGCGACAAAGGCAAAAGCTGAAGCAACAAATTTGCCAACGTCGAGTGCTATCATTGTGGTTTGAAGGGTCTTAAAGAAATATTATTGTAAACTCAAGCAAGATAACAAAAATGCAAAGGGTAAAGAAAAGAAGACTGGTGATGGTGGTGATGTCAAAAAGCTTGCTGCGACTATGGATGACTTCATGGTTATGTTTGATGATGAAGTCGTGGATCTCATTTGTCAAGAGAATAGTTAGGTGATTGATGGTGGTGCTTCAATTCATACGACATCTCGAAGGGATTTCTTTACATTCTACACATTCGGTGACTTTGGAAGTGTACGGATGGGTAATGATGGCGTGGCCAAAGCCATCGGGATGAGAAATGTGTGCCTACAGACCAAAAATGGCACTACTTTGGTTTTAATAAATGTTAAACATATTTCTGACATTCACATGAATTTGATTTACACAGGTAAGTTGGATGATGAGGGATTTTGTAACACTTTTAGCGATGACCAATGGAAGCTCTCTAAAGGGTCTTTAGTGGTGGTGAAAGGAAAAAAGTGTTCCTCGTTGTATGTCATGCAGGAAAAGGTTGCTGATTCTAAAATCAATGCCGTGGAAAATAAAGGCATGGTCGAGTTATGACACAATCGGCTCAGTCACATGAACGAAAATGGCTTAATGATGTTGGGTAAGAAGAATCTTCTTTTGGGTTTGAAGAAGAGTTTTTTGAAAAGGTGTATTCATTGTTTAGCAGGAAAGCAAACCCGAGTTGCCTTCAAGAGGTCTCAATAATTACGAAAATCAAGTATACTTGATTTGGTGTACTCTTATCTGTGTGGTCCTATGAAAACTAGAACACTTGGTGGCTCTTTGTATTTTGTGACATTTATAGATGATCACTCGATGAAGATTTGAGTTTATACCTTAAAGAGGAAAGACCAAGTGTTTACAGGTTTATTTATGAGGTGCTTATTTCTACCTAAGGCATCAACTCATAAATCTATAGTGAGAAAACAAGTGGTGAGTGTTGTAATATTTGAACAACTAGAAGTATCTACTATATTACTAGCCAGAATATTTGCATATTCCTCTATAGTAAGAGTCATGATGAATGCATTTTGTGAGGACAATGAATAAATCTAAAATTTGGCCAATTCTCCTCAATAAAACCCACAGTGTTTTTATTCTCCTTTTTAGAAATAGATTTTACATCTTTTTCTAAATAATCACTTTTCTTACAGTGTGGGTATTATATTGAGAATTTCTTGCCTGTATTTGTCATGTGTTTATACTACTACAAGATGATCAGTAATCGAGAATCAATTATTGAACTTAAGCAACTCGTTCTATATAATTTCTCTGTGTGAGCTTCCTCATAGTAATAATTGATATTTTTACTCTCTATTAGTTTTTAGTACGTAAAATACACGTGCTCTCACCACACTGCTCCACACTGCACACCACACTACACCACACTGCAATACACTGCACATCAGGCTGCACCACACTGCACGCCACACTGTACACACTGGACTGCACTCACTGTTACACTACCACACTGCTCCATGCCACACTACACCAAATTGTACACCACACTGCTCCATGCCACACTACACCAAATTGTATTTCACACTGCATGCATCCTATCAAGCACGCTGTTACACTACTACATTGCACACACCCACAACACGTCAATTACTATCACACCAAACATCATTGTGCACAGTACACCATTGCATACCATTCACAATAGATTATCATGCTGCAGCCATGGACTCCATCTCCACGTCATGCTGTCGTTGTTGCTGTCAATGCCATCCATGTGCACATTGCATATCATCTTTGTTGGTATCATGTTACCCACACACACACACCACAGTACGTACACTATTGTTCGATGCCACATTTTCACACCCCTCTGTAATCTAATCATATTTAGAGAGTACAAGCCCTAACTCTGATATCATTATGAAAAAAAAATAATAAATAATGTTTTATCACATATGTAAAATAAAAAAAACCCCAACTTATAAATAAGGAAAAATATTATTGGGGCATCTCACATGCTGGATGCTCATATCATAAAAAATAAGATAATAATAATTTTAAAAGTTAAAGAAACTGCAACAATGATTTTTTATTCACGTGTTTTTGGAGATAGATTCTTAGTCTCGAGGGCTCACATTTTTATTGAGCAATAATTTATTTTATGGGAAAAGATATATCAGAGAGTGGGGTCAAATTTGTCAGTCATGTGATTGTAGTTTCTGTTATTGTTCTAGTTGGAATAGAGAGAAAAAGTAGTGATTTTGAGCGGCTGGAGACAAAGGTTGACTTGTCATCAATGTGAGGTGAGACATATCCGAGATACTTGTTGGATATTTTATCCCAATTTGAATGATCTTTTTTTAGATTGATGAGGTTGGATACAAGTTTACATGATCTATCTTAGTGTCATCACTTACTTATTTTTTACAAATACAATTATGATGTATGTAGAGTATATTAGACATTTTTTAATGAATACGACATACTTTTTGAGGCACATATATTACAATCATTTTTACTATCACTTTTAACTCTAATTTTTCGAGTAGTTAATACTATGCTAGTGCCACTTGTTGTAGCCAATGATGCATTTGCTAGTGTTATTTGATATGCCAACTAAATTGTCAATCCACTTTATTATACATTCATTATAATTCAAAGTATTTGCAAATAATTCTATCTGTGGTCTTTTCCTAAATAATTAAAATATGTAGTATTGTCTTTTTGATATTTCTCTATAAGGTCGACATATTGCAATCGCAAGAGTGATCACCTTGGGTCTGAAAATGATGGGCTTTACTTATTGCTTTTCATTCTTAGGAGGTTAGCTTGGTGGCCGGATACTATTAATCTCCTTGTGGTTCACACTCTTAAAATTGGGCATAAATAAGGTTACTTTTATTAATTGTGAGGTGTACTAATTAGAAAAATATACTAAATCTTTTTATGAAGCATGTCTTGTGAGTGTTAATGTTGCTATGTTTTATTTAGTATATATTGATGTATGAGGATTTGATTGGGTTCACTTTCGGTGACTATGAACTAAACAGCTTGGTCGTTCTTGATAGATGTTGTCTTGTCATACCTTAGGGAGAAATCTTGAATGAAGCAAACTCTCTCAAAATATTAGGAGATAAACTAAATAATATCTCTCTAGGGTATAAGGTCATTCTTGATAGGTGTTGGCTTATCATATCTTAATGAGAGATCTTGAATGAAGCAAACTCTCCCACAAATATCAGGAGGGTAAACTAAGTAATATCTTTCTAGGGTAAAGGGTCTAAAAAGGCATATGATGAAAAATGATTGAAAATACATTTAGTTGATAAGATAGTTTATGGTGAAAATTATATTTCCTAAAAAATATTTTGAAACACTTCCATCATATCAAAATATTAAAATTATTTCAATCAAATATCTATTTTTTTTGTAATCTTATTTTGTGAGGGTATGCTAGCATAAGATGTCTATTGTATGATCTCATGGTCAATATAATAAGTGTTGAAATGATCCGACGTATACTCTAAGGCATTGTTACCATTAATGATTTTATATTTTTGTTAAAATGAATTTTTTGTTCTTTTAAAATAACTAAATAATAGAAAAAATATGAGTTATGAAATAAAAAAGAAATAATTAAGTAAAACATGTACAATTATTGATAAAGACAACCAAGTACTTTAGGCCATCTTGAGTGTCAACTCTAGCAGGCAAGATATAAAGCTCTAGTACATTTTTCTAATATATTAGTAAATAGATCAAATAATTTCTTACTCATAAGTCTAGTGGGTAAGATATGAAGTTTTAATATATTTTCTTAACTAATAAACCTCATAATATATGGGAGAGATATTTATAATGCTAAGAGATAAAATTCTTAGATTGACCAAAGATTGATGATAAAGTAAATAATAAACTAGCAAAAGGTCAACAACTCTCAAGAATCTAGTAATATACCTAATCATAAAAATAATGACATATAATTTATTATGCTAAATTTCAAAAAGTTTTGCATGAACTATTCTAATCTTATAAATTAATACTAGTAGACTAGAAAATTATATTATAATTGAGTTTTTTGGAAATATATTTCATAAAAAAATATTGCTATGATATTCACATACAAAAACACCATGTGAGGGAGATAAATTATCAAATTGAATATTATTATAATCAAAGACTTTAAATAATTTATCATTGGTTATAATATTTAGAGATCAAGGATAAACAATAATAAACAAAGAAATATTCTCAGTGATGTGAATGTTGATTTTTGAATCAATAACCTAAGGGTATGAAATAAGAATATGAGTTACTATTTTGTAATACATGAAGCACGAGAAATATTTGTTGTTATCGTACAGATAAATTATATATATATATAAAAGTAATAATTATGATGAATGAACTTTATGAGGATATCTAGTTGGCTTTGATAGTCATATTATCACTCAATAATCTATAATGCTTTCGAGTTCATTTTTAAAAATAATTTCTAATAATTATTTTTGATATGACTACTCTTTTTAATAATGTGTGCAATGTACTTAGAATCTCCTATTCCTGAATCTATTATAATTGGTATTTCCTCTACCTATAAGATATGTAGTATGAGATATCTTTTCATTGAGTTTTTGTCTAAATCATATATTGAATTATATATTGATAGATCTTTGGCCTAGAGGAGAAGATATGATCACTTAAAATCTAATTATGAAATTTTATAAAACTATTATGAAAAGAGTGCAAAAATATCATGCCAATAAATTGTTTAATCTATATCACTCTCTTAGTCACATCTAGCTCCATTGGGAATGTCTTTAAAATTTGTGTAAGTATTGTGAAACAAGCAAAGTGAGTGGTAATTTTCTCTAATTCTCATGGTTTTTCTAGTTTCAATCATATAATTTGAGAAATCATATCATATACTATGAAGTCCTAAGATGTGTATAGTGATATTATGAGATCCCATAACAATTGTTTAAAAGACATTTTCGAGGATCATTTTGGAGCATGCCCTAGGGCGAGGCATGGGAAAAATTCCTCGAGGTGCTTGAAAAAAAGGCTACACACAAAATAGGCGTAAGTCTTCTTTTGTGAAGTATTTCGAGGCTCGCTTTGAACGTGCCTTTCACACCTTGTAGAGGGATGCGTACGCTTAGGAGGTAGCATTTAAAAAATTAAAACAATGTAATTTCGTAAATCTGAAATAATGTCGGTCATCTTTTGTGAAGTTATATATGAATCCATCATATGAATCCAATAATGATAAATTATAGTGTTGGGTGGGAGATCATTTGAATACATAAACCTACTAATTTTTCTATATGCTTCCTTTCTTTCTTTTTACTTCCACATTGAATTCAAAGTACTTTGATGTATTTGTGAAGTAATAAATTTATTCATCGGTCCCCTAGGAATAAGTTTCCCACTCCCATTCTCACTCCATAAGACACCTATTATTTTGGACAAAACACTCTCATTCATTAAAGTTGAACTCGTACTAATTTCTTGAAGTAATTCATTTATTTTCATTTTTTGATCCTTATAATTGATCAATATCTTTTTGCGTTCCAATCTAATATCTTCATTGACTTTGGGGTATAATTTCATATCATGATGAGTACCAGCTAAGTGATGCTTGAATCTATTCACTCCTCCTGCACATCTTTGATTATAAAATTTATATTTCAAATATTATTTCCCAGAAACTTCAATAATATATATCCACACAATTTTTTCTTTATTTTTTCAAATCAGAGAAACTCATCCTGAAAAAAATACTAATAGTAATATTTAGTTATTCACATTTCTATATAACAATAAAATTGAAAAAAAATTAATAACAAGACATAATTAAAATAAATTTTTTAATTTATAATTATAATTTAATTGGTTTAAATCTAAAAAATTAAAGACGCGCCTAGAAAAAACCTTTTAACTAATTAAATCCTGAATTTCATTTCATTATAAGATTATTATAGCTTATTCTTTATATTTATTTTTTTATTTTATAATTTTGATGAGAATACTCATCCTGTGAATTACATAAATTTTATTATTGAGTGCTAATAAAATTTTATTTTTCATATTGATTAATAATATTAATTATAATGTTAAGAAATAATAATCAAAAAATAAACTCGTAAGATTTCAACAAATTAATTATGAATGCTAATGTATATGAATATTCATATGTATTTTTTGGGATGATACTATTTTATTCATAAATTACTTGAATCATTTATCTATACCTTAACTATACATACGAATATATATTAACTATATAAAAAATTATATATCTATATATAATTATTTGTTTAACTATACATAACCACATATTTAACTATATATAACTACATATTTAACTATATATAACTATTTATAATTATAAACATTAAAATATAACTATCTTCATATTTATATATATTATATGCATAATTATTTGCATACCTATATGTTTGATTATATATAACTAATTATAATTATATGTATAACTATATATAACTATATGTATATATATTTATAATTATATATATAATTTCATTAACTACATATATAATTATGTGTTTAAAAATACATATAATTATTTATAATTATCTGGATAATTATATAAAACTCAATACAATTATATGTAACTAAATTTACAACTATATATACTATGTATAACTACAAATTTTGAGCTCGGGTTTAAGTCTTTATTTATGTATGAATTGAGTAAATGAATTTTTAAAAAGAAGAGGATAACCTAAGTATTATTATGAAAGATCATAAAAAAATTTAGAAATAATATGCTTGTTCAATTATGTCAGATGATCGGACAGATGGAAAGAATAATTGTATTATTAATTTTTTTGGTGAATAGTCTTATTGGTAATTGGTTTATAAAATTAATTGATGCTTCTGATACAATAAAAAATGGAGAATTGATATTTAAATTTTTTGATGTCGTGATTGAAGAAATTGAGGAGAATATCTGCAAGTTATTATTTATAATGCCTCTAATTATTTGAATGTTGGAATGATGCTTATGAAAAATAGGAGAAGATTATGGTGGACACTTTGTGCCGCATATTGTATTAATTTGATGTTTGAGTCTATTGAAAAGTTAAATGTTCATGATACTACACTTGCTCGAGCTAGACAAGTAGGAAAGTTACATATATAGTCATACTTGGGTTCTTAGCTTGATAAGAACATTTATAAAAAATCATAAATTTTTTTATCCAGCAATTACACGGTTTGCTACTGTATTTCTTACTCTTTAAAGTTTTTATAAGCAAAAGCAAGCATTTAAAGCAATGTTTTTCTTAGAAAATTATTGTTTAAGCAAATAAGCTAAATAGGTAGGTGTGAAAGCTCGAAGTATAATATCGCATGATCCAAAATTTTGGTCACATGTTATTTTTTGCATTAAAACTACTATTTCATTAGTTAGTGTCTTTAGAGAGATTGTTTTAGAGGAAAGATCAATTATGAGTTATATTTATGAACTGATGAATTCTGTTAAGGAGAAGATTGCATTTAATCGTGGGGGCGTTGAGAGAAAATATGACATAATTTAGAGAAAAATTGATGCAAGATGGACTCTGTAATTTCATCGATCTTTACATGTAGTAGGTTACTATCTTAATCCTTAATTATAGTATGAGGATAAGTTCTATAATATTGATGAGGTGTGGAAAGAATAATTTGTATGCATGGATAGAATGTTAAAGTATCAAGAATATTTAAAAGCTGACATTCAGTTGGACTCATTTAGCCAAGCAATGGGTGAATTTGAGAGTCATATTGCAATTGATTTTCGATTATTAAAAAGTCCTACAAGTTGGTGGATGTGTTTTGGTGGTTCAACACCAAAGTTGCAAAAGTTCACTATTCAAGTCTTTATACTTACTTGTAGTGCTTTGGGATGTGAAAGAAATTGGAACATATTTGAATTTGTAATATTTTTATTTTTATAAATTTTTATATATATATTTCTATTTTAATATTTGAGAACTTTATTCATTTTAACACAAATTTTTATATTTCATTATTCGTACGTACATATAAAAAAAGAAATATATTTGAATATCAAAGTTTGAATGTTTTAGTGTATATAAGGTACAATACTAGATTGAGAGAATAAAGTCTATAAAGAAAATAAAATATTGATCTGATTTTGATAGAGGAGGTTGATTTGAATGATGAGTGAATTGCAGAGAAAGAAGATCTCTTTCCCATTGATATTTGTTGGCTTCAGGATGATGAATTATTTAATGTTAATGTTATTAGAGTTGTGCATCCAACTCTCAAAAGACTCAACATCATTGGATAAAATAATTTATCTACATTCCTATAAAAGGAAACTTAATGAAGTACCAAGTAAATAAACAAAAATTAAAGTCATAAATTTAATTAAATTTAATAAAAAAAATTATAATATATATACCTAATTAATAATTTATATTTTGTACTAGGTACAAGCGGAGGCAAGGCAAATAGGAGTTCAATTTGACACCAATAGATGAAGATGAAGATTTAAATAAAATGGAAATATATGATAGTGGACATTTTCCTACTTTAATATATTGGATGAGGATGATGATGTCATTTAAGAGAAAAATTTAAATTGAGTAATTTACTCTATTTCTTATTTTATGATTTTGTTATGATTTTTTGTGAAAGTATTAAACTAATATGCTTTTTTTAATTACATCTAATGAATTATTTTTATATTTTTATCTATGCTATTTTATTTTATATATCTTAAACTATTATTTAATTATATATTGTGATGCTCAAAAAATTGATGCTTTAACACCTTAAGGCTTACGCCTTGCCTCATGAACAAAAAAAGATTTTGCCTTACGCTTTCGTTTTTTAAAATTTTATTTCATAATTCTTTCCATATCATGCAAAATTTAAAAATAGTGGACACATTTTTTATATTGGATTTTCATATAAAGATTAATAATTAAAAATTAATTAATAATCCAGTCTCTTATTTCATTATAGTGGATGTCTCGTCAAGCAGTCAATCTTCTCCATACTTAAAAAATTACATCCAAACTCTAGTAGTTTATTACATTTAATTTTGTTATTGGAGTTTCCTCATAGTAATAACTAAGATTTTAACTTATTCTATTAGCAAAGAAAAGCTATGTGTTGCACTAATTTATTTTATCACCCACACGACTCCACACTTTCCACACACTTCACATTGTTCACCGCACTCATGTTTCATCAAAAATATAAACTTATAAAAAAGATACGATAAATAAAAATATTACAACGAATTATAATATTTTAGAATAAAATTTATGTGAGTTTTTACCCTTTTAAGGAGTTGGGTGATAATTCATCAATCATCACATGCTAATACACTAGTGCAAAATGAAATCAATGAAAAAAAGAATTACTTTTTGGTTGAGTTGATAAAAATAATTTTGATGAATATAGGTGTATTAGATATTTTTGGGATAAATAATTATTCCTATAAATTATTTAATCAACCAAATGCATTTAAAAATCCACTAAAATTATATTCATTTCAATCACTTCATTTAGGAGAGTGATTATATTATCCATCATCACTCGAGTTTGAATGCACTATTTTGTTTAGGATATTTCTTGTTGAAGGGAGAAGATGGCTTTGCGAGCTATCAACTATGTTTTCTTTTAGTCTTCTTATAAACTAAAAAGATTATAAGTTTTATTTTCTCCAAGTTTAAAAGAATACTTTTATGTATCAATATTACATTGTTCAAGAATGAATTATTTTTTAAAATTTTAATCGTGAATAATGAGTTCAGCTTACATGATAATAATCTTGTTCTTTATTTGCTTGTAAATGTTCCTAAAATTTTAACCGAATATGCTATTGTTTCCTAAGCTATCATTGTTGCACAACTTGAAGAGCATGTCGAGCCTTTGTATCATGTTTCTCTGGGCTTGAACATGAAAAATATGTATAATAATAATAATAATAATAATAATAATAATAATAATAATAATAATAATGAGCTTGTTACTTCTTATATCAATTATTCATTTTTGTAATCTCTCATCAGAAGATTAGAGTTTGGAGATTCTACTATTCTAACTTATAAGTGCACATAAAATGAATACGTTGATGGTTTACAATAGTTTCCTGCAATGCTGTTTTATTGCCAATTAATCATGTGCATAAAGTCAAATTGGACCTTTTGATTAATCTACGAAAGATGCGAATGAAATGCTCAACTCAATATCTATTGTCTTAAGATATTTTCTTATTCCTATATTGATGATGCATATTTGAGGTTATTGGTTTTTCTTTATAGGTATAGATCTTAGCTATTAGATTTGAGATACTTGCTCATCCAAAATGACAACAATTTATGTTGGATGAATAGGGAGTAATTACTTGAGACAAAACTTGAGAATTTGTTTTTAGACCTTTTGAGAAGTAGTGGGATCCAAGTGGTTATATACTATAAAAATTATATATGATAGAAAAGAAGACTCACTTAAGGTCATCCTTGTAGTCAGAAAGTGTACTTGGATCGTTACCATTAATTACTAAAATAAATTCATTTCATTGTCTAAAATGATCATAGTTAGTTTATTTTTATCTCTTGTGATTTTTTAGAGGTAGTTGATGTATCACTTAGATATGTGAAATATTTTTTTTCATGATTATTTTGATGATGAGATATATATGAAATTTCTCAAAATCTTTCTATTTCAGAAAGTGATATGATGTGTATAAAATGAAAAGTGTTGTGTAGCCTAAAATGATCATGAATCACCCAAGGTTTAGTTTAATTAATTGTTCTTCTGTAATTATAAGGTGTTAACTTCATAAATATATTTTAGCAATTACAAATTTGAAATGATTACTTGACTTTATTATCTTAGTTTAAGTGTCTATGTTATCTTGTTATTGATTTATATAGATGATGTCGTTGTTACAAGGAATGATTAGGTGAGAATTACCCATGTGAAGTATTTTCTTTACGAAGTTCCAAATGAAAGATATTAATCGTTTAAAATATTTTCTTAGGATTGATATTGCATATTTGTTGAATGTGTTGATGCTTTCTCATAATAATTATGTAGTTGATATTTTGTTAGAGTTTTTTTTTGTTGGAATATGTATGTGCAAATTTGCCACTAGCCCTAAATTCACCACTAGCATCAAGTGGGAATTACACAATATTGGTTGGTGGTTGATTCATGCACATGTGAAGATTGTAAAAAATATTAATATCTAATACCACTTGATCAAATATTGCTCATGCCTTTAGTATAATTAGCTATTTTTGTTTTTATATTTTGTTAAAAAAATTCACATTGATACAATATTGTGTATTTAGAGACATGTGACTGAAGTACTTATATTTGAATTTCATTTGGAAATTATGGACATTGTTGTGTCGCGGGATATTTTGATTCTAGCGGAGTCTTTACAATTTCAAATAGGGGATCTATTACATGTTTTCATATTTTTTTTCGAAAGCAATTTGATTTCTTATAGAAGTAAGAGATATTAAGTTTATAATTTTGTTTTTTATGAGCTTTTGTTAATTTGACTTAGTTGTGAAGATTGATTTTTCTCGTACATATTCTTTGACACTCTTGTGTTAGTTCAACATGTTATTTTCAATCTAATTTTTTATGGATGAAAGAAATACGTTGAGATAATGGATGGGATACCCCTAGTCACCCGACACTCCCTCCTATTTTCCAGCAAAAAAAAATTAAGTCCTAAAAAACCATTCCCACTTGTCAAACAAAACTATTTTTAAACTACTAAAACTACAATTAAAGTGTGAAGATGGAAAGCTCGGCATTTTAAAGGAAACATAATCATCATTTCTTTTTGCTTCCTTTAGCAGTACTAGATATGGAAGGCGATGCCATCACGTACACGAAACGCTCATAGAGGAGAACACAAAAAACACAGATCCATACTTTCTTCATGACCTCCCAGAAACAATAATAAGAGTTCTTCCTTCTCCAGGGCAAGATACTAACAATTCAAGATATCACCTGTGGCTGGTGATTTTTCCTTTTTCCTCCTTGTATAAATCATATGGATCTGGGGCTTATCATTACCTGCCACCCAAACATTAATCTTGTCCTCAAGGTTAAAATTAGGAAACTAGGATTGGATTACCTCAAAAAGTTCCTATGTGTCTTCCCAGACTGGTAAGTCATGCCAATGGATGAGAACTTTCGTTTCGGTTGCACCTGGAACTGTGGAAGGGCGAATGCCCAAATTAGCTGTGGGTTGCACTATAAGTTCCATGTTTGCCGATAGAGATGTAGGAACAGATGGTGAAACAGCTTGAGAACTCACTGCCTTTTGAGGAGTGAAACATGAAAAATCGGATGGATGCCAGTGGTGTCGGGTAGCTCCAATTTATAAGCCACGAGATCAATTTTTTGAAGAATTTTAAATGGACCATAGAAGTGGGGGGAAAACTTCTCATTCACCATTTGTGCTAGGGATGATTGTCGATAAGGGCACAACTTGATATATACAAATTCCCCAATCGACCATTGTACCACTCGATGGGTAGAGTCTGCCCACTTTTTCATCTTTTGTTGTGCACGGTGTAGGTGGCACTTGAGCTCTGCGAGGATAGCATCATGCTGGAGCAAAACTGACTCCACCTCCTGGTTGGCAGTAGATCCCCATTCATAGTGGATCACAGGAGGTGGATCCCGGCCATAAGCTACCTTAAAGGGAGTCATATTTGTTGCTGTGTGGAAGGTTGTGTCATAGTTGTATTCAGCTCATGCTAATCAGTCTAACCAGCGGGAAGGTTTATCTGCTGAAAAATATTTGAGGTAAGTTTCCACACAGCAGTTGACTACTCTAGTCTGGCCATCCGTTTAAGGATGGTAAGTGGAACTGTGCCGAAGGTCTGATCCCAGCAATCTGAATGGCTCGGACCAAAAAGTGCTCAAGAAAATTTTGTCCTGATCTAACACAATGCTACAAGGGATGCCATGTAACTTGATAATCTCTGTAAGGAACAACTGAGCCACTTGTGGAGCCAAGAAAGGATGTGATAGAGACAAGAAATGCGCGTACTTGGGCAGTCTATCCACCATAACTAAAAAGTGTCGCGTCCCTTCGACTTGGGCAACCTTTCTATGAAGTCCATAGAAATGTCATCCCAAACTTGGTGGGGAATAGGCAACGGCTGCATTAACCCAGCTGAGGAAGTGAAGTCATACTTATGGCGTTTGCATACATCACAGTTAGAAACAAAATTTTGGATGTCTCCCTTGATGCCTCAAAAATGAAACTCCGAAGAAAGATGATTATAAGTCCGTTAGACACCCCCGTGCAAAGGAATTCTCGAAGCAAATATGGAATGAACGGGGAGGTGGCCGGCAGGACTACCCAGCCTTTGTAACATGGGGTAGTCCCCACTCTACAGAAGTGAGGATATGCAGCAGGGTTTTCGATGATTACCTAATGATGTTGGTCAAATAGGGGTCTTCGGCTACCTGATTGGCTATTTCCTCAAAATCTAGTGCTAAGGGGGCTGAGATTGTGACAAAAGTCATCTCTGCCGGGAGTTTGGAGAGAGCATCAGCTGCTGTATTGTCTTCTCCTGGTTTATACTGAATGTTGAAGTTGTAGCTAAGAAGTTTCAGTAGCTATTTGTGGTGTTCCCCTTCTACAATCTGTTGCTCCAACAATTATTTAAGGCTTTTCTGATCAGTACGTACCAGAAATTTTTGCCCCAATAGATAAGGTCGCCACTTTTTTTTTGTTAACACCATGGCCATCAACTCCCTTTCATACATTGATTTTCCTTGAGATCGTGGGCTGAGTTTGTGGCTAAAATGGCTTCTCCTCCTTCATCAATACTGCACCCAGACAAACCCCTGAAGCGTCTATTTCTACCACAAAGGGCTAAGAGAAATCCGGCAGGGCCAGCACTAGCAAGGAAGCCATAATACCCTTCAGCTGATTGAAAGCCTTCGTAGTCTCCTCAGTCCATAGGAAGACATTTTTTTTAACTGTTGAGTCAATGTCCAAGCAAGACGACTATAATTAGCAACAAACCGATGATAATACCCGGTAAGGCCGAGGAATTCTTTTAGAGCTTTGAGTGACTTGGGAATTGGCCAGTCTATCATCGCTTGTATTTTGCTAGGGTCAGCAGAGACACCTTCTGGGTGAATAATGTGGCCTAGATACTCAATTCGATGTTGTGCGAACACACATTTTTTTTTGTTAACAAATAACTGGTGCTTTTGAAGAATCTGAAAAACTATTTGTAAATGGTAGAGATGCTCTGATTTCGAAGTGCTATATACCAGAATGTCGTCGAAGAATACTAGGACGAAACGATGAAGGTGCTCTCGGAAAATATCATTCATAAGAGACTGAAATATTGCTGGGGTGTTGGTGAGGCCAAAAGGCATCACTAGGAATTCATAGTGTCTGTCATGTGTCCTAAATGTTGTTTTTGGTACATTGGTAGGAATGATCAAAATTTGGTGGGACCCGGACATTAAATCTATCTTGCTGAATACCTTCGCCCCGTGAAGCGCATCCAAGAGTACTTCAATGACAGGGATGAGAAACTTATCTACTACGGTGACCTTGTTAAGGACATGGTAGTCTACACAAAATCTTCAACTGCCATCCTTTTTCTTCATTAACAGCATCGGGCTGGAGTAGGGACTAGTGCTGGGCTGAGTAATTCCTGCTTGTAACATTGCAGCTGTGGGTATCGGTAGGGTCGCACTGAGATGGGAGATGTTCCTGTTTGAAGGATTATGGAATGTTCCTTGGATCCGGACGGAGGCAAACCCAACAGTTCCTCAAATATGTTCTGATACTCTGCTAACAGTTGTGTTATTGAAGAGGAAAGAGGGTAAGTCAAGGTTGTCGTGGCTGGTGTCTCACTTTCTGTGGGCATCTGCAACTCCACCAAAATGCCTTGACCTTAGCGTTTTTGTGTACGGATCAAATTGTTCAAAGATACTTGAGATTTGGATAAGGCCTGGTCTCATTGAATCTTGATTTTTACCCCTCTTAAAGTGGCTTGTAAGCAGAGATTTCCCCAATTCATTACTGAATCCCCCAATGTTGCCAACCATTGAAAACCCAAAACTACAATGGAGGTGCCCAACTTCAAAGGAAAAAAATCAGCCATGATCTCCATCTCAGCAAGTTGTAAGCAGAGCCCCCGGCACACCCCAAAAGTCTTCACTTCATCCCCGTTTCCCATCTGAACCCTGAACTTCTGGGTCGGATCACATCTTAGCTGGAGCTCTGACACTATGTTCAAAGATAATTTTGTGGGAGGCACCTGAGTTGATCAACACAATCACCTCTCCTGCCTTAATCTTGCCGCGAACCTTCATCGAATGTGGAGGGCAGAACCCTACGATGGAGGAGATGCAGAGGACTGTCGTAGTCGGGCCATCAGCAAGCTCAATCCCTCTCGCGGCTTCGTCTGTCAACGGAGGGTCAATCCCATTCTTTTTCTCATATCTGTGACCCACAACACTTGTAGTGTTTTTTGTTTGCAGTGGTGGCCTGGCGAAAACCTCTCATCGCATCGAAAATACAGTCCTCTTTCTCTTTTCTACTGTATTTCCCGATTTGTGAGTCTTTTGAAGGGGATATGGAGATGTGTCAGGGCTAGTGATAGGAGTTTTGACGGTGGAGCAGGTGTGCGTGAATCCTAACGTGATTGGTAAGTTGCATGAAAGGGTGGCAGTGTTCTATGCACAGTTGGTACAACGGTCACGTGAGTTGCACGCTGGCTTGGGAAAGAAGTTTTTGGCCACAGAGGCAGAGTCCCATTGTGATAAGCCTCTAAGGTCCTTTGTTTCTTTTTTATCCTCTGTGCCGCCCTCATCTTTCCCAATAAACCCGTTGGATCCAGTTGGTGGAGCTCAGCCCGGATATCCGGTCGCAATCGTTCATAAAGGCAGCTTCTAGCACCATCGGGGGTAATTCTCGGAGGGGAGCAGACAACATCTCGAACTGTCGTCGGTACTCGTGTACAGTGGAGGTCTGAAGAAGGGACATCAGTTGCTCGTGGAAATTTTCCTTTTGGTTGGATCGAAACAGAAGCAATAGACGCTCCTTAAACTCCTCCCACCCATTGAACAGATGATGCCTTTCTTCCCATATGTACCATGCTAGGGCTTCGCCCTCCATACAAACCAACATGGTTCACAATTTTTCATCGGCGCGGAGGATGTTGATCTCCAAATACCTTTTCGAATTTAAAAATCCACCCATCGGGGTCACTATCCTTCAAAGATGGGAAGCTCAAGGCGTTGGGGGAGGTGCTCTGATACCGACGATATAGGTTATGGTTCAACGCGTGAAGTTCTTCCAAACTTATTCCCTAGCCGTTGTGACGATATTTCGGAAGACTCGGAGTCGTTTACAATCGTCGACGAGGAGACATGTGTCTTTCCCTTCTCTAAAGAGTAGGTGCTCGATTTCCTGAATTCCTTCATCAAGGGCACATACCATATTCTCGAGGTGAGACATCTTGGCCATCCCCACCACTAATTCTTTTGGATTCAGCTTTTGGACTGTGAAATTGATCCCATCTAATTCCTGCTGAAATTTTGAATGCAGCGGCACCAGGTGGTTTCTCATGCCTTCAACCGAGTTGCTAAGTCTTCTATGGTAACCATGGTTCGAGAAATGAAGGGCTCTGATACCAAATGATGGGATACCCCAAAGTCACCCGACACTCCCTCCTATTTTCCAGCCAAAAAATATTATGTCCCAAAAAATCATCCCCAATTGTCAAACAAAACTATTTTTAAAATACTAAAACTACAATGAAAGGGTGAAGATGGAAAGCTCGACATTTTAAAGGAAACATAATCAGTGCTTCTTTTTTGCTTCCTTTAACAGTATTGTATCAGGAAGGTGATGCCATCACGTGCACGAACATGGCCATAGCGGAGAACACAGAAAACAAGGGTCCATACTTTCTTCATGATCTTCCGGAAACAATAATAAGAGTCATTCCTTCTTAAGGGCAAGATACTAACAATTCAAGATATCACATGTGGCTGGTGATTTTTCCTTTTTCCTCTTTGCATAAGTCACTTGGATCCAGTGCGTATCAATAGGTTATTATTTAATATAAGAAAATATTTACAAATTGTCTACGATTATTTGCATAGATATTCACTAGAGATCAACTTATAGATATTTTTACAAAAGTTTACCGGGATTCTCAACTTCTTATTTTTTTTGTCAAGCTAGTTCTTTGATACACACACACATGTATGTATGTATCCTAATCATTGGAGATATTTGTTTTTTAAATGTACTCATTCATAATGAATTTATATTATGATTTGTTGTTACTATAAATATTACAACTATATTTTTTTATTAGTGAGATATATTTTGAGTTATCCTTTATTTCTCATTTCTCCCCTTTTATTCTTTTGTCTGTGCAACAATGTCTAATAGAAATTTTAGTGACCGAGTCTTTGATATAATTTGTACCATGTACTATGTATTTTCTTAGTGGAGTGCTCATGGAGTTCTCTAAATCCTCAAGTATATCTATTTCTTTCATTATTGACTCTGTATTATGATCTGTGTCATTAAGTTAATAAAAATTACCTTGTCACTGTTGGGTTATCAAGGCTGTGAGACTATGTGTGGGACTTGGAGGCTCTAGGTTCAGATCCTTTTTCCCTTTTCACATCATCAGCCCCACCAAAACATTTCATGCTTAATAATCACCTTGAAATATCAAAAAATCATAAGTACCTTATTTTTTGTCGGAAACTAAACTTGATTTTGTTTGAGCAAAGTGGTTGTGAGCATAATATGCATGCTACTTTGGTGGTTGTCAGGCAGAGGCAGATGGCGTGGGGAAGTTGAGGCACAAAAGATTAGTGAATCTGATTGGCTGCTGTGTGGAAGATGATGAACGACTTTTGGTTGCAGAATTCATGCCCAATGATACACTATCCAAACATCTCTTTCATTGTATTATTCAGTACTTTTTTTTGTTTGATTCAGAGTTGTTTTAAATACTGATCATCTTTTCAAATTTTATGTTTATTCAGTTATATGTTAAACTACACACACACACACACACACACACACACACACACACACACACACACACACACACAAAAGGATGGAAACTATAGTTCTTTTTTTTAACATCTGAATGCAACTCAAATTACGGTGTCTATCCAATAGAGAATGTTAATAATCATTAAAACATCTCTTTCATCTGAATTTTCAATAATTATTTCTTTACATATTATTATTAAAACCCTGAATTCCTATTAACCTATTTAAAAATATCTAATAAACGATAATTAATTAATCTATATAATATTATGGTTAAAAATAAAAGAAATGAACACATTCATAAATTTTTATAAATATCTAATAATCATGATATATATAAACTCACTCACTTATACATAAACAACATAAGAGCCTAGATGGGAGCACCCAACTTATGAGTTGTCCCATTTGTTTATTCCGCTATATATGGGGTTTTAATTATTGATATTCCATAGAGTGTTTAAATGTTATTTTTTTGTTTGTATTAAAGTTTTATATGGTATAAGAAGGGCAAAGCTAGATAGATGTTTGTGTTTCTCCCATTTTTTCCCTGTGAATTGTGCAACGGGTAGTGCTCTTGTGCAATGGGTTTGTTTAGTAATTTCGTAGTGTTGCCACATGCACAGTGCATGCAATTATTTTTAGTCTCCTGCAGCTGCATAGGTGTGCAAAGGCACACAGTAAAAGAAGAGACACTTATAGATGCGTGCGTGGTGGGGGGGAGTGCGGTGGAGGTGACAATTGTTGATGCACTGTGAAGCTGTGCTGTTCAAGTTGTTATTTTTTCTCTTGGTAAACCCTGGATGCTGTTGGAGGTGGGGCCAAGTTAGAGGTGTGAAGTGGGTTGTGCCGGGTTGGCATGGCCTGAATTTTGGTGTAAGAGTCTGGGAGGTTGGCCCGACTCGATTGGGTACCTAGGCTGTGCCATGTTGGCATGACATCATGGGAGGTCAGCTCGGCACGGCATGATGGTTTATCTTCTTAAATCAGGCATGTTGGGTCATGTAGGGTCGGTCTGTCAGTGGAACAACAGTGGAAATGGCAGTGGGAAAGCCCAGCCAGTCTAGTGCCCACTAGAAGGCTGGCCAGTGGCCACTGCCTATACAAGTGCATGTGTAGTGACTACACTATGCCATTGCGCAATGGGCACCATGCTAGTTGCCGTTGATGGATGCTATTGCGGAATTGGCTTTTATTTTTAAGTTTAAAATATAATTTTAATTTTAAAAATAAAAATATTAAAATTAAATTGTACTGCACTGTAAATTAAAATGAATACAATTCAGAACTAAATAAAAAAATATATTTGTTTAATTTTATGGCTTTGGTTTAATGAGGATATGATAAATAATAATAAATTAAAAAATAATTAACAATCATAAATAAAATCAACATCCATGTTAATTCTCCAATATTTGTGATCAGTCTGTATTTGTAGTATGTTTTGAATTATTATGTCTGATTCTGAAACTAGTGATAATCTTAATATCCTTAATATCATTAATATTACATAAGTCATCATTCATAAATAACTGTTTTATTTTATCTTGAATATTTATTCTTGAATCAATCATTCTTTTAAGCATGAAAGTATTTTTTTTGATATTTGATCATAATTTTGATACCTATCTGAAATAATATTTATATTCATAGAAAAATCAAACAACAATTTTATACTAGACATTGGAGAAGTTAATAAATCATGTGTAATCTTAGTAACACGAGATAAGTAAATTCATATAATTTTTATCAACTCAATATATCAAATTTCTATTGTTATCATATGATAGAATGAAATAATAATTGATATCTAAATATCAAAATAACTTGCTCTCACCAATGGTGATTTGAAATTTATTAAGTCCAACTTTTATATTCTTGAGTCTCGTTGTTGATTATAGTTTTTTAATGAATTCCATATTACGACACTGGATTGAAGTCGTGATAATGAATGACATTGAATTGTCTATGTATCATAATGTCATGAAATATTATAAATAATATCATGATATCATTATGTATGTATGAGGGTGATGTCGCAACCATTGAAAAGATGCATTGATTAAAAAAATTACTAATTGAAGTATGATGTAGCGACATCAAAAAAATGATACGACATGAAATTATGTTGTGGTATTTGATTTTGTAACAATTATGTTGTAGCATGAAAAACATGTCGTGACTTTACATATTATTTAAGTATTAGTTGTTATGATATGAAAATAATTTTGTGGCCGAAAAATATTAAAAGCAAATATGATAGTGACTCTAAAATAATACTATGATCATGAAGAATGTTGCACATTAGAAAAATATTGTAATTGAGTAGTTAGAGGTGTCAAATAGGCTGTGTTAGACATGTCTTGTATTGGGTGCCTGGGCCATGCCATTCCATGCTAGCATGACAACATGAGAGGTCAACTTGACACAGCTTGATGCCTCGACTTCCTTAGTCTGGCATGCCAGGCCTTGTCGGGTCAAACATAGACCCATGCCAGATCAGTCATGGGCCAAGCTGCCCGTGGCTTGGCCTTGGCTTGGTCCTTGGTGGTTGGGACTAGGGCTTGGCTGCTTGGCCATGCCTATGCCAAAGCCAATTGCCACGGGGGCTAGAGTTAGGCCGGTGTTGGTTTGTAAATGAAGAAAAGGTGGTTTGCTTTTTTAAAATTTAAATATAAAAAATAAACTATATTGTACTATAAATTATGATATAAATGAAAATGTAGGCAGACTGCTAAAAAATACAATACTAACATAGAGGTGTCAAATGGGATGGACTGGGCAGGTTTGATCCATTTTTTTGGTGGCCCAATTAGGTCACCGTGTCGTGTTGGGCATGATATGGCCCGCTGGCTCGGCTCATACTCAAGTCATGTTGAGTCATGCCTGGACTTATCGGGTTGGGCTGGGTCATACCTTAGTTTTCCATCTAGATTAAAAAAAAAGTCAGCTGGGTCCTTGGGCCGGTTTACCGTGCCGTCGGGCCAGGCACACGGGCCGTGCCTGGCCCAACATGACATGAACTGTGCCAAGGGTTGGCTTGGCCTGGCCCGCAACACAGTTCCAAATTGTGTCATGCTGGGCCCTAGGACAGGCCCAGGCTGCCTGGCCCATTTAACACCTTTATAAGAATATGCTAATTCTTTAATATTTGTGATCAACTTGTATAGTTTGGATCACCACATCTCAGGATCATAATCTTAGCCTATATATCCTTGTGTTGTATGAATCATTATTTATTATTATTTCTTTTACTTGATTCTAAAGATTTTTTTGTGAATTCTCTTAGTTTTTTATGCATAAAAGTGTTTCTATGATATCTGGTCGTAATGTCTATCTCATATTCAAAAAAATTTTTATAACCATAAAAAAAATAGACTTTGATGCTATACTAAATATTAGAGGGGTAAGTAGATCACGTGTTATCTTCGATAGTTCATGATAGGTAGATTCATATAATTTTTATCCAATTCAATTTATCAAAATTCTTAATATTATCATGTGATAAGATATAATAATAATTGATATTTCAGTATCGAGACAGCTTATTCTTTTGATAGATCAATCTGTTATTTATCCCTAGCTAACTAAATAAAAAATTATCATTTTGAATAAGGTGTTCATATTATACTCAGAGACTTGTTAAACTAGTATACTTAGTGTTGTAATATTTAAATATGATATTTAATTGTTTGTGAATCATGCATTCTGATTTTTTTTTTGCTTGGTTTATGCATGTAAATATATATTTTAATATTTTTTATTTATTTTACTTTAATCATAGGATCTATATTTGTAACCAAGCAATAAAGAGATAAAATAAATGACTAAAATTATAAATACTTACTTTTCATTTCAATAGTTATGATGCTAAAATCAAAGCATCTTTTGTATTTGTTAAAAATAGTATTAATATTATATATTCATCTAAGTGTAATGCATGTAGTAAAAGTATATACAAACTAACATATTTTTGTTATATCATAAAAAATTTTTACGAATTTCAAAAATAAAATTTTTATCTCTTAGTCTTAATCATCAATTATAATTTTATCACCTTTACTATTAATATAGCTAAATATCATTTGTTAGTAGAAAATATATGAATCTAACATCATATAGATATAATTCTAATGGTGTCTAATATTAGCTTGGAACTTTTTTAGGCATGTTGACGAAAATAGAGTGTAAAATTCTTATTATTTGTTAGGTATTTTAAGGTATTTTAGTATATTTTTTATGTTGTTTAATGTTAGGGAAACTATTTTTATTTATACTTGTACTATCAGGTTAATTATGTAATATATATCTAACATAAAAAATATTACTTAAAGGTTCGTCTCTAATTATTCTTACTAACATATTAATTATGACACCGTTATTTAAAGTATTATGAATGTAATACTAAGTTTTATTTTAAATATTATATTACTTAAAGATCTTCGACGAACATTTATAATTGAAATGACCATCATGAGGATAAATGATCTCATGAAATGCTAAAATTTATTATTGTATTTTCTGCTTTGAATCGACATAGTGGATAGTGATGTATACAAATGTATTATCATTGCAACTAGTCTAGATGTCTGATATCATGGAGATCACTAAACTATCTTTTCTATCTTTGTTAACTATTAATTATTTTTTCTTTAATTTAAAATATTTTATTATGTCATTTCTATTAATCAACCTAAAAATTTAATGATAAATAGGTTAAAAATAGATTTGCAATAATATGAATTAGTTTAGGATCCTATGCAAATTTAATCGAAAGACTCATATTATAAATTAATCTCACAATATAGTTTTTTTCTAACTCATTATGATAAATGAAAGAGGTTAGAGTCATTGAACTTGAAGTTGATCCAAGTTAAAAGATTCTGCCTCTAAGTTGACTTTTATTGGAATCTAAAATATTATTTTTTTGATGTATTGATTAACATGTATATTAATATGTCCAATTCCACTAGTATTTCCTACATATATATTTTATTACAATATATATATATTGTCAAAATTTTTTTAATATTTCTAGATTTTTTATTTTAATTATATTTTAGTGTGTCCATACTATTAAAGTTTATCTATTTTTTAATTTTTTAATTGCATGGTTTGAGATCATGGGAGAACTTAATATCGGTCTTTAACTTTTTAGTTGGGTTTTTTTATTTATTTATGTATAGATCTAATTTATTTCTTTATATTCATTGATTATCATTTTTTAATCTAAAAGACTAAAAGAGTGAGAACAATATTTTTATAATTATTTATTTGTTGTTATTAATTTATTTATTTATCTAAAAATTTTAATTAAAATAAAATACATGTAATGCAATGTGTATCTTAATTTATGTGGGTAACATATATTTTTTCACTTTCACTTCATTTGCTCGTGCCTCAAAGTCATAGCTTGTCACCAAAATTCTTTTGGTGCTCCATTAATTTTAAAATTACAAATATAAAAAAAAATTGTGGGCATATGACTCTAGTGCTTTTAGAAATTTATAAAAAAAGTACTAGGAGAGACGAGAAGATTATAGATACATTATGAAAAATAAAATATATTAATATGATATATATATATATATATATGATTAAAAATATATATTATTTATTTATTTTTTATTTTTTTAGGGCAGAAATTTAATAGTTATTGGATTTCACCCAAAGAGTCATTGGATTAAATCCATTGACTGAAAAAATTATAATTTTTACTTATTTATTTGGCTAATAAGGTAGACACCAATACTATCCTATTGGTTTTATTTTGTTTTTGTATATGTTTTACAATAGCTGGCATGATGCATGAGCTGGGTTTGTGCCTTTTTTCATGCTGGAGTGCCAAGCATGCAGGCTGTGTTTGGCACAACACGAGGCAGGTGCGACCCCTTCATGGCACAACATGAATGTGCCATGGGCCTGCATAAGTTTGGTCTAGGTATGGTTTTGGACATTGTCATGTTGGGCTTGACATTGTTAAATTATGCCATGCTGCAAGTCATGCTCGAGCTGTCAGACCCACTTAACACCTCTACGGGTGATAAGGTTACAACCTATAATGAATGTTGTAACTAATTTATAGAGTCATGAGTACGAAAGATATATCACAACTGCTTCATAGGTATATGCTAGTATATATTATATTGTGATATTATAAACGTCATGACTTCATTTTGTTTGTTTGCATTTTCATTCTTCTTTTCATTAAGTTTATCTTTTGTATTTGATTTATATTTGTTTTTATTATTTTTCATTAAAATTCACCAAAAATATAATTTCATGAAATACCTATCTTCTAATTATATTTTAGGTACAAACATATTATGAGAAAGACCAAAAATAACAATAAAAACTTGATACTTTGAGTGTTGAACAATAGTCTCCATAATAGATTTATCTGATATAAATTTAAATTTATTCTCTGAAATTCTCGTTTTTTTAGTCCATGTTCAATCATTTTTTTTAAAAAATTTTATAGCGTAACTCATGAGTTTATTATTTTGATAATTATTACAATCTTGAATATTTTTCTTGTTTTTATAAATAAAAATTATAATATTAATTTTATTCATTAGATATTTTTTTGGTCCTTATGATTTTGTTAAATAATCTAGTTAATCATATCACATATTTTTTTTTCATGATCCTCTAAACTTTAATAGAGATGCTATCAGGTTAAATGATTTTTTTGGTATTCTTTTTTTAAAGAATTTTTCTAACTTCAATGATTTTTTCTTGGATATATATTTAAAGTTATTTAATCTTCTACTACACTTAATATTCAAATTTGAATTTATGAATTTCTTTAAATGATCATGAAAATGTGTCCATATCTTTTTGACTTATTAATTTTTTATTAGAATTTGATTATATTTATTCTAACTACACTTTACTTGATTAATATCTTTATTTTTCTTCTCTTTTATCATAGTTAGCTTATAAAAATTATTTTATTTTATTTTATTCTGTAGTATATGTATATATATAAAATAAAGTTTTATTTAATTTTTATGTTTTTTTATTATTTTGGACTTGATATATGAGTTCTAAATTATATATATAATGAGTATTATATATTTTTTATTTTGTAATATATGTATATATTTTATGAAAAATAAACATTTTTAGGTAGTTTTTTTGCTTTCCCTTTTTTCTCCTCTGTCTCTCTTTCCCTTCTCGAATTTACCTAGGGAAAAACCCTAGATAATGCCGAATAAAGTATCATAGCTATTCTTCGGCGAATAAGAGGTGGTGTTAGGTTGTGTTGGTGGTGGTGTGCATTTTGCAAGTGTTGATGACAATGTGCACCCTCATTTGGCATCGACGAAAGCAACATTGCTTACTATTTAGGTGAAAAACTTTATTCCTTGGTTGTTTTTTGAAACTTTTCGGTGAAATGTAGTTGTTGGATGTGCAATGGTAAAGTTTTGGTGATCCACAACCTAATACTAGCCTATGATGGTTATCTCAATGGTAATTGACACATCACTCAATACAACTTCGGCACAACATGTGTTTGTGTGATTGAAGTTGTGTGAGACATTTGTTTTTTAAAGTTCGACATGAAATCATGGTAGTTAAGGTGTTTTATGTTCATTTGATATCTTTTAGAAATTTATTATATTGTTTGGTTTTTATAAATAAGAAAAAAAATGACTAGATCTAGTGTGAGATTGCTAGAAATAATTTAGTGAAAATTTAGGATAGATATGTATTCATCATTACATTTTGGGTTATGTTAGTGAGAATTTGTTTTGTAGTTTAAGGTTATGTGAGTCACATGTTGGAAGACTCACCTTAGGTTGAGAGTGATATATGAATGATGATTAATGTATAATTACTAGTGCATCTATGGTAGTTAATTGATCCTAATGCATTATGTGTATTTGGTTGTTGCGACACGTGAAAGAAAGTGTGAGACTTAGCTGTATCAATATATTTTTCAGGGATGTTATCACTTGTATAATTAATTTTACTCAACTATTGGCAGGAAAATTGATAGGAGAGGTTGAAATGACACATTATGAAAATTGGACATAATTGTGAGAAAAAATTATTGGATTGATACTTGTTTTGACATATTAGACTCCACTGAGGAGGTTTGATTATTAAATTTGTAGTATTCTTTACATGCATGTATTGAGAGTAATATACTAAATTATAAATATAGACTCTTGGTGAGTAGAAACTTTTGATTCTCACAAATTTATTAGAGAATGACTCGTACATATCATAGTTGTGAAAGACACACTTAAGACGCACCTAGGCTCAAGGCACAATAACTCCCCAGTTATAGCACATCGTCTACCAAGGCATACACCTTACTGAAGAGGTGTGCCTTATGTACTATAGTTTTTTTTTTTAAAATACATTTATTCTCAAAATTTATAATTATATATTGAAATTTATATAATTTCATTTATTTTTTTTATCAAAATTTATTTAAATATTAGAAATATTATTATTTTATCAGTAGAATCATATTTAATAAAATTTATGTGTATCTAAAATCATATTTCACTTCACAAAAGCTCACGCCTTAGGTGTGCCTTACACCTCAAGACTCCAAGAAACCTTTGCGCCTTGGTGCACATTGTGCTTTTTAAAACTATGGTACATATACAACAACACTTAGATTGAGTGGAGTTAGTATGATCAATCAGAGCACTATAGTAGCTTCATCATACTGTGGTAGTGAGTGTTCTGAATGGTGTACTTTGAGGAGGAAGTCAGTAGTGATATGTTCTTTTTATGACATATTGTTTGAAACTCAAAAACTATACAATAGACGTGTTCTTTTTATGACTTATTATATTTATTCATAAAGAGTTTTCTAAACTAGTTTTAGTCGAGATACTCATGTGTTTACTATTTTTTTTGCTCTTCACCTCACTTCAGATTCTTAGGTTATAGGTTTGGTAGTCAATATCCATGACACATGTAAGTACATTTTCTTTATTTTTTTATAGAATCTTAAATTTCTAATATTGTCATGATCAATGTTATTGTTTTATGGGTCAAATGGTATGATAATATCAATATTATATATTTTTTTAACACATGTACTATATGTACTAAAATTTTATTATAAATTTATTTTTTTATTAGATGCTTTATTAAGTAATATATCATAATAATTTTTTTTCTTTTTAGTATGTATATGTTGGATTAATTAATCAAACACATGATTTCTTTAAGGATAAAGCGAGATAGGTTACACATGTTTTTCAATATTCAAGTTTTTTTAGGTGTTTGACTACTATTTGTCCAATATTGATGTGCTATTAACTAAGATATTAATTTTTGAATAAGCTATAAATTTTAGAGCCAAGTATCGTAGATATGACTTTTATTGATAATGAGATATGTTAGTTAAAAAAAATATAATAGAGCAGCTTATCTAGAATGACAAAAGTATGTTATGAGATATCTATTTCATATGATTCACTCATATATTTGAGGACATTGTAGAGTGATCATATATGATGCTCATATATATTTTGTTATTTTTGTTGATGATTATTCTTGATATGTATATTTGTTAGTGTTTATGAAAAGACCTTAGCTTTTGTTTATATTTATGAAATTTTTTGAAAAAATATGAATTTTGTTTGGTTGAGAGATTGAGATATAGAGAAATAATATTATTTTAGAATATACTTATCATCAATTTTTTATTTTTTTGAAAATCACTAGATGATTCATTAGATATTCTGTGTGAGTATTACTACGCAGAATGAGAAAGCTAAAAGAAAAAATTGACATCTTATTGAAATGACTAGGATATGCTACTACATATGAGTGTTCTAAGGAGGTATTTTGGGAAAGAAAGAGTGTTAAACACTAACTTCATAATCAATTGTATATCATTTTTTGTTCTATTAGGTATTATCATATATTAGTTTTTATATATAAGAGAAATTTTTTATCTTTTACCTAAATTTCAGGTATACTTATTTTGTTGAGAGAGGATGCTTGTGCAAAACATCAAGTATTCATTAGTTGGGTAACATAGTGCTCAAAAATGATGTGTTATTTATCAAAGATGAGAAAATTTTTTGAGTACTGCTAGTGTGCTATTATTCAAGGACAAATCTTTTTTAAGGACTCAATTAAGATAAATCCACTTTGGGGATCATAATGGTAGGTTCATTCCCATGCTTAGTTGTTACTCCTCACCATAGTTATGAAAGGCGCGCCTGAGGCGCGCCTTAAGATTAGGCGCCACCACTCCTGGGAAAAATGCCTCGCTTTAGGCGAGGCGAAACAGGCGTCGACTTCCAGTTTCGGAGGCGGCAGGCGTCGACTTCCAGTTTCGGAGGCGGCAGGCGTCGACTTCCAGTTTCGGCTGCGGCAGGCATCGAGCCAGGTACGCCATTCTTCTTTTTTTTCTCTTCTTCTCCTTTCCTTTTTTTTGTTGGATTCGCCGTCGGAAATGGGGAAATTTCGTCGGAGAAGAAGGGCAAAGCAATGGTGGGAGAAGCGGCGTGAGGCGAAACCAGGCGAAACGCAGGAGCGCGTCGGGGAAGACGACATATTCGGCTGATCCAACCCAAAACGACGTCATTTTGGGTTGGTTTTGATTGTTTTTTAAAAAACAAAACCCTCAAAACGACGTCGTTTTGAGGTTCTGATTTAAAATAAAAAAACGTCACCTTCAAAACGACGTCGTTTTGGTCTTCCAGGAAACAAAACGATGCCGTTTTGGAGTTTTGTAATTTTAAGCCCTATAAAACCCCCTATTTCTCGGGTTACACCCTAAAATCCTCAAAACAACCCTCCCAAAACACTCTCAAGGCTAGATTGAAGAGGAGAGAAGAAGAAGAGGCTCAAAAGGTATTTTTTTCATTTTACCTATTTTTGTTGTGAAAAAATTCTTCAAAAGGTAAAAAAATATTTTCAAAAAATACTTAAAAACTAGGGGAAATTTTTTTGAATAATACTTTGAAAAAAAATGTAATTTTCAAAAAACTAATGCAGAAAAAAGGGAAAAAAATTCTGAAAATTAACGAAAAATAGAAAAAAATCATGAAAAAAATTATGAAAATTATGAAACAATTAGAACAAAAATTATAAATAGTTTTAGTTGTTTGGAAAAGATTGAGTTTGTTTATAATTTATAGATTTATAATATATAATATATTATGTATATGTTTTCATTTTTTTCTTAATATATTTGTCATTTTATTGTATATTTGTTGTAAAGATACATAAAAATGGACAAAGAGATTGAAGTTGAAGTAGACCTCAAGTGGAAGAAAAGATCCGGGATGGAAATATGTTCGTTTATTAATGAGAAAGATACATGTACACTCATTTGTATTTTTTGTGATAAAGTAACTAAAGGAGACATTTATAGACAAAAGCAACACCTTGTTGGAGGGTTTAGAAATTCGAAAAAGTGTACAAGATGTCCCGAACATGTTAGAAAAGAAATAGAAGATTTAATGCTAGCCAAAAAAACTCAAAAAAATCAAATAAGTTTTGGAAGTCATAATGTGAATGAGGATATGTTTGGGTCCCAAGATGAAGATGATGAAGACCCGAAGGTTACTAGCAAAAGGGGAAGAAAGAATGTTTTTAGTGGTGGTAGCAATGGAGGGGGAAGTAGTGGTAGTTACATAAAGAGAATGAGGTAGAAAGGTCCTATGGATCATTTCTTTACTACTAATCCAGAAATGATTATTCAAAATAGAAAAAATACTCAAACTATTATTAACAATGCATACAAGAAAGAGACCAAGGAGCGAGCTGATATACTATTTTGTAGATGGATGTATGATGATGCGATTCCATTTAATGCAGTGAACTATGCTAGTTTCCAACTAATGCTTGAGGCAATTGGGCAATATGATGTGAGTTACAAGGGGCCAAGTTTTCATGATGTAAGGGTTACTAATCTCAAGAAAGAATTGACTCTCATAAAGGCTTCAATTAAGGTTCATTTCACAAAATGGAATCAAAATAGATGTTCAATTATGTTAGATGGATGGACTGATAGGAATGAAAAGTCATTGGTGAATTTCTTGGTGAATTCTTCAAGAGGGACCGTGTTTATGAAATTTATTGATGCTTCTTCTATGGTCAAGACGAGAGAGAAATTGTTTGAATTACTTGACAGTTGGGTCGAGAAAGTTGGTGAAGCCAATGTTATTCAAGTAATAACAGATAATGCTTCAAATTATGTAGCGGCAGGTACTTATAATTTAATTTCAAATTTTTATTTACTTATTTATGTAAGTGATTACATCTATTATCTATTTATTATGTGTTAAAATTATGTAGGGAGGTTGTTGGAAATGAAAAGATTACATTTGTATTGGACACCATGTGCCACATATTGTCTTAACTTGATACTAGAAGATATTGGAAAACTATCACACATCAAGAAGACAATAGAGAGGGCCATATCCATAAGCGGCTACATCTATAATAGAACGAGTTTGCTTAACATGATGATGCGATTTACTGAGCAAAAGAGTTGTTAAGGCCTGCTAAGACTCGGTTTGCAATAGCCTTTATCACCTTATCCTTTATCAATGAACAAAGAAATAACTTAAGGAAGATGTTTACTAGTTCAGATTGGACGGAAAGTAAATGGACAAATGAGCAAAAAAAGAAAAAATATTGCCAATATAATTTTCATGTTTTTTTTTTGGAATACTGTAGTATTTTGTTTGAAGGTGTCAGGCCCTCTTATACGTGTACTTCGTTTGGTGGATGATGAAAAGAGATCTCCTATTGGTTACTTTTATGCAGCCATGAAAAAGATGAAGGAAATCATCATCAAAAGCTTTAATGGGAATGAAGAGAAGTATAGGGAAATCATGGAAATCATTGATAGGAGGTGGAAGGTTCAACTTCATCAGCCTTTGCATTCAGCTGAGTATTTTTTGAACCCATAATTCTATTATGATACAAAAGGATTAGGAATTGACCTAGATTCAAAAATCTTTGAAGATGTATGTAGTTGTATTCTGAGTTTGGTGAAAAATAGAGATGAACAAGATGCAATTATATCACAACTCGACTTGTACATGCATGCTAGAGACCTTTTTGGTAATGAGTTTGCTATTAGAACAAGGAATACTAAACCTCTAGGTTAGTCATTTAGTTTTATTAATTAGTACATTGAAATTATTATATATGTTTGGTTAAAATAGGTGAAATGTTCAACTAATAATTTATTTATATTAATTGTAGCTGAATGATGGGGTATGTTTGGATCAAGTGCTAGAAGTTTGTAAAAGTTTGCATTGAGGGTTCTTAACCTAACATGTAGTGCATCAGGTTGTGAAAGGAATTGGAGTATCTTTGAGAATGTAAGTTACTAAAACAATTACATGCAATTGAATTTGTGTCTTTAAGTTACAATATTATTTAATATAAATTAGATTCTTCAAAACTAAAACATTGAGATATAATCATGAAAACTATTTGTTTTTTCAGATTCATAGCAAGAAGAGAAATATGTTGGATCATCAATGCTTGAATGATTTGGTGTACATTAAGTACAACCGAACCTTGATGAAAAGATACACTGAGCGTCATACCATTGATCCTATTATCTTGAAAAAAATAGATGATAGCAGCGAATGGTTGATGGGAAGAATGAAAGATGAAAGTGTTGCATAAGATGATTTGGTGTTTGAAGGTGATGATTTAACATGGGGTGATGTTGCAAGAGCTAGTGGAGCTGAGGAGCTTAAGATTTATACAAGAGCTAAACCAAGCAAAACACAAACACCAATACCAAAACCAAAGTCAAGACCATCTAGTTCTAAACATACTCCTACTATTGATTTGATTGATGAAGATGAAAAGATGATCTATTCATCGGAAGAGGAAGATGAATAAGAGGGAGAGTGGAAGATTGATGATCGGGATGATATTGATTAAGACTTTCTTGATTTAGATTTAGATGTAGATACATGAGTATTTATTTTATTTTAGAACTTTGAATGTTTGTTATTTTATTTTGAAACTTTGAATGTTTGGATGATGGGAGCACTATTAATATTTGATTTTTATCTTTGATATTCTTTAATTTATTATTAGATGAAAATTAAAAACTATATTTTATAAAGTGTATAATTTTTATGTGTATTAGGCTGGGTGCGCCTCAAATAAAAAAGTCCGCGCCTCAAATGCGCCTTGCACCTTAAGGCCCCAAAAAGCTTTTGCGTCTCAGTGCGCCTTGTGCCTTAAATAACTATGCTCTTCACATAGGAGTAATTGTTGACTTTTCATTCGATTCAAGTATATGGTTGTTTACAAGTGTTAATTTCTCAGTTGATTATATTAGATATAGGAAAATTATTGAAAAGTTGAATTATCAGATACTAATTAGAATAGATATTGCAAATTCTATTAGTATAATTAATAATTTTCTAGATTCTTCCTAGACTCTAGTAGGTGACATTTATTTAAAGATCATGTACATAAATGATTAGAAATATATTTTGATTCTAGTTGGGATCAAATGATAATAAATTAGAGTTCTATTTTAGGATTTAATACTTTTCTTGAATACAACTTTATCCTTTAGAAAAATAAGAGAAACATTATTATTTTTATCTATTGTAGAGATAAAATATATAATTGTGATATCGATTACTTTTGATCTATAGTTGATCAATCATTTATTAGAAATACTTTGCTTACTAATTTATAGATATAGGCCAATGATGTTTTACTGTGACAACCAAATAAATTGTTATATTGCTTATAACCTAGTGTTCCATGAACGGATGAAAAATATTAAGATTAATTGTTATTTTTTTGTAGCATTCAACATGTGAGCTATCTCAAATCATATATAAAATAAGTATTGTATTTTTAATTTCAAGTATTTTATAATAAGTTTTTTTTTTGTTTTCTCCTTCCTCTCCCCTCTTTCCAGAATTTATCTAGGGAAAAACTCTAGATTTTGCCTAATAATATATATATACAATGATATATATATATATATATATATATATATATATATACATGTGATATATTTGTTGGTATATATATAATAGACTATATATATGAATGTTTGTATAGAAAGAGAGAGAGAGTGGAAGTGAAAGATAAAGAAAGGAAGAGAGACAAAGAGAAGGGGAGAGAGGGAGAGGAAGATAGAGGGAGGGATTACATTTTAAATATATTTTTAAATAATTTTTTTATTCTCACTTAGTACAAATAATTAAATGTAGTTTTTAAGAGTATTTTGTTATATATAATTTTTTATATGCTGATAAATTTTATAAATTTTACATCACTTCCTTCTAATTATGCAAATTTATCGTCGCTATCATTAATTATTTATTATTTTCATATCTCAAAACATAAATTCTCCCTTGATTATTTTTTATTGATATTTTTTGCTTTTTACATGATAGGGGAAATTCAACCATTGCCATGGGAAATGCGCATTCGAGTTGCCTGCCATATGGCAGAAGCACTCGACTATTGTAATTCAGAAAACAGGAAGCTTTATCATGATTTGAATGCATACAGGGTTCTTTTCGATGAGGTTATAGGGTTCTTTTTGTGATGTTTTTACTTTTTTTCTGTCGGAAAGATGAGTATTATTTTGTTTTTGTTTACCAGCAATATGATTAACTGACTCTCCTTTTTTGCTACTCATTATAAATGATATAGAATATGGCAAGAATTGAACTCAATCTACATTCACATCCAGAATTAATTTTTTTATGCAAAATTTGTTAAATAATACTTTTTTTAGATAAATATATATTTTATATGCATGCATTATGTTCAGTTATGAGATAATGATGTGTCAAAATTTCTTCCTGTAATTTTAGTGATACCTAAAGCACATACCAGGCTTGGAGAGAGCTAAAACTAGAACAAGTAGCGAATGTCCAATGCAAAATCAAGATCGTTTCTAAATTTAATCTTCTTTGAATTTGAGTTCATGCTTGGTTCATTGCTCACCTACTAAGAAGCATAGACAAGGATACGGCTACAGAGATTTACACGGCGGGACATGGGGACATGAAAAATTTCAAAAAATCAGGATACGAATACGATAATAACACGATATAATAAGATAAAATAAAAATAATTATCTTTGCAAATATTGTCCTTAAAAGTAATTTAGATAAAAAAAATGCTCAAATATCATTTTTATAAATATTTAAATACAAACATAAATAATACTAAAACTAAAAATTAGTATTTTCTTTTGAATCAAATAAAATTACTTTCAGTTCAGGTTCATCAAGAGAAATATCCGCAATTTCAAGAATTCCAGCATTCTTTATATTCATTGAGTTAAAATCATCACCTCCAAATTACTACTTAGCAGTTAGTACACTTTTTCTCTGGCATTGTCGGCGTTGTCAATGTGTCAATTTTTAGCTTTCAATCCAGTTTTTTGTGTCGATTTTTAGCTTTCAATCCAGTTTTTTGTGTCGTTTTTGTGTTATTTTTGTGTTTTTGAGAGAATCGTATTTTTACTATCTGAGGAAAAAGAGCAAAAAGTAAAGTTAGTGTTTTTTATGTCCAAAGAAGAAAAAGGCCTATAAAATCTATCTAAGCCATGTCTAAGTTGTGTCTAAACCATGTCTAAGTTGTGTCTAAATCTTGTCCAGCCGTGTCTAATCCGTGTCTGTCCAAGGCCTCGACTTACTATTTGGTCAATGATACACAATGTGGCAATCAAACATGTATCCGACGCATGTCTAGCTTGTATCTGCGTATCCAAGTCTCCGACACATGGTCACTCCTTAACTTTGCCGTATCCATGCTTCACAGCTTACCCAAGCTTTGCAGCTATTTGAATTTGATTTTAATGCAAAAATTACTGGATATAAATTTTAAATACTAAGCCATCCACATATAACTATATAAGATGTCAAATATATTGAGCAATGGCCTAGGAAATTCCTCGTATTGAAATTGATTCAAGCCTAAATATAAATTTATATTAAATCTTGTGATTGGAAAGGTAAAGACTATTTGAACACGTTAATTATTTCATGGGAATTTGGGTCAAAATGTGTATAATATGCCAGGGTTCTTGAAGCATCCAACATAGTGTTAAATGAGTAACCACTAACAAAAAAAAAATACGTTGATATTAGATTAGTTATTAATATTTGCCTCAACATGAGTGTATGTATTTTCTAAGCATTGAGCTTAGAGTAAATGGTAGATAGTTGGCTTCAAGATTATCATCAACATGCCTTTACATTGATTACAAATACTAATAAAAATAATGACATAAGTCATCCTAATTTTTATTTTGAATGAATTGATAAATAATTTTGTTGAGTTTTGGTTTAGTTTTTATTTTATTTTTTTATTTGGGAGCATTTGACTCATGGGCTATCCAAAGTATATATTTTGTGTGATTGTATTTTCATGTTTTTGGTATCTTCAATAATAAAATTTTATTTTTCTTTCAAATTTCTGTTCCTCTATTTCTTCCATGCCCAGAAACCACCAAGGATAGAGCCCCTAAATAGATGCTAAATGGTATTTAAGCATGTTTTGAGTTAAATCTAGGGTGATGCATGACTTGTAGTGGCGTGGTGCACCTTTTGTGGTACTGACATCAAAATATATCAATATTGAGTCTTTCCTTTGATATATTGTGATATTGTTTTTTTTTAATACTAAATTTTTGTTAGTTACTTTACTAAGCAATAATATTGTGAGATTATTTTCTTTTTTTTTGTGTTTGTACAATATTGATAGACTAGGCATGTGGTTTAATTGGATATTGAATATTTTTGTTTTTCTCTATTCACAAGAGTTTCTCTAGGTGCTTAATTACTATTGATCTATTGGTGATACACTCTCTATTAAGATATTTATCATTTATATAAGTTGAATATTTTAGAGTTTAGTATCAAGGAGCTAACTTTTATTGACTGAGACATGTCATTTAAAAACTCATACTAGAGTTTCATATCGGGCACATCAGGAATGTGTTGTACTATGAGACATGTCATTAAAAACACACACTAGAGCTTTATATCTGACACATAAAGAAAGTATCATGAGAGATCAATTTTCCTGATTTATTCTGACATTTGAGGGTTCCTGTAGCACGATCATTATATCTGAATATGAGATATTTTATTATTTTTATTGATAATTATAATGAATATACATAATTATTGATTTTTAAAAATAAATCTCAACTTTTATTAATTTTTATAAAATTTTATAAAAGAAACAAATTTAATTTGATTTTAGTATTAAATGTTGAGAAATAATTTTTTTGATTATATCTGGTGCTGACACTTATCTATAGAATAAGACAACTAAAATAAAGAATTAATATCTATTTGAGATAAGGAGACTCTTATTACTTATTTCACTGATAATCACTAATTTTCTATTCAACTTGATATCATCTTTTGTTCTATTAAATTGTATCTCATATCAGTTTTTATGCATATAAGAGATATATTTTCATCTTCAACTTAATATTTCGAGTATATTTATTTTGTTTAATATTTCTTTTCAGATAGAGTGAAATGACTGCTTGTGCTATTAAATATGTTTTTGTTAGACACTCTAGTGTTTAGAAAGGGCACAAGTATTACTTACTAAAGATTATGATGATCATTATAAGTACTGATATGATATTTTTTGAAAACAAGTTTATTTTCAAGGACTTGATTAAAAAGAAAACACTCTTAGACCATTATTTCTGCTCATATTCATGTGCCTAATACTATTAGCATGATTAATTTTTAGGAAAGTAGCAAGTCTCCTGTTCTTGATAGTAATGAGATCATTTTTGGAGCTCTGTGCTTAGATGTGTCAAATGGGCCATGTCACCGTGTCGTGTCATGCATGACACAATTAAATTTTTGTGCCATGCCAGACACGACATGGTGGCGCAGTCCACTAGCCTAGCACGACACGATGGCACCACCGAGTGCACGGTCGTGCCCCGTTACCCATTACGTGATGGGTAGCTGGCTCATGGGCTGACCAATTACAATCAGACCGCCCAATGACGGGGTGATCGATTTTTTTAAATTTGACCGCCTGGGTGACTGTCGGGCTAGGCACATGGGGTGTGCCTTGCCTGACATGAGGCATGACTCAAGCTAGCCTAATATGGCAGGAATCATGCTATGGGGCAGCACGACTCGGCTCGAGGCACGGTTCTGGACCATGTCGTGATGGGCCATGCTGTGCCGGGCCATGGGCTATGTCGGGCAGGCCAACCTATTTGACACATTTATCTGTACTTGGAAGATGAGCTTAGTGGGTGTATCTCACTGGATGTGTGATGTGAGTCTTTCTAGGAAAGTGAGTTGAGGATTGATAGGCTTGATGATCACAACCTAAATGTATATATTAGATAGAAACCTTTCATGTAATCTATTAGTATGAGTATTGACTTAGATTTTTTGATTGTTCTACATAATAGACCAATAACATATTCTACTTATCATCCATCAACATAATTATTTTTTTTTTCCTCGAGGCACGTTTCTGGACCATGTCGTGATGGGCCATGCTGTGTCAGGCTGGCCAACTTGTTTGACACATCTATCTATACTTGGAAGATGAGCTTAGTGGGTGTATCTCACTGGATGTGTGATGTGAGTCTTTCTAGGAAGGTGAGTTGAGGATTGAGAGGCTTGATGATCACAACCTAAATGTATATATTAGATAGAAACCTTTCATGTAATCTATCAGTATGAGTATTGACTTAGATTTTTTGATTGTTCTACATAATAGACCAATAACATATTATACTTATCATCCATCAACAATATTATTTCATTTTTCTTGTTTTGTCACTATATATATTTTGGTTTTTGTTTTCTCTTGTTAGTTGTAGAATTATTGATATTCTTTTTGAGGTACTTAGTCATCCATGATGATGAAGTTACATTGAATTAATTGAGTGCAATTATATTCAATCATACTTGGGATCTAGTTCAAAAATATTGTGCTAAGTCCAGTGATAAAATTTGTTGATATATCCACCGATATATCTTTAAAATATCTCTAAATTTTAAGTATCGATATATCCTTCGAGACCGATATATTTATCCTTGATTGATGCTTATATATAAATACACACCGATATATCTTAGATATATCTGATATATCCGTAAAATCAAGTACTGATATATCCGTATAAATTAATATTTTAATCCTTAGCTAAGTCAATAGTAGGATCTAAATGAGTGTACATGGTGAAGACTAGACCTTTAGAAAAGATTGACCAATTCAAGGCCAAATTGATAGTCATTGAATTTATACAAACTTATGATGTTGATTATTAAAATATTTTTTTTTGAAGAGAAAATAATTACTATTAGGTTGATTCTTTTCATTGTTGTATCTCATATATGGATTGTATATTAGTTGAATATGCGAAATACATTTCTTTTTGCTGATGTTGAGGAGAAGATATTTATGCAATAGCACACATATTTTACCATTCTTGAGAATATATGTATGGTGTGTAGATTTTGTTAGGATATGATTTAATAGATTTTTGTTTGGTACTTGTTATTTTTGGCCTTAAGAAATATGTTTCAGATTATTTTTATTTATTTTTTGATATGGTTTAGGAGGATAATATGTGATATCGGTGATGTACGTTGATAATATTTTGGTTATTGGAGATGATCAGTTGAGTTAATCCCAACTAAAAATGTTCTTACAAACTGAGTTTCATATGAGTGACTTCAGTTGCCTTGAATATTTCTTAGAAATTGAGTCGGATCAGAAAGTATTTTTTCTTTCTTAGAAGAGATATGTTTTATTAATTTTGTCTATTCTTTGTATACCAGGATGTGCATCCATTAACTCAGCGTTGGATCTGTTTATAGACTTGTTTATATATATGGATTATTCAATTGATTCTATAAAATATAAGAGAATTATAGACCCATTAAATTATCTAATAGTAATCAAACTTAACAATATATATGTAATTAATATAATTAGTTATTTCATAGATTCTTCCAAACATGCTCATATAGATATAGTTTTTATAATGTTTAGGTATATGAAGAGAACTTTATGACATGTATTTTCATTAAAGGGTCATAAACATAGTCAAATAGGAGCGTAATCAAATTCTAGTTGAGCTATAGCAATTGCTAAAAGGAAATATGCTGAGATTTTATACTTTGTTTAGAGGTGATGCTATATCAAAAAATAAATAGGTAGAGGTGTAATCAAATTCTAGTTAGGCTTTAGCAATTGCAGAGAAGAGATATCTAATGAGATTTTATCCATTTTTTTTGAAGGCAATGTTGTCTTTAGATTGTTATTTTTAGATTCAATACAGTTAAATAGTACACAGCTATAATATATATTAATTGTAAGTTTTAATGGATCAGTCATTTCTTGGAGGTGTTTTGCTAATCAGTTATGAGGTCAATGATGCTCTATCATGATACCTAGAAATAACTTGGTATATTGTTGTCAACCTGATATTCCACGAGTGAATAATGCATATTAAGGTTGATTTTTATTTCATACAAGAGAAGATCTATGTCAATTTGATAAACAATGCTTACGTACCTACTATCGAGTTGATTGCAAATATCCTAACAAAGGCTATCCGAGGACTACATGTTTCTTTTTCTTTCTTTCAATCTAGGTGTTTATGATATATACGTGTCATCTTGAAGGAGAATGATGAAATATTATTTAATTTTTGTTTATTTTTTTTCTTTTATTTTCATTACTTGGAAGAATCCAATGTATGAGATGTCTCAAACTATGTATATAGTGTAATTGTAGTTTCATGTTTTTTGAGATTTTCTATTAATAATTTTTTTTTCCCTTTCTCATTTCTCATTGTTTCTTTCTTCTCTTCCCAAAAACCACTAAGGTCCAAAACCATAAATGGAGGCTAGTAGATTTTGATGTACTTTGTACATTGACAAATGATCTTATAGAAAGTAACATAGTGAGTGAGCAACATGTTATGCCTTGTAATTATTTTTTTCCTATGAGGTATCTAACTAATCCCTAACAATCAACATGACACTACCATGATAACACTTTTGCGTACTCATTGATGCTCATATAATTGTTTATACTTTGCCTTTTCAAATTCCTAGAGACATGATTATCTTGTGGAAAATGAGGGAACATGGTCGACCATCAACTCTGTTTCTATGTTATCTCCTCTGGGGAGAATGAGTTCAGTGATTTACTTACCGGAGATAAACTCAATTCACTATAACATTAATCTTTATTTGCTTGCTTGAGGTAAAAAGCATCACTTTTTCTTACTGCAAACATCTCTTACTACTCCTTGAAAGCAGTTATCAATCACTCATGTGGGTGTTTAGCCTTTTTAGATCGGAACAACATCGATACTACTCCCTGTTAATTGGCAACAATCATATGCATGAATATGACAGCATTATTTTATGCAACAATAATATTTCTGGTAATCATCCACAATTTGTTTGTAGCCTATCGAGACTACAAAACCTAGTTCTCTCGAATGATTGCCTTAAGTTTTTTGTTGGAAAGACTAAATGATTTGAAGTAGTTTTCATGGTTGAATCTGTCTAGAAACAAATAATGCAAATATCAAAAGAAAAAGTCATTGATGTTTCCTTCTTGTTTATGATGTTCAATAAAAGCATGTCACTTATAAAAATGCATCAGTTTTTTTATAAAATGGTGCAACATGAAATTATTTGTGGCACTGTAAGCAAATATTCTGATAAATGAAATATAAAGAAAAAAATGAAATAAAACTATCTCAATATGAGAAGATTATTTTCATTTTTTCACTTATAGTTTGGATATTATTCATTTGCTAAGTTGAAACTAATAGATCCAAAAATAGGGATGGTCTTTTCTCTTAATCAAAAAGATTACAAGATAAAAAAATTATTATAAAAATAAAATTTGTAATAATAATTTGAAAATAAAAAATTCAATCATAAAATAATAAAATAAACAAGATAATAAATAAAATACAAAATTAAATAGAATTGAGATTGAGATGATTTATAAAGGAGGAGAAATTTTATTTTATAGAAAAAAAATTAAAAATTTCAAAATAATTTTCGATCAGGGCAAGGTGACATAAACTCTAAGTCCTGGGTGATGAAATATCCTAGTTGTTGATTCACTATGAGTTATTACTAGTGTAGACTTCTATACTATGTCATTTAAGTTTGAACGAGACCTTCTACTTGGGAATCCTCATTTTCTTAGACTCAATATAATATGAATTTATTGGTAGGTATGGCGACTTGATGAGAGTAATATCATACTCGGTACTAACATGATCATTTGTAGTTGATGAATTACTCTGTATGCTAACTGGTGGTTGAGATGCGGCTATAGGTAAGATAAGAGAAAAAGAAATGTTATTGAATATAATATTTGAATTCTCATTCTTCCTAAGTTCGTTATAGAATGAGTAATGGTCAAAGTCAACGTCAAACAAATAAAATTTTAACTTATTAAAATCTCATCAGTCTCTAGTGAGAAATATTTATATATTTTTTGAAATTAAAGTATTCAAGAAAAATATAACTCAAGATCATAAATGTCAGGTTGTCATATCCTGGAGAGTGATCATGATATGTTTCAAATGGGTCGTGCCATTTCGGAAAGGCTTATTTAAGTGTGACATGGTTGTGCCGCCATGCCGTGCCGGACACGACATGGGAACCAGCCTATCAGTTGTCCGGCATGGCAGGCCAATAATGCTAGGTAGTGCTGGATTGTGGCGGGCCCAGAGTGGGCCATGCTGATATGGCCTGGTTTGGGCTTGTTCGGGCAACACAAGGGCCAAGGCATGAGCCACAAAGTGACCTTTTTTCCTCTTATCCTAAAATATAAATCCCAAGACCTAAGACTGTCTAAGAATAAAATATAAAATAAATTTTATTATTTTTAATTTAATTTAATTAAAAAGATGAATGCATAAATTAAATAAAAAAATAACAAAATTTAAATTGAGAAAAACTGCAAATGCCAAAGTGCAATCTAATCCAATGTAATTTTTAATATATTACATGCTGCATACATGATACATCTTACATCTATCATGAATAGAGATATCATAATACATAAAAGTGTATAAATAAATATAGTAAATAAAATAACAAACATAAATAAGCATTAATACCTTACTGAAAAATACTATATGTATGACATGAATGATAAATCAAGAATTATCAATAAATAATGATCATTCTATGTTTGTGATATGATATTATGAATATAGATGTAAATCATCATCATTATTATTATGAATGCGTTTGAATATGTTATTAGTATCCTCATTATCTTTGATCTCCATGTCTAATAAATCATTATCTACCATGTGTTTTCTCTTAAATATCTAACCTCAAATTCTCATAGTTTTTCATGTATACAAGTATCTATGCGATAGTATGCTAGATACTAAGGGAATCAGTCGATCACGTGTTATTTTAGACAGCATGAGATACGTAGATTCGTATGATTTCCACCATAGCAAGATGCTCAAGGGACGATGACTTCTTCATTCAGTTAGCAAGAGACAAACGATAAGGTAGTCCCTTAAATATGAGCAAGCTATCTCATATTTCGTAATATAAAAATAAGTCAATTAATTTTTCGTGAATAAATTTATCTGGTTGGTGAACATGGTTCATGCACGTGAATATGCTTGTCAAAATATTATTTATTCCTTCAATTTTAACTTTAGAATTCATACAAGCAGCCAAATAATATAGAATTAGAATATACGACCAGTATTATAAATGTTTGGTCTCTCTCTCAACATCCTTGACACTAAATACAAGATGACTTGTATATTTGTTAAATATGTTATTAATGTTGTATATAAACTTAAATGCAATACAAGTATTATGAGAATAAGCAGATGAATATATGTTGGTCGTGTCATAGAAAATTTTTATAAATTTCATAAATAAAATTTCTGTATCATAGTCAGAATTATCAATAATAAGCTTGTCTCTCTTATTATTGATATAGTCGGATGTCACGTATTTGTAGTCAACATATGACTCCAATATCTGGTAGGTATAATTCTAATGATGTCTTATATTTTTTTAATATCTGGTAGGCATCCTACTATATTTTAGTAAATTCTTATTTTTTCTAATATAAGATAAATAATTTTTATTCCTACCTATATTATTAAGTTAATCATGTGACACATATACCTAACATGAAATATCTTACCTAATAATTTGTCTCTAATAGTATTAACAAACATACTAATAGCTACTTAGTTTTTAAAAGAATTATCAAATATTATACTAAATATTTAATTTGAATGTCATATTTTCCAAAATTTTGTTATATATTTATATATGACAGGATCATCATGAGGATGAAGAATCTATGTAGTAGGCAATGATGTATATAAATAATGTATCATCATAACTAGTCTATATATCAGATATCACGTATATCATTTCACTAAATTTTCTAAATTCGTTAATTATTTATTATTTTTCTAATTGATAAAATTTTATCTCATTGCTATATATGGCCTTAAGAATCCTATGATAGGAAGACTGAAAGTAAGTATGCATAATATTGATTACCTTAGAATCCATTGAAAATCTAATTAGGAGACTCATAATAGTAATTAGTTTGACAATGTCTTATTTCCTAATATCATTGCTGTATATGAAGGGGGTAAATGAAGTTGAATTAGATCAAGTTTGAAAGATTCCATCATTAAGTTGAGTTTATCTTGGATTTAATACATTGTATTTTTTTAGTGTATTGATTGATATGTCTTTTTAGGTGTCAAGTTCTACACGTACTCCTCTATATATATATATATATAAAATATTGTGCTGATTTTTTATCGACACACCTATTATTTTTAATTTTAATTATTTTAAAGTGTATCAAAAGTACTGATATTCACTTAGTTTTTTGTTTTTTAGGTGAAATATGTGTTTGGGTCGAAGTCTTTGGAGAAAATATAGTTTCTATCTTGGACCTTTTAGTATGGTTGTCATTGTTATTTACATCTAAATCTAAGTCAATTTGATACTCATTTAAATTTATTATTTGATATTTTTTTATCTAGTTACATTATTTTAGTAAAATATGAAAGTTATAAAAAAAATAATGAAATTTTATGTTCTCAAGTAGCGCTGTAACAAAAAACTTAAAAAAAAGTACTGTACCTGCAAATTACTTCTTTATAATGGGCCAGGCACCTTGAGCATGGATTGTGGCCTAGCCCAATTCAGTAGTGCTTGGCTCGACATTATCTAGAACCGTGCCTCGTGCCAAGTCAGTCTATGCCATCCCACCCATGACATGGTTCATGTTGTGTTAGGCCAGCATAAGCTGTGCCTCATGCTGCACCAGGCATGACCTATGCGCCTGGTCTGGCGTCACGATAAATTGGCTTGGGTGGCCATTTGGAGGGGTCCCCGTCGGGTGGTAGAATAAAAAAAAATTTGTCTGCCCCATCATGGGACGGTCCATTTTTTTAAAAACAATCGGCGACGTGGCTGATTGTAATTGGCCGGCCTATAAGCTGGCCACTTGTTGGCTGACATGAACGTGCACTTGGGGCCGTGTTACCATCTGCCATTGGTTAACGATGAAGATGCTCAACTCGTGCTTCTTTATCGTTTAGCACGGTCGGGCACGACCGTGCACTTGATGTGCCCACCATGCTATGCTGGGCCATTGGACCGTGCCACCATGTCGTGCCTAGCACGACACGACATGGTGGCATGGCCGTATCTAAAAAAAATGGGCCGTGCTGGTATGACACGATCCATTTGACACATCTAGTCGAAAGTTAATGTAACGATTTGTAGTGTTGCACCCGCACAAGCTGAGAAGCCACCCATATCACAAAGAATTATCTATCTCATTCCTGTATCCGCAAGCATTGAACGTAAATTGATATAAAAAAATATAATATAAAACAAATGTATATCTAATATGTATATTACAAAATGATATACTAAAGAGAAATTACATTACACTTAAAATTAGAAGACAAAAATAAGGAAAATTTATAGAGTTAGAGAGAGAGGAGAAGAAATTAAAAATGACTATATAGATTTTTTCTTCTCTATTTATAAAGAAAAAAGAAAATTAATTTATTAATAAATATATTTTTTTCAAATTAAATAGGCCATAATTATGACAACTCTTGGATTTTGGCATCTATATCCGTTGAATCAATTTGACGACCACAGAAAATTAAGATTTAAATAGATTTTTTTAATTACTATTGATGTGGAGACATCAACAACAATAGGCACAACCTGTCAATGTTCTTGTTAGAAGTCCGTTGCATGAAAATGCAATGGATAGCTGACTCATGTGGCTGAATTAAAAAAAAAATCTGCCTCGTCGGACAGTCACTTGACGGGGCATGACCAGTGACCTGGGACCTGACCGTAGTTAGTCCCATGTCATGCACACAGGTTGTGTTTGGCATAGCACTAGGAACGACTCATTCTGGCCCAACATTACATGAGCCGTGCCATGAGGTGGTGTGGTTCGAGACCAGGCACGGTGCTAGACCATGTTGTGCCGGCTAGACATTGTTGAACCATGTCGTGTCCATGCTACTTGGGCCTCTTGGCCTATTTGATATTTTTAATTATGGACAAAACAAGTTTATCTAAAAAATTATGAGAGGAAAACTACATAATTTTTCTGTAGGATATAAGATTTGCAAGATATGCGCTGAGAAAGGATAGAAGATGATATCTATTTCATGAGGTATAATGTGATTAAAATTATCTTTTTCTAAAAATATTTTAAAATATTATTTTTAAGTATGAGTGTTCGAGCTGTCTCAATTATATATCTATTCTTTTGTCAGCTATATTATTTTATTGGAGTCTGCAGACCAAGAAGTTTGATGTATAATATAATGATTCATATAATATATAATAAATTGGGCAAACATATATTATAATTCATTATTATTTTTTTAATTTACTAATATTTTAATTGAATTGAATTATTATTATTTTGAAAAAAAAATTTGATAAATAAAAAAGACATAATCTATCATGAAAGAGATATATCTAAGTTTATCTCAAGTAGTTATTAATAAATGTGATCAGATACTTAAATCTCTCTATAGATATCTCTATTAGGTAAAGGTGTCAACTAGGCCAGACAATCTGAACATGACATGATTCAGCTTTGCCTAGCATGACATGACCCAGCATAGAGCCTTGTCTGAACCAGCCTCATGCCTGCCTGCCGAACGGCTTAGGCCAGCTTGGACCCAACATGACATGACCCGACACGACGGCTTGTGTAGGCTGGTTTTGGCTTGTCTGGCCAAACATGTTAGCTTGGACCTAACTTAGGCTAGCCTAGAATGAATCATAGCCTGGTTTGATCTAGGCTGGCCTGGAAGGAACTAGGCTAGCTTGGTCTGACCTAGGCGAGTCTGGAATGAATCAAGCTAGCCTAGAATGAACCCAAGCTAGATTGGCCAAATCTGACTCAGCTTGGCATGATCTGGCATGACCTTGGCAAAAGGCATACCAATGGGCCGTGCAGGCACGACATGACCCATGCTAAAAATTATGCCGTGCCGGGCACGACATGATGGTCCAGATGCGCCTAAAAAAATGGGTCGTGCCAGCATGATAAGACTTGTTTAACACATCAATCTCTAGGTCTTCATATAATTGAGTATTTTATATTGAATAAGTTTCTACTCAAATTAGATTGATATGTGGAATAAGAAGCTCTGTCAATTTTTTTAGCTGATATGTCTCACATTCTATTGTCAAAATATTTTTAAGACTAAAGTAAAATATTCTTAACTTGACTAATGATAAGTGTCCAAATTGAAAATGTACAAGCAACTGGTCCAAAATACTCTTATATTTAGAAAGAACGAACATATAATTCAACCTGTACAATCCCAAATGTAGTATTGTACAGAGTCTATTAATACTATAAATAAATATCAGAATAAGTAATGAAAAAGTCATAGTTGTAATGTAGTATCGTTTAAAAAGACAACCAACAAAGAGTAAGCTAATATGATAACAAAGAATAAGTATGATATAAGGAAATAACAAATATTCAAATTAAATAATATCATAGTAATGCCTTTTGAGTATTTTTCAATGACGATAATAATATTCTCAAATAAAAATATAAAATAATATATGATTATCAATGATATGAATGCTTACTTTTATACAAGAAGTTTGAAGTATGAGTACTAGTGATACTTAAAAAAATAGAAGGATTTGCTATTATTTTAAATAAAAGTTTTGTATACTTTTCTTTAATAAGTGTCATGGTAGATGAACCTTGTAAAGATTTCTGGATAACTCTGATAGTCATCTTGTCTCTCTCACAATTATGTAATGCTCTCAGTATTCTTTCTTAAAATAAAATTTAAACATTATTTTTTTGTATATCCTATTCTTCTATAATGAGTAGGCTGAACTAGAATTCTCATTCATCTTTTTTTTTTTTGATAATCTATATGTGCAATATATTTGTGATTTGTCTAAAGAATATAGAAAACAATACACTCAATGCTCTCCTCTTCTTTTTTTTTTTTTTTGAATTGATCATAAATGAAATTTTAGAAACGTAGCTACCTTCTTCCCCCTTGTTGCTGGTCACCACCATCTCATCTCTGCCATTGATGTCACAGTCATTTTTGTGCTGGACTTCACATGCTGCCAAATATGGTGGCGGCTAGGTTTTACCGAGAGAAAAAATAATGATGCGTTTCGCTTGCCTCCACCACATGTCAATTGCTGCTGCCTCCACCGTAGCTCTCTTTGCTCTGCGATCATCTGTGTGTGTCTATTCCTTTATTATCTGCCTGTGTGCCTGCACTGTGCGCACTTTTGCACTGTGCGCATGCTAGTATTAATCAATTAATGCACAAACCCATGCTCACTACATAGGAGCACTGCTTCTTGCTTGATTCACTGTACAAAAAATGAAGAAAACTAAATACTTATCTAACTTTCATCTGATGCCATGTAAAACTAACACAAATAAGAAAATATCAGTTAAAAAATATTTTAGGAAATATCATACATGAAAACCTTTTATATAGAGGACGAAATAATTAGGACAACTTATAATTGTATGTTTTCATCAAACATAAGAAAAATAAAAAAATAAAAAAAAAAGAAGAAACTATAAATATTAAAAGCTGAAAATATCTACAGGCTGCAATACATCTCTTAGACTAATGCATGAATATTTAGAAAATCAAATTTGGAGGAAAGAGATAAGTTAAGACATTCATAAGGACTTCATAAGAGTGTTGGCTATATGATGCCATGTAAAACTAACACAAATAAGAAAATATCAGTTAAAATACACTAGGAATTATCATACATGATAATCCCTTATATAAAGAGGATAAAATGATTGTGGCAGCCCAGAGTTGGGGCTTTCTTTAAAACATAAAGAAAAGTCAAGAAAAAAAAATAAAAAAAAGGAAAAACTATAAATATAAAAAGCTAAAAATCTATGTAGGCTGCAACACATCTCTCAGATTAGTTTATAAATATCTAGAATATCATTTTGTATAAAAAACTATACAAATTTAGAGTTATATGATTTTTATACAAATTTTGTATAAAAATCATTTTGTATACAATTTTGTATAAAAAACTTAAAGTCTTCGTGAATATGTTAGTTATATGATCTATTATAAAAATATTGACTATGATAATAATACATTCTTAAATTTTTTTTTCTGAGAAAGAAATAATTTATTTCTATATGCTTTATTTATTTTTGTAAAATTGAATTGGAGGTTATATACAATGTTAATTGAATATTACAGTAAAAAATTATGTGAGAAGAAACTAAAAATTTAATTTTCACAATTATATATATGATTCAAAGAATCTCCCAAGTAGCTGCCACTTTTGCTCTAACTTAGTATTTGTACTAAATCTTAATATTATTATTCGTCTCTTACTTTTTTAAGAAATGAAATTATTTCTAGGAAAAATATAGTAAATTGTAGTAGATCTTATATTTGTGAAAGCTAGCGCCAATTTGAAATATGAATATCCAACTAGCTAAATATGTCTATGATTACTAAACAACATATTAAATCATAGAGATTTCTTGATATTATAGATATTTACATATCAGCTTGATGGGGGATGCTGTAATATTTTTATTTTTTATTTATTATATTTATGATGAGTGTATCCTACATGCGAGTTGTCACATTCTTTTTTTTTTTTGTATATAAAGATTAGGAATTATATTTTTATTTTTTATTATCACTATTCGAGTTCATGTATTATATAATTTGTTTTTTTTTCTTTTGTTGAAAAATAAGAAAAAATTGAGACTTTTTTCAAAAAAAAAAAATAATTATAACAAGTAAAATTATCAATAAAAATAATATTATATCTCAAGTTATTTTGAGTATTAGCTCTATTAGGTCTTCAAATATCTAAAAGAATCAGATGAAATATTTTCTCACTTACACAATTATAGTGAGTGAGATATGAGATTATGTTATTCTTTCCTATGCGACATGCCTAACAATCTAATTTAGAGATATTTTATATATTGTAGAAAACATATTATCAAAATAAAAATATTGATATAAATGAAATTCATTCAGTATATAAGATGTGTGCCAAGGGTATATATATCCCTAACATGAATTGGGGTAGTTCATATATTCGGTTCTCCTATTCATAAATTATAACAGAAGAAAAAAAAATAAAGGATACAAATAAATATAATATCTTCTTTCAAGTTGATGTGTAATTTGTAAATATTTAAAATATAAACTTGAAGGAAAGAAAGATAGGTTAATACCTCTTCAAAATATTTGTGAATATATCTGTTGGCTAATTTGCCATACGAACATAGGCTGTAGTAATAGTAATATCCTAGTTCTTCTTTTATAAGAAAGAAATAATTTAATTCTTTATATTTTGTCTGCTCATTAATCACCACATTGGATGATATGTTTTGCAGTCAAATTGTTAAATAAAGAGCAGTAGAAGAAGCAAAATGATACATATTTTTCTATAAAAAATATCTAATTTAGAGTATCTCATATGTAATCATCATTATCACCCTAAACTCTATATTTGTATTAAATTTTAAAATAATTAGCTTTTATTTTTTTAGAAGATAATATTATATCAAAGAAAAATACAAAAACTCGTAGTTGATCTTCTTTTAGTGCAAATTAGTACTTAACTCAAATTTGAGTATCTAACTAACTGTAAGTGTTCACGTTCACAAAAAGAAATTACAAGGCATAGAGATTTCTTCATACACCTGAGTATGTGAAGAGCTACTTCTAGGTGAACTCTTCATGAAAAATTTAGTAAATAACTAATTATACCGATTCCATAAGTTATTTTTACTCTATTCATAGGCATGTAGTTAATCTTTTATACCATTTTCATATATGTAGTAGAATGAATTATATGAATCATGTTGGATAAGAAATTAGTATTCAACTTAATCAGAGTATCCATTGAATCACAATCCAAAAGTTCAAGCTCTTTGAGAGTATCACTACAAAATTTTTATATAACAATATTTTTCTCAAGTTTTTTTATCAAGAACTGTGATTGAATATATTCATTGAGTTGAATGATTCTCAACTATTCGTTTCTTGTAATATGGATGTCATCTACATACACAATCAGCTAGATTAATTTGTCATATGAGTTCTTTTGAAAAAATAAAGAAAAATATATAATACACTTAAGAAAGAATAGTAATGAGATAATAGATCACCTAAGAAGTTCTTGTGTTGTATATATTTGTTAGAAGTTATATCTTGATGTAATGATATGTATTTTTATCCAAGGGTGATAGGTCTTTGGTTTAAGACTCAACAAACAGTCTTCTAATTTTGAGTGTAAGATTGTTAAGATAATAATCTCTTCCTGATCTAATGTTAAAGTGTGAGTCTCGTGTGTTGAGTACGATCTCTATGTCTACATAATACATTTGTGCAACTCAAAAGAAGCAATTGCTAATAAAAAACCCACAAACCAAGACATGAAGTCCTTATAGAGCTTGAGGCGCAAGACACATCTAAGGCAATGCTTTAGTGAAGTGAGGTGTACTTTATTATATATATATATATAGTTTTATATAATGTCATTAAATTTAATAACTATTTATTTGTCCCAACTCTCTAGCACATATATCATCATATATTATCTAAAAATACAAAGTGCCCAAAAGATATGTATATATTTTTTTTCATTTGAGATTTTTTTTGACGCTTGTAGGTTGTATTTGTAAGTGAACTAAATTATCAGACAATGTTTAGTTATAGTTGTGAAAGACATGCTTAAAGGTGCACCTAGGCTCAAGGTACACCATTGCATCTTGTTAGAGGCATGTGCTTAAATGGTGCCTTTGTGAAGTCATGTTGTTTGTGCTCATGTGAGGTGCTAGAGTTGGGTGTCATGTCATCTTGAGCCTAGTTGCATCTTAAACACATATTTCATAGCTATACAGATGATTGTTTTATATACACTTTTTTTCAAGCTCATCATAAAAAAGAAAAATATTTTTCTCATCCAACTGGTATATCTTATATTTGTAAGATACTGTAATTATTATGATAATTATTTTTGAGATCATCTTATTTATTGAAGAGAAAATATTTTGATAATTCACTTTAAATATCTAAGTGAACTTTCTCATAACAAGTCTTGACTTTAGATGATCTACATTTTGATCTTGTTTAGTCTTCACAATAATCATCACTATAAGTCTATAACTAATAACAAATATTTTTATAAGTAGAGATACTAGTTCACAAGTCTCATTGAAGTGTAGGGCATATATATATATCTTTTAACATGGTTGGACACTATCCTAATTAAGATATTATCTCAAAAAGAGAGATGAGTATCATATTACTATCAAGAGAAATGATAAAAAAATGCTAAGTTTAAACAAGTTGTGTTTTTTTGGAGTAATTAGAAAATCAAGATTAAAAGAATTGATTGTAAGATCTATTTTTCAGAGACTTTCTGCTTTGATCAATCTATGTATGTCTAATTCTCCTTGTATAAACTCAAAGTATTAGTAGTGATTTTTTTTTTGTTTCTGGCTCATCCTAAGCTGCTGGTGGAGTAGACTTGGGAGCTACTAGATCATCTGGACTAGAGGGAGGTTTCATTCCTAGAGAAATCGTATTATCTTTTGAGCCAATTTGTTCTACACTTATTGATATTTATGATGATTTTATATGAATATCATCATAATGTGAACTAATCAATTTAGATATATGCAATAGTCATGAATTTGTGGTAGTATTGGATGACTTCATTGGTGTATAAAATACTAAATATTCTCGTGTATCTGTGGTAGTATTGGATGATGTATAGCATTAAAATAATTATAATTGAATCGATTTCATGACTTTTGAGTTTTGATGAATTTTGATAAATGGTCATGAAATAAATATGTTTTTGTTGGTGTTGGATGACTTGGTGATATGTTGCTCAATGAGTAGTTTCGTAGTCCATTCTTAGTTGAAATTCTATTAAATTAATCGTAACAATATTTGCACGTCATGACTCTACTATCTTATTAGCATAATTTTTCAACTGTGTAATATTTTTTGTTGTTGTAATATTATTATAAAGTCATTTATATTTATCTCGTAACAATTAAATAGTTATGATATTAATTTTACGTTGTAATAATCAAATATCCAATTAGTGTTAAAATTTATGCTAACTTTTTAAGCGATGTGTTAAAATTTTACTAAAGTTTTGTATTTTTAAGATAGAGCTATAGTCTTTTTTTCAAAGTCACAACTTTGGACTATAACAAATTACAGAGCTAAGACTATTTAGTCAAAGCTGTAGTAATTATTTAGTATTATGACTTTTGGACACATTATATTACAAAAATCATTATTTGAGCATGACTATTTCATAAGGTTATAATTCTTAATCTCAAGAGAAGATAAAACTGTGACTTAGACGTACGGGCTAATTGTCAAAGCTGCAATGCTTCCCAAAGTTGTGACCATTTGATACAAAAGAAAGGTCAAGATCAAAGTCACAATAATTTCTAGTATCACGGTCATTTGATACATGAAAAAAGCTAAGACCAATGTGGTGGCTAATGACCATTTAATACATGAGAAAGGCTAAGGTCAAAGTTGCAAACATTCCCAGTGCTACAATCATTTGATGTATAAGAGAGACTAATGTCAAAGTTGTAGTTATTTCCAATATCATGAATTTGTGTTATTGAGAAAAAATGCACAAGTCGTGGGTACTTCCCATCACCACAACTTAGTGTTACAAAAAGATTATGATGCATTCCAAAGTCGTAACTAATTTTAAAATTTGTGATCCCGAGCTTACGAAACTAAGGCCAAAGTCATAATGTCTTTTTAAAGTTATATCTTTCTACTTAGAGAAATATCAAAATTACAAAGTATAAAAGAGAGAGAAATTCAGAAACATCTTGTTCTTCTTTACCCTCCACAAGATCAAAAGCAAAACACAACAACAACTATAGGAAAGATTTTCATACTTTCTAGTAGATTCATGAGCAAGCAAGGAATGTAAGATAAAGGATAAATCATAAAATTAGAGGTGTGACTTTCAAATATGCCATCTTTTGCATGAAATTCAAGAAATCAATCAAAATAGCATTGAATTAGGATTTGAGTCTTAAATTCTTGTGAGGATTATCATTAGGAATCTAAAATTTACTAGATTTAATTTCTTATATCTTGTTGAATCTCTTCTCAATGTCAAGCTGAATTGAGATCTAAGGCTATATAATTTTGATTTACTTGATGAATGAATGATTTTGTGAATAAATAATGTATTTGATTTATGTGTGGGAGAAAAATTAATAGATGTGGTGATAAAATAGAAATTGAATTAGAGATTTGACTATTGATGGATTTGTACATGTTGTTGTGGTTGATTGTGATAGGTAAACTATGAAGCATGCTCGCACATAACGGTAGGAAAAAAGTGACAACCTTTCTGACTATGATGTATAAGATAAATTTATATGTTAAAATCTAAAATTGAGATATGTTCATTATGAGTATATTGCTCATGAAATCGAAATCATGAATAATTTTATATGTCACTCCCATTTATATATCTTAGAAGAATTGATTCTTGATTGATGTGAATATTACATAGAATATTCTTCTAAGGGTTTCATCTTTAATGTATGAGTTTCATCGGTACTATAGAGGATAATGATATATAATCCATAAGATATGCACAAATAGCTAGACTCACAAGGTATTGACAATCCTTTGAGTTTCATTTTGTCCTATGATTTTCATCAGTGATATTTGAGGAAAATATATGTTAATTGTTCGAGTATGATGCATACGAAGTGTAAATTAGAAAATTATAAGTGTCAAAGGTACATACGAAGCGAGTGTCAAAGGTAGTTGTTGAGTTGCCTAAAATATATAAACATATGAATGATTTTCAAGCATAGATGATTTATTGTATCATTGGTAATGTATCGAGAAGATAACTATTAGAAAATTATCATTTGGATGAATTTAATGATTATAATCATCTTGTATGCTGCCATGATAAAAAGTCATTCTAACAATAATCCAACTTTAATCTATATCCAATTCCACCATAATTGAATTATTTAAATATGAATCATAAGAATCAAGTGTACGAATCCTAGAATCAAACTGTCATACCAAAATCTTGAAATATCTTTTACTAGAATTATATTGTCTCATTATTAATTAACATAATAGTTGATATAATCATTGTGAGATTGATATCTGAATGAAAGTTTTTTTACTAATTGTATGACTTGTATAATTATAGATCATTATTGACGAGATATATTTGTCAATAAGTCTTTAGGGCACTAACTAATAAAATTGAGCAGCGTAATAAAGTTGCAACATGTTTCTGGTATTATTGTCGAGGATTATTTAGTTTGGCCAGTCAACATGAGTTAAAGTAACTTATCTTAAGAAAAAAAAAATTTAGTAGTTTAGATAACACTAATATGATAATTTCTTGCATCCAATAATTTGGCTTGTAATCTTATCTGAATTATAAAATTATTTTGTTTTGTATTTCCCCTTAGCTTTTTCTTTCTTTTCAGCCATTCAATCAACAAAGTACAATTTTGGGATTTAGCTAACACTATCTAACTAATAAAATTTGGTAGCATAACAATGTCGCAATACATTTTTAGTATCATTGTCGGGAATTATTTAGTTTGATTAGTCAATGTAAGTTGACGTAACTTATCTTAAGAAAAAATAATATGGTAGTTTAGATAACACTAATATGATAATTTCTTGAATCCAATAACTTGACTTGTTATCTTGTTTGAATTATGAAATTGTTGTGTCTTGTATTTTTTCTTATCTTTTTTTTTTCAGCCCTTTAATCAACAAAGTGAAATTTTAGGATTGAGTTGATACTTCGAGATCCAGAAAATCATAAATCAAAAGATGAGCTCTAGCCAATTATTCAATGAAGGCCTCTAGGTGTTTCTTAAGGAGCTAAAGAAAATGATATAGATGAATATTATTTGAGAAGAATTGAGAAAGGAATGAGAGAAAAATTGAGAGTAATTTATGGATATTTCAATTGGGGGGTAATGAAGACATGTATGTAGATAAAATCCAATTAAAAGCAGAAGAAATAACACTTGGAGAAACCTTGATTACGGCAAAAGTAAAGATTTTGGGATCTACGGGAGGATATTTTAATAAATTAGAGAATAAAGTTGCAACAGAGGAAATGAAAATCATCACCAACCTGGAAGCTGCGACACTCACCAGAGATACAATACTTAGCAACACTATGAATTTTGAGAAAACTACGACTTTGGAAGTATAATTACCAGCATAATAATAAATTTTTGATGGACTAATTCTGAAGGTGTTGTCTAATCATCTTTGTTATACTTTTGTGAGGACAAGTCAAAGCTATTTTTTATCTCAATAGTTCTAATGGATGATATTTGAATTGTAATAGTAAATCTAATAAAAAAGTTTGGGGTCGTTACACTTTTGTGAGGACAAATCAAAGCTATTTTTCATCTTAATAGTTCTAATGGATGATATGAGAATCATAGTGGTAAATCTAATAAAAAGTTTGAGGATAGAGGTATCAAATGGGTCGTGTCATGTTGGCACGATCCATTTTTGTGTGGCCTGATTGTGCTATCATATCATGCCAAGGACAACATGATATGAATCTCATGTCGTGCTAGAATATCATGACATCTATTTGGTTAGGCTTGACATGGCTCATTTGGTCTGTAGTCGGGTAGATCCATGCTGGGTCATGCAAGTTTTGGGCAGGGCAAGGGCAATCTAAATTGAATGTGTGCAATAACTGCTATTCAATTATTTTAATATTTTAATTTTATATTTATGAAAAAATTAAAATATTATGTTTACATATTAAAATAATATAGAGGTGTCAAAATATTATATTTACATATTAAAATAATGCCAGTTTTGGCCATGCCACCATCGACTGTCGGGCATGTCGAGCTGTTGCCCGTTGGGCGTCGCTACATCGTGCCCCCATTGGGTGTCGCTCGGTGCGTGGTCACTCGTGCCGTGCCTGACATGACATGTGGGCTAAAAACCCTCGGCACGGCATGGCACGACTTGTGCTGGGGTCTGCCCGGCACGGGCCCGGTCACGACACTGTATCATGTCGTGCTTGGCCAGGCATGGCTGAACCGTGCCGGGCTTCGGGCTGCCTGACCTATTTGATACCTATAAAATAATATAATTAAAGTGATAAAAGTGTATGTACAATGTGTATTACATATTATCATTGCATTATAAAATTAATTGAGTTAAAATAAAATCAATAATTAAAATTAATTTTTAATTCGGATCAACTCCAAAATGGAAATTACTCAAATGAAAAAATAACCTATAAGCTTAATAAAATATGATACATAACATAATATGAAATATAACTAGAAAAATTAAAAAACAAACAAAATATTGTATCATATAAAAAATAATCCAAAATAGCATGAGTCATCATCATCAATCCATGTCTATAGTATGATAGTGTGGATACAAATACAGATCATTATCTTTATATATACGTTTGAAAGTATCGCTAGTGATAGTTTCAATATCCTCGATCTTGATGTCCTAAGAGTTATCATCTATTATTAATTTTTTCATTCTAGTCTGAATGTCCAATTTCAAATCTTCCTAATTATTCATGCATTTAAGTACCACTATGATATTTAGTTGTAGTCTTAATCTCCTATTTAAAATAATTTTAATTGTCATAGAAAAAGTACATTCCAATGTTATACTAGACTTCAAAGGAATTAGTAGCTCACGTGTAATATTAGATAACACGAGATAAATAGATTTGTATAATTTCTATCAACTTAAAATATTCAAATTCTTATTATTATTATATGAAAAGATGACATAGTAATCAACATCTAATTGCCGAGATAGCCCAATCATATTTTGATGGACCACCTCGTCATTGTTTTTTAGTTAACTGAATGAAAAAGTTATTATCTCTGAATATGATGTCCATACCTATACTTGAAATCTTGCGATAACTATGATACCTAATATCGTAATATGTAAATATATTACTTAATTTTTTGTGAATAAAACTTTCAGGGTTGTTTGCTTGGTTAATGGAAGTGAATATATATCTTAATATATTTTTTATCCCTTTCATTTTAATCTTAGGATCCATATAGATAGTCAAGCAATATATAATTGGAAGGATTAGTATTTTAAATAATATCTAAATAATCATGACATTAAATGCAGTATATCCTCTATACTTGCTAAACATGTTATTAATATTGCGTGCGCGCCCAAATACAATATAAGTGATGAGATTATGTACATACGAATACATGTTCAATGTGTCATCAAAAATTTTCAGGCATTTATAAAAAATATCTTTGTATCAAAGTCTGAATTATTAATAATAAGTTTATCGACACATGATTCTAACATTAGACTCATAATATTGTGTCATCAAAAACTCTATACTTATTATTGATGTAGTTAGATATCACGTGTTTGTAGTCAACACACGACTCTAACATAAGATAAGTGTAATTCAAATAATGTCTCTCATTCGTTTGAAATTTTTTTCTTTTAAAACCTCGGTAACAAACAAATACTTCTAAAATTTTTGTGCTTGCTAGGTATATTAAGATATTTTAGTGAATTTTTTTATTTTTTCTAAAGTTGATTACATGACACTTATACCTATTAGGCTAATTATATGACACATATACTTATCAGGCTAATTATATGACACATATACCTATCATGCTAATTATGTGACACATATATCTAATAATATTGTATATAATGGCTTATCTCTAATGCTTTTAATAGACATAGTAATGGATACTTTGTTATTATATATAATATCAAAAGTAATACTAAGTATTTTATTATGAATATCATATTTTTAAAAAATTCTCTTTATACACTCATATACGGCAAAACCATCAGGAGGAAGAAAGATCTTAGAAAATCTAAATTTTTTTTTTATTAAGTTTCATTTTGATTTATATAGTAGGTGGTAAGGCGTGTAAATGATGCATCATTGCGATTAGTCCCGATATCGAATATTACACTCATGAAGATGGACACAACTCCAAAATATTTTTTAAATTTATTAATTATTAATGACTATTTAATTTATAATATTTTATTATGTTATTTTTATTAGTAGACTTAGGATTTCTATGATAAACAAATTAAAAGTTTGTATAATATTGACAATCTTAGGATTCTCCTAAAATTTAATTGGAATATCTATGACCCTAATTAGTTTGGATATGTCTTCACTCTCAAAGACATTACGGTATATGAAGAAGTTTAATGAAGTTGTACTTGATCTAATTTCAAAGGCTCTTTCACTGCTGGGTTTGCTGAGATTTAGTGCATCATTTTTTGTGTGCATTAATCTACATGCTTTTTAAGGTATCCATTGCTGCATCTACTCTTATATGCATATATATTTTTATTATATATATATATATAGTATCAATTCTTATTCGACACTCCTAGAATTTTTATTTTTTATTATCTTAAAAGTAAATTCATACTACTAATTTTTATAATTTAGTCTTACTTTTTAGTTGAGTTATTATTATTATTTAAATTCACGTCAAATTCATTATCATTAAATTTATTATTTTTAATCTTTTTATTTTTAAAAATTTAAATTATTAAATAATAAAATTTAAAAAAATTAATAAAAATAATTTGTGTATCATAATCACAACCATGTTAATTTATTTGAGTAGAAACCAGTGTCTTGTTGTTGTATTCAACTTTTTATCATTTCTTTGTTTTTTCTAAATTTAATTGGTTAGATCAGCCAGCAACACAAATAATTAATAAAAAAAATAAAAATCTATATGGGCACTGAAGACCAATCATTAAACTCAAAAGAGGAGAATAGAGAGAAAGAAGCAAAGAATATGAGAAGAGAGAATGAATTTCAAAAAATTTGTATTCTCTATCTAATAATTTTTTTATATTAAAATAATATAATTTTTAAATTTTTATTTTTTTAAAATTTTTAATTTTTTTTAATTCTAAATGGGCAGAAAGTTGATAACTATCAGATTTGCATTCATTTTTATAAAAAAATTATTTTTCATGTCATTGTAACTAATTCAACGACTATAGATTTTACAAAAAAAAATTAATTTTAGTTGACATTAAAAGCGAAAGGATGTGCATTCATTTTTCATGTCAGGACCCATTACGTAAATGTAATGGGCATGACCGCGATAAAAAGCCATTTAAAAAAAATGGATTTGGATCCATAAGTTTGTGGCCAATGACCCGTGCTTGGTCACGGATCACTGGTCACATGCCAGTGGACTATGCCTAAAGGACCAGTCATGCAGGTTGTGCCTAGCTTGGCACGAGGCACATCTTGCCATGACCTAGCATGACATGAATTATGCCTCAAGCCGGCACGACCCTAGTCTAGGCATGATTTTGAAATGTGCTATGTTGGGTCAGACCCGACTAATCTGGGTTGTGCTTGGTGTTGTGCTCGGGCTGCTCGTCCTACTTAATACCTTTATCTGAGGTCGCTATTGCTTGTTTACTAGATGATATCAACGGGATCAACTATTCAAAAGGTGTGGTTAAGTTCTTTATGGAGGAAAATGTGAAGTTAATGATTGAACACTAACGATATTTGAATCCAATCATGAAATGTCCATGATTGGATTTAGGAGGGTTGACAGTGAGCTAAATAGTACATGAGTGAGCCAATAGTACATGAGTGAGCCCAATATATCTTGTGCCAAAAATATGATGGTTGACGATGGTAAAGATAATAAAAGATGAAAAAAACTTTCATGTGTACAACAACCAAATGATGACTATGTATTAATTATAGGAAATTGGACAAAGAAACAAACAAAGATCACTATCGACTCTCTTTTATGGATCAAATATTAGATATAATTTTTTTCCATTCTTTCTATTATTTATATATGAATATTCAAGTTACAATTTATTTTGATTGATTTAGTAGATTAAGAAAAGATGATGTTCACATGTTCATATGAGATATTTGTATTTAGGAGAATATCATTCGAACTTTGTAATGCATTGACTACATTATAGAAATGCATGAATATCAACTTTGTCGATCTTGTAGTGAAGATAATAAAAATATTAATGGATAATTTTATAATTTATAAAGATTATTTCGAAGAATATTTGTATAACTTAGAATTTATATTGAAAAGATGCAAGGAGAGTAATTTTGTCTTAAACTGGAAGAAATGTCACTTTATGGTTAATGAAAATATTATTTCTAGGATATCCAGTCTCCGTTAGAGAATTAAAGATTAATGACGCAAAAATGTCCATTAAGATTTTTCCATACCTGACAACAATCAAAGGGTTGAAGAGTTTTCTTTGACACGTAAAGTTTTACCGGTGATTTATTCATAATTTTTCAATGACCATGAAATAATTATGTAAATTATTGGAAAAAGATGTAGCATTAACTTTTGATCAAAAATATATTAATGTTTTTCAAGAATTGAAAAGAAAATTGGTTGAAAGTTAAATTCTAACAATACCACGATAGGAAGAATAATTTTTTTGTATGTGTGATGCAATTGTATATGTCATGGGAGCTATATTGGGACCAAAAAAAATACAGTTTTTGGAGCGATTTCATATGCAGTCATTCGTTGAATGAATTCCAAGTAAATTATCCAATGACAAAAAATGAGTTGTTAGTTATAGTTTTCTTTTGCGATAAATTTCACTCATACATCATTGGAGCAAAAGTCATGAATTATATGGATGATACTGCTATATATTACTTAATAAAAAATGAAGCTAAATTGAGATTGATAAGATGAATATTTATTCTCCAAGAATTTGATCTCGAAATCAGAGATAAGAAAGGGAGTGACAATGTGATAACTGACCTTTTATTTCTTTTGGAACCCAAAAAAAAACGAAGTTGAAATTTTAGAAAATTTTCTCGGATGAGAAAGTTTTGAAAGTAAAGACTAGACTTTCATGGTACATTGATTTTGCTAACTATTTAGTATGTGGTGTCTTCTATTTTTCATATCAGATAATAAAGATTTTCTTCGTGACGCAAAATATTATCTTTGAGATGATATATTGTTATTTAAAAGATGCACCGATCATATTATCAGGAAGTGTTCTCGAGGGTGAACAACTAATAATTACTTTCAAATATTATCCTTCTCATATGGAGAATATTTTAGGGGAAACAAAACTCTTCAAAAGATGTTGTAATCTGGTTTTTGTGATCATAATTATTTTGTGATTGTCAAAGCATGATACAATGATGTGATAAATGACAATGATTGAGAAACATATATAGACAACATGAAATACTGCTGTACTATATCCTAGAAGTAAAAATCTTTGATATATGAGAAATTAATTTCATGACTCATTTTTTAAACATCTTTTGGAAAATAGTTTATTTTATTTGTAGTAAATTATGTGTCGAAATAGGTGGAAGCGGCAACAATGCAAAACAATGATGCGAAGACAATTTCAGAGTTATTATATAAAAATATTCTCACGTGATTTGATGTACCATGATGTATCATAAATAATTAAGGGGGTCTTTTCTGTAACTAAATGCTTGAAGCATGTTTGATAATACATGAAATTAAGTATAAAAAGTGACTTGCATATCATCTGCAAATGAACGAGAAAACAGAAATTTGAAATATGGAGTAAAAAAAATATTGGAGAAGATAATTCGTTTAAGAAACATTGATCTCAACTTTTGAATGAGGCATTATGGGCCTATAAAATTGCTTTTAAGACATTGTTTGGAATATTTTCTTTTAGACTCGTGTTCGAAAGACTTGTCACTTGTCGGTGTCGATGGAACTTGAAATAAAGCATTATTGATTATCAAAAAGTTAAATTACGATTTGAAGGATACAAAGGAGAGAAAGTTCTATAAATGAGTGAATCGAAAGAATTGATAAATGAAACATATAACAATTTATGTATTCATAAAGATAAAACATAATTATGGCTTGATAAGAATTTGCAAAGGATAGAGTTTAAAGTTGAGGAAAAAGTATTGATTTTCATTTATTGGCTGAAGTTGTTTTTGAGAAAGTTGAAATTTTGATAGTATGATCCTTTGAAATAATATTCGTGACCCCCCTATGGGGTAGTTATGTCGAAGTCAAATAATGAAGTGAAATTTAAGTTAAGTGGACAAAGGATAAAATATTACATGAATGAGATAGAATTTTTGAAGGATTCGAACAATGGCAAAGCCGTTACCGAGAACAACATCGTCACTTTGATGTTATAAAATAAAATTGATCATCAGAAGCTTAATGGCAAAGCTGCGGCCGAGTACAATGCCGTAATTTTGGTATTACAAAAAAAAAACTCATCATAAGCTCAATGACAAAGCTTTGACAAAGCACAACATCGTGACTTGGTGTTACAAGAAAAAATGAGCAAAGCGAAGCTTAAAGATAGCCGTGATGGTGTTGAACACCTTGACTTTGGGTTTATAGATAGAGAAAGGCTAGGAGAAGCTTAAAGACAGTCGTGATTATGCTCAACATCATGACTTTGGGGTTACATGAAAAGAAGAGCCAGGCTAAAACTAAAGAAAGGTCGCGGCAAGACTCAACGCCATGTCATCCAAAGAAGGAATGACCAAAAAAACAAGTACAACGGATGTAAGATAGATGGAAGAAACAAAAAAAAAGTAAAACTCAACTCTAAAAAGTTAGCGTGGATGCTAGAGATCACCGATGGATGCAATAAAGTATTAATGTCTAGCCATGAATATTAAATGTAGTCTTGCTTGGGAGATAATCTAATGATTTTTTTATAAATATTGTATACTCATTATATGAATGATTGTACACATCCAACTTATTTATAGGTATAATTGTGAATCTTAAACATCTCGCGACTATCAATAGTTTATGAGAAGTTGCTCCACTATCTTGACACACTACAACACTCAAATCTAGTCTTAGATATATATTTTTTGGTTTAATATGATATAATAGATTAGTTTTATTGAGGAAGAAGTTAATACTCAGGGATGAATAATAGTTTTATTGTGTGAGTTTGTTCAATGAGTAAAATACCAAATATTTTTATGTAACCAATAATTCATGTGTAATCGATATTTGAATGAAAGTATTTTTTATTATTTGTATGATCCGTATACTTGTAAATCTTTATTGATAAGATACCTTTGTCAATGAGTTTTTAGGACTTTATCTAACCAATCAAATCAGGTAGCATAAGAAAGTTGCTATAAGTTTCTGGCACAATTGCTGGGAAATAAGAATGTACATGTGAAATAATTATTAATAGTAGTTGATGAGTTGTCTAAAAGATATAAACTTATTAATGACTATTGAGTAGAGATGATTTATTATCTCGGTGGTAGTGTATTAAAAAGAAAATAATGAAAGGACCATCATTGGGATGAGCTTAGTATTGATAACTAATTTGCATGCCATTAGAGCTAATGGTTATTATAACAATAATCTAATATTTGTTTTGTATTAAATTTTACATAAATTGAATTATTTAAACATGCATCATATGAATCAAGTGTACAAATCTTAGGATTTAATAATCATATCAAAATCCTGAAATATCTTCTCTATTAAATAATTAAAATTGTGCTGTCTCATTATTAGTTGATCAACCTATTAATATATTCACTATAAGAACTATATTTATATGAACGTTATTTATACTACTTGTAAGACATGTATACTTATAAATTTTTTTATTGATGAGATATTATTGTCAACGAGTTTTTGAGATATTATTTAACCAATAAAATTGAGTAGCATAATAAAGTTATAATAAAATTTCGACATCATTGTCAGTGATTTGATTATTGATGGGTTTATATCTATTATCTTGGTATATGACATGTAAACTACAAAGTTAATTTGTTCATACGGAAGGAAAGAAGTAATCTCTTTTAACTGCGATAAAAGAGATAAATATATGTCAAAATTCAAAATTGAGGTATATTAATTGTTACAAGTATAATGCTTACGAAATCAAAAGTATAAACGATTTTACATGTCACTTTACTATACATGATTCTCTCTCATAATTGGACTTCTATATGAGACCACAAAGAAGTAAGAAAAAGTAGATCTAGATAATTTTGCTGAATCTTTATTGTTTCCAGACTTGTTAAAATGATACTTGCTTAAAAAAAGTAATATTTTCTCTCATTAATATTGTATTGGTCTTAGATAGATAATACTTGTACTCTTTCTTGATTTATAAAAGCTAAGAAAAACACACTTAATCATCAAAAGTGTGCTAACACATGAAATCTTTTACATCATTATATGATTAGTAGAGTAAATATTGAAATTATTAGATATATATTGTAATACATTGATTATCTTAATCATTTTTTTTGTTAAATTAGTTTTTCTATAAATAATTCAAAAATAAAAAAGAATTGTGATGTAAAATTAAAGTGAACTAACCAAGTGAAATATAAATAATTATCAATAAAAATGACAGTTTCTAATTCTATCTCGAGTATCATCTTTGCTAAGTTCACACATGATTGAGATTTTAGCATAAAGACATGAGTGGTAAACATGGTATTAAGCTTTGGTTTATTTTTCTAACTGATATATCTTATATTTTTGTATAAAGGCATCTTTAATATTAGAATATAACATTTTCAACTTTACCAAAGATGGTAATAAAGTTACAAATAAATAACATATCAATTATACTTAAATATCTAGTAGAATAATTTATTATAGAAGATATAACATATAGTTTATCATGCTCGATCTTAAAAGAAATCTTTCTTAAAATCTCTTGATTTTACAAGATGACATCTATAAAAACATAAAGACAGAGTTGGGTTGCCTTGAAATACAACTTACAGAAAAAAAGACTAATATGAAAAACATAAAAAAAATAGTGAGCATAAGAAACAAAATGTAAAGTTAACCACTGTCATAACCAATAATTTTTGATTGTTTATAATTAACTATTATAATATTCAAAGAATAAACTTGGAATTAATGAATAAGGAGCATTTAGTTATAATGTGATTATTTGTTGCCTATCTAACTCATGAGTTTGAAGTGGAAACAAAAATTAACATAGTTGTAGTATCTAAAAGATAAGATATATTTTTTGCTATCTTAGAAAAGAGTCGTGTATTCTTTTTTACTAAGTGTCATGGTTGAGAAATTTAATGATAATTTATGGATAGTTATAGTAGTCGCTTTGTCTATCTCAGTAATTGATCATACTCCCAATATTATTTCTAGAAATAATTACTAAAATCTCTCATTTATTTTTTATTTGTATAATTTGTATATTGTAAAAATTATCTCTTGCTTCTACATACCCGCATCTTATCATTGCTTCCTTGATTAATGTTAATAGTGAATTGGTGTCGCACATTGCACCTGTAACCAATTTCTCGCAATTCTACTTTTTTTTTCCTTCTTTGTGCAAAGTGTGTGCGACTTATGCAAACTGTGCGTGTCTGCTATTCATAGTGCATGCTAGAGTTTGTGCATGTCTAGGATTGTGTGTGCACTTGCATCGTGCTTTGTGCTTCTGCCATGCTTAGGGTTGTGACTCTTGTTATGTATAGTTGTGTCGCCTGGGGTTTCTGTGCACCTCATGCACCCATGGTGCATCTTCATCATACTCACACAACACATTTTTTGTTCTCTCTCTAGGGTTAGCAATCCCAAACTTTGATACAATGTGGAAAAGTTATCCTTAAAATGAAAATAATAACTTAAATGAAATCTACTCAATTAAAAATAATGTATGTACAAGGGGTACATATAATTTTAACTTGGTTTGAGACTGCCCACATCTTGGGTGCATGCATTCAAAAAATGTAAAAGGAGTAAAACAATAAAAATAAGAGGGCATTCAAAAATAAAACATAACTATTATCTAAACTTTTTAGTTTGGTAAGAGATGGATAACATATTCGAGAATAAACAAATAAATAACCAGCTCTCGATGCATTTCGACCATGCTAATAGTAAAAAAATACTTGCAAATTAATCATTCTGATAGTAAAAAAAAAACACTTAAATCAATTTTTTTTGATCTGGTAAATTAATATTAATAAGAGAAAAAATAGTATTAGTATCAAATTATTTAGTGAGACTACTCAAAAAAAAATTATTTAAGATTCAATAAGAAATAAAACTCAAAATAGAAATGGATCAGCAAGATGAGTTTTATCATAATTAGTGATCTTAGATGATTTGTTGTTAGCTATAACATAATTAAGAGAATAAGTAGTAAAAATAGTAAATAATAAATAACTATCTATAATGCTTAGATCTGTTTAAATAATTGCTAATGTACTAGACCGTATAAGAATTTCAAAGTTACATATATTTGATCACGTTATTACTGAGACGATTGACCAGTATAAAAGTTTGTCGTATGTATCTATCCGAGAGTTGGTAAGGAGGGATTGGGGGGAGGGTGGAAAAAAACAAAAAAAAAACTATCTATGATATGGTTGTTTACTTATAAGTCAATTATTCTAGAATTAAATTAAAGAAAATAAGTAATGAGAATTAAATACAAGAAAATATTTACTAGTAACTTGTTAGCCAGGAATTCTGAATTTTCTTCTCTAGTAATGACACTCATGGAGGAACTTTGTGAAGATTATATTTAATTATAGTTAGTAAAAATGAGATATGATTGTTATCACAGTTTGGAATTCTTAAATTACACTCTCTAATAATGACAAACACGGTCGGTCTAGCTAAATGATCCTCGGGTCACATGGCTGTATCATCCGCGACATTGAGCCCGTATCTTCCATTAAACCAGACTCAGTTTGCTATGATGACTGTTCGAACCTTCATATGTGGGAGTTCTGAATACAGCAAGATAATATATCTCGACGGAGATATTCATGCGTTTGACAGCATTTCTCATCTATTTGTTTTTCCTGTTGCAAAATTTTATGTGGTAATGGATTGTTTCTGCAAGATAATATGGTATACTAATTAGTATAAAATCAGTTACTATCAGCATTGTCCTGACAAGGTCATGTGTCCTGTTGATCAATTAGATCATGAAGGAAATTGTAGTGGTTTACTTCAGTGTTCTCATACCATGAAGGAGATTGTAGCAATTTATAGTTTTAGTTTTTTTTTTTAATATTTTTTATTTTTTTGCATTTTTTTATGTGAGCACCTAACTTATGGGCTATCATGTGTTTGTTTATATGACTTAAAATTTAATATGGTATCAAGGTAAATATATTATGGAAAACAAATTCTAAGGTGTGCAAGGGTTAAAAACCCTGGAGAGTTGAGTGGCACGTGCAATGTACCATCATGTTTGCTACAAAGTATGCAAGCATGAGTTGAAAGAGAAGAAGGGATACTTTATTGTCAACGCCTGTAACAGTCGTCGGATACCCATTGTGTGCAAAGGGCACCAACACCATGAAGAGCTTGGTTGCATACTTTTCTAGCTATAGTGAAAGGGCCACACTCGAATGATAAACCTAGAAACCTGATGCCGAGGCAATTTTTCTTTTTTTGTACTTTGCAGCTTTTTTTAAAAAAATTTTTAGTCTTTTTTCTTTCTTGCACTTTTGATATGAGCACCTGGCTGGTGGGATGCCCCAAACAATTTTTCTAATTATATAAGGCATTTTCATGTACATTATTATTACGTTGTTATCATGAGTCTTGTTGAATAATTTTGTTTATATGACTTAGAACTTATAAAAGAGAAATGTACAAATAAATAAATCTGACACACATCACGGGTTACTTAATTCTTTGTAAATTGGTAAAAAAAATGATTGGGACAATCCACAAGCTCTTTGCTCTCATCATAAACAAAATTTCAGGGAGATAAAGGCTGCAACATGACCACTGCTTAACAAATCTAGACAAAAAATGCAATTAGATAATGACTTTTATGGGACAGCTTTTTAGAGTACTGATTTCTTTTACCATCAGTCCTGTGTTTTCTCCTGCAGTGATGCTATCACACAGTTGAATCTTTAGATTTGAATCATTTTCTCTGAAGTAATTAGTCTCGTTCCTTTCAGGATGGTGACCCTCGTTTGTCAAGTTTTGGTCTCATTAAAAACAGTCGAGATGGTAAAAGCTACAGCACTAATCTGGCTTATACCCCACCTGAATTCTTGCGAACAGGTACATTGCTATATTAATATGTTTCGATGAACATAAGCTCTCGAGTGTATGTGGTCACTGGTCAGAACACTGGAATAACAACTTTTTTTTACATACAGAAAAAATGAGAACTGTTTTCTGGAAGAAGGCAATTTGATAATGAAATTGAACTATTGTATTAACATTCTCATACAAAACTATCTTACACATTTTTCAATTTTTTTCATTTGTTAAACAAGTTTGGTATGTTTTGTATGGTGTTCCGTTGGGTTTTGAATGGAAAATAGTTTTTTTTTATTCAAAACATTTTTTTTAATAACAAATTAACACATTATCAAAATTGATCAAAAAAAATGGAAAAAAACTTAAATTTTATTGAAAATTTAGAATCTATAAAAAAAATAATTTTTCCTTAGTAAACACACTCTTTAGTATTTCCGAATTCATGAACCTATAATAATCTCAATGCATATAAGTTTTGTCGTGACTAGTATTTTATTTTTTTGCTGGAATTACATGTATACTATTTGGATCTATTAGAATCTTTCTATTATTTTTTTAATATATATAGATATGTATGTATGTATATATATATATACACACGCGCGCGCGTATATTGTATCAACTCATATTAGTATGAGATCATTGGAAGAAAATAATAGAATGTTGCCATTGTTCATCCATTGCTCATTATTGATTGATATTGACAATTGTAGCCTAATATTCAAACATTGAATTCTTTATAATTAAGGGTGAAATTGGTCATTGATTTTTTTTTATCTAAAAGTGTATTTGAGAAGATAAGTGTATGTTCTAAAAGTGTATTGAGATAGGGTGCCTCTTTTCGCAATGCAATCAATAAAGAAGTAACAGTTATGTTTTTACCTTTTTAATTTTGGGTATTGAAATCCTATTTCAATACCCATATAGTATCAATAAAGGAGATACATGTATCATTTATTGTTATCATATTGAATTATTTTGACTGACCCAACTAAATAGTATCAATTTTGAAAAATTTCTTGCTCCTAGTTCTTAAAAAGTATTCATACTATTAGCTTATTATTAGTTGTTATTATTGTTACTACTGTTATTGTACATTTTTTTTATATGGATTTGAGTAGGATTAATTTTCTTAATTTGGAATATTCAATAATTTTAAAAATAGACTTAAATAGTACAAAAATGCTCCAAATTGATCCATAAAAGTTTAGCATAACTAACTTGAAAGTAACATTAGCGATCTAAATACCCCCTCAATATTTTCATAAAAATATTTGCAAATTAATTTTTTATAGGTACATTGAGTAATATTTGTAGATATATTTTATATTTTCTCTAATAAAGTGATATTCAATCTTTATATGCTTCATCTTTTTGTAGAGGATAGTATGATTTCTATTTTTTAAGAGATAAATTTGTTATCTAAAGAGATAAAAATTTATAAAATACATTCTATAATGGTTGGTTTCCACCTTGATTCAAGTACCCAATAAGCTCATAATTATCATAAACACTAAAGAAATGTTAAATTTTATTGATTTCTTCACATATCCATGTATACAAAGAGTGACATTCATATATATCTAGAATAAAAAATCTATAAAATAACTAATTAAATAATAATATAATAATATATTAATATTTGGTATGTTTCTCTTGGGATAAACTGAATGACAAATGAAAACTATAAGAATTTTATGAGTTTAATCAGTGAATTATTATAAGCATATTTCAAAAGATCAACTTGTCAAAATTATTATGACATATTTTTTGTTGTGTTAATATGTCTTCGTGTTAATATATTCTTAGCTTTTTTTTTTGAAATTGAATTTGTTGGATGTCCTTAAGTTGAATGATGTTCAATTCATCGCTAATAATAATAATAATAATAATAATAATAATAATAATAATAATAATAATAATAATAATAATAATAATAATAATATCATTCATATATGCGAGAAGTAGAATAAGTCTTTCATATAAATTCTACCAATAAAAAAATGATATTTTGAGAAATATTTGTGTAACAAAAAAAAAGTAATAGTTGGAGTTAATTTCATTAATTAAATTTTGGGTGATCGGTGCATCCTATGTAAGATGTTTTACTATCTATAAATTATGTTTGATTCCTTTTTTTTTGTGCACAAAACTAGATAATTAATCTATAAAGATCTGTTCATTATGATTTTTTTGAAGAAATGTATTGTACACATCCAATTGAAATAACTACCAATAGTAAGTAATAATGAGAAATACAAAAAACCTGAGAGATTATCTTGGCCATAAAAGAAAAAATATTTTGTCTGTATATCATACTATCATGATTATTCTTTGTTGTGAATACTCATCTATAATCAGCATTTTGTTTGGAAGTTTGAGATGCTGGCTACTAAGTTGCACCAGAATGAATGCCATCTATTATATTTATAATTGTTTAATACTTTACTAAATGAGATAAAGTATCAATTGAGGGTTTGGGCACTCAAATACTATCAAGTGAGGATAAAAAATAGAAAAAATGAGTAACATAAAAATAAGAAAGTGTTTGACGATAGGGATGAGCGATACAAATGTAACATTCTTAATAAATATAATTGAAAGATCAAGATTAGAGAATTTCTTCGCCAGATTAGTTGATTCCTTGGATGATTGGCTCAAAGGATGAAGGATCATGTTCATCTTGATGTACACTTAAAGGTGTTTATCCAATTTCATATCTTTTGTTAAAACTATAGGTCGACTACTCTTAGATGTTGTAATATTGGTATTGTCGAAGGGAAAAATGTTTGGTCTATATAATTTTTTATCTCTAATCAAGATTGAAGGAATACTAGTTTATGGTGCTATGATTTTGGTTTTGTCTGAGTGAAAAAGATTTCTTATTTGTAAATCAGAGAAGATATCAAGAGAAACATCTTGAAATCTACCATATTCAATATGCAAGAGAGAATGAGAATGACAAATATTTGGATACCTAGTTGAAGGCTTGATTGAAGCATACTATTTTGATTTTTCCTTAAAAATGTGAGTATCAATAGTTTTTCATGAATTCTTAAAAAATATTTTATTTTAAAAAATGTCATATTATCATTGATAATTTTGTTTCTCAATGAGAGTAATATTTCTATTTTTTTAGGTACCAGATATATAAGAAAAATACACCTAATAAACTAAAATGTAAGTTTTTCCTTTCTAGGAGGGTGATCCTGAACAAAATAGGTATAATTAAAAATATATAATAGTGTGCAAAAAAATTTTACTGGATTAATAATCCATTGAGATAGTTGTGAGAAGAAATCAATATATTTAGTTGATCAAATAATTTATAATTATGATAATATCATTCTAAATTGGACTATAAACATTCCTCTGAAGTAAAGTGTATAAGTTGTACTAATCAAATATTTATTTTTTTAGGCAATCATATTTTAGGAAGGTGTCTTGGTAAAAGATATTTGATGTATTATGTCACGCTCAAGACTAAGTACAAAAAAGATTGGAAATGAAATTAAATATATCATTATTTTTAATTATTGTAATATTATATTCAAATTAAATTTTAATTATTTTATAAAAATGAGTGAATATAAAAGAATTGAGTTTACTTAAAAAATATATAAGTAAATCATGATAAATCATCAGTAAAATTAAGAAAGTAGTAATAAATATCATGAAAAACACTTATACGAGGTCTTTAAATGTCCGATTGAATCAAACTGAAAGAATCATGATTGCTAAGAGACCAGTGTGCTAGCTTAGAAGCTGTAAAATACTTTTTTAGTTGATTTATCTTACAATCAATGAAGTTTCCTTTCAAACTAGGTTCTACAAGTTACAATTTGGTGACTTGGTTAAAGAAGAATGCCAATGGTGAGAAGGGGTAATAAGTGGGTTGAAAACAATTAGATATTTGGAGGGTATGCCAATTGGTATGATAATTAAGTATCATCCATCTTAATATTAAATGATCTCATAAGCATAATTTCTTGCAAAAAAAAAAAAAAAAACTATTAAAATGAGAAAAAAAAAACATAAATATTTGGTTGTGGTTGTGCAATACTACTGGTAGATAAATAATAATGAGAAATATCATGTATTTATAACACAGATAAAAAATGGAAAGATTGAGTAAGTTATAATATCCGACGACTTTGGAATTCTCACAATTGATTATAATAACATAAATACATAATGATCACTCCAATAATAAGAATTAAAGTGAGAACAATCACCTATGGTCCAACAGTAGAACAACTAGAAGTAGTGATTGACAGAGTGAAAAAATACACAACCTAGAGATTAAGAAGACTTTGTTGAAAGCTCAGAGATTAGCCCCCGTGATTACTCTTTATCATGTCACATCTTCCTGCAGTACTAATATTGCAGGATAAATCTTTTGATTTTCTATTCTCATCTCACCTCTCAATTTCTGTAAATTAGTTATGACATTCTCTCTCTCTCCCTCTCCCTCTCCTTCTCTCTTTTTAAAGTTGAGAAAAGTTCAATATCCTATGATTTAATTATGATTTGAAGGGTAAATTCTACTCTTCAAAATTTTGGGAGCTAAATACAATTTAACAATCTCTGAGGGAATACAATTAAGAGATTCCTAAAAGTTGCTGTCTTTTTCTAGTGGCTGCTAATTGACGCTTCTCCATTTGAAAAATCACAAAAAAAAATGAGTTTAATGTTGAGCAGGCTATGAATAGTGTTAAGTGTAATCCAGAGACTCAAAGTTATCTATTAGTCGCAAATTCATCAATTGAGAAATAGCATCATAATTCTGAAAATTTTTTAATTCATATAAAAAATTGTTACTTCACAAACTAATTTACGTATACTTCAATTGTCAAATATCATTCAAATTTATCTCAATAAAACTCCACAATAAAGATAATAATTGAGCATTAATCTACATTCAAGTATCATAAGTCTGATCTCTTGAAGGATCTGAGAGAAAATGATTGAGAATTTCTTATCCAAAAAGCTACATGAATTGCATTGATTTGATGAATTAAATTTGTTCTTGTCCAATTTTTATTATATAATAATAGTATTACTAATCACACTAAATGAATGAAAGGAGTAGGCATTTTATTTGAACACTCTGAAGCATTATTTTTTTTGAGCCATAAGCTAAAAACTATGTAAAGTTATCCCAATTTAGTTTACTCGACCCATCTTTATTTATGTCTAATATTGATCATCCACTGGTAAGTCCGCATCATGAATGAGTATAATTTTTTCTTTTATGCTAAAGTTATTTGGGCATTATGTTTGCCTAAATCTAAAATAACACATGCTAGTCAAATTAATTCTTCAAAAAAAAAAAAATTTTCACAAATGACTTTGAATTAAACCAATCATGTAGATAAAATAAATTCTCGTTAAATTCTGGTCTAGGTTGCACCAACTGTTGCCAGTGATGTTATTGGTAGTCAACAATGAACTTCATACCAGAGGTCAAACAAACTATTGTAGTGAGCTACCTTACTACCTATTCTAATATTATGTAAAGAAAAACTTTCATTTTAATAAAAATAGATATAAATGATACAAAAATAATACATGTATGATGTATATATATCCAAAGGAAAATAATAGAACAAATTAACTCTCTTATAGATTGAGATATTTTAAATGTGTAATTATAAATGTAAATTATCATGATTTATTGTTATTCTTATTTTTTTTAATGTATTATGGAGGTGAGTACCTAACTTATGAGATGTCTCAATTCATTGAACCTATTATATAAGTGCCTCTCATGTAGAGGTCAAAATGACCATGCAGGGCTGACACGACCTATTTTTTGTGGGCTCACTCAGGTCATCGTGCTATTACAGGCACTCACGGTACAAGAGTCGTACGGTGTATGGCATGACACGACTCAAAAAGGGTAAGCACGACACGGCATGACGTACCCAAGTTTGCTAGATTTGGGTCTGTTCGTGTTAGCTCTTGGAAATTTTGTGCTGAGTCATGCTGGGATGTGTCATTTTGGGCATATTCAGAATCAAGTCATCTCTAATTCTAAATATTATAAATTTCAATATGAAAATAAATAAATAAATAAAAAATACAACAAAAAAACAAAATTATAATCATAATTTTAGAAGTATCAAACGGGCCGTGCTGGCCCGGCCCGACACGAGGCACGATGCAATTCAGTTGTGCCTAACCCAACATGACACAAGAATTATTCGTGCTCATGCTTGTGCCCCTGCCAGGCCTGTTCACGGCATAGCTCGTGCCGTGTTGTGCCGAGGCTAATTGGGCCACGTGCTGGGCTAGGCACGGCCCAGTGCCAAGGCCCATGGGTAGGGTATCTCGGCACGAGCCGAGATATGCCCCGACCCAAATTGACAACCCAAGTTCTGACGGATCTTGAAAGTTTAGTTGGGATCGAAATCCTACCCATTGTCTTTTTCAACTTGAGTTTGAGGCCTGATTCCTTTCCATTCCAGAAGTCGAAGCTTCCGGAATGAGACTTTTTGGGTCGGTTCGACAGTCGAACCGACCCAAATGGTAAAAAAAAATAAATTCAATCTTAGTCGTTGGATTTCATCTCTGATGGTTATGGGGTAGAATTCAACGACTCTAAAAATTTTGCTCATTTTAAATTATTAAAAATTTAAAAATTCAAAAAAAAAATACTTAAAAAAATCATTTTATGAATCTATAAAATTCTTCCCTCACTCTCTCACTCTAAAATTTATGTTTTTTAAAAACATAAATCTTCTCTTAGATTGGCTTGGCTATTGCTTTTCACTCTTTCTCTCTATAATTTTCTCTCTTGGGATTTTGGCGTTCAAGTCTCAGCTTTGGATTTGTGGTGCACGTATGGTGCGGATATAAAAAAGTTAAAGTTTACGTATTTTGTTTTATTATTATTTCATATTTTTATTTATTTATTTGTTTTTAAAGTTTAAAGTTTGAGTTTAAAATTTCTTTTCTAGTCAAGTCTCTCTTTTTCTTACTCTCTAGTCTAAAAAAATTAAAAAATAACAAATAGTAATTTAAATAATAAAAATGAAGTGAATTTAAATTTTAAAAATAAAAATCCTACGCAAAGGTTTGATACTGTCAAAATTTTAGTTTTTCTTGCCACCTCGATCCAAACATCTAAAAAACAAGAAATTAGGATTTCAGTAGTTTGGACTTACTTTAATATAATAAAATATAAAAATTTTAGAAGTGCCGAAGAAGAATCGGCACAATACAAATATTATAATAAAATTTTAAGTTGTAAGAGTTTATTTGAGACTGGACATCTTAAGAGACACGCTGAACTATTTATCAAAAAATATGGTGCATTAGATCATAGGCAAACTCAACTCAACGGTGAGTTTTTTGAGGCTGGATTTTGTCAGTCTCAAAGTTTATCCTCTTTATATACCGCAATGAGTTGGGAAGTGAAGACATGACCAAACTGATCACTACGATGAGTTTTTCGATTAGATTTTTGAACGATTCAATGGTAGTCAGTATTATGCAGACATATTTTCAGCCTGTGTTTCATAGGATTCCTAGGTCCACATGTAGGAACGACATACTAAATTATTATAAGTTAGAAAAATAAATAATAATTAATAAATTTAGGGAATATAGTGGATTAGTATCCGTGATGTCCGATATCTGGACTGATCACAATGATGTGTATTATGCATGTCTCACCACCTACTATGTAGATTTAAAATATACTCTAAATAAAAAATTTTATGCTTCTTTGAGATTCTCTATCATCATGATGACCCGGTCTTTTTTGAGTGCATGAAGATTTTTAGAGAATATAAAATTTAAAATATAATTTTTAGTATCATATTTGATAATGCATCTAATAATAGAGTAGTGAATAATATCTTTATTAATAATATTAGAGATGAACTATTAGGAGAAATTTTTTACGTTGGATGCATGTGTAATATCATTAAACTGAGTGTACAAGCGGGGATGAAGGTGTGTGCCTTTGCTTTAGAAAAAATATATAACTCGCTAAAATATATTCACACATCTCACAGACAATAAAAGTTTGGTAGTCTCTATTATATTACAAATCTTAAAAAGAAAAAAATTCAATCGATTGTGAGATACTGTTGGAATTATATTTACCTAATACTAGAGTCATGTATTTGATATGAATACGTTATATCTGACTATGTCAATAGTAAAAGTGACGAACTTATTATTGGTGACTCTGACTGGGCTACATGAATTTTATTTATGAAATTCTTGAAGATTTTTATGACACGTCAAATATGTGTTTGTTAGTTTATTTCTCACGACCTACATTGCACTCAGGTGCATATCCAACATTAGTAATATGTTTAGGAAGTATCAAGATGACCCGATACTTAGCAATATGGTTGTAGAGATAAAAATCAAGTACTTAAAGTACTAGTTTATCATTTCATTTTTTTTATTGTCTGGCCGTCTGCATGGACCCTAAGATTAAGGTGGAAAGAATAGATAATATTTTGACTTATATTTCCTCATGCATGAACTTGGAATACCCACTTTAAGGATTTATTTACTAGAAATTGACTAAACTCTTTGTATACTATGAAACTAGGTATAATGGTAGCAATAGTGAGGGTTCGAGTACGGACATAGATACCATATTCGGAGATGATGACTTTTTCATTCATTTAGCGAGGGGGAAACGATGAGGTGGACTATCGAATAAGAGCCAGTTATCTCAGTACTTATATACCGATTACTGTTCAATTATATCACTTTTTGATACTAAAATTCTTGATATATTACCGTGAAGGAAATTATACGAGTCCATATTTTTCATGCTATCTAAGATGACATGAGATCTTCTGACTCCCCTAGTATCGAACATAGTATCGAAGTTTGTTTTTTCTATTACATTGAATGTGATTTCGGATAGGAGATCAAGATTTTATTTAAATATTATTAAGGCTTTAGCATGCATGATGAATTGAAATGATTCGAGCTTGGGCATCCAGGATCATGCTGGGACTACAGCAAAAGTGGATGAGTTGATTGCTGATGATGATCTTTGTAATATTGATATTAAAGATGATATGATAATTGATGACTTTGAAAATTGACAATTATTGGATTGTGATACTTATGTCTGATTCTGATATTTGATTTTGATTTACTTATTTACATTATATTTATATTTGTTTAATTTTTAGATATGATATTACTTTGAGACTTGAGTTTGTGCTTTTGTGAATTGATGTATTTGATGCTTAAAACTTGAATATTTATTTTTTTTGAATTTTTATTTTTGATTAATTTATATTTTTAAATTTTTATTCATTTTAAGTTTTAATGTTTTAAATTTTATAATTTATATTTCATACATTTACATTGATTGTCTAATACACATACACATAATCACATATAAATTATGAAATATTAAAAATAATTAATATTAACTAATTACTAAAAATAAATAACAATAAATTTTTTTTTAAGTATAAAAAATTTTTAAACATAATCTAAATACATATTACACAAATAACATAATCTGAAAAAAAAATTATTAAAAATTAAAAATAGGACCGTATAGACCAGAATTGGTCAGTACGAACCCGATCCGGCATGGTTTCTCAACTTGCCAAGCCGACGGGCTATGTTGGGCCTGTCCTGAAGAACCCGTGTCGGGCCACCTAAAATTAGGCCGAGCTGGCCCGTCCCAGCTTGTTTGACACCTCTAATATTAGCATGCATGAAGGATTAAAAGTATTTGAGCTTAAGCATTCAGGATTGTACTACAACTATAGCAAGAGCAGAGGAGCTGGTGACAGATGATAATTCTTGAAATTTTGATGATTGTGCCTACTGCTAGTGATTCAATCAAATGTTTTTGGGAATGATCATTGATGTATTGATTTTTAAGTTTATATTATTATTTTGTACTTATATTACGTTATGAAATAATTTAAATTTATAATGTTTATTTTATGTTATTTTTGTGAGTTGTGAGTAGTAACTTATATTGAGGTGTCAAAAGGGCCGGGTCGGGCCAGACCGGCCTGGTTTTAAGTGGCCCAACTAGGCCACTGTGATATGTTTGGCTGGCATAATTTATTCAAGCTAGGCTCGACATGGCCTGTCTGGGTGGCAGTTGAGAAATTGTTCCAGGTCAGGCCTGCATAGAGGTGTCAAACGAGACACGCTGGGCTGACCCAGCCCATTTTTAGTTGGCCCGATCGTGCTTTCGTGCCGGGCCAGGCACAGTTCTATGGAGGTCAGCCCGACACGGGCGCGCGGCATGAATTTGCTGTGTTCGGCCCGGTTGGGCCAAATCTCTAAGTCTAATATAAAAAAATTAGGAACTCGGTTGCGCGCCGTCGCGCCGAACTCCTAATTTTAAAAAAATTAGGGTTTCAACACCCCAAAATCCTAATTTTAAAAAAATTAGGGTTTCGGCGCCCCGGTAACTTTAATTATTAAAAAATATCGGTTTCATAAGCCGAGAAACCAAATTTTGTGCTGGTACTGTGTTAACGGGCCACGGTACTGTGCCGGGCCATGCACGGCATGAGGCCCGGTTGGCCTCGGCACGGCAATACACGAGCTCGGACACGAGAAATTTTTGTGCTGGCCCAGCCCGGCCCGGTTGACACCTCTAGATCCCCACGGGTCGGTTTAAAATTTTTAATAAATTTTGTTTAGATTATGTTATTTATGGAATATGTAATTAGTTTATCTTTAAAAGTTTTTTAAACTTAAATAGTTTCTTTTATCGTTTATTATTTTTAGTAATTAGTTAATATTAATTATTTTTAATACTTTATAATTTATATGTGATTATGTATATGTATATCAGATTATCAGTGTAAATGTATGAAATATGAATTAATAAAATGTATATCATTACAACCTAAATCTGAATAAAAATTTAAAACTAAAAATCAATACAAAATGAAAATTCAAAAAAAATAAATATTATAGTTTCAAATATCAAATGCATCAATTCACAAAGGTACAAACTCAAGTTTGAAAGTAATATTACAACCAAAAATTAAACAAAGAAAAATACAATATAAATGAGTAAATTGAAATCAAATATCATAATCAAACATAAGTCTCACAATTTGGTAACTGTCAATCATTAATATCATCAATCATCATATCATCCTCAATATCAATATCACATGGATCATTATCAGTAATCGACTCATCTATTTTTACTATAGTCCCAACATGATTCTGGATTTCCAAGCTTGAATCTTCTCAAGCCTTCATGTATGCAAATCTCTCAGTAATATTTAGCTATAATCTCAATCTACTATTTAAAATCACATTTACTACAACAGAAAAAGTTGACTCCGAGTACGCTCGACACTGAATTAGTAACTAGATCCCGTGCCATCTTAGATAGCATGAGAAAAGTGAACTCGTATGATTTTCACTACTATAATATATCAAGATTTTTAGTATCAGAGTATGATAGGATTGAGCAGTAATTGATATCTAAGTACCGAGACAGCTTGTTCTTATTCGATGGCCCATCTCGTTATTTCTCCCTCGCTAACAGAATTGAAAAGTCATCATCTCTGAATATGATATATATGTCCGTACTCAGAGCTTCACTACTAGCATCGTCATACTTAGTATTGTAGTATGTAAAAAACTCGGTTAACTTCTTGTAAATGAATCTTTCAGGTGCGTCTTTTAGGTTCATGCACTAAGAAATGTAAGTTAAAATATTTTTTATTCCTTTTATCTTAATCCTATGGTTCATGCAGACAGTCAGTCAATAAAGAAATAAAATGGTAGACCAATACTTTAAATATTTGGTTTTCATCTCTACAATATCGCTAAGTATCAGGTCATCTCGATACTTCCTAAATATATTACTAATATTGTATTTGCTTTTGAGTACAATTCAAGTCGTGAGAGTATAAACTGATAAAAAATTATTTGTCGTGTCATAAAAAATTTAAGAATTTCATTAATGAATTTTTGTAGTACAGTCAGTGTCAATAATAATAAGTTTGTTACTCTTATTATTGATGTAGTGGATATCACTTGTTAGTATCCAACACATGACTCAAATATTAGGTAAGTGTAATTCAAACGGTATCTCATATCCAATTACATTTTCTTCTTCTTAAGATTCATAAATAAATAGACTACCAAACTCCTATTGTTTGCGAGAAGTGCGAATATATTTCAGTGAGTTACATATTTTTTAAAGCTGGGCACACGCCTTCATCCCTACTTATACAATCAGGTTAATCATGTGACACATATATCTAACGTGAAAAATTTCTCCTAATGGTCAATCTCTAATATTCTTAACAAACATGTTAATCAATACTTCATTATTAGATACATTATCGAATGTGATACTAAAAATTTTATCTTGAATTTTATTTTCTCTAAATATCTTAATAATGCACTCAAAAATGGTCGGCCCATCATGAGAATATAGAATTTCAGAGAATACTAAATTTTTTTAATTAGAGTATTTTGAATCTAGATAGTGGATAGTGAGACATGCATAAGATACATCGTCTTGATTAGTCTAGATATCGGACGTCTTTGATATCACTCCACTATATTCCCTAAATTTATTAATTATTATTATTTTTCTAATTGATAATATTTTAGTATGTTGTTCCTTGATGTAGACTTAGGAATCCTACGATACGTAGACTAAAAAAAATCAGTATAATACTGACTATCCTTGGATTCTCTAAAAATTAATCAGAAGATTCATCGTGGTGATCAGTTTGGTCATGTTTTTCCTCTCCAACTTATTGTTATATATGAAAGGGAGAAACCTTGAGACTGGACTAGATCCAGGCTCAAAAAACTCACCGTTATGTTGGGGTTGTCTAGGATCTAATGCATCATGTTTTTTGGTGCATAGTTCGTCATGTCTCTTAAATTTTTCAATCCCATACGAAATTTTATAATTTAAAATTTTCTTACAATATTTGTACTAAGCTGATTTTTGTTTGGCATCTCTAATATTAAGATGCGTCTAAATTACTAAAGTTTTAATTTTTTATTTTTTAGATATTTGAGTCGATGCGACCTAATAAACTAAAGTTTCGGCAGTCTCATATATTTGCATATGATTTTTATTTTCTAATTTTAAATTTATTTTATTTTTGTTGTTTAAATTATTATTTATCATTTTTTTTATTTTTTAGACTAGAGAGTAGAGAGAGATCGAGAGAAAGAGAGGCTAGACTAGAAAAGAAATTTTAAAATTTAAAACTTTAAACTTTAAAAACAAATAAAATAAAAAATATGAAATACCCATAAATTGAAATGCATAAATTTTAGTTTTTTTATATTCACACCGCACGCGCACCACAAATCCAAAGTTGAGTTCCTAAGGCTGAAATTCTGAGAGATAGAAAAGTAGAGAGAGAGAATGAGTGAGTGAGAGAGAGAGAAGAGCAAGAGTCATGCCAAGATAAGATTTATCTTTTTTAAAAATATAAATTTTAGAGTGAGGGGAAGAAGGTTTATAGATTAATAAAATGGGTTTTTTTATAGTATTTTTTTTTGATTTTTTTAAATTTTTAATAATTAAAAAATGGGCAGAATTCTTAGGTTCGTCGGATTCTGCTCCATAGCCATTGGAGGTGAAATCAATCGGCTAAGATTGAATTTAATTTTTTTTTTCGTTTGGGTCGGTTCGACCGTCAAACCTACCCAAAAAGTTCCATTCTAGAAGCCAAAGCTTCTAGAATGGAAGGGAATCAGGCCTTAGACTTGGGTTGAAAAAATTGTGGGTTGGGTTCGGGCCCGATGGAACTTTCGGATCCGTCGGGTCTCGAGTTGTCAGTTCGGGTCAGGGGCGTCAAGTTGGGTAGGTTGGGGCATATCTTAGCTCGTGCTGAGATACTATGCCCATGGGCCTCGGCAATGGGCCATACCTAGTTTGGCATGTGGCTCGGTTGGCCTTAGCAAGGCATGACACAAGCTGTGCCATGAACAAGCCCGACACTAGCACGGGCATAGGTAATTCTCGTGTTGTGCCAATCTAGGCACGATCGAATCGTGCCATGCCTTGGGCCTGGCCGGCCCGACTTGACCCAATCCGTTTGACACTTCTAGCTAATGCCTCAATAATATTTGATCATAATCTTAATCTCCTATCTGAAATCACATTCACTACAGCAAAAAAAAAATATATTCTAATATTATGCAAAATACCGAATGAGTTAGTAAATTCCATATCATCTTAGATAGTACATGATAGGTGAACTCATATGATTATTATCATTATAAAATATCAAGTTTTTTTTATCAGTGTGTGATAAGATTGAGCAGTAATTAGTATGTAAGTACCGAGACAGCTTGTTCCTATTCGATAGTTTATCTCATTATTTCTCTTTTGCTAACTAAATGGAGAAGTCATCACTTCAGAATATGGTATCCATGTCCGTACTTAAATCCTGACTACTACTGTCATCATACCTAATATCGTAGTATATAAATTGCTTAGTCAATTTCTTGTGATTGAACTTTTCATGTTGATATTCCTGATTTATACACGAAGATATGTATATTAAAATGTTCAAGACTCTTTCCACCTTAATCCTAGGGTCTATGTAGACAGCCAGATAATAAAGAGATAGAATTGTGGACCGATACTTTAACTACTTAGTTTTTATCTCAAGAGTTATATCACTAAATGTCGAGTAATTTCTAAACTTTCTAAACATGCTACTAATGTTGTATATGCACCTGAGTGTAATGCAAGTCATGAGAGTATAAACTGATGAATACATGTTCGTCGTATCAATAAAAATTTTTAGAAATTTCAAATATAAAATTTCTTTAGCTCAGTCAGTATAATCAATAATAAGTTTGTTACTTTTACTATTGATGTAGTTGGATATTATGTATTCGTATCCAATACATGACTCAAATATAAGATATGTGTAATTCCAATAATTTCTCACATTCGATTAAAATTTTTTCTTTAGATCACAGACAAACAAAGACTATTAAATTCTTCTTGTTTGTGAGACATGAAAAAATTTTTGTGAGTTATGTATTTTTTCTAATGCAGGGAAAATAACTTTTATCCTTGCTTGTACTGTGAGGTTAATGATGTGATAGATACATCAAACGTGAAAAATCTTTCTTAATAATTCCTCTCTAATAATCTTAACAAACATATTAATAGCTACTCCATTGCTAGATACATTATTGAATATGATACTATATATTTTATTTTGAATATTATATTCTTTAAATATTCTTATCGTTACTCATTAATGCATGGACCATCATGAGAATAGAAAATTTCTGAAAATTCTAATATTTTTTTATTTAGTATCCTTTTAGAATCTATATAGTAGGTAGTGAGTCATACATAAGATACATCGTTGTGACTAGTCTAGATATTAGATATTATGAATATTATGCCACTATATTTCCTAAATTCTTTAATTATTATTTTTTTAAACTTATAATATTTTAGTATGTCGTTCCTAGATGTGGACCTAGGAATCCTATGACATGCAAGCTAAAAATAGATCTGCATGATAATGACTATCATTGGATTCTTCAAAAATTTAATCAGAAGACTTATCATGGTGATCATTTTAGTTATGTCTTCACTCTCTAACTCATTGTGGTATATGAAGGGTTAATATAGAGGTTGAACTTGATCAAACCTCAAAAATTCACCGTTAAGTTGGGTTTGCATAGGATCTAATCCACCATATTTTTTAGTGCATTATTTGGCATATCTCTTAAGATGTCTAGTCTCATATGTATTTCTATAAGTTAATATTTTTTTATAATATTTATATTGTGCTAATTTTTTATCAGCATCCTTAATATTTTTATTTTGTTTAATATTAAAATAAGTCTAAACTATTGATTTTTTTCTAATTTTTTATTTTTAAGATATTTGGATTGAGGTATTGGATCAAAACAAGATTTTGGTGGTCTAAGATCTTTTCGTAGGGTTATCGTTATCCATATTAAAATTATCTATATGTACGTTAATGTTAATTTTGTTATCCGATTTTTATTTTTATATTTTTATGTGAAAAATATTTAAAACTTATTTTTTAATTTTTATTTAATTTTTTAATAATATTTTTGGGCAAAAACCCGACAACCATCGGATTTCTGCTCCTAACCATTGAGAGTGCATCCAATAGCTAAAGGTACATGCATCTATCTATTTTTATTTTTATTTTTATTTTTTTATTATTAGGTCGGTTCGACTTGATGGTTCCAGAAGCTTCGGGCCAGAACTATGCTTTCGGGTCAAAACCAGGCTAGGAAGCCGGGTCGTGCATGGCCCGGCACGAGGCCCGGGAGACCTCGGCATGGCACATCAAGAACCAAGCCTCGAGGCAGCTCGACATGGGCCCGTGCGTGATTCTGCACCATGCCAGGCCAGCATGGCTCAATCTGGCCGTGCCTCTTGTTGGGCCCGACTTACCTGAACCACTTGACTCCTCTACTCTCATTCACATATTTTATTAGTTTTTCATTGATTTTTTTTTAATTTTTTGTAATTGTATTTGTTTTAACGTTTTATATGGTATCAAAATTAAAATCTCAGGGAGTGAAAATCTTAGGGTTTATGATGAGGAAGAGAGCATGTGTGTTGTAGCAGCACAATGCACGTGTGTGCACTATTCTGGATGAAGGAGAAAGGAAAATGCATAGTTTTTGTGTGGCTCTAATGTCTCCGTTGCATCCCCACTAGGTGTGATGTATGTTAATGCCATCACCTCCATGTAAATAGTGCATAATAAGGTACATCGTGAGTAGAAGTCTGAGGTTTCAGTGCAATTGGGTTTACTGTAAATATCTCAATGTTTCTACATAGTGATAATTTGGGTGTGATAATAAGGAGAACTTGTGTTTTGGTACAACTAGGGATATGGCGGAGGTCGTACTCAATATACAAGGTTTTCACTTAGAGGGAAATTTTTGAGAGATTAATATCTCGATAATCTTATTTTTTTAAAATTAGAGAGTTTGTATCTTATTAGTTTCGAACTTTAGATTTATCACTCTCGAACTGGAGTGTTTATTGTTTCATCAAGACATGATCTTCAACACATATATATGACATAAGAACTTCTCAAGTGACTTTTTGGTAATGGAAACAAGAGGATATATGTTTCAGTACAACTAGAGTTATGGTCAAACTCTATAATTTCTATATAGTGGTTGCTTTTTGATTAGATAGTTTTAGAGGTATCAAGTGGATCAGGCGACCCGAGCATGACCCAAGGTATCACCTGAATTAGTTGTACCTATTCAGGCAATACCCGAATTAGTTGTTCCTAGCCAAGCACTGCATAATCCAGAACCGATGCATGATTCATGTCATGTTAGAATTGGAAAGTCTTATCTCATTTTGGGTCAGGCATGACCCACGTGCCCAACTCGTTAAGCATAGTCCATAGACATGTGATCCATGACCCAATAGTCAACATGAGTCATGGGTCATGGGTCACGTTCTAGTGGGTATGGCCCAATTCTTTTTTGTAAATAAAATGGCCATGTCTCGTGGCCTTGGCATGCTCATTATGTTTTTACTTAACAGGCTACGACATGGAAAGTGATAGGCACGGCTTGTCATTTTCAGTGCCGACAGAAATTTGATGGCTATTGGATTTTTTTCTTTTAAAATAAACAAAATTTAAAAATTTAAAAATATATATTATTTTTATATAAAAATTATATATATATATATATAAAATAGAAATTTCTAAAATTTTATTTTCTTCTTTTCTTTCCTATTTATTATTTTTCCTCTCTTCTCTATGCTCTTCAAAGTCTTAGTCATATTGTAATTTCTAAGGTTATGAAAAGTGGTGATATGATAGAAAGTTGAATACAATTTTATGATGTGGACTTTAATTTAAATAAATTGATATGGTGTGGTTGTGGTTATGGTATGTAATTTTTTTAGTTTTTAAAATTTTGTCATTATATAATATAAAAATTTAAATATAAATTAAAAAATGATAAATAGTGACTTATATAATAATTAATTTGATGTAGATTTTGATAAAAATAAAAACTCGACTGAAAATCTGAGGTTGAAATTAGGTTCTCTCCATTGACCTCGACCTAAACTTATTTCCTTAAAAAACTTAAATTAGGCAAATTTTAATAGTATAAATTTATTTTAAGATAATAAAAAATAAAAATTTTGGGGGTGTCAAAGAAAAATCATTACAATATATATATATTATAAAAAAATATATACATATAAGTGCATGTTACACTGACCACCTTAAAAGGTAGTGTTGGATCTTAGACAAACTAGAAATCCAATGCACAAAAATATATGGTATATTAGATCTCAGACAAACTCAACTGAGCTGTGAGGTCTTTGAATTTGAATCAAGTTCAGCTTTATTAAACCCATTCATATATCATAATGACTTTAGGAGTGAAGACATGACCAAACTGATTATGACCATAAGTCTTTTGATTAAATTTTCGAAGGATCACAAAGTATTTAATATTATATAAACTAATTTCTAGTATGTATATCGTATGATTTTTAGTTTCACTAGTAAAAATGATAAATAAAATATTATGAGTAAAAAATATATTCAATAATTTATGAATTTAGGAAATATAGTGAAGTGATGCCCATGCCGTTCAATATCTAGATTAGTCATGATGATACACCGTTTGTATATTTTACTGGCAATTATGTAAATTCAAAATAGAGACTGAATAAAAAAAATTTAGGATTTCTAGCAATCATTTATCAGTATGATAACCCTGTTATATATGAGTATATAATAATAATTTTTAGGACATGTGATATTCAGAGTAAAATATTTAATATAAAATTTAATAATATTTTTAATAATAGAGTAGTCACATGTATGTTTGTTAGAATTATTAGAGATTGATTATTAGAAAAAATTTTCATGTTAGGCGTATGTATCATATTATCAACCTAAATTTCTTTTATTTATTTTTATCTCTACTTGCTGCCTATCTATTAACCTCAAATTGAATATAAAAAACAAATCAATTTAATAAAAATCAACAACAGTAAGAATTGAATTTCTAAATTTAATTTTGGGTTATTCTCAATTGGTTACTCTATATTTCATATCCTCTAGCTCAATTATAACATTTTTGAACTCCTAAATAAAACAAATCTCAAAATTCCCAATTTCATTAAATCTTAATTTACACCTTAAGTTCAAATTGAGTTGTCCTATTATTCTTGCTAAAAAAACCACATTTTACTCTCTCATCCATGGAAAATCAATGCTTAAACTTTAGAATATAGTTTCTTAAAAATCTCTAAGACCGTTCATGTGATTGATTCTTAAAATTAAGTAAAACATTTGGGAAATTGTTTCTCAAAAGTCAATTCCCTCAAGTATTGCTTCATATTGCTGGGAGGATCATCCAACCGACTAATGGAAGCTATCTATGGATACAATATTAACTTCTAATTTGTATATTTTAAATTTCTCAATTATGTAAACTTATTTAAAATAAATATAAAATGTTGGTATCATAGGATTATGATCCTAGTGCCACATGCTAGGGCTTTTAAAAAAATGTTTTCATTATTTTTATTGAATCCTAGTAACATATTCCCTCATTTTGGTTATAATTATCATACTGAGATGTTGAGTCATTTGACTAGTCTAGTAAAACATTTCAGTTTGGATTTCAATTTCTCGATACAATTTGATGAAACCTTTGCTCATATATGCATAATATTAGATAAGCTTATTGTAATTCGTAATGATTTCATGGCATTTTAAAGAAAATCAATGATATAAACAAGGAGGTGGGACTTCACATACCCACATAATTACTTACTAGAAACTCAAAAAAAAAAAATATATGCCCTTCAAACATCGCAGGTTTCGAAACTAAATGTGAGTTACAAATGGTTATCATCATTGATAAACATGATAAAATTGGATGTCCCCATCATTCCCCTCCGATAAATTAGTTCTTGCATCTACTATAGAAGGATATCGATTGTTATAACTCATTTTGTAAAATTCGACTGTTGTTCATTTTTGTGTGTCCTCTCCAATAAATAAGGTATTTGTAAATAAAATCATTTTTGCATTAAGAATATTATTAACATTATCGATCAAATTGATAATAGTGGGATCTAGTTCTAGCATACACTTATGTGTGTGTTCAATACTACTATGATTATGCCACTTCTTGTTAAAAGTCAATTTGCCCTTACTCTTGCATTTGGCCCAATAATTATAAATAATTTTTTTGGATGTTATCTCTTGATACTCATCAACCGTACTGCTTGAAGATCGTGAAGGATCTATTGTTGCCCAATTGAGAAGGAATTCCATATATTTTTTTCAGTAGGAATTACTATGAGAGAACTAGGTGAGGACTCTTTGATAGATTCGGTAGTTAGCATATCTTTTTTAACTATTTGTTTTACTTTCAATTTTTTTTTTTTTTAAATAACTCTTAACAATTATTTATGATATAGTCTATTCTTTTGTTGTGCGTGCATTGAACTAATACTCTCTTATCTATGTCTCTCCTAAAATTTATCTGTATATAAAATTATTCTTTACCTGAACCATTTTTATATTAAGAATTTTATAAATATTATTGATTAAATTGGGAATAGTGGGATCTAGTACTAGCATACACTGATGTGTACTTTCAATACCACTATGACTATGTCCATTCTTGTTAAAAGTCAATTTTCCCTTACTCTCATATTTGGACATATTAATTATGAATAATAATTTTTTGGATATTATCTTTTGATACTTGTCGGTTATACTGTTTGAAGATCAAACATGATCTATTGTTGCCCAATCGAGAAGGAATCTTAAAACTTTTCTTTCACTAGGAATTATGATGAGAGAATTAGATGAGAACCCCTTGATAGATTCAGTAGTCGGCATATCTTTCTTAACTATTTGTTATACTTTTAGGTTTTTTTTTTTTTTGGAAATAACTCCTATTACTCATTTATGGTGTAGTCTATTCTCTTGTAGTGTGTGTATAGAACTAATACTCTTGTTTTTGTCTCTAGTATATTTGGTATCTGCAAATAAAATTATCCTTTACATGAACCATTTTTATATTAATAATATTATAAATATTATTGATCAAATTGGGAATAGTGAAATCTAGTACTAGCATACATTGATGTGTCCATTCAATACCATTATGATTATGCCCATGCTTGTTAAAAGGCAATTTGCCCTTAGTCTCTGCTATGACTGATATCCATTGATTGCTAGTATATACAGATTGAGATATCTATCTAGTGTCTCTTAGGTTATCTCATATGAGTTAAATTGTTTGGTGATATATATCTCTGGTCTAGTGTGAAAGGCTCGTCGATCATAATTTAATTATAATTTGATAGTGAATGTCAGAATATTATGCCAAGAAACTTTTATATTTGTCTGATTCTCTTTGGAACGTCAATGTTTGCTTTAAGTACCTCAAAGAATTATGTAGTTAGTTGAATGAACAATATAAAGTGAGCAGTAATCTGCTCAAATTCTTTAATCTCGACCAATCTCAATTCAAGAAATTGAGTAATTGCATAATATATTTGTGTTGTTTAAAATTAGTATAATAATATTAACTGTCATATAAGATGAGAAAATTGATATAAGCTCCAACTAGATTGACTATTATATCACAATCAAGAGATATGAATACGTTGGTAGTCACTTCTCCTTATCTTATTGTTTCGTATTTCATTTGTCATCTAGCTTATTATTTTTTAACTAAAAAAATTACATCCGAACTCATGCTGTCCACTATGATTGATTCTAGTTTCTAAGTTTCTATAGAGTAAGAAACATAATTTTAATCTCATCCATAATAATAATTCAAAAACATTCTAATAATCACCGCCCTCTCAAGGTATGTATTATCATTCCAAAAAAACACGGAGGGTTTTGCTTAGGAACACTAGCTGCACCATGGTGCTCTTTCTGTGAATCAAATGAATCTCTTCTGTGCCGAAACAATAAATAGCACGCCCAATTGAAACTCTAATTGCATCAATATGCACACACGTCACATGGCTCTCGATGCTTATCACATGTAGTGGGCGTCTGAATGTGGAGATAGCGATGCATGGTGGAGATGGCAGTGTATGGTGGAGATGACGGTGCATTTAGAAATGGCGGTGCATGGTGGAGATGGCGGCGCACGGTGGAGATGGTGGCGCATGGTGGAGATGGCGGAGCACGGTAGAGATGGTGGCGCATGGTAGAGATGTAGGCTTTCTTCCTCCAACAATAATGCACGTATATCCACTGTTACATGCAATCGTATGTGTACTATATTGCTAAGGCGCACATATTCACTCTAGAAATCATAAGGTTTTTTTTTTTTTTTTGTCTTTGATATCATACAAACATTAAAGCCAAAAGCTATATCAAAAATCAATAAAATTTTTAAAAATCATGTGCTAATGGAAGGCCTTGTATCGTAGACAAAATGAATTGTGATAGATCACATGTAGAGTAATCTTATTCATAATAAAATATAAAAAAAATTATTGTTTTGGGACTGAAGTTAAATTATGTATATATATATTTATATATATTACAATGGTTTAGATTAAGTAGTTTTATTTTAATCAATCTTCAAATTTTATAGTTTTGTGACTCATAAGATTTATTTGTATATTGCGAATAGCCTAATATGGTTGATGCAATCGTGAATGCTATTAACTAGGATGCATAAGATTTTATTGCTCTTAGACACATTGGATTTTACATATATATATCAATTTTTTTTTTGTATATATGTCAGTTTTTTTATCACTATTAGTATATATGAATGTTATTTTAAATATTTGTGATGATTAGTTAAATATTTTTTAAGTTAGCTTCTTTAGATAATGTTTTAGATAAAATATTTTGAATGATTTTGATATTTCTTTTGGATTGAGATGATTTGTTTTGATGAGAAGATTCATTAATCTCAATTGAAGTATACATTATATATTCTTTTAAAGTTTAGTTTTTAAGATTGTGCTCTTGTAGAATATTTCTATAAATAAGAAAACTAAATTATATGATAGTTACTAAATCAGATATTATGTCTATTATTAATATAGTTAATTATTTTTTATATTCACATAATCAAATTAGCATGTATGTAGTGTCTCATATTCAAGATTTTTTTAGTGATATAGAGGTGTCAAATGGGCTGGGCTGGGCTGGACTGGGTTGGCCGGCCCATTCTTTGGTGGTCCAATCAGACCACCGTGTCGTGCCAGACACGACATGACTTAAGAACCGTTGGCCCGACACAACATGTTGACCCGGCTAGTGCTCGATTTGTGCCGAGTCATCCCTGAACTTGCCAGGTTTGGCTGAGTCGCACCCCCAGTTTTTCCAGCTAAATTTTAATAAAAATCCAGCATGGTCCCTGGGCTAGTTTACTGTGCTGTCGGGCTAGTCACAGGGGCCATGCCTGGCCCGGCACGAGGCACAGATTGTGCCAGCCTAGCACAGCATGAACCATGCCAAGGATCAGCCCTGGCCGGCCTTCGGGATGGGCTTCGGGATAGGTCAGGCTGTCCGGCCCGTTTGACACCTCTATAGTGATATGAGATCTTAAGTACTTATCAACAAGGAAGCACGGACACGGCTCTCTACAGCCATGTTAGTGTGTCCGACACCTGGACACGACACGGACACGACAAGGATACGTATCTGATACGCCACGTGGCGTATTATTGCACAATCCATATCCGATACGCCACGTGGCATATCGGATGGTTGCGTCGGCAGATAGCAGTCATATCCATGCTTATAGTGCCCGACGTCCGACGACGTCGGGTGGCCAACGCTGCCGCATGGGCGACGTTGGCCACTGGCAGGGGACGGGCGCGATTTGAGGGTGAGGCAGGGAGCGGACGCGATTTGAGGGAGAGGCAGGAGCGGGCGCGATTTGAGGGTGAGGCAGGGAGCGGACGCGATTTGAGGGAGAGGCAGGAGCGGGCGCGATTTGAGGGGAGAGGAAGGGGCGGCGTGAATTGAGGGGAGAGGCAGGGGCGGCGCGAATTAAGGGGAGAGACAGGGGCGGGCGTGTTTGAGGGGGAGGCAGGGGCGGGCATGTTTGAGGGGGAGGCAGGGGCGGGCGTATTTGTGTGGGGATGTGCATAAAATAAAATATTTTTATAAAATAAAATAAAATTAAATAAAATATTTTTATTTTATAAAATAAATAATATATATTTATTTTATATAATAAAAATATTTTATTTAATTTAATTTTATGAATTTTATAAACTTAATATTTATAATTAATAATTTTTATTTTTATTTTTTTTATCATACAGTATCCTAGTCGTATCCGTATCCTAGTTTTTTAGAATTTGCTGTATCCCCGTATCCTGTCGTGTCGTATCCCCGTGTCCGTGTCCGTGTCCGTGCTTCTTAGCTTATCAAGAATTTAAATCTGAGTTGTATTTCAACTATTAAAGATAAGATTTGTTTCTTATTCTTTCAATCTTTCAAGTGATAATATTATCTCTTAAAAAAATAAATCACAACTAATAGTTCTTGGATCTACAAAAACTAATTTTAAGTTTTTATGTTTTAATATTATCTTATTAAAGATAAGATTAAGGATTATTAAATCACTATAGTTTACATACCTACTAGATACTAGTTCACAAATTTCTTCACTAATTCCTTGAAAAAAGCACATCTTTTTTATACATTTCATGCATGATATATGGAATATCTAAGAACCAAATTGATGCGGATATTGTTGCTAATGCTTTTTTTTTTTTTTGAGTTATATGTAAGGTGTCTAGATTTGTGATGGTACATTTATTAATTCTGACTTTAGAAATCTCTAGGGTAATGTTTTGGCTCAAGAATGTTCCTCATAATTATTTGTATTAACAGTGAACTATTTCTAAGCTTATAGTTCTGGTAATGCAAAAATTATTTTCAGAACATTAATGACATTGCTTCAAGAAGTTTTAACACATCTATTGCTTGTGTGTGATTTCTACCACTTCTAATGTTATTCTTGCCCAATGAGAGGGTACATGAGCAGATCCATTAACTTGTTGTAAGTACTTCCCGTGCAAATTTTAGTGCAGATATTAAGATCATGTGCTGTGACTTGACTGGCATTGCCTTTGCAGGCAGGGTTTTTCCCGAGAGTGTGATCTACAGTTATGGTACAGTTTTGTTGGATCTTATGAGTGGAAAGCATATTCCTCCTAGTCATGTATGTTGCCTTCCATTGGGTAATGCTTATGATTGATAAAATTTTTTTTACCATTTATTTGGCCCATGCAAAAAATATAATTTGACAATTTGTAACACAAACACAACATTATTTATTGTTTTTTTATGGTTACGCTTTTAGCATCTTATTTGCATACAAAAGCATAATTTAGCACTCCTAATCTAACATATTTATTTGTGAATCATATGTGTAATTTTGATATTTTAGTTATTGATTTTGTTGATGTGTTAGTTTTTAGTTTTATAGTCCATTCTGTGTTTTTATTTCATTATGAATGACAATACTTGTGTGTAATTACATAAAAATTAATATATTGGATCTCATATGAATTTCAAAGTTAAAGTTTTTGTACGAGAATGATATTGGGATGATTAATAACTAGTAAGTTCTTGTGTTGAATTCCTCTACTAGAGGTCATGCCGTGATGTGATAATAGTTGTTTTCGTTTAAGGATGATAAGTCTTAGATATGAGATTTGAGGTGTCAAATGAGTTGTGCTATGCCGGCACGACTCATTTTTTGGTGGCCCAGTTGGGTCATTATGCCGTGTCGGGCACTACACGGTATGACAATCATGTTGTGCCAGGCGTGGCCTGACTCAATAATGGCTGACCTAGCACGACACGATTGGCTTAGCATGACACGATTGGCTCGAGGCAGACCGTATTCAAGCTGGGTCATGTCGGGCCATGCCTGGTCGTTGTAGTCGGGTCAGTTCAAGCACAATTATTCCAACCTACCTCTACCCTACTAGTTTGGGACTTGATATTGCCCCATCGGCCATCGGTTGTGGTTACGGAATTGTGAATTAATTTATTTTATTTTTATTTAATTTTATATTTTAAATTCAAAATGTGGATTTATTGCGACATAAGACAACGATATTATTTTATTTATTTATTTCACATAAATGATAAATCATAAAAAAATAAATTAATTAACACAAATGATAGTATATATGACCCACCATTCATCATTTAATCCAAAAATAAATAAATTAACACAAAATCATAACTCACAATAATAACATATAATCAAAATCATAAATCTCAATCATAATAAATAATAATGCAAGCCAAATGTCTTAATCCCAATGCCAATTGGTATGAGTATATAACTGATTATCATTACATAAGCGTCTGATGATATCACTAGAGGTGGGCTCAACTTCCTTAAAATTTCAAGAGTCATCATCTGTCAATAACTCCTCTGCTATTATTTCAATATGATATTGATCTTGGATGCTCAACCTCGAATTTTCCCAATCATTCATGCATGCTAATGCCTCAATGATATCTAGCCGTAATCTTAATCACCTATCTAAAATCACATTGACTGCAATAGAAAAAATAGGCTCTGATACTGTGCTCGATTTTCACTATTATAAAATATCAATGTTCTTGTTATCATTATATGATAGGATTGAGCAATAATCGGTATCTAAGTACCGAGATAGTTTGCTTCTATTTGATGGTCCACCTTTCGTTTCTTAATTGCTAAATGAATGAAGATATCATCTTCTTCGAAAAGGTATTCATGTCCATACTCGGAGCTTGACTATTACTATTACTACCATATCTAGTATCGTAGTATGTAAATAATTCAGTTAATTTCTCATGAATAAATCATTCAGGTTGGTGTTCCTAGTTTATACACGAGGATACATGTTAAAATATTTTTTATCCTTTCCAACTTAATCCTATAGCCCATATAGGCAACTAGAGAATAAAGAAATGAAATTATAGCTTAGTATTTTAAGTATTTGATTTTCATCTCAATTGTCATGTCACTAAATATCGGATCATCTTTAAACTTCCTAAATATGCTACTAATATTATATAAGTACCTGAGTGTAATATAACTGGTGGAAGTATAAACTGACAAATACATGTTTGTCGTGTCATAAAAAAATTATAGGAATTTCATAAATAATATTATTATATCTCAGTCAGTGTTGTCAATAATAAGATCGTCATTTTTACTATTGACTTAGTCGGATATTACGTGTTCATATACAACACATGAATCTAATATTAGATATGTATAATTCTAAAGGTATCTTATATTCGTTTGGACTTTCTTCTTTTTTAGACCCACAGATAAATAGAGACTACCAAACTCCTGTTGTCTGCTAGGTGTTCAAACATATATTAGTAAATTATGTATTTTTTCTAAAGTTTGAGAAATAACATTCGTCTCTGCTTGTACTATTAGGTTAATGACATAATATATGTATCTAACATAAAAAATCTCTTAATGGCTTATCACTAATGGTCTTAACAGACATATTAATGACTATTTCATTATTAGATGCGTTATCAAATATTATATTATATATTTTATTTTGAATATTATATTTTCTTAAGATTCTTATCATACACTCATATATGGCTGGGTCATCATGAAGATAACAAATCTCTAAAAAATTTAATATTTTTTTAAATATTTTATATTTAAAATCTACATAGTGAGTGGTGAGACATGCATAAAATACATTAACGTGATTAGTCCAGATATCTGATGTCACGGACACAACACCACTATATTTCTTAAATTTATGAGTTATTATTTGTTTTTCTAATTTATAGAATTATCGTATGTTGTTTCTAGATGTGAACTTAGAAATTATATGATATATAGACTGCAAATAGGTATGTATGATACTGATTATCCTTGGATCCTCTAAAAATTTAATCTGAAGACCCATTGTGGTGATCAATTTGGTCATGATTTTCCTCTCTAACTCGTTGTGGTATATGAAGGGGCGAAGCCACGTATTACGCGTCCACGTGGGCCTCGACAATATAACGTGGATGTCATGAGCCAAACTCATGGTGGTAATTTTATAAAATCATACCACATGTAAAAAGTGGGGCATTTTTTTAAATAAAAGTGGGTGGGTTGGGCATGGTCCAATCATACCATGCTTGAAACCCTGCTCGAATTTCGGAGCATGGTACCCGACCGTGCCGTTGGGTCGTACCTTCAGGCTAGGCAGTAGGGTCGTGCTTGACCCGGTACCCCTGGCCCAGCATGGCACAAGCCGTGCCTCAAGCAAGCCAGCATGACAGGGGTCCATGCACTATTCTAGACCTTGCCATGCCTGGTTAGGCATGGTTAAGTCAGGTCATGCCTTGGGTCATGCCTGGGCTGCCCGGCCCACTTAATACCTCTATCTGAGACTCATGAGACACAATCTCTCTGAATTCTGGGGGTATGATTATTGAGAAAAAAAAACATGTGGATTATCTTAATTCAATTGACCTATTTTATAAGAGCATCCTTAGTTTAATATTTTTTTATTGAGTTTTCTATTGATGTTTGAATGTTATTGACTTAATTTTATCATAATATCAGAGCTAAAATACTATGAAATACAAACTCAAGGATTTCTTGAGAGAGAGAGAGAGAGAGATGTATATTATAACAATACATTGTCTATGTGCACTGTTAATTATTGAACAAGGAATATTGAAGTGTGCCTCCCAATTCATGTCTACTATGTGTGATACATGTTGACACCCATTGCATCCATAACACAATGTGAGGGTGTACCATACGATTGTGTGTGTGTGCAAGACCCTAGATGGGGGTGCAGTGATCGGTGTGAATATGTGTTGTGCACAATTGATGTAGTATGGAATGCTATGGAAGGGATAAAAATTTTGGCCATTACTTATAGTGGCATAAAATTCAGAATTACTCACAATGAACGACATGAGTTAGTATGTGGTTTTGTAGTATGTGAATGGTGGACCACCTGACACATGAACCACTCAATGATGAAATGATAGAGAAGTGACTATAAACTTATTCTTGCTTATTTATTACTAGGTTGCAATCCATTGACTTAGAGTTGGCTTTAGTTTACTCATCTTGCACAACATGCAAAATCTTATGTGAGTGAACAATGATATTGTACTCATTTTAGGTGATACTGATATATGGTACAGTTTCACAACTTATTGGATGGTGACTAGAGGAGACCAGAGAGATTGAACATGTCACTCCTCACTTTATTCATTAAACTCAACTTTCTACGTAGTCTTGGAGGTCTTTCTAGTAGAGATTGATGTATCAGAGAGTAAGATGTAATAGAGTTTCTTCTTAACATGATATTTCTATACTCATTGTTCGATGATTTTTTAATATTTTACAATTAGAATTTACATGATAGTGACTTTTCACCAAAATAGAGTTATATCAAGCATTTTAAATTATATGAGACAAAGTGAGAGTTATTAGAGAGACATCTCATTCTATATATATTGGAAATCAAGGTGATATTAATCATGACATAGACATATGTATGAGAGTTTTAGTTCGGTACACATATTGCAGGATGATGGATTGTGCTAGAGATTGTTATTAAAAGTTATTTCTATAGAGGAGACCAAAAGCCCTATGGATAATAGTGGGAAACAGAAAGACTATAACATCATTTCAAGTATTCTCACATCATGATCCCTACTAAAGGGAAATATCCTCACAGTACTATGGTCCTTATGACTCGTCTTTTCACTGTAAACTCTTAAGTTGTTGACTTAGAAGTCAATAGTCACCTTATAGATTATTTTTTTTATTAGTTTTGTTGCTTATTTAGTGAATCTTGTGGTAGTCAATGATAAGTCCTCAAAAGTCATTGATTATAATAATATTTAGCTTGATCATTTATTTTTTTATGAAATATATTTATATTTGATTGACATGTTATACTCTTTATGATGAGTTGGCTTTTTAAATAACTAAGTTCTAATTTATTTAATCTTTTACTTATTTGTAGGATTGAAAGAATTTGAAAAAGATTTTTTGTTATTAAGCTGAGTAGTTTTATATATTTTTTTCTACAATAAGATATCATACTAATTGTTTGAGGATGGTTGACTCAATATTTACACATTCTTGACTTGATCATTTGTTATTGGTCAAGCTAAGAATATTGTATCATAGTATTAGAGATATTACTACTTTAGAGTGTGAGATTAGAAAGGTATATTAGAGTTTATTATTTTACTCGCCAAACTGGTATGATAAAGGATATATTTGATCTGATATACTCAGACAATAAGTTAAAAATAGATAAGACCTGAACGAGTTTTAAATATTTAATAATGTATTATAATATTTGATTGTGATTAACATAGTTGGTTCTTTTTTGTTTTATATAATAATTTTTTAATATTTAGTTATTTCACAAAAAAAATTCAAAATTAATTTAACAATAATATAAAAAAAGAAGTAATAATGCATTAAAGTATATGTGGAATAATTTTATCACTTATTATACTAATTACGAGATCATATATCAGATTTTTTATGTAGACACATTTCTATAAAATGTGGTTATATAAAAAAATATAGAAATCTAATTGAGATAGCTTAGGCGCTCCTCTTTGGTAGAAGTGTTCTAAAACACCTTTGTAGAGATGTGGTATTACGTGTGAACTAACTTATCAATTAAATATGATCCTTTATTTTTTTTATTATGTATTGTTTTAGATCTTACTTTTTTAAGAAATATTATTTATTTTTACTCTTAGTGTTTTTAGAAATATTTGTTTTATTCATTATTTCTTTATAGGTCAAATAAAATGACATACGATTTTGACATGTAGCTTTTTTGGTACTCCAAAATCTAGAATGAAAACAAATATTTTTTTAGAGTCTAGTCGATATTTGTGAATATTGATATTACTTTTTTTAGCAGGATTATTTTTAGCAAGCTTAAAAATAGTAACTGTCCAAAAGCTACACTTAAATTTATATTCATTACTTTGCCTCAATCCTTCGCGGTCTCACCTAGGTATCTATATATGAGAGAAAATTACTTGTCATCTATACTCAAACTTGTTGGTCCACTTATTATGACACTCTTAAGAAGTCATCATATGTACTAATAAGTACATATGAGATTGATTTTGAAAAGATCAATATTTTTCATGAGAAAATCTCATTTGAGTTGAGTCTAGATGAGTAAGTAATCTATGAGTTTATTACATAATGGAAATAATGAGCTAAAGACTACGATACTTAATTACCAAGGATATAAGGTCTATACAAGAAAAGAGGTTATCCGTAGTCATTTCATTATAGAAAAGAATTTTCTTAGAAGAAAGATGATCATGCAGTTAACTCATTTGATCTTTATTTTTTAAATGCTTTCTGGAAGAGACTTAAGAGTTATATTTAGTCCATTATTTCACAAGCATTGTAGCACTCACACGTTCTTCTTTGTTTTATTTTTTATTATTACTTTTTTTAATGGTATTTGGATGCTTGTTCTCTTTTTGAGATATTCTCACTTAGGATGGCGTCAAGCCATGTTAGAGGAGCTAAATATTTTTTATTCTAATAAGATTGAAAATTAGTATTTTGGCATTTGGGAGGATCTATTATTAGTAGTAGGTGAATATTTATTCTAAAGATAAGTCAAAATGGGAAGATAGATCACCTTAAAGAGTGACTTATTGCGAGGGAGTTCATCATTTATTTGGATTCGATTATTAGAATATTTTCTTTTAGGTAGTTAAGATAGTCTCAGTATGATTTCTTTTTTTAATTGACATCTCACATATGAAAAATATACTAACTAGTTATTAATAATATCTTTTTTATTGGCTAAGATAGTCTCATTATGAATAATATCGCCTTAGAAGCATAGTTAGATTCAGTTTATAGATTGTCGAAGATATTGTATGATTTGAAGTAATTATCGATGACTTGATTTGTGAGATTTTCATTGATAGTACTTTTTGGCTTACACAATGTTTATAATCTTTTTTTTCTTTTTCTAGAAAAGTTTGGATGATAAGTTAATCTTATTTATTGTGTATATGAATGATAATTTTATTAAGAGAGATAATGAGTTAAGAATCTTCCTACTAAATGAGTATTTTTAATCGTAGTTTCAGACGAATGATTTTTAGAGACTCAAATATTTATTTGGAATAAAAGTAATATACTCTAAGAGAAAGACTGATGTACCAACTAGTCATTAAGAATATATTTCTTGACATTGACTTTGAGGAAGATAATTATATAGAATAATTACCTAAGTTTTAAGAAGTATAGTTAGATTATATTTTATAGATTAGTAAAAAGTATTATATAACTTAAAGTAATCACTGATGATTTGATTTACAAAATTTTCATTTACAGTCACTTCTTTTGGCTTACACAATGTTTATAATTTTTTTTTTCTAGAGGAGTTTGGATGACAAGTTGATTGTATTTATTATGTATATAAATGATATTTTTATTACGAAAGATAATTATTTATGAATCTTTCTACTCAATGAATATTTTTATCCTAATTTTAGACGATTGACTTTTAGAGACTTAAATACTTTCTTTGAATAAAACTAACATACTCTACGAGAGATTATTTTGTTACATAGGAGGTTTGTAATTGATATTATTATAGATTAGTTTTTTGGGGTTTGTTCCAACAAATATAATTATTGAAATTAGAATGATTGATTTAGGTACTAATTTTTTGTTTGTTATAAATTTTCTAGTTAATTTTATTATATATTTGAGAATTGTATTATAAATTAATTATTTTGTTATCATTAGTTTAAATATAACTTATATAATAAATATAAGTAGTTATTTTCTATATTCTCTGCAACATGTTCACCTAGATGTAGTTCTTTATATATTAAGATGTGTGATGAAGTCTTCAATTTTAAAATCTATTTTAGTGATTACAAACACTTATAGTTAGTCAAATATTCAGATTTAAGTTGTGTATCATCTTACAATAGAAATGGATCAACTATATGTTTTTTATGTACTTTTGTTGGAGATAATCTTATTTCTTGAAAAAATTATATATTGTTGGTTATTTTGAGATTCAATGCATAGGTAGAGTTCTTGTTGATAATTATAGTCACATGTGATTTAATTTGGATCTGAAACCCACTTGATAGATTAAATCATTTTGTTTTCTCATTACTTTTCATTATTATAGTCAATGAGACATATCCTTAAAATTAGTATTTCAAGAATAAAGGAAATATATAAAAATGAATTATTTCTAGTTTGGTGAAAATATTCATAATGAAACTATTACTATTGTTATTATTCTTATAGTAAATCAATTAGATGATATTTTTATGAATATCTTGAAGAGATTCCCTTTAAGTTTCATTTTAGATCTTTACGCATCAGTTAAATGAAGATATTTATAGTTTTTATTTTCAATTCCTTTTTAGTTTATAAATTATTTTTATATTTTATTTTATTATAAATGAGATAACCCAACATATGAATTGTCTCAATTCGATTGACTTATTATATAAGAGCACTCTTTGTATATCATTTTTTGTTTGAGTTTGCTATTATTGTTTGTTCATTGGATGTTATTGACTCGATTTCATCATATGTATTCTTTTATTATTAGGTAGTGAGTTCTTTTAAGAGTTTTGGGTGTTAGAAGTATTTTTCTATTTATATATAAAAAAAACATTAATGTTTCATATTTAATATTATAGAAATAATAGTATGATATATTTTATAACAAGATATATTTATTATTGTTTTATTTTCTAAGTTATATTTAATTTAGGTAAGGGAGTGGTCATTGTAAAACTAGATGCTTTTATTATTATTTTTTTGTATTTATTTTTCCATTGAGTTGACATAGCATGATTTTTATTTATTTTTTTTCTATTATTTTCTAGTATGATATCAAAACACAAATAGTTAGTTATTGTCATTGTCTAAATCTATAACCACTATCATCCATCATCAATTGTTATTTGCAACACTCTTAAATAGAGCCACCATCAGTTGTGAATTATTTTTATCCTAAAATGCCATTAATAAATTCATAATTTCTTGCATGTAATCTTTTTATAAATATGTATTATAATTGGAATAAGTTTTTTTTTTAGGATTTTTGGGATATTTCTAGCTAGGTAATCTATTTTTTATTTCAGATATCGCCCACATTGGTGATTAGGGTAAACATGTAAGAGATATCTTTGTTGTTATTACTTATTGTTATAGTTTTAATTACTATTTTTTATGTTTTTACTTTTGATAGGATCTCCCAACATGCGGGTTGCCCCTAAGCTGTTTATTTTTATTTATAGTTGTTAAGTATCTTCTTTTGAAGTATTGAGTGGTGAGTTTTATTAGTCACTGTTACAGTTTTCTTATTTATGTTTATCTTATTTTATGTTTTTGATGGAAGCACCTAACATATTGGTTGTTCTAATCTTTTTTACTCATTTTATTTGAGTGTGCTTATATGGTATTGTCTAGAGAGTGTTATTGTATTTATTTTTCAGCTTTATTTCATAATATGGTATCAGAGCCAAATCCCAGAGTGTGTGAGTATGAGTTTTATTATCTGTAGGTACAAAATGACGTGCACTATGCTAGCATAGTGAACACATGTGCTATTGATCATAAGCTTTAGCATTATATATGCAGTCTTAGGTTAGGAAATTCTTTTCTATAATTTTCAAAGTCAGTTTGCTCTTACCTGTTACAAGAGTTATGCCTAGAAAATCACACACACACACACACACACTTAGCAAGAGAGATAAATATTTAGAGAGAAAATATATTATAAATAAAATTTTAGCAAGTATAATAATGAGAGAGCTCACTTATATGATAAGAGCTCTCATTTACTAATTACTTAGATTATGTCACATATCATATTCTAATTATATAAGAAATTTTTAGAATATTCTAGAATATAAATACTTTGAAAATTTTAGAACCTTTTAGAATTCCTTTGAAACCTCTTGAAGTTCATTTCGGAAGCCTTCAAAAGTTCAGCTCGTGATCTAATATTTTTTGAAATTTTAATGAGTCGTGATATTTTGCCACACTAATCTTGTTGGCACCTTCGTTGAAACATTATTATTAAACGTTGTAATCTTTTCTAGAATTTTCATGATACATCGATGGATTTCGAATTGATTTTGTTGTCTGGCAGTCTATTTTATTTCATCAAGTATTATTGTCATAGCATGTAATTCTTTAACCTCACGACTTATTCTGCAAAAATGACTTCTGAGATCTTTTCATAGAAGATTTTCACTCCTATTGGTACTCGATGCTACTCATCATGTATCAGATTCCTTTATCCTTAAGGAATGGCTTTGGGATGTTTGCCTGAATTATTAGATGAACTTTAAGTTTTTGAGGTGAATCAAATTGATATGAGATAATATCATCATTTGTGAATACATTAAGACTTTTCGTACCTTCACATAAGTTCATTGTGTACCTTTTTGTGTCATAGCGTCAAGTGAAATTCTGCCAACGCCAAGTTTTCTATTTGATTTTATATATGTGTATATCTTTGTCCGTTATCAGTTCACTTCTTAGAATACTTAGTTGTTTGTGCAATTAAATCAAAGCTAAGTTAATTTATTATTCATCACTCATTGGCAAAATACTAAACTTAATTGATTTAGTTCTACATATCTCATTGCAATGGTATTTGAGGTATATTTTTTTTACCCAATCACTGTTTCAAAAGGACTTTGTCCAATTATTTTTCCCTATTGCAAGTTATAAGAAAATTTTGCAACATAAAGTAGTTTCGGTCAATTTCTTTGTGAGGTATTCATGAAGTATTGCAGAAATTTTTCTAATAAAACATTAATCATTTCTATTTGCCCATTAGTTTGGGGATGAACACTTGTTATAAAAAAATCAGATTTGATCCCACAATTCTATTTAAAATCTCTTTGTGATTTGCCCATCTCAATCACTGACTACGGTCGAGAAATATCTCAATATTTTATAATCTTTTTAATAAATTATTGTTAATGTCTCTGCTAGACATTCTTTTATGGTATGGATAAAAGTATTATATTTTAAGAATTGATCAATTAATATCATAATGCTTCTATAATTATTAATTTTGGGAAAACGCATAATGAAATTAATGGAAACACTCACATGTGCATTCTGGGATTTATAATGGTTGTAGAAGATACGTTATTATTTTTTGCTTGACCTTGTCTTGTTGGCAAACTAGACAAATATTCATATAAGCTCGCACATCATTTTTTATGTTTGACTATTAGTATCACTCCTCCATTGGAATATGATTTTTTTTTGAAACTTCTCAAATGAGATGACATATACTTATTGCCTCCTTATGAAGAGTAAATTATTTTCTACCCATAATTTGAGTTTTTTTTTTCATGACATACTTAATAAAAGATTTAGTCATTGGGTCTTTATACAAGCATTCTCTAATATAATTTTTCAAGCATTCTGGCTATTGATTAATTGTCACAAACTCTATCTTTTTGTTCAATATATTTGTTTTTATATTGATTCTTATTGGTTTGTATTTTAATGTATAATCAAACTCAACAAGGAATACTTTTTATCGGACTTGTTTGGAAGTTAGTTTTTTTTGTAATTAGAAATAACTGATGGTTATATTATTAGTTTTTACCACTAATTGTGATTTTAAATTGATACTTCCATTTTACTATATAGCTTCTATACTCACAAATATTGAATTATCATCATAATTTCTTTTTTATTAATTATTTGTTTTCATTTAGTTTCATTTCATCTTTCTACTGTCAAATGTAATTGGATGTCCTTCTTGAACAAGTATCTCTCCGATTGTAAAATTTGAAGCATTAGTGTATACTTTACATAGTTTGTAATGACTTGGCAAGACTAGGACAAATTCTCTTATGATAGCTTGTTTGAAATGATCAAAAAGTTTCTTAATACATTTTACTTCACTTTCAAACTCTTCCTTTTTGAAACATATCAGTTAATTGTGTGACAATATAAAATAAACATGAATGAAATGTTGATGGTAATTGGCCAAGCCAAGAAATGATTTCAGCTTCGTCATTTTAGTTGGTAGCTTTCACTCGACAATATTTTCATTGTCTTTGTCATCCATATTACTCTATCTCACCCAATATGACTTAGATATCAAACTTCTAGTTAGATAAAAGAATATTTCTTTTATTTGAAATATAGTTTATTTTCTCATTGAGTTTGAAATATTTGCCTCAAATTATAAACATGTTCTTCCAATAATTTACTATACACAATAATATCATTCAAATATACTATCACAAAATGATCAATAAAAGATTATAATATTATGTTCAGAAGTATAGAAAATATGACCGATATATTTATAAGTTCAAATGATATCATCAAGAATTCATAGGACTTGTACCTTGTCATACACATCATCTTCAATTATTTGAACTTGATAGTGCCCCGACCTTATATTAACTTTGGAAAATCACATTGCTTCCTCAAGTTTATCGAACAAGTCAACAATCAATGAAATTAGACATTTGTTCTTCATTATCAACTTATTTAGAGCTCAATAGTCTATGTATAACTTCAATGTTCTATTGTATTTTTTTAAATAAAACATGATATCTTATGTGGTTTTTAAAGGCCAAATATATTATACATCAATTAATTATTTTAGTTACTTTTTTTAATCTTCAATTTTTGGGAGATCCATTTGATAGAGTGCTTTGGTTATTAGAAAATATTTGGTACCAATTCAATATGATGATTCTTCTCCCTCTTCAAAGATAACTTATTTTAAAACTTAGCTGACATGATATCTCAGAATGAGTCAAAAAGTTTCAGCTCTTCTATAGGTTTTTAAAGGCTAAATAGCCTTCAATTTTTTATAAATTTCTAGGGCTACTAGATAAGTTATTTGAGTTTGTCTTGATTCTTTTTGTAATTTCATTACAGATAATAATTTTGTAGATTATTTGGTATGTCATGTTATCAGAATGATACATTGACAAATAGAAAATATTATTCATATATAATTGGCAAAGAGAACTAGAAGTCCATTACTCAATCTAAAAAATCCAACCAAATATTATGTGATAATCATCCAAGAAAACTATATCGATTGTTTTTTTTTTCTTTTCTTATCTCTCAATGGGATCTCTATAGTAGATATGACACAAATTATTAAAATTTCTTTAAAATTTATCCTTTTGATTTATTGATTATTTTTGCTCATATTAAGATTCAATTTATTTGTGATTCCTTCGAATAAAAGGTCAAATACACTTATATCTACCAATACTTTCATATTATGATTAATAATAGTAAAATAAACTAACATTATGCCTTTTCATGTTTCTCTTTTTTATTTTGGAACGAGCTAAGATCGAACTACATTTAATGGTATATTTTTATGATTCTTTGTCCTCCATGATAATTATAATAAGTTTGTTTTAATAGGAATAATCATGAATTTGATAAGGTCTATGACAAAGGAAATATATTAGTGACCTTTTTTTTTTATTTTCATCATTCTTAGATAATTTTCTCTATCATTAGATCAATATCTCATAGTTATTTATTTCTATCAATTTGATTTTTTTTAAAATTTTTTTTTGAAAGAGTTAAGTTTGCCCATCTTATTGAATTCTACCAACGATTTGGTTATCGACATTGCATGGGTGAGCTTTGGATACTTTCATCTACAATTCTTGCTTAGCACAAGGTTTGTGATAATCCATAAAACAAAAAATATCTCTCACCAAACTTAGAAATTTAAAAGATTAGTTTAGAAAACTTACCTACATAGTTTCTTACTTTCATACGTTGGTTAGTCTCTACAACTTATCTCACTTTATCTTTTGTATATTTTGAATACAATTATTAATCAAACTCCTATTTGAATGATTCATAAGTATGAATATTGATATCCTTACATCTTTGTCACCACCAAGGATGTGCGACATCCACTAGATACATATAATTAGTATTGACCTTGATTGTATTGCTAATAATACCAATTACTCCAAAATATTATCTTATTTCCTAAAGAAAGTAATCAATCTCTTTCAACACTCAAGTATATCCAAACTCTTTTGGCTTTGGGACATCCACCCATGATAAAAGTATTTGGTTAATCATACTACTCTTTATGGTTTTATTGTAAGTTGAAAGTTTTCTCTTTTATTTATTTATTTATCTCTTTTTGCATAGTAATTATCATGGATTTCAAAATGAAGTTCTTTATCTTGCAATTCACTAATAGTCATTCGAGTTTTTATTAATATCATTATATTCTTTGAGTTTTTTTTTTTTTCCTCAACTCATGGTAATATACATATCTTGCTTAGAATTCTTGATCTTATAAATAAATATCATAGCAAGGAAGCTTACCACCTTTGATACTATTTATTTTGAATCGCAACCCCTAGCTCCATGCATGTGGTCTTAAGCTAGGAATTTTTTTTTCTCTATTGCCTAAGTCAACATGCTTTTATTTCTCATAAAAGTTATATCCACAAGATCTCACATATAAAATTAGCAAGAGAGGAAAATACTTAGAAAGAAAAAAATATATAATAAATAAAACTTGAGTGAGTATAATATTTGGAAGGTTCCCTTATATAGTGAGAGATCTCATTTATCAATAGCTTATATTATGTTATATATTACAATCTCTTTACATAATAAATTCTTAGACTATGTCTATAATAGGAAGATGCTTTGAAGTTTTTAGAAACTTTCAAAACTTTTTTGGAACCTCTTCAAAATTATTTTGCAAATATTCAAAAGCTTGGCTTCTGATCTAATATTTTCTAAAATTTTATTGAGCTATGACACATGCATGTTCTGGAAAAAGAGCACACAGCCACTGCATGCCACTTCATATAGTGGTGACATGTCCACTGTGTGTGATGTGTTATTTATTATTTCTAGGTGCATGTGTTTTGGTGGTTGGTAGCTAGCATTCACGATGTTTGGTAGTAGACATGCACAATGGTGGTAGTAGGCATGCAAAATGGTGGTAGTAGGCATGCAAAATGGTGGTAGTAGGCTTGCAAAATGCTGACGGTAGGCCTGCACAAGTGGTGGTAGTAGGTGCACATAGTGGGGCCGTAGTATGCATGTTATTGGTGGCCACAAGTGCATGCATTAGGTGGTAGTAGGCCATGCATTAATTCCAGTAGGCAAGTTAATTTATTTTTCAACAAAAAAATCAAATTAATATATACTATTCATTTGGGGTGACAAACTCGTATCATTTTGGTGATATTTTTTGATAATTCTAATTTCAATTGGCTTATTAAGTATAGAGGGAGATTATTATAGTAGATATAGATAAATGAGAATCTCATTTCAGTATGCTTATTACATGAGGATGAATCATATTAGAGATAATTATTGTATATTATACTCATTGTTAGAAGTTGAAAATTTTACAAAGTATTGAGAGAGATAGGTTTATTATCAAAGTATTCTAAAAATTTTCATAAAGTTTATCCAACATGAAACTTACACTTGCTGAAGAGGAGTATACAAAACATTAAGGCTATAATAGCTTTTTCTGTTCTTTTAGGTATCACTGATTGTTTTATGTGCACTTTTGCTTCAAGCTTCTAGATTATTAACACATAAGTGAATATCCATGTTACTATTAATCTTATTTTATTCACTATATTTTTCTCTTGTTTTAAAGATATTGTATTAAATGACAAATATTTAAAAATTATTGGATATAATAATATTTAATTTGGATTTTGTTATTTTCTAGTATTATGCTTTTTTTTGTTGTTCAATTAGTTTATTTTTTGTAAATTATTTTTTAGAATAATTTAATTCTGATTTTATTTTTATTACTATTTGTTTACAAGATAAAGAGACTCTGAGGAAGATTCTATTTGAGATTGAGTATGATAAATTATATATTCTTTTTTTGATGGTAATTTTTTTTTAGATATTTGAGTATTTTAAATTATTTAATTATACATTCTTAGCGGCTGTACCTATTACTAATTAATTTGATAATAGTTTACTCAAGTCTTAAAAATATTTTGATCATAGAGTATGAGACATATTAGATATGAAATGTTACTAAAACTTTCTATTCACATACCAGTCAAGTTTGAGTAGGGTTTCATTTTATATAATATGCTCAGACATATGAGGACTTAGTAGAGATACATTTAGAGATTAATTTAAGTATCTAATTACTTTTGTTGATAACTACTCAATATATATCACAAATATATATATATATATATATATATTTCCTGATGGATCACAAGTTTTTTTCTATATTTCATATTTGTCATAAAATGATAATAAATTAAATCAATAAAAATATTAAAATATTAAGTAATATTGTATTAGAATATATGCATAGTTATTTAAGGCGCAAGGCGCACTTAAGGCGCGAACTTTTTTATTTGAGGTGCACCCAACCTAATACACATAAAAATTATATATTTTACTAAATATAGTCTTTAATTTTCATCTAATAATAAACTAAAGAACATCAAAATAAAAATCAAATATTAATAGTGCTCCCATCATCCAAATATTCAAAGTTTCAAAACAAAATAACAAACATTTAAAGTTCTAAAATAAAATAAACACTCATGTATTTACATCTAAATCTAAATCAAGAAAGTTTTCATCAATATCATCCTCATCATCAATCTTCCACTGTTCATCTTCTTCATCTTCCACTCCCGATGAATTGATCATCTCTTCATCTTCATCAATCAAAGCAAGAGTAGGAGTATGTTTAGAGCTAGATGGTCTTGACTTTGGTTTTGGTGTTGGTGTTTATATTTTGCTTGGTTTAGCTCTTGTATAAACCCTAAGCTCCTCAGCTCCACTAGCTCTTGCAACATCACCCCATTTTAAATCATCACCTTCAAACACCAAATCATCTTATGCAACACAATTATCTTTCATTCTTCCCATCAACCATTCGTTGCTATCATCTATTTTTTTCAAGATAATGGGATCAATGGTATGATGCTCAGTGTATCTTTTTATCAAGATTCGGTTGTACTTAATGTACACCAAATCATTTAAGTGTTGATGGTCCAACCTATTTCTCATCTTACTATGAATCTGAAAAAACAAATAGTTTTCATGATTATATCTCAATGTTTTAGTTTTGAAGAATCTAACTTAAAATAAATAATATTGTAACTTAAAGACACAAATTCAATTGCATGTAATTGTTTTAGTAACTTACATTCTCAAAGATACTCCAATTCCTTTCACAACCTGATGTACTACATGTTAGGTTGAGAATCCTCAATGCAAACTTTTGCAAATTTCTAGCACTTGATCCAAACATACCCCACCATTCAGCTACAATTAATATAAATAAATTATTTGTTGAACATTTTACCTATTTTAACCAAACATATATAATAATTTCAATGCACTAATTAACAAAATTAAAGGACTAACCTGGAGGTTTAGTCTTCCTTGTTCTAATGGGAAATTCATTACCAAAAAGGTCTCTAGCATGCATGTACAAGTCGAGTTGTGATATAATTGCATCTTGTTCATCTTTATTTTTCACTAATCTCAAAATGCAACTACATACATCTTCAAAGATTTTTGAATCTAAGTCAATTCCTAATCCTTCTGCATCATAATAGAATAGTGGGTTCAAAAAATACCCAGCTGAATGCAAAGGCCGATGAAATTGAACCTCCCCCCTCCTATCAATGATTTTTATGATTTGCCTATACTTCTCTTCATTCCCATTAAAAATTTGATGATGATTTCTTTTGCCTTTTTCATGGCTGGATAAATGTAACCCATAGGAGGTTTCTTTTCACCATCCACCAAACGAAGCACACCTACAAGAGGGCCCGACACCTTCAAACAAAATACTACAGTATTCCAAAAAGAAGACATAATAATTATATTGGCTATATTTTTTTCCTTTTGTTCATTTGTCCATTTACTTTCCGTCCAATCTGATCTAGTAAACATCTTCCTTAAGTTGTTTCTTTGTTCATTGATACGGGATAAGGTGATAAAGGCTATTGTAAACCGAGTCTTAGCATGCCTTAACAACTCTCTTTGCTCAGTAAATCGTCTCATCATGTTGATCAAACCCGTTCTATTATAGATGTAGTCACTTATGGATATGACTCTCTCTATTGTCTTCTTGATGTGTGATAGTTTTCCAATATCTTCTAGTATCAAGTTAAGACAATATGCGGCACATGGTGTCCAGTATCTTCTCTCCATGACTGCTATGTGTTCTTGGCATCTTTATCAGTTAAATATTAAAAATGACTTCCTTCATGGTGATCTTGCCGAGGAAGTTTATATGGAGCAACCTCCTGGTTTTGTTGCTCAGGGAGAGTCTGGTTTAGTGTGCAACTTACGCTGTTCTCTATATGGCTTGAAACAATTTCCTCGAGCATGGTTTAGTCGTTTTAGTTCTGTTGTTCAAGAGTTTGGCATGCTTCGCAGTACAGCAGACCATTCAGTTTTCTATCATCATAACTCCTTGGGGCAGTGTATTTATCTGGTTGTTTATGTGGATGACATTTTTATTACAGACAGTGATCATGATGATATTCAGAAACTAAAGCAACATCTTTTTACCCACTTTCAGACCAAAGATTTGGGGAAACTCAAGTATTTCTTGGGAATTGAGATAGCTCAATCCAGTTCCAGTGTGGTCCTTTCCCAAAGGAAGTATGCTTTAGACATCCTGGAAGGCACCGGTATGTTAGATTGTAAACCAGTAGACACACCTATGGATCCAAATGTTAAACTTGTACCAGGACAGGGGGAGCCTTTAGGAGACCCAGGGAGATATCGATGACTCTTAGGTAAATTGAACTATCTCACTATTACTCGTCCAGACATTTCTTTTCCTGTGAGTATTGTTAGTCAATTCCTACAGTCACCATGTGATAACCAAGCCAAGGTGTGTTGTACGAGAACAGAGGTCATACTCAGGTTGTTGGTTACACAGATGCAGATTGAGCTGGCTCACCCACAGATAGACGTTCCACTTCAGGGTACTGTATTTTTATTTGAAGTAATCTAATATCTTGGAAGAGTAAGAAACAAGATGTAGTAGCGAGATCTAGCGCTGAAGTCGAGTATCGAGCTATGGCTTTGACAACATGTGAACTCATATGGTTGAAACATCTTCTTCGAGAGTTGAGATTTGGAAATGATGAAGAGATGAAACTCATCTGTGATAACCAGGCCACATTACATATTGCATCCAATCCAGTCTTTCGTGAAAGGACCAAGCATATTAAAGTTGATTGTCACTTCATTAGAGAGAAGATCACATCATGATGTATTGCTACAAGTTTTGTTAATTCAGATGATCAACTAGCAGATATCTTCACTAAATCTCTCAGTCGTCATAGGATTAAATACATTTGTAACAAGCTTGGTGTATATGACGTATATGCTCCAGCTTGAGGGGGAGTGTGGAATATATAAAAGGAGAAAGCGCTACCAGCGGTATGCAAGCGAAAGAAATCGAAGGTTCTCTCTCTCTCTCTCTCTCTCCTTCTTCATCTATACGCTCTTTATTATGTAATGCTCTTGGCCTCCTCTTTAGAAATGATATTTATTACTGGTATAATCCATCTTTTTGTAATGTCTACACTAATTTGAGGCTCTTCACCAATTATTTTTGTTATGATAATCTATATTGATTCTTCCAAAAAATAAAATTATAATAAATCTTAATTTCTTCCTAACCAAATTAGGATTTAATTTTTTTTTATTTGATCAAATCTTAAAAAAGAAATGGCATTCTCGTTGCCTGGCCTTTGCCTTAATCTCGTGCCAACCACCATGCATCTACCTATGTTATTTTCTTGATCACTCAACTTAAGGAGTTTTTTTATGCACAATTTTAGGCGAATGAATTTGGTAGATTCATGTACTTTCTTTGTATAAATGTTATTTATTATGCAAGGGTTACATCTTGTTATATAAAAGATATATTTTTGATATTCTTGTAATTTTGAGTTTTGCTTTATTATTTTTATTTTTTTGATCCAATATATTAAATATACTCTGATATGATTACTCTAGTTAATTTTATAAACTATAGAAGAATTATAACTAATATTAATTATATTATTATGATCAGACCATATATAATAAATACATTCAATATAAATAGTCATTTCCTATATTTTATTTTGTGGGTTCACCTTAGAGGCATATAGTCTCCAATAAGGTATTTCATGCACGAATGAATGTGATGGCACTGTTGTGGTCATAGAGGTAAACTGATTTTCATGAAAAAGATTCAAGATGAGTTCGTTATTATATTATATATTTAGATAATAGAGCATATAGTAGATACTTTTACAAATATCTTAAAGAGACATAGATTTACCTTGTTTTTTTTCAAGATTGATATTGTGGATTAATATGCACTAGTTTGATAGGGGAATTATAGTTTTTATTATTTTTATTTTAATTTATCCTTTTGATGAACCTCCATCCTATGAATTAGTAAGTACTAATTATTTCGAATTCTAGTATAAAAATAGAGTTGAGAGTGATGTCAATATTTATTTATGAGATATTTTGGATATGGTATCTCTTTGGGGAAATTAAGTATGACAATTTTTTTCACTATTTTTTAGTATTACATTTAGATAGTAATACATATAATCTTTAATTTAATATTTCATGAGTGAACAAAGCACTTATATATGAATTGATTTCTTTTTTTAAGAGAGAATATTTGGGATGAGATGATTAATATATATACATTCAAATAGCACAGTGATCATTGGACATTTTCACGAAAGTGTTGAAGATACCTCAGTTTATTTTTTTTTTTATTTTAAGTTTGATATTGAGAACTATCTGCACCAACTTTACAGTGAGTGTTGTAGTTCTTTTATTGTACTTTTGATAAGAGCATATGACTTATGTATTACACATATCAGTTTTACTCTTTATCATAGTTATTAAATGCATACCTAAATCTTAGGCTCCACTAGGCCCAATCAAAAGCTTTTTGCCTCACATCATGCCATCCTCCCCTACAAAATATATTGTTTTCGAACCCCCTCCCCCTTACAAATCAATTATTCCTAAAGCCCATCAAAAATTAAATTATTTTTAGTCTCCCTTTTCTCACTCCCAAAAATTATAGATAATATGTTTGATATTTTAGAATTTTGCATATTTGTTTGTTAAAATTTTAATATTTTATTTTAGAACTTTGAATATTTGTGTTAATGTAAAATACTAATAATGTTTGATTATTATATTTGATATGTAAAGATTATTATATTTACTAATAGTTAAAAAGTATTGATAATATTAATGAAAAATATATTATTTATATATATATTAGGTAAATTGTTCTTAAACAAAAAGGCCTCTGCTTTAATTGTGCCTTGTATCTCAAGGTCCTAAATAATTTTTAACTTTCAATGTGCTTTATACCTCAAATAACTGTGCTCATTATATAATGAATATGATCTATGATTTTTGAGAGTTTTGTTTAAATTCGTTTTTTTAATGTCATTTCCTTACAATTGTCTTAGAATTATTACAATTATAAATATTTATAAATAAGAAAGTATAAACATAATAGATATGAAAAAATGAGTTGAGTGTACCCCAAGCCAAAGCAGTCAAATCATAGGCAGAATCAATTAGATTAGTTTATTTTTTCTACTTAATATTGTGCAAAATACAATGTTTTTATTTATAACTAAACATAAACACTAATTCCAGCTTTCTTATAAGGAGATTACAAAATGGATCAGGTCTTGTCTAGTTGAAGGCCAATCAATTTTGTTATTTTACTTGGTGCAACTATAAAATATTTATATATAGGAAAATATTATGACTTTCACAATATGAGTTGGCTTAGAAGTAGAAACCATTTATATATATCTTATGATTTGTATATGACTTGTTCAATATATAAAATATAAGTTTTTTTATAATTAATTAAATATGTAAATGTGTAACCCTTATTTTTTAAATATTTATTATTTGTGTATCTTATATTGTTTTCATCATTAAGGTACACTCAATGATAAATAAGTTATAACAAATTTATGTTTAATTAAAATATTAAATTATCTTTTAGATAATGTTCATGGTGATTATTTTTTAATAAAATAAAAATTATTAATTTTTTTAAAAGAACATTATTCCAATTTAAATTATTATTATTATAAATAAATAATAATATTTAAAGAAAATTAAAATAAGCATTCATGGACAAGTCCTATTTGAAACCTAGGGCTCAGTTAGCCTTGTCAAGCCGATCCTTGAGTACCATGACAGATCACATCAAATTTGACCAAGTAAGTTGACTATGCATGATCTATTGTGCTAGGGTGCAACCCACTAATCTTTTTTCAATTTTATGAGATGTAAGCTGTACTTCAGAAAAAAACAAAGGACATGTAATACTCATCACACATATTTTATGTATTTTTCCATTCACATCTCTAATTTTATATTATGTTTCTTATATCTTTTAATCAAAGTAAAATATATATTTTTTTTTCCACATCTTATCTCTCATTCTTGATGGTTTGTAGCCAAGATATACTTGTTAATGATGAGATGAAGATATTTCAGAATATTCATGTTTTCTTAGGACAAGTATATGTAACATATTTATTCTTCTTCTAATATATATGGTTAACATTATTATTATTATTAAAATTGATGATGAGTTGAAGATATTTCAATTCAACTAGATTCTTCAATTATATTTTTAGATAAAGAATTTTGGTACACTCAAATATTTTTTTCGAATTAAGTAGTATATTCTTGTTAATGAATGATTCAATCATTATGAAAATATGTATAAATTTTTTTTGTGTTAAGGTTATTGTGTTGTACACTAATATTAGTCACTTATTGATCAAAGTATAGAATTTTATTCATATTTCATTCAACTTGTAAATTTTGTTAAATTTACTTAATTTCTCATAATTCATTAATTAAGCACAGAATTTTTTTCTTCATAAAAATTTAGAGGTGGTATATGCGAAACAATCATTGATATTTGTACAAACACTAGTTAGTTAATTCTATTTGTAAATTGTAGCATGTTTGATACACGCATGCATCTCGAAATAATTTTTGAGAATTTGATTAACTCTCATTTGTGATGATTTTTTTTGGTTGTGTTTCTCATTTTTTTTTATTGTAAGAATTTGTTTGACTGGGTTTTTTTTTTATTTAGGTAGAAAATTTTTGCATTATTAAAGATGGGTTAATGATTATTCAAATCAATGAGTTGTTCAAATTCAATTTCTAATGAAGAATCGTGATAAACCCAATTATTTGTGTTGGGTCGGGTTATATTTTCTCTTAGTGGGATATTTCTATTCTAGTAATAAATTTTCAATTGGAATATGACAGAGTTTGATCTTTTGAATTATAAACTCAATTAATTAAGCTTAAAATGAGTCTTTCAGTCATTTGATGAGTTGTAGGACACTTGAATTTTTTTTTGATTACTTTGAATGCAGCAAAATTATATGAAACATTAACTATCCAATAATCATCAGATCAAATATATCATATTATTTTTGTATGATAATTTATTAGATTTTTTAAGATAGATAAATTTAAATTTTATTTATGCATTCTTTGATATGTGGAGATATGATTGTTGTGTAGTACTTTTTTTACCAATCATGATCTTACATAATTGTTTGATCATTTGCTTTTTTGTCAAATACTTCATTACACAAATAGGGATTAAAATGTTAGTTATTATACTTTCTGAGAGATAATATTATTTTTAAAAAGTAAAAGATAAATTATTATTTTATGATTCAAAATAGATACGGTGTATAGATTTATGACTATGGTAATGTATTAGCTTTCTCAAATTGATTGACATTGCTTATATTTCTACTATAGATTACATCCTAGGCGACTTCAATTTTTTGTCATTCTTCTGAATTTTATGTTTTGGGATATTTAATTATCATCTTGATGTGGCGCTCAAGTGTTTAGTCTTGTATTTTGCTTTTGTTTTTTTTTTTTTAATTGCATATGAAGTCTAAAAAGTATGAGGGTCTTTCAATTTTTTTTATAATTTATGTATAAGTTGTGCCATCACTCATTTATTGTAAAAATATAAAGTAATTTTTTTCATGTGTGTATTTTGAACTGCAGGCACTTGACATAATAAGAGGGAAAAATATGTTGGTGCTGATGGATTCTTCATTGGAAGAACAATATTCACATGATGATGCATCTTGTTTGGTCGACCTTGCTTCAAAATGTCTTCAATATGAAGCCAGGGATCGGCCTGGTACCAAGTTCCTCCTTACAACAATTGCACCACTTCAAAAGCTGGAGGTGGCCCCTGCTCTTCCCTTTCAGCTATGGATCTCCAGTATAGTTGTTTTCATCTTCTGCTCTGAAGTAATTAATGATCTCTGATTCTTGACTATTCTTTAGGTTGCTTCTCACGTGCTTATGGGGTTGGAAAATAAAGCTTGCTTTCCTATCACCCTTCCTCCATTTGGAAATGCCTGTGCAAGGTTGAATTTCAATGATGTTCATGGAATGTTACTTAAAATGGGCTACAAAGATGAAGATGGTGCAGAAAATGAGGTATGCGAAACTTTTATACATTTGTGTTCTTTCTCTTAGTTTTTCCCATGGAAAATAGAAACAATATTTCATACACACCATATTTGACAAACAAATGGGCATTTAATTTGCTAATGAACATTTATGTGTGCCTCTTAATGTTCTATAAGATGTGCAATACAAATGAAGTAACATAAACTTTCTTATTTTTCTTATAAGAATAAAATTTCACCCTGATGAAGATGCACGTTGTGGTATGACGTATGAGTCAATATATAGAAGTGACCCACGATTTGTTTCTTTTTAAACAATGGTTTCTCTATTACATAAATCAAATCACATAATTAATGTAAAAAAGAATAAAAATATAACTAATTAACATAATGATTCTAACATTTTTTTTTCAAATTGATTTATTAATATTTCATATATTAAGTTTAAAGCAAAAAATGTCAATTGAGTCTTGAAGCTTTAGTGAATATGTTTTCAAGTTAATCCTTAGTAAAAACATAGAAGTCGTATCTAGTACACAAGACTTCTGTTTTAGCATGTGGTAAGAGTGAGGTTAATATCTCGATTATCTTATTTTTAAAAGTTAGAGAGGCTAAATCTGATGAGTCTCAAGCTTGATACCTACTATTCTTGGACAAATGTATTTGTTATTATTAGATAAACTAAAGCACCTCAAGTAGAGGTGACAAGGAAGAAGAGAAAGGAGCACGAGCTCATATGTAAGGGTCATACTTTGAATGTCTTTTTCAATAGGCTATATGATATCTACATCAACATCAACTATATGAGGGAGGGTTAAGAGGCTCTTTTAGAATGAGTACAAAGTCAAGAAAAAAAATACTAAAAAGTTTATTATAAATTTGTTGATAAAAAAATTTTTTTATCACAAATTCATAAGTTATAAGTAAATGTGAATTAAGTTAAGAGTTCTTAAAATTGAACTTTTAGGTGAAAAATTACTATCAAATTGAAATAAGTTAAAAGTTTATTATAAGTAATTGGTATTATTTTGGTCAAATTACCAACAAATTGAAAAGGTTACCAGAAGAGAATTCTCCACAAGAATGACAATTATTCCTTAGTAGAGTTTAAAAAATATTTTCATATTAAGGAAGAAGCAAGATCAAGAGACAAAATGATGGAAGAGTCTAATGGTATGAGTATGACTAATAAAATTAATCCAGCTTCAAAGTTCAATCATCTTAAAGGTAAAAATAATATTAACAAAAAAAATGTTGTGTTATATGAGCATAAAAAAGCCTAAGGGGCTTAAGGGTAAGAAAGATTCTTGTTTTGTGTGTGGAAACCTAAGCATTATTCTAGGGATGGTGAGTATTGAAAAGATCTCAAAAAAGGGTAATGGTGAATGCAATCAAGGAAGAGATCATTGTAATCCTAAGCAATGTGTGTGTTGTCCAAGGGAAAGGAGTAAGGATGGTGATATGATACTTGTAACTTCATTCATGTTACTTATGACAAATCAATTTTCAAGATCCTTGAGATGCAAAGGGAGATCAAGAGATTCAAATGGGCAATGAAGAGAGATCCAAAGTGCCAGGCAATGGTATTATTGAAATTGTTTTTACCTCTGGCAAAATAGTCACCCTTACAAATATATTGTATATCCTCAAAATGGATAGAAATTTAATAATTGGGGATTTACATAGCAAATTGGGTATCAAAGTAGCGTTAATTTAAGTATCTGGTAGGTTAATTTTTACTAAATCATTGAATTTTATGGGATAAGAATATTTTTGTGATGGGTTCATAAAATTTTGTGCTGATGATGATATTAATAAAATGACTTCTACTCTTATTTATGTATTATTCAAATTTTTTATTTTTGTGATATAATAGCCATGTTTTAATTACTATTAAAATGATTATGAAATGTGGTTTGATTGGTTGTGATTCCAATAAAATTTAAAAATTATGAAATGTGCATTAACTTAAAAATAATTAAAAAATATGTTCATAGTATTAAAAAATCATCTAATTATTGGATTTAGTACATAGTGAACTTAATGAACTTTATGGAATATTAACAAGAGGAGGTAATAGTTTTTTTTTTATTTTCATAGATGATGTTTTAGATTTATTTATGTATTCTTGTTTAAAAATAAAAGTGAGTCTTATAATGTCTTTAAAGTTTATAAAGTCAAAGTTGAAAATCAACTAAAAATATATATTTAGGTGCTTAGAAATAATAAATATAGTGAATATTTATCTAGTAAATTCAATTTATTTTATGAAGAATATGGCATGATAATGAATGCACCGCTTTTTATACGCTACAACATAGTGGCATAGCAAAGAAAAAAATTAGAATATTATTAAAAATGATGAATAATATCACCATATGAGGTAGAGGTGTCAAACGGGATGTGTCGGGCCGGCCCCACCCATTTTTTTCAGGCCCGACCATACTTTCCTACCCGGCCAGGCACTGCATAGTTACTATACCGTGCTGGGCCGAATCCTAAATTAAAATAAATTAGGGTTTTAGCATGCCCGAAACCCTAATTTAAAAAAAAATTAGGATTTGGGCGTGCCCGAAACACTAATTTAAAAAAAATATATAGTTTTGGCATGATATCATGCCAATGGGCCATGGTACTGTGCTGGGCCAGACACGTCACGAGGCTCGATTGGTCTCGGCATGGCACGAGGCTCAATTGGCCTCGGCACGAGACCCGATTGGCCTCGACACGGTACTGCACAATTGTGCCGTGGTCGGGCACATCACGAGCCCGGGCATGGGAAATTTCTGTGCCGGGCTGGCCCAGGCACTGCCGAATTGTGTCGTGCCTCGTGTCGGTTCGGCCCGGTCCGGCCCGGTTGATGCCTCTAATATGAGGTATAGAGGTGTCAAACATGACGTACTGGGCCGGTTTGGCCCAACACATTTTTCTCAAGCCCGATCGTGCTTTCATGTTGGGCCAGGCACGATACGTAGAGGTGTCAACTGGGCCGGCCCGGCACGAGGCACGGCACGATTCGACCATGCCTTGGCCGGCCCGACAATGAAATTTCTCATGCCCAGGCTCGTGTCGTGCCCGACCACGGCACAATCGTGCTGTGCCGTGTCGAGGCCAACCGGGCCTCATGTCGTGCCTGGTCCGGCACGGTACCGTACCGAAATAAATTTTTTTAAAAAATTAGGGCTCGGGCGCGCTGAAATCCTAATTTTTTTTAAAATTAGGCTTTCGGGCGTGTCGAAACCTTAATTTTTTAAAATTAGGGGTTCCACGCGACGGTACGCGCTGAAACCTTAATTTTTTTTTTAATTTAGGGTTCGGCCCGACTGCGCCAAACCCGATGGATCATGCCGCAGACCCATGTCGGGCTGAACCCCCACAAAATCGTGCTGGGCCAGGCCGGCACGGTACAGTAACCGTGTCGTGCCTGGCCCGGCACGAAAGTACGAACGGGCATGAAAAAAATGGGTCGGGCAGCCCGGCATGTCCCGTTTGACACCTCTAACGGTATGGTTACTGTACCGTGCTGTGCTTGGTCCGGCACAGTTTTGTGGAGTTCAGCCCGGCACAGTCCCGCGGCACGATCCGCTGGGTTCCACCCGGTCAGGCCGAACCCTAAATTAAAAAAAATTAGGGCTTCGGCGCACGCTGTCGAGCCGAACCCCTAATTTTAAAAAAATGAGGGTTCAGCACGCCCGAAACCTTAAATAAAAAAAATTAGGATTTTAGTGCACCTGAACTCCTAATTTTTAAAAAAATTAGAATTTCGGCACCCCCGTAACCCTAATTTTAAAAATATTTAGGGTTTAGATGCCCCCTGTAACCTTAATTTTTTAAAAAAATTTGGTTTCGGCACAGTACTGTGCCGGGCCAAGCACGACACGAGGCTCGGTTGGCCTCGGCACGGCATGGCACGACATAATTTTTCCGTGGTCGGACACGGCACGAGCCTGGGCACGGGTAAAGTGTTTCTTTTCTATTGTATCTATCATTTTTCTAACAAAAAATAATATGCTAGGGTGTATCCTTATATAATGGGTAAAGTGAGTTGGGATAGTTCACATATCGAGTGTTTCCTTTTCGTGTTGGTGCAAAGGAATATAAGTTGATATCTTGTTAAGGTTATCATGAAATGTCTAATTGATTGATTTCCTATAGGAACATAGATTATAATAATAGTCTCGTCCTAAATTTTCTACTTGATAAAGTAGTTCACATGTATGTATATATGTGCTTTGTTTGCTTATGAAATATCAAATTATAAATTATATGTTTTATTTAACTATCATAGTAAAAACTAGTTAGAGAATAAAGTGAATACTCGATCTTTTTGAGTATGTGCAAATCTAAATTAGCTCATAAGTAATCATAGTATTTGTTTTGAATTTTGCATATGTACAAAGTTTTAAAATAATTATTTGTCTTACTTTTATTTGAGATGAGATTTGTTTATTATAAAAGAAAAAAAAATGTCAATCTTGATTGAAGTTGACATCCAACTCAAATTAATATATCCAGCTAAATTGTAAGTGCTCATTATCATTAAAAGAGATTTAGGGTTTTGAATTTTTTTTTCATGTCTCAGTATACACCGATGTATGAGTGAATCTGTCGAAGAGGATCTAGAAAATTTTTAATTATACTGATTAAATAAGTTATATATGGCCATATAATAATTAAATAATTAATTTTTCTATAATTTTTTTACAAGTATTAGAGTCAACTAGAATAGTAGCATAAGAAAAAAAATTACTTCTTAGTCATTGTAGTATCTGCTAGAGCATGATCAAAAAGATTTAAGAATATCAATTACGTATCACCTTTGTGATAAAATGATTCATCTTTGGAGCATTTTAGCCTCAAGGTTTTTTTAATGAAATTACGACTAAAGATACTTTTGAAGTTGGGTGATTCTCAAGATGTCATCTTTCATAAGCAAAATCATCATGTCATCATAGCTTTTTAGAGAAACAAAAGAAAATTTTATAAACCAAATGAGGTGATTGGTTGTACAAATTTCATAAACTTAGCTCTATAAAATATTTTAGGTCAAATAATATCTTTTGTAATCTATAAATTAAAATTAATTGTGTTACTTGAAATTTAGATGATTATTCCATGTATACGTCTTCTTCAAGTTCATCATGAAGAAAGATATTATTTACATTAATTTAGTCTATCATTTATGTTTGAAGGAAGATGGAGAAAGAATCTCATGTTCTCACAAAAATACTTAAGAATGCTTTAAATTCTTTTGAATAGAAAATATTAATACAAGAGTGATATTTATACGTTACAAGAATCAATCTCAATCATACAATTTGAAGCTATTAAATTCTTATCTAACTTTGATCAAGTTTTATGATAATTTTAATTATTTTTAAAATTCAAAGTTATCATGCTTCTAGATAACTTTAAATAAAAATAAGTTTATATTTTAACATCCTCCCTTTAACTTGATTTTATTATTCTAAGTAAACTTTTTAGCCTAGTTGAGTCTTCTTGCTTGAGTGGCTTGGTAAAAATATCGGCTAATTGATCACGAGTCTTCACATATTCTACCTATAATTTTTCTTCTTAATGCATTCTCTAATATAGTGATAGTGAGTATCAATGTGTTTATTACGATCATGGAAGATTAAGTTCTTAGCCAAAATTATTGTTGATTTGTTGTCCACAAAAATCTTAGTCGGCTCTTCTTGTGGCACACGTAATTCTTTTATTAGATTTTGAAGTTAAATTACATGATAAACACATGATATAGCTGCTACATATTCTACTTCGCATGTGAAAAGAGTGATGATTGGATGTTTCTTTGATGTTCAAGTACAGGCAGGATCTCCCATATAGAATACAAAATTAATGGTACTCTTGTGATCATTTATTTATTTGCTTCAATCATTATCGTTATACCCAACAAACTTGTAATTATTACTAACAGAATAATACAAGCTGAGGCTTGTGGTACCTTTAATATAATAGATGTTTCTTTTTGTTGTCTTTCAATGGGTTGTTATTGGATTCTCCATGTATCGACTAACGAATATAATCACATAAAGAATATCATGTCTTGTATATGTTAGGTAGCACAGACTTCCTACCAAGTTTTTGTAGAGATTAAAATCCACTCTTTTTCATTCCTCATGCTTGAACAAATTGATTTCACATTTTATTGGTGTGTTAACTGGATTAGAGTTATTTATCTTAAAGTTTAAAGTATATCTTTAGCATAGTCTTTTTGAGTGATTAAGATTTCTTTATCTTCTTGCTTAACTTCAATGCCGATGTAGTAAAATATGAGCCTAATATCACTCATTTCGAACTATAGGTGTCAAACGGGCCGTGCCGGGCCGGCCCGACACGTTTTTTCCAGGCCCAACCGGGCTTTCATGCCGAGCCAGGCACGGCACGGAACAGCAACCGTGTCGTGCCTGTCCTGGCATAGTTTTTTGGGGGTTAAGCCTGGCACAGGCCCGCGGCACGATTTGCCGGGTTCGGCCCAGTCGGGCCGAACCCTAATTTTAAAAAAAATTAGGATTTCGGCGCGCCCGAAACCCTAATTCTAAAAAAAATTAGGGATTGGGTGCGCCCGAAACCCTAATTTTAAAAAAAAATATGAATTGGGTGCTCCTGAAACCCTAATTTTAAAAAAATTAGGGTTTCGGCGCCCAGTAACCCTAATTTTTTTTTAAAAAAAAATTAAGCACGGTATCGTGCCGGGCCAAGCACGGTACCGTGCCGGGCCAAGCACGGCACGAGGCCCGGTTGGCCTCGGCACGGCACACACGATTGTGTCGTGGTCAGGCACGGCACGAGCCCGAGCATGGGAAATTTCCATGCCGGGCCGCCCGGCCCGGCCCGGTTGACATCTTTATTTCGAACTTCTTTGTCATCTCTTTTAAAATTTATCAAACATACTTAGATTACTACTTGTAAAGATTAAGTCATCTACATACAAGCATACAATGAGTATTATTATTTTTTATTTTGATATAAATTGTATGCACATATAGATGCTTGATAAAATTTTTTCCTTAGAGGTATTTGTCAATTTGAGCATTCCAAACTTTTTGAGCTTGCTTCATTTCATAGTGTGTATTCTTCAATTTTAAAACTTTATCATCTTTTCCTTTAACTTCATATCCTTGTAGTTGCTCAATATAGACTTATTCTTCAAGGAGACTCTATTTAGGAAGGTAGATTTCACATTCATTTGATGTATTTTTTAATTATTATGAGCAGCTAAGGAGGTAAAAAATCTAACAGTTTCTAATCAAGCAACGGGAGCAAATACCTAATTATAATTGATCCCGATTTTTTGATTATAACCTTTTATCATCAATCTTGCTTTATATCTTTTGATTCTAATTATGATATTTTTTTTTTGATTTGTATATCCATTTCATACAATTGCCTTGTTTCCTTTTGGAAATGATGTTATTTTTTATGTATCATTCTTTTTGATCGTCTTTATTTTTTCATTCATAGTTTGTTTCTAATTTTTTTTTCATGTTACTTCTTGAAAGTTCATATGCTCACAATCAGCAAAGAGACAAAAGAGAGTATGATTGTTTTGGTTTGTATTTATCTCATACAGTTCTTGTAAGTTCCTAAAATATGAAACTCTTTCACTTGAGTTTTCCTTTTCTTGAGTAGTCGTAACTAGAGGTGTCAAATGGGTTGGGCGACCCGGGCCCAACCCGAGGCATGACATGACTCTGTCTTGCCTTTCTCGAGATGACACGGGAATGACCCATGCCCGTGCTCATGCTGGACCTGCTCACTGTACATTTTGTGTCGTGCCTAGGCCAACCAGGCCGCAGGGCGAGCCAAGCACGGCCCGGTAGTATGACCTGTGGCCATGGTATCTCAACACAAGCTGAATGATGCCCTGATCTAGCCCCACCCCCCTGACTTGAAGCCGATGTTTAACTGATCTAATATTTTCATCGGACCCATAACCCAACCCTTGGTCTTTTTCCGCAACCCCCCCCCCCCCCAATTAGTTTCAAAAACCAAAGCTTCTAGATATTTGGACCGTTCCGGTCAGTTCGACAATCGAACCGACCCAAAGGTAAAAAAATATATATTAAAATTCAAATCTGAGCCCTTGGATTTTAACTCCAAAAATTATGGGGCAGAATGTGATAGCCCTAAGGATTCTGCCCATTTTTAAATAATAATAAATTTAAAATAATCAAGAAAAATTATTTTTTAAAAAAATATTTTCTTTATATAAAATTTTTATCCCCCTTATTCTAGGATTTATGTTTTCAAAACATTAATTTTTTTCTCTCTTGGGTTCTTAATTTGGGTTTTGGGGTTTTTGTTTTTAGTATTTTGCTTTTCGGGACTCGGGTGTGTTGTGGTGTGGATTGTGGTGTGCATGCGGTGCAGACATAAAAAAACTAAAATTTACATATTATGGTTTATGAGTATCTTTTTTATTAATTAGTTTTTTAAGTTTTAAAGTTTTATATTTATTATCTTCTTCTCTCTAGTCTAGTCTCTCTCTCTCTTCTAATTCTAACTCTTAAGTTGAATCTAAAAAATAAAAAAATTGATAAATAATAATTTTAATAATGAAAATAAAATTAATTATAATACGAAAAACTTACGAAAAGGTTCGATGTTACCGAAATTTTAGTTTCTCCAGTCGTCTCATTCCAAACATCTAAAAAATAAAAAACTAGAAGAATTTTAGTAATTTGGATTCACTTTAAATAATAAAATAAAAAAAATATTAGAGATACTGAAAAAGAATCGACATTGTACAAATATTATAAAATAATATTAACATGTAAGAGTTCATGTGGGATTGGACACTTCATAAATCATGTCGAACTATGCACCAAAAAATATGGTATATTAGATTCTAGGCATACTTAACTCAGTGGTTAGTATTTTGAGGCTGGATTTAATTTAATCTCAAACTTTATCCTCTTCATATACCACAACAAATTAGAGAGGGAAAACTTTATTAAATTGATCATCGTGATGAGTCTTGTGATTAGATTTTTGGAGGATCCAAGAATAGTCAGTATTATGCAGACATATTTTCAGCCTACATATAGTAGGATTATTATGTCCACATCTATGAATGATATTCTGAAATATTATAAGTTAGAAAAATAAATAATAATTAATGAATTTAGGGAATATAGTGGAGTAGTGTCTTTGATGTTCGATATCTAGATTAGTCGTAATAATATATCTTATGAATATCTCACCGTTCACTATGTATATTATAAATAGATACTAAATAAAAAAAAATATTAAGATTTTTCTGAGATTCTCCATCCTTATGATGACTAAGTCATTTTTGAGAGTATAATAAAAATCTTTAGTGAATATAAAATTCAAAATAAAATATTTAATATTACATTCGATAATGTATCTAATAATTGAGTAATGGTTAATATGTTTGTTAGGAGTCTTAGAGATGGATCATTAGAAGATATTTTTTACGTTGAATGCATGTGTCATGTCTTTAACCTGATAGTACAAGTAGGGATGAAGGTGTACTATTGTTTTAGAAAATATATCTATCTCACTAAAATATATTCGTATGCCTCACAGACAATAGGAATTCGGTAGTCTCTATTTTTCTGTCTTAAGAAGAAATTTCAATCGGATATGAGGCACTGTTAAAATTATATATACTTAATATTGGAATCATATGTTGAATACGAACACGTGATATCAGACTATGTTAATAGTAAAAGTAAAGAACTTATTATCGATGACACTTACTGGGCTATAAGAATTTTATTTATAAAATTCCTGAAGATTTGTTATAACACGACGAATATGTGTTCGTCAGTTTATATTCTCATGATTTTTATTGTACTCAGGTATATATGTAATATTAGTAGTATATTTAAAAAGTATCGAGATGACCTGATATTTAGCGATATGGTTGTAGAGATGAAAATTAAGTTCTTAAATTATTGGTCCACTATTCTGTCTCTTTATTGTCTGGCTATCTGCATTGACCTTAGGATTAAAATTGGAATGGGTGGAGATGTTTGACATATATTTTTTTGTGCATGAACCAGGAAGACCCACATGAAGGGTTCATTCACGAGAAGTTGACTAAGTTCTTTACATACTGTGATACTAGGTATGGTGGTAATTGTAGTGAGACTCTAAGTACGGACATGGATACCATATTCGGAGATAATTTTTCCATTTAGGTAGTTAGGAGGAAACAAGGTGAACTGTCGAATAGCAGTGAGCTATCTTGGTACTTATATTTTAATTACTGCTCGATCCTATTAGATTTTGATACTAAGAATCTTGATATATTTTAGTGGTAGAAATCATATGAGTTTACATTTTCCATGTTATCTTAGATAGCATTTGATCTATTGACTCCTTTAGTATTTAGCATAGCATATGAGTCTATTTTTTCAGTTGTAGTAAATATTTTTCGGATAGGAAATCAAGATTACGACTAGATATTATTGAAGCTTTAGCATGTATGAAGGATTAGAAGGGTTTGAGCTTGGGTATTTTGGATGGTACTGGGACTTCAGCAAAAGCAGGTGAGTTGATTATTGATGATGGTCCATGTGATATTGATATTGAGAATAATTTGACGCTTGATGACGTAGATGATTAACGGATTGAGAATATGAGACACTGATATTTGATATTAGATTTTAGTTTAGTCATTTATATTGTATTTATGTTTGTTTACTTTTTATTTGCGATATTACTTTAAGTTTGTGGATTAATACTTAAATATTAATTTTTTGTAAATTTTTTTGTGCATTCATATTTAAGTTTGTGGATTAAAATTGGAATGGATGGAGATGTTTGACATATATTTTTTTGTGCATGAATCAGGAAGACCCACATGAAGGGTTCATTAACGAGAAGTTGACTAAGTTCTTTACATACTGTGATACTAGGTATGATGGTAATTGTAGTGAGACTCTAAGTACGGACATGGATACCATATTCGGAGATAATTTTTTCATTTAGGTAGTTAGGAGGAAACAAGGTGAACTGTCGAATAGCAGTGAGCTGTCTTGGTACTTATATTTTAATTACTACTCGATCCTATTAGATTTTGATACTAAGAATCTTGATATATTTTAGTAGTAGAAATCATATGAGTTTACATTTTTCATGTTATCTTAGATAGCATTGGATCTATTGACTCCTCTAGTATTTAGCATAGCATATGAGTCTATTTTTTTAGTTGTAGTAAATATTTTTCGGATAGGAAATCAAGATTACGACTAGATATTATTGAAGCTTTAGCATGTATGAAGGATTAGAAGGGTTTGAGCTTGGGTATTCTGGATGGTACTAGGACTGCAGCAAAAGCAGGTGAGTTGATTATTGATGATGGTCCATGTGATATTGATATTGAGAATAATTTGACGCTTGATGACGTAGATGATTAATGGATTAAGAATATGAGACACTGATATTTAATATTAGATTTTAGTTTAGTCATTTATATTGTATTTGTGTTTGTTTATTTTTTATTTACGATATTACTTTGAGTTTGTGGATTAATACTTAAATATTAATTTTTTGTGAATTTTTATTTTATATTAGTTTTTATTCATATTTAAGTTTTAATATTTTATTAATTCATACATTGATACATATTTAGTTTTTAAATCTTAGTTGTTTATTATAATAAATAAATTTATTATTTTATAATATTTAATTAAATAAAAATTTAAAAATTATTTATTTATTTAAAGTTAATTAACTTTTAATATTAACTAAAAACAAAAACTTTTAAAGTATATAATTAAATAATAATAAGTTAATTTTAAAATTTAAATTCTATAATTTTTTTAAATATTCTAAATTAAAAAAATTAAAATATTTTAAAATTTAAAACCTAGCCTAAACGGGCCAGAACTGGCCTATCCAGGCCTAATCTAGCACAGTATCATCACTGCTGGGCCGATGGGCCGTGCATGGCCTGTTGATGAAATCGTGTCGGGCCAGGCACGACATTGTGGCCTAGTTGGACCACCTAAAATTGGTCTGAGCCGGCCCGACCCAGTCCGTTTGACACCTATACTCTCAATTGGTAAAGTTGGTGGGGTTGTAGACTTCTTTTTTGTTTGTTCTATCTTTGAATGTTCCATATCATATTCTTTGACATATGGGAAGAATTTGTAATTTTTATCCTGTTATTTTCAGTCGTATTCTTTTTTTTCATCAAATATGACATCTCCACTAATAACTGTCTTCCAAGTATTATGATTATAAAGCTTGTAGCTTTTAAAATTTGTATCACAATTGATGAATATGTATTTTAGCTTTTATATTTTAGCATGCTTCTTTGTTCATCATGGACATGCACATGAGCTATGCTTTCGAAGACTCGTAGATGAGAAATGCTTGGCTTCCTTCCACTCCAAGCTTATTGTGATATTTTTTTCCATATGTTTCTTGTTGGAGATCGATTGAATAAATACACGGTTCATATAATTGTTTCCGCCCATAACTCCTTTAGTAGTCTCTTGTATTTAAGCACGCATCTTCCCATATCAAGGAAAATTCTATTTTTCTTTTTCACTACTCCATTTTGTTGGAGAGATCTTGAAATTGTGAGGGGTCTTTGAATTATATGATCTTCACAATATTTTTAAAATTTATTCAATATAAATTTTCTTCTACGATCTTATCTTGTGACTTTGATTACGAGTCTACTTTTTTTCTCAACAAGAATTTTGAACTTCTAGAAATTTTCAAGCACATTTGATTCACCTTAAGAAAATACACTCATGTTTTTCTTAAAAAATTATATATAAAGAGAAGTAAATAGTTATTTTTACTAAGTGAGTTTAGCTTGATTGGATTCATACATCCGTGTGTATGACTTCTAGTGACTTTTGAGCTCTTAAGTTTGACTCCTTTAGAAAGCTCTTCTTGAATTGCATCCTAAGTAAACATCATTCACATACTTGATCAGGATGACTAATGGCTGGTAGTATTCTCAATATTTATTTCTCGGAGAGTAATTTCAATCCTCTAAAGTTGAGATATCAAAATCGAAGATACCAAAACCAAGTTGCATCTTTCTTATATGTCTTTAGATACTTTGCATTTTCACTTTGAATGATTAGCATGAATATTCTATTTTTTGATATTGACACTTTGACAATTAAATTATTCTTACTATCTCTTATAGAGCGATTATTATTTTTTAGATGAATATCATAATTTTTCTTTAAAAATTATCCTAAAACGCAAGATATTACTCTTTATGTTTGGCACATAATAAACATTAGAAATGAATTGATGATTTCCATTCTTCAATCAAATGAGAATGTTATTTTCTACTTTTCATCATTATCTTTGATTCATTTTCAAAAATAATATTATCATTAACCGATTCATCAAGCTCCACGAATATTATTTTTCCCACAAATATGATTGTTTGCACCAGAGTCAAGGTATAATGAATTATCTTCATCTCTTGCATTGCCCTTATAAGTTAGCAGCAAGGTTCAATTTTCTTGATTTTTTTCTTCCACATAGTTGGTATTCTCTTCGACTCTTTTATTATTTGGAGCTCTATATTTTGAAGTATAATGATCAGTTGTAATATTTGATGTTCGACTTGTCATACCTCGATCTATAGTTATCTCTTCCATGATCTCTTATTGAGCTTTCTTCCTTTTGGACATTATAGGACTTCCAACCTTGTCCATGCCCACGTTCACGATCTTCTTTACTGTGGCCTCTTCTTTGGTGCTGCTTTCTATCATTTTTGACATTGTCTTCTTTAGTTAAATCAATGAGTCTTGAGTAATTATTTTATGATCCATTCTTCTTCTTTTTCTTTTCTTCATAGGCTTGTAAGAAACTCAATAACTATTCTATTGTCATGGCTTCCAAGTTTTTGATTTCTTCAATAATAGCAATAATATAATTGAATTTTAAATTTATCGATCGAAAATTTTTTTTTCATAATTCTTATATCACTTAGTATTTTATCATTTCTTTTTAATTGATTTGTCATTGTTATGATTTTAGAGAATTAGTCTGAAATGACTTCTCTTCTTTCATATTCAAAGCTTCAAACTTAGCTCTCAAAGTTGAAAATATACCTTCTTAATCGGATCTGCTTCTTTATACAAGATTAGAAGATTCTCCCATGTTTTTTTTTTGTCGTCTTTGCTCTTGAAATTTTCTCAAATATATTTTTATCTAATTCTTGATAAATTAGAGAGAGAATCTTCTTGTCTCTCTTTTTTGAGTTTATTAAACTATCTTTTTGAAATTGATATAGATTATCTTTATTATTTGATTATTTGTGATATTTTTTCATTATATCTCGCGCATCTTGTAATCTAAAGAGGGTATTCAACTTGATGCTCCAGTTATCAAAGTTCTTCTTATGGAGTACTAAGACTTGGAAGGGGACCATACTGCTACTTATAATCTCTATAAAAAGATATTGAAGTTGGATTTTGAATATACAAACAAATACTATGAGATCTCAAGATAATTTTTTATAATGTGGAAGATCAATTAATAGTTCAACCACGGAACATACTCAATTTTTTTAGAGACCCAATATTCTTTTCTCCTATATCAGTTTGTTGAAAAGAAGATAGAGGAAGATGGACAAAGAACCCTATACTCTCACAAAAGAACACTTAGAAATATTTTAACTCTTTTGAATAAAAAATATTAATATAAGTGTGGTATTTATAGGTTAAAAGAATCAATCTCAACCACATAATTTCAAACTATTAAATTCTCATCTAACTTTGACTAGGCTTGTATGATAACTTTGAATTTTTTTCAAAATTCAAAGCTATAATGCTTCTAAATAATTTCAAATAAAAATAAGTTTATATTTCAACAATTTATCTATGAGATATTATCAGTGAAATAAAAATTTGTACGGAGATCAACTTAGTCATTGGAGAGGGTATCTTAGCAATTCACATTAAATATCTGAGTGAACCTCTTACGACAAAAAAACTTCAAGACAGCCTACTTTCTTATTTGTACTTTTATTAAGGCTAAGGTACTAGTTCCTAAGAATAATTCTAATACAACAAATCTAGTATTATATTGTGTAAGATAATATCTAAGAATAAGATATGAATATCATAGTATCAATAAAATAAGTAGTAAAAAAAGTAAAAATAATGAAGATATAGTTAACAAGTGACTCTCTCTTCTTTGATGGGCTAATTGAAGCTACAGAAGAATAATATTAAGTAATAGGTTCAAGTATATCTTCTGGGGTTTTACTCTTCTTTGGCTTGCTAAAAAATAAGTTATACTTAAATAAAGTAACATTAGCACTTAGTAATACATCTTTTAGGCTTTGATAAAAAATTTATTCTTTTTTTGAATGCTAAAATAATCAATAAAGATACATCTCAAAGTCTTTTGAGTCATTTTATTTTTGGGGAATAATCATTAATGAAATAAGTACTCTCAAAATTTTTGTGAGAGTGATTAAATAATATGTTTTCGGGGTGTAGGATCTGAAAGTGCTCATCAATGAGAAATGAAAAAAAAAAAATTGATGAGATAATTTATGATTAATATTGTGTCTCTCTAAAATCATTTTAATATTCTTATCAAAGATGAAGGTTTGAGTTGTTTCACTTTGATTTTTATTTTTTATTTTTGCAACACTATTATGTGAGAGTGCACCAACACAAAAAATCTGTCTAACATATATTCTAATGCAACATTATTTATTATTTGTATTTTTATTAAATTAATTTTTTATTATTTTATGAAATAACTAAAAAATTGAAAAAAATTATAATCTAAGTGAAAAAAAAACAAACAGATAAATCATATATAGTCATCTATAAAAATAATAATATATTTAATTTTCTTGGTTTTCATTTCCACTTGATCCTTATACGTTTCTATGTCTCAGATCAAATGAATCCTTACATCAGTTTGACTAATAAGATATAAAATAGATATTCTTCATAAAATAATTCAAAATGAGCTATAATGCTTTAATGTGTAACGATTAGAATTTACTTCTTAATATTTAAAGATCAAAGTTACTTTTTTAAGTGTACTTAATTTGTACAAGATATTTTATTTGAACGTCACTAAATTATATAATATAATTAATTATAATTTTATTAGTTATTCTAGTGCTTATAGGTAGTACAAGTATTATTCATCTATGGCATTTAGAATAATTATTAATATTGATATTATGCTTAGAGTTCACATTAATACCATAAATCAATCAACAGATATCTTTATGAAGAAGTTGAAACATTCTTAGTATTCTTTTTTTCCATGAGGTGTGATAGATATATGCATATTAGCTCGAGTGAGATGTTGAAATGCATAATATTTTTATTATTTATAATATTTTTTTTTTATATTTTTTGTATGTCTGGGCATCTTCTATCTAATCTAAGTAGTAGTGTTCTAAAATTGATGTGCATTAGGACATCATGGTGTGTTGCAAGTCGTGTGTATATATGCATCATTGGATATATATATATATATATATTGAAAATATTATTTTGGTACGAATTATGGTGGAAGTGTCTTCATTCTGAGCAGTGGGTCTCAGTTTTGAGACTTGTTAGATGTAATTTTTCTGATTTTTGGAGATAAAGTTGTCAAGACATTAATCTCCTATAGTGTCCGTAATGTTGTGTGTGTGTGTGTGTGTGTGAGTTAACATCTAAAGGGCTTCATCTTGCATCATGCAATGCTATTAAGCAGCCTACTTTGCTTTGCATGCAGCTTTCCTTTCAGGAATGGACGCAGCAAGTGCAAGATATGTTGAGCACAAAGAAATTTGGAGATATAGCATTCCGGGATCAGAATTTCAAAAATGCCATCGAATGTTATTCAAAGGTAATCACGATTTGAGTGGTTCGGTCATGATTCATTTGTCGTAGATCAGTACCCACGCACAACATGCAAGTCTGTCTCGCTCACGCATCAGCCATGACCACATCTTGCGTGCTTTTCTTTTTCTTTTCTGGGAGCAGCTAATAAGCACGATGTCGGTTCCCTCGGGGACTGTGTTTGCAAGACGGGCCTTTTCTTACTTGATGATGGACCAGTCTGAATTAGCATTGAGGGATGCCATGCAGGCGCAAGTGTGCATGCCCGAATGGCACGCAGCCTTCTACATGCAGGCTCTTGCGCTCTTCAATCTCAAAATGGAAACTGATGCAAAGGACATGCTTCATGATGGGGCAAAATTTGAAGCTAAGTGGCAAGGCACACGACACAGTTGAGCATAATCCTTGTATCCTTTTCGTCCTGATCTTCTGTTTCTTTTCAAGGTCGTGTGGCTTTTGTTTGAGCTCCCTTAATTAGAAAGCCAGCTTGATGAGGGCAGATGCTTAAGTGTAGTAGTGGAACATTGGGTGTTAGGTTTGAGAACACATCTTTAGACTACTTAATTATCCTGTATCCTGCTTGATGGTTCAAGCTTAGACTATTTTAGATAGTTGGTAGTAAGGCTTATATGACTACACAATCCCGCACATTTTTCTTTTGTTTTTTTTTTTTTTTTTTTTTTTTTTTTTTTTTTTTTTTTTTTTTTGTTTTTTTTTGTTTTTTTTTGTTATTTTTGTGTTATTTTTGTGTTTTTTTTTTGTTATTTTTTTGTTATTTTTTTTTGTTATTTTTTTTTGTTATTTTTTTGTTATTTTTTTGTTTATTTTTTTGTTTTTTTTTTTGTTATTTTTTTTGTTATTTTTTTGTTATTTTTTTGTTATTTTTTTGTTATTTTTTTGTTATTTTTTTGTTTTTTTTTGTTTTTTTATTTGTTTTTTTATTTGTTTTTTTTTTTTGATTTTTTATTGTTATTCATTGGTTTATTTTTTTTGTTTTTTTTTGTTTTTTTTTCTTATTGTGTTTATTTAATATAAAAATAACTTTATTAGATATTATTAGAGGTTTTGTTACGACCAATCAAACAATAATTTTTTTACAAATATAGATATTCAAGTCATATTATGAATTGGTGATTATTTTAGATATGAAATTAGTAATTGGTTAATCATTCTTTTTAATGTATTGATAAAGTTAAAACATTGTGAGATTCATGAATTTAGGGTATATTAGTTAAAATAATTAATATTTAGGGTTGGTAAGTTTAATAATTAATATAAAGTAATTGAATATTATAATGACAAATTTACCCTTCTAATAGGTTGCTCCAACTAGTATTTTATTTTCTCATTTTAAAATATTTTATAAATTAAATCATATTTTTTTTATCATTCAAATCTTTTTGAGTTTTTTTAATTATAAAATATTTTTAAAACACATATTATTAGGGAAAACCAATGGTCGGATGCTAGTCACATTATTAGTCACATAATAAAATATTTTTGAGTTTTTTATCATATTATTAGTTATATTATTTTTAATTATAATTTTTTTATTTTATTTTAGTTGGATATTTTTGTTGAATGAAATCTGAAAATAATTTTCTTTCTTTTAGGAAAAATAGAAATTGAATAAAACAGAATTAAATAACTGATGTGCAACTATACACGTTTACATGTAAATTATATAATAATATCCAACTGCCAAAAAATAAATGCATCAAGATCCACAAGTTTTTTTTTTCTCTTTATTTTATTTTATTATTTTTTATTTTTTTAAAATGTTTTGTATTTTTATTGTTTTTCATTTTAATTATTTTTTTATTTTTTTATTTTTTTATTTTTTTTTATTTTTTTTTATTTTTTTTATTTTTTTTTATTTTTTTTTATTTTTTTTTTATTTTTTTTTTATTTTTTTTTTATTTTTTTTTATTTTTTTTTATTTTTTTTTTATTTTTTTTTTATTTTTTTTTTATTTTTTTTTATTTTTTTTATTATTTATTTATTTTTTTGTTTATTTGAAAATGCTTGGGAACACATTGCAGAAGTGCAGGACCCAAAACAATTAGTAATACTAAGTAATAAAATAATAATTCCAAAGAACCCAAAAGCTGAGCCAGCAAACCAAGTCATTCATGTCCTCCGTCACTTCAAAATCCTTTCATGCTTGTGTATATTGTTTTGTGTTCTTATAGAATGCTAAGAACAAAAAACCCATGATCGAGGAGGCCTTGTTTTTGTGTTCACGTATCTGCATTTTTGCTTAAAACAAAACTAATTTTCATTTTAGCTCATCTCCAATGACTAATGAGGCATGTACTTTTCATCCAACACAGCATCTCCAAGAATCATAATTATCTTGCAACATGTATCCAAGACACATATATTGAACATCCTCAATATAATCTAAGGAGAGGGTGAGAGTAACATAATTCTTCAATGCCTTTTTTCTTGTTCATATGATATATCAACCAACTATCTGATGATGTTGAGGTAGTACGTGATCATTATTTTCTTATCAAAAGTTGATCATCCATACACATTTGTGATTTTTTTGAACAAATACTTGTTTTTTTCTCACAGAGTACTTATTTGGTCCAGACAAATTATAAATGAGTATCATACATGGAATGTGCATTTTTATCTCTCACGGCCATGTGTTTTTTTTTTTCACTATTTTTTATTGATCCTTATCTTACTTACATGGCCTATACTATCCAACATTCACATGGATAATATTTGAGATATGTCGGCCATCTCTCAGAACCAACTGGTATATGTGTTTAGCACCAAACATACATCACTAACACATAATGCCCACAATGTCTCATAATTGCCCATTATACTTATGTAATAGTTACTTTGTAACATGAAATGTGACTTCCAAATCAATTAGTTAATCATTCTTCTGACTCATCTTGTTTGTACGGCCAATAATATTGACCAGGGCAACGTCATTCTTCATGGTAAAAGAATTCATCTCTATCTTTGTATCATCTCCTCTCGTATGCTTATATCATTTCTTCTAAAATTGTATTTTTTTTTTCTGATATCTCATTACACTTTGGAGAGTAAGGAGAGGTTGTTTCATTGATGATCATCCTAAGCATTTTGATCTTTTTACTTGATGATTTTTAACTCCATTCTTGTACTTGATGAAGGTATCTCTTGTTTTATTTTATTTTTTTCAAAGTAGATCCACCTCCACCCTCCTCAAGTCCTTGAACACGATGCAACAGGGAACCAACATCTTATCACTAGGATTCAACAACTAGAACCCCACGTTTGATGCACTACTTCATCGTGATAAGGTACATCTCATAAGAAGTGTGCTATGGTCAAGGATTAAAATATCAATTTTTATGGATATATCGGTGCTTGGATTTTACAGATATATCAAATATATCGAAGATATATCGGTGTGTATTTGTATATGAGCACCAATTAAGGATAGATATATCGGTCTTAATGAATATATCGATACTTAGAATTTATGGATATATCGGAGATATATCGATGGATATATCGGAAATTTTTATCATTGGCTATGATAGATGTGGCAAAATACTACAGCAAGAAAATTGATGAACTAATTTGCTACAAGAGTAATGTAGTGGTGCCAGTGACTCAAGGATTGCATGGAAAATCTTCAAATCAAAACTAAAAATTAGTGGTATCAGACGCTACAACAATTTGGTAGATGATTCAAAGTGATCAAATACAGTGGGCTATAGACTTGACATTGCCTTGATTTTCAATTCGTTCAACATGGTTTCTAGGCTTTGGCCTAGAAACCATGGACAAGTAAGCCTTGGCCACATTAAATAATGGATGAATAAGTTGGATACCACTTACGTTGCCAGTCACAATTGGACATTAAAAAAAAAATTAATTCATGTTGGCATGAACCAACATGAACAACAAGACCTGCTCTAGGCTCATCACTACCTGGCATGACCCTATAATTTGTGGGTTAACCATGCCATGCTAGCCTACTAGTCTAGTTTCTCATGTCATGTTAGGCACATCATGGTAAGCATCTCTTACTAGGCATGGCATGGTAAGCTTCCCATGTCATGCCCAACATGGCACAATAGCACGACCATACAACATTGCAATGGATCATGCCGATACTGCACAACTCATTTGTCACATCTAACTTATCTTCATAAATTCTCTCATTATCAAATATCTATATGTACTTTTTGATGTCATTCTTCATATGCCCTTATCATCTATTAATAGATTAGTGACAGCTAGAAAATCTGTCACTTTAGAAAGATTTAAAATCCATACTATCTTTTATCTTCGAGAATCAAAGCAATTCATTATTGATTTTTTTATCAAGTTGAACATAATTAACTCTTACATAATATGTTTTTCTTTACATATCATCTAAATTTACATAGAACTCATTTATAACCAAGGCATTTCCCCGTTCTCTATGCGTATAAAATATTATCTAATTTCACTTCTTGATAACATCGCTAAAAGAAGTAATGAACTCACTGAATCCACTCTCTCCATTAAACTTTTTCTTGCAAAGCATGCAATTCATCTATCTTTGCCCAATTTTTATAACGAAAGTCACCCTTGGCACCACAACTTTAGGCTGCATCGATGTGGTGCAAAGTCTATGTGACATTCTTCTTTGGTGATCTTCATTATATCATCAAGTCAACAAACAGTGAGGATTTTGGGATGTTGTCATGGCATTAATGGGAGATTAGAGTTATATTATAAATGAGATTTGGGAGTAAAGTATTTATAATCACACCTTCATAATTTAAAGTCATGACAATTTGGGTTTAATTTTTCCTATGTAAATGGATAGACATGGCTCTAGGGAAAGCAATATCCTCAAAGTCACATCATTGCATTTAAATTGTGGTTTTCCCACATAAATTCTATATTAATCTTCTTTCTATATTATAAAAGTCATAGCTCTGAAAAGTTATCACAACATTGTCATTCATCTTATTTGATACCTTTTATTTCTATAATACCAAAGTCATTGCTTAAAAAAACTATCATGGCTTTATCATGTGGCCTCTGATAAGTTTTTTATTTTTGTAACACCAAACTACAATGTCATGGCTTTGAAGAACTACTATGGCTTAGGAAAAAAAATTGAATAGATGTTAGTTTGAATCTACTATTCTTTTGTATGTGGCAGTGAGTATAAGTGTAGCTATGTACATCTAATATTTATTCTCACACCATCATAATTCATCATACAAACTAGAAAATAATTATTTGGTTGCCTCTCAAGTAGCACTATGTTTAACATCTATAACTATATTTTTTTTAAAACTTCCTCTTTTCCATCAAAAATCTCTATTATTTAAGCAAGCTTTTCAATATACTATTTTACTTTCTTCTTCTTTATATTTTTTGGTATTATTTGTAGAAAATGGAGGAATGATTATCTTTATTCCTTCATTCACATGCTTGAGTTTCTCTTTTTTATTTATTTGTCTTTTCTCCTTAGTCTTGGCATTATAAAAAGATCTTGAATTTTTTAATTGCATGAGCACACAAGTCATCAACTTTCTTCAATTAAGCTGTCAAAGTTTTATAATCTATTTCTACTTCTTCCTCGTAAATATTTTAAGCAATATTTTTGAAATCATCATCAAGATTTTCCATCATTATTTTTTATATATTATCTATGGAGATTGTATTTCATTTCATCTTCTCTTTGGATAGTTGAATCTATAGCTTTCAGGTCCTCTTCTAAAGTTTCATCCATAACTAATTCCTCCTTCGCTATATAGATTTCAAATGAAACATTTTTTTTAGACTTAAACCAATTTGTGACTTTTTCTTCCTCGCTATTTTGTCTCATAATTTCCTCTTCACAAGCATTGACTATCCTCATGTCTCCTATCAACTCTTCGAGTTTACTCATCCAATAAGATACTGAAAATGGTTGAGACTCATAATTTGTCATCTCCTCATAGCTTTTACACCCATAATTCCTTTGATTCTCTTCTTACTATTAATAATGTTAATAATGATTATCATAAGGTTCAAAATAAAATTTACTTCCCTGAGCATAATAAGTCTCATCATAATTATAGTTTGGGACATTTTTGCTCATTGGTATCATTTTCATCATATTCTCATAGTATTTTAAGATAGCTTGTATGGAAGACTTGGTAATAGTAGTTATGCATTCAAATTTGATATAAGGTGGCTAGAAAGAAAGAAATTAAAAAGAAAAACAAAAAAATATGCAAATAACCCCAAAAGATAACTATCCACATTCAGTTAAGGTAACATGACTTTGTCAATTGATTTCGAAATATTTATCAAATATAATGCTAACTAATTTACTAAAAAGAATATATTCTTTTATAAAAATAATTATGTTACCTCATATTAACTAACTAAATTAAATAATCTCTAGTAATGATGCCAAAAACATATTGCAAGTTTATTATTCCACCTAATTTAATCGATTAAACAGCATTTCAAAAGTTCATTAAAGAATGTATCTCATCAATTGAGATCCTAAAGTGCATAGGTCATACAAGTAGTATGATAGACGTTCATTCAAATTTCAATCCATAGAGATTGTATTGACAATTCAACTATTCAATAAGATGGAACTAATTTTTAGTAGAATGGATATTTAGATTGTTAAATAATTTTAGATCAATAGTTTATTTATTTTATTTATGTAATACAATTAATTTGTTTGATATATATATATATTATGCTAGACAAGAAATGAAGGTTGAGTATTATGTAATGACTTCTTATCCAAATAGCATATAAGGTGGTTCTCACATTTTTGCCCTTCCCTATTGTGGTCCTCTCATAATTGACTCCTTGGTACATCACCACTAAGATAATTTATTTTTTTGTGAAAGTCATTCATAATCTCATATTTTTTTAGGCAACTTCATCAATTGTGTTTAATAGTTGCTTCATACATAAACTCTTATTTACCAGTCTCTATTATCTTAAAGATCAACAATTAATATTAATTTGTAAGTATTTATACTTTCAGTTTCGTAAGTATCATACTTTTATAATTAATATGTATTTCCTTCAAATTTCACGAGTGGAAACTATATGAGTAGAGGAACTCATAAAGATTGTTACCACCTTGCAAGTTACCATACAATCATGTATGTCTCAAGGATCTTATGTCATTCTTCTTCTCAATATTGATGCAACTCACACACTAGATATGAACCTCTTCAAGAAATATCCTATATAACTTTTATTCCAATTGAGATCTAGTTCCTCTAAGATATGTACAATGAATTGGTATGTAAACATATTCATGCTTACAGCTTCATAAGCATCATGCTTATGATGATTCAATAAACTCAAACTTTGGGATTTTACATGTAGGTTTATGTCATTGATTACATTTAGAAAAGCTATCACTGCCTTTTTATTGTATACACAAGTGAGTCTCATAAAATTACCTATCATTATCAACCATGATAACCTCTCATAACCTTGTCGCCATTAGTTAAAACACTAATTCAAGTTTTATTTAATCACTATTTATTAATATTTATAACATAAAATATTATCAAATATTATTATATGAATCATTCAAACTAATTATATCACATAATCCAAAAAAATACAAACTCTAAACTATGCTAATTTTATATAAATTTTTACATTAATCCATATTGAAGTATTTGAGAGTAGTGCCCCCGTCAACTCTAGGTATTAGCATTGGGGATGTATCCCTTACTTTTAGAACCCCTAGAAAGTGTGAAATTCATCCTAGGGTTTATTGTTGTCATGATTTTTGCTTGATTTATATACTCAAAAATTCTTAAAAATTCTCTAGTTTCCACTCATATACTCGGATGACTTTGCATTTATCTAAGTATAAAGTAATGATTTTTAGGTATATGTCACAACTTTAGCCTTCATCTCTTCTGCTTGAGATTGCAAATCTCTGTCCATTTCTTTATTCATCGTTGTTATATCATTGTGATGCTTTGTAGAGGTCATGAAATTTCTGCATTGGCCATTTTTCTTTCTTGATATGTATGCATCTACGGCATTGAGAACTAGCCACAATTCTTACACTTAGCTTGTACATAAAGCCACAGTTATGCATTTCTTTGAGGACAAGAATCACAACTTTAAAAATGGGCATACTCGAATAATATCTTTTATAATATTTCGTGTCCCAAAAGTTATAATTTTGAATAATTATCATGGCCTGGGCTTGAGTACCTGTGGCTCTAACTTGAGATTACTGAGTCATATAAAGATAAAATTATGGTTCTATATAATTAGTCACAACCTTAAACACTAGTGTGATTCTTGTTTGATATGATAAATATTTAATATCACCGTTATTATAATTTTATGAGCTATGTATGACTATGACTTTATGATAATATTATAGTCATTGAAAATATGTCGCATAGTAGAAAGATTATACTAACAATAGAGTTGGATCATGTCATATAAGATTTTGCCAAATAACTATTTTTTTTATTGCCAATAATTAGTTAAACGAAGTTTCAGTCAAAAATAGATATCAAAACTATGAAATACTTATAGATTTATCTCATTAATTTCATAACTATTTATTAAAGTTCTCCAAAATACCAAAAATTATGAAATCAATATGTTTTTACTCTAATTCTATATATACATCATTCTCAATCACTAAAATATACTAAAATATATGGTAATTTGAATACTAAATATTTTTTAACTTATATATGGGAGTCCTTTGTATGTGAAGTTATTTCAATTAGGGTTCCACTATGGAATTAGTGAAATGACAAAATTTGTATTGTGAATAAAGTTGTCATGACTTCCCAATCACCTAAGGAATCTTATATAATTGGGTAAAACTATAAGTTATATTTGTAAACCCTTGCATATGATTAATATTTACCTCAAATAAATCTAAAATATCATATGTAAGGGTCTTGGTTGAATTCGATCTAAATGGTGATTTCATTAGTGAAATCACCCTTATTTTTCTCCAATGCTCTAAGCTGAAGTAGCCTAGTTTATATGAATAATAAAACCTCTTTTTTGTAAAATATATGACTCTTTTGGGCATTTTCCTAATGAGTTTCAGAAGACTAAAAGTGTTAAAAAAAAGAGGAAACTTATTTAGAACTTAGAGTTCATGAAATCCCAAAGAATGATGAAGCAAAAATAAGAATATATTGGGGCAAATCATTTTTTCCCTTTGAATAAGCTTTATAGTTCAAAAAGAAAACTTGATAGCTTCACCACAATGATGAGCAAGTAGAGAATGCTGATCCTGGGGACAAAATGTCTGCACTAATATCTCGATGTACAAGGTAAAGGTGAAGGATATTTTTAAAAGATTTTTTCCTCCCTGATGATCCTCTAAATTGGTGCTATTGGAGGATACCTAGCCTCCCTTAAAATTTGGAGAAATTGTATTTTTATTTATTACTTTTGGTGGTACTTTATTTGGAGTTTTAAAGGAGGGGAGTCACATTATATGTGGTGCCCCCTATCAAACACTTTGTTATTAGGGAGGGTTGTGGAGGGGCTTTTGTTTTCTAGGGATGGCTTTTGTGTATGCTTCCATGCAATGGATGATATGAATGCTGTTTATGTATGTGTGCTATGGTGACTGCATGGATGTGGTATGGCATGTGTATCTTCCATGGTTTGGGCTTGTGATTCTTGGGTGGATGGGCTTGGATGTGTGTGATGTTCTCAGTATGCATTGTATACAATGTATGCACTGTATGCATGTGATATGCAATGATGTTTCAAATACATGGGTGTGGTACTTATGGTTTGTTTGTGGAAAAATCGAATGCATCATGGTTGATCATTGGCTACTCATTGGATTTTTACTTGGAATGTGTCGATCACTCATGGAGTATCATGAGTTAAGTTGAAAGTATTAGAAGGAAAAGGAATTCTCATGACATTTGTCTTTTGACGATTTCCCTATTCCATGATATTGAAAGTGCAAAATCTATACATAATAATTTAGGAGATTTATGTTATCATACCACCAATTATTGTTTTGACAAGGGTCTTACCTATTCTGACTTTGTGCCACAAGACAAATATATGGGTCGAAAGATAATATAGGTTAGATTTCGAAGGAAAGGGAGGGGGATAAAAAATGTACAAAAAAATCACCAATTCATGTGGATTACAAACTTGAATTTAAGAGTCTCCATCCACAAATAAGTTCAACGACTAATCAATTAATTGATGTCTTTTGTATCTTTGATTACTAATTCACCCAAGATGCTTGGATAATGACTACCATTATCTAGAATTTGATGTGGATTCTTTGTGGTTGTAGTATTCTTGGTTGGATTGATCTCCATAGCTCATTGTAGTCCTTGAAACCAGATCTTCCATATTAGTACTAAAATTTCATATGAAAATATTATAACATGTATGAAGATACCCTTAAAATATACTTACATAAAGATTATTTCTTTGAATATTAGAGGCTTCAACTGCTCAAGTAAACACACGGAAATTCAATGATAGTTTAAATGCCAAGAAATAGATATATTTGGAATTGTAGAAGCCAAATTGGATAGGTTAAAAGATGTTTGAATTATGAGAACCAAATTTAGAAGTTATAAATATGTCGATAACTTCTCAATGCACTCAAATGGGAGGATCTTAGTTATTTGGAATGGAGCTCTAGTTGAGATTGATGTATTGGGAGCCTCTCTACAATATGTTTTCCTCTCCACCATGGATAAAGAAAAAGGTATGTACTTTTTTGCTACTTTTATCTATGGATTATACTCGATAATATCTATAAGGCCTCGACGAGAATCCTTATCTTCTTTGGGCTCATATGTTCAGGCTCGTGACTAATTCTTGGTGATTTAAATGACATATTATTTATCCTTGATAAGCATGAAAATAGAAGTACATCGAATTATGAATGTGCAGACTTTGTTGACTACTAACTAGGTGATGATGAATCATGAATGGCCCAATACATGTTTGGATAGTCATGTTTACTTTTTTTCTTCTGAGCATTTTAACTGATCATTGTTTAGCCATATTATTTACTACTAACCAAATAGAATGCAATAAAATATTTTTCAAATTCTATATTCACTCAAGGATTTTATCTGAATGGCCCAGATAAAATGCAATAATATGTGACTAAATAGTATGGATTTTTTCTCCATTTTGGTAAAAGTCTTAAACTATAAGATCAATGACTCAAAGATGTACCAAGTAACATAGAATCTTAGAGTGGGTGATGGGCAAGTAAAATCTCTTAACAATCTACATTGTGGGCATATATCTATTAGGTTTGCTTGAGTTGGGTAGATTTTTTTTTTTTTTTTGTTTTTTTTTTTTGTTTTCGAAAGTGTGTAGCAAGATAGATCAAAAATATAGGATAAGACACCACATTCTATTTTTCAAAAAAAAAAATAAAAAAATAAAAAAGGATAGAATAGTACCACCATTAGTTTTTCTTTTTTTGGGAGAGAAATATGTGATTTGGTCCATGAGCATTATAAGCAAAAAAACATGTGTCTTTGGTCCAAAAGGTTTCTATTCGTGTGTTCTTCTTGGGTGAGTTTTTGTTTATAAAATTATGGTTTTCTCTTCTTTTGGTAGATATTTTTGGTCTAAGATTTGTGGCTCCCTCATCCTCTTCTCTCTCGATTATGTATTAGTTCCAAGTATTTTATTATTGGAGTATGTTGTAAAAGTATTAACTAATTGTTATGCATATTATGCAATTGTGGTGTATTTACTTATATTAAGTAGTGTATATTATCATATGTTTATAATTTATGTATGTTGTATGTGCATACTATAAAACTAATATATTCATTATGTAGTATATGTGATGTATTATTAGTAGTATGGATCCTATTGTTTATTTTTGGTTGTGTGCAGATTATGTGTTGTATGAAATTAGAGTTTAGACAATATTTGGTGATTCAAAAAGTAATCAAACAGAATTTCCTCTTTAGTCTAGTAATCAAGACATAACTAAATTATCAATTACAAGCCAAGAAGACAACGAACCAACCTTATCACCTAAAGAATAATATGAAAAAAAGATTAGGAGTATTCACCCCAAAATCTCATGTTTACGTATTTATACTAAATTTGAGATTTCTAGATTTTATATCATAGAAAATATATTTTAGTCCAAAACATAATTTTGGGCATTATGTGGTTTATTGACTTTCTATACATGTGAAGAAATTTTTAGTATATATTGTTCGATTTGATTCTGTTTCAATATAGATTTTGATTTTTATTGTACTAAATTTTTAAAATTTTTGAATTGAGGTTTTCTTAATTTTTTAGATCATTTTAATTTGTTGCTTCTATTACTAAAATAACTATCATTTCTGATTTTTATGGTTTTTAATAACCATGATCTGAACATCCTACCCCAATAATATCCTCTTGGGGCATCCAGCTACAAAGATAAATTCCACTTACTCCAAGAGAAATGGAACAAGTTGCTCAAAGGATGGAGCTCAAAAAACTCCAAGAAGCTGAATTAATTTCTCAAGACAAAACTTTAAGAAAACGTACTTGAAAAAGAGTAATAAATGCACACAATTTTTCATATCATGATGAATTCAAGACTCTAAAAAAATAGAGTTGTATTTATTATTTGTAAAAATGGTGAATTTATCACTTCACAAGAGTGAGTAGCCTTGGAATTCATAAATTATTTTGAGTATTTACTTGGCTCTATCACTAATATGATTGCTATTTGCATAAAAAAGGGGTTAGACTTGGTAGGATACTCTCTCCAGAGCAACATATTATTTTATACCTATCCTCTTCAAATGAGGAAATTAAATCTGCTCTCTTTGAGATTAGTCATTTAAAATTTTTAGGGCCATATGGGTACTCTAAGATTTTCAAATATTCATGGGGTTATATTGGCCATGAATTATTTTAATCCCTGAATACATGCATTGTTTTAATCCCAAATTGCATACATTTTTAGGACTATAAGGGTAATGTAAGAATTTTTATCAAGTGGTAAAACTCAGAAATAGATTAATCATGCATTCATTATTTTAATCCCAGCATACACACATGCCTTTATGGTAAAGAATTATTCGCCTGTATGTTGTTGCAATGTGATTAATAAGATGATTTTAAAGCTTAGTGTGCCTAAAGTTAAGCTTGTTCTTAACGATATTATCAACCATCATATGTCACATATGTTAAAAGTAAATTAGTAACTGATAACTTCCTCCTTGCTCAAAATCTAATAAGGAACTATACTCAAGGATTTATACCTCGAAAAGCTTTGTCAAAATCAATCTTTAAAAACCTTTTGACATGGTCAATTAGTCATTTATCATTAATATGGTGTATGCACTTGGATTTTCTAAAGTATTTGTAAAGATCAACCATGAATGCATATCCACTATCAGCTTAGTTATCCATTGGCGAACAATGGACAACTACATGGGCATTTTGATAGCAAAAGAGGTTTAAGGTAAGGTGAATCCTTTTAACTTATCTCATAGTAATATTGATGGAATATCTTTCTAGACTGTTGAACTATGAGACATATAACTAAAATTTTTCTTTCATTCTTGATGTGAGAAATTATAAATCTCTCATCCTTGGTATATTCTTAATTTCTGGGAGTCTCATTGTCCACGAGCAGATTGATCACATCACACTTTACCCCCTTATTACATAAGTTTTCTCAGCCATTCAATTTTAGGTGCGCAGACTCTTATTCGACACTAAGAGGTTAGAATTATTGTGAACAATAATTTAAGGCATTGAGGAGTACTAATTTTCTATGTTTCTTATTCCAAAATCAATCATCAATTCAATTGATAGCTTTTGCTGAAGATTCTTGTTGGGATCCCCAACCAAAGGTAGACATCAGCCTAAATTTTCTTGGAATATAGTATGCAAGGCGCTCTCTTTATAGGCCCAAGTCTTGTCTCTGTCTCCCTCTGGAATACGACTTTCTTCATTAAAACTTTATTATGAATTAATTGCAAACAAGAGTCATCATGAGTTAAATGGATTCATCATTATTATCTCATCTTAGAAAATAGTTGAAATATCTCTTCCTCTCGGGAAGATAATTATTTTTGGAAAGTTCTTATTTCTTTACATGTTTGAATTATCCAAGCAGATGAAAGTATACCTAATATTAAATTGATATTGCATGAGTTGAGAAAGAATGAAATTATTGTTGTTGATGTATACTTCTACGTACTATCAAATGGTTGTAGTAGACCATGATGGTTGGATATATTGTGGGTTAAAAACTATATTCTTAATCATGTTGATTTTATATGAATGGTCATTCTTGAAAAATTAAGAATTAAAACCCAACTATTCACTAAATAAGATACAATGAGATGGGAATTATGTAATAATTTGAAAACTTGCAAAGATCACTTTTTTAAATATCTCTTCTTCATCATTATCTAAGCCAATGAAGTACCTAGGAATGTAATATATGCTTGACAGGCAACTGAGAAAGACATTTAAAAAGTTGTCTTTGGTGTAATGGTATGCCACATTTGGACATATAGGAACAAAAAAAATCTACTAGAATACATCGAAGCCTACTGAATTTATTATTTGGACCTACAGGAACAAAAGAATATACCAAATTACATCGAAACCTACTGAATTTAGTATTTGGAAAACTAATTATCAAATACACACACGCACGCACACACACAAAGCAAAGCCGCTTATTTGGACTTCAAATAATAATTTGCTTTTTCATTTTGCGGAACAAGAAAACAGAGCACTCAAGACTAAACTTAGAATTTATAGGAAAACACCGAAATCACGCAACCTCAACTTGTGGAAGAGTAGCCATTGGCCAATTGTCGCAAAATAAAAGCTTTTCCGTCTGAATGGACGTGGCGCCAACCGATGGAGAACATTGAAGATTTCTCTATGTGATAAGAGTGCAGGTTGGAGAAACTGGTTCGCGTACCATACTGGTACATGTTTAAACGCATCATTAAAATTTGAAGGGCGAGTCTTTATTTGGGTTAGGGGCAAATCTGATGCGGTTCTTGAGACGAATTGCAGGGTTTCTGGGATTAGCCAAGGAAGATTGCACTACTTCTCGGGAAGTGAAGGATCATGAGAAAACAGAAAAAGAAGATGAAAATCAAAGTTGCGAAACTAAAGCCATTGATCCAAATTTACATGAAAATGGTGTTTCCCGCAAGGGGTTCAGCATCCCTGTTAGAATTCCAATAAATCGTCCCCAGGCCGCTCCTGTGATTGTACCATGCAACTCCGGCGATGGCGGTGTACAAGTCAGTATTCATAAGTTTTTATATGTTTATTTTTCCCGGCTTTAGATGTAAATCGTTTTGATTCTAACGGTTACTTGGTGTTGGCTGGCTATGTTCTTAGTTAAAAGCTGCATTTTCCCATATTGGGATTCAATTTATGTGCTGACTGCTGACTGTTTAGAAATTTGAGAGTAAATGTGCATTTTGGTGAGAAACTCTCCCACAATAGTCAAATAATGCACTTGTTCCGAGGTTCGTCTAAAGAAAGTTATAAATACTCGTATAGTTTCTGTTTATTTTTCGAGTTGTCTTGAACAGAGAGCATCGTGGAGAGGATTAAAAGTTGTTCAACTGACGTATTCAGGCTGTAAGTTATTTGATAATTAGATTTGCATCGACTGAAATATGTTAACAAAGTTTGTGTGTCTAGATGTGATAACAAAGTTTGTATAGTTGAAACTTAAGCTAGCTTGGCAAGTGCACTGGAAGATAATATTTAAATGAGGGGTAAATTTTAACATAAAGGTGTTACAATTAAAAAATGAAAGTTATCTAAAGTTAATTAGAAACTTAAACAAGAATAAAATTAATGATTCTTGGAGGTTGCACTTAGTACACAAGTATCATGCTTGGTGTGGGTATCATAGAGACTATGTCTCAATAATTTGAAAATCATAAAGATTATGTCTTATGAATTACAAACTTGAGATTTACTGTCTTTGAATAAAAAATATTTATCATTATATTAATATATGATCTCTAATACATATATGTAACATGAGAATTTTTTAAGTGATCGATTATCTAAGTATTATTTTTGCTCAAATACTTTAAACTTAAGAGTTCTAATGAAATTTAGCATGTTAGTACTTGTTTAATCTCGCACAAATGAAAATCATGATTTTCAAGATATCAAAAATATGAGTGAGAACATGGACATGAACTAAAATGGTGGTAAGCTAATTTATTTTATAATTTCTAAATTATGAATCCTAAATTATTAAATATGTTGTCAAAGTTATACATTAAGTTAATACATGTAGATTGATGATGATGAATCTTATAAAATTATGGATTGATAGACTAAATCAAGAGATGTCTTAGGGGTTCTATATGATAGATGAGTATCTAATAGATTAAAGAAAAAAAAAATTATAAAATAATTATAAGATTATTCATTTTTTATTAAAATAGATATTAGGAGACTAAGAAGTAATATATACAAAGAATAAGGATAATATGAATGTGAACGATAAGGTGGATGTTTGGTAAGACTAAGAATAATAGAATTAGAAATTAAGTTATTAGGAAAAAGATTAAAATAATTCTTATAGTTGATAAGATAGGAACAAATTGTATGAGATAATTTTGTCACCAATGTGTCGATTAGGAGGTGTGGGACTGTTTTGGTCGATAGAGGATAACGAACCAGAGGTGAGTCTAAGAGAAATTAGATAATATAATAAATGAGGATTTAATAATTAAATAATTAAGAGTTGACATTATCTTTATCAAAATGAATTAGAAAAATATGTTAAATATAATTGATCATAGATAATTGAGATAAAGTTTAGTTGATGATGATGATAATAAAATATATTGTCAAACATATGTATTTAGGGCTTTATATTTATAGGCATTTAATGACGTACTTAAAGAATTAGTGTAAATGACAAGATGAATGGTCATCCTCTAATCTCTTAAACAATGTGGCATAATGCGTGTTGGGAATTTTCTATAATTTTCTTTCTCCAATTGTTAACATGTTTATTCTATCCCTCCTCCCTTCTGCTTCAATTCCAAGTCATTTTATTTATTGGCTCATATATAGGACTTGATCTCTTGGGGTTGGAGCATATAAGACTTTTGCCCCAGCAACATGATAGAGTGAATGATATCTTGGGGGCTGGGTTTTGTATCGATCATCCCGATGGATCGAACTTGTGACCCCAAGAATGAGCACTAAATTTATTTGTTAACTAGATTATCATATTGTTGGTTATTAACACATACTTAGTATTGAATTTAATAGGGTTTGTATTTACTCAACAATTTAGAAAAATTTGTAAGTTTTAGAGGAAAACACAATCATTGGATAAAGATAGAGAAAGTTGTTATGAATAATCAGTAAAACCTTTGGGCTCAAAAAAAAATAAAAATAAAAAAATTTAAAAATAAAAAAAATAAATAAAATAAATAAAATAAATAATAATAATAATAATAAAATAATAATAAAAAAACAAAAAAAAAATTAAAAATAATAAAAATAATAAAAAAAAACAAAAAAAAACTTTTGGGCTCAAATGTGCAAACCACATGACACTGACTTCTTGATATCCAAGGCATGATATTTGACATTCATAAGTTTTGGGTTAGTTTACATGGTTAATGCTCTTCAACATAGTTTTTTTCTTATGCATTAATCTCGTATTTTAATGTTTTAGTTTTGTTGTGTCACTTTGTAGTAATTATCATATTCATTATCTTTTGATATATTAGATTTTATTGGAGACAAGCATATGACTTTTAGTTCAACGAAAAATATTACTTTCTTATATGGAGGTTGTATCCAGTACACAAAGTTCTAACTTAGTATGAGACTTTGAAGAATTTAATATCTCGATAGTTATACAATCGAACTAAGATATGATCTTTAATATGACATTCTTATATGCTTTCATAGAAATCAAGGTGATACATTTTTTTTTTCTTTTTTTTTTTGTCGATGTAAACTTTTTTTTTTTTAATTTAAATATTTTTAAATTTTAGCTATTTTTTTTTATCTTCATTTGTCTAAATTACATAATTTGTTTCCATATCCAATTTTTTTCATTTTTATACATATTCTTATTTTTTGTTTCTTGCACATTCATCCTAACATTAGTGTTTTTGCATTATTGTATGTAGTAGGCACTTTTAGTGATATATAATAAATAAGTATTGCTTTTCATTTTGTGTATGTTTAGGGTCTAAGATGGTATGCTAAGCTTCTCAAGATAGATGGAGATGGAGATGTGGCTGACGAGTTCTTTGATCAAGTGCCATCCGATGGAATTGATGCTCAACATAATCCAATCCTAAGGTTCAAGATGAAGCAGAACACTCGACCGGCCAAGATTAAGCACCAGAGGTTGTCCTCCGATGGAAAAGTCCAACAGTATGTAGAATATCAACGTAGATGGAAGTGGGTCTGAGTACGTATGTTCCTGAGACTGTTGGAGATGGAATACGGCTGCTTGCTCTCTTGTATTAACTTGGGCCAAATTAAATATCGACCTTGGTGGCATCAACTGGGCTAGGTTTCACCTTAAAGGCCATGAGATTAAGCCCTTATTAGTTAATGATTATGTATTGATGTGAGATGAAATGGGCCTATTTTTCCCTTGTGATTTTAATATTGGGCTGTGGGATTTTTGGGATTGAAATTTGGTGGAGCTGGCCATGTTGTGCCAATGAGTGGGCTTGGCCAAGCCCTTGCAATTTTCAGAAATCGGTGCATAAATGTCATGTCATAAAATATTTTTTTAAGAAAAAAAAAATGAAAAGGAAATAATTAGAATCTAGATGATTCAAGAAAATCGCATTGGTGGAAATTAGAGAAAACAAGATGATGGATAAGAATAACCTGTTGGTTAATGAACAATAATAGATAATAACAAAGGTAATTACTACCTGTTTTAGCTAATATGGTTGGCAGTTAATCAGCAATAATTACTTAGTAAGTATTAAGCCCTAATAAGTAATTGGTAATGCTTGATTGGTGTTTGCTAACTGCTAATTTTATATTTGGATTAGTTCAGGACAAAATTTATGGGGAGAATTATATTTTGGTGTAAAAATTATAAAATATTTAAAAAATATATATCCAAAATTCTAATATTAGAAAAAATATACCAACATATAAAGTATGTATATTTTGATGTTCCAAAAATTAGAAATCCAATTTCACACTTGATGTGATAGGTCGTCAAATTTTTAAAAATTAAAAAAAAATTATTCAATTAGGGCGAAATTGTGATTTAGGTCTAGAAAGAGATGATGAGGATAAACACATGAGCTATATATATATATATATATGTATGTATGTATGTATGTATGCATGTATGTATGTATATATATATAAACTCTGAGCATTTTATACATATTTTACTAATCAATGCACATAAACAAAAAAAAAACCCAAAACTATTGTAATAAGCTTTATTTACATTTTTTATATTACATTTTTTTGAGAATAAATAAAGTTTAGACTTTATTTATTCTCAAAAAAATGTAATATAAAAAAAATTGCTTTTGAATTATTAGGTGTTAATCACAATGTATAAATTACATATAATCATATTGCTGGTGCGATACATGAGTATGACACTTGAGATCAGATAGTTTCAATTACATATAAATTACATATACCCGGGTTGTGATTGCCGCGGTAGTCGGGCGGAACGATGAACTTAGTCGCCGTTGTAGGAGGTTGCGTTCTTCGATTAGCCGGGCTACTCCAATCGCTTCTGCCAAGGTTTTGGGATGCTTGATTTTGACATCCAACCTTATATCATCTTTTAATCCTGCAATGAAATTGCCAATAAGAAATCCTTCCGGCAAGCCATCAATTTGATGAGAAAGTTTTTCGAACGAATCCTGATAAGCGGCTACAGTGATGGTTTGTCGCAGCCGTGTAAGTGCTTCAGCGGGATCGTCATAATCAGTTGGACCGAACTGTAGGAGTGCAGCTCTAGTAAGGTCTGACCAAGAGAGTGGCCCCCTGAACTTAGTTAACCAACGATACCATTGCAATGCAATACCTCCCAAGTGGAAGGAAGCTAATTGTGCTTGATGGTCTGGGGGAATGTTTTTAAAGGAGAAGAACTGTTCTACCTTGTAGATCCAGGCTTGCGGGTCTTGCCCATCAAATGCAGGAAAATTGAGTTTCAAGTGCCGGGTAGAAGTGTCACTATTAGAGCTGGAAGCTCCACCTGGGGATGAGAACGAATTCACTTCAGTTGTATGGGACGTAGACGAGTGGCGTGTCACACGTAAGGCTTGCAGCTCGCTGAGAACAGATGGTACTGCTAAAGAAGAAATACACTCCAGGAGGTTATGAATATGACATTTAACATTAGTTATGAATATGTATATGAATATATATTTTAGATTATTTCATTATGTACTTTCTAGAAGATCTAATATCTAACCTAGAAATTTCACTATAGTATATGAATCATGTATTGGCTATGATAGATGATAATAGATACGTCATAGAACAAACACAAGTGAGGGAGACTAGTATGGTGATGACAACCCTGCAAGCATTTCCCTCTTGTATGACTTATGTAGGCGAGAATCATGAGAACATATATATTAATTGTCATGAATATGATCTTAATGAAGGTGAAAGTACAAAAGTATTTAATACTATATTATTTTGCATCTTTAAGACAATTAGATATTGGAGAATAAAAATAAATATATGAGATAATCATCAATAATAATTGACATATTTCTAAAAGGTATAGATGTGAGAATGACTCTTGCACAAAATAATGTATTGCTTTCATATTGAAATACCAAAGTGAGAAATGTGAGAGGATTATCATTAGAAATGATTGTCTAATGATGATAGTCACCATGTATGACAGGAGGGCATATGGATATTTTCATACTAATCTATCAATTAGCCAAAAATAATATGCAATATTGATCAAATACTAGAAAAAATCAACACACATAAGGATATGAGCTAATCATAGAGTTTGAGTATCTTTTTTGAAGACTAATCACATCTATTCAACTCAAGCAGTAATTAGTTCATCATTGGTTGATCGTGTTATCTATACAATCTTTATGAGATCGAATATATGACTTATGTTTACTTTATTACTTGATATACTTGTTAAATTATGTTGGATGAAAGATCATTCTCCAATGAGATTTTAGGATTGTGTCAATTAATGATTGTTTTGGCACCCTCATAAAGTTGTACTAAGTTTTTGATATCGTCACTATGGATTGTTATGTTATAGTTTGATTAATTAACTTGGATTGATGTAATTATCCTTTTGAAAGGATAATTCCGATTCTAGTTGTATAGATGTGATTGTTACTTTTTGTTTGTATTGAATTTGTATTGTGTTTTGCATCTTTCTTTTTTTGTAGTCACCAATCACCACAAATTATATGAGCAGATCTTCTGGTATTGAATTAAACCTATAGGACCCAAAAATTAAGAGAATAATGAGAATACTTTTGAAACATAGAGTTGAGAGAGAAATTATGAAAGGAAATGGGAGAAATAGAGACCAGCATGGCAGTGAAGGACAAATTATCCAATAGCCCAATTATCACTGTACCTTAGGAGATTATTAGCAGCCTACCATAATGAATAACTATTCTAGAACCCTAATGTATTGGCCCGTTTGATAAAACTAAAAAAATTAAGTGTTGAAAAATTAAGTGCTGAATTTTATAAGTGTTGAATTTGTATTAAAAAACTATTTGATAAATTACTGTTAATTGAATGCTGAAGATAAATATATTATTTGATAAATGTAAATGCTGAATGCTGAAAATGATGTAATTTACATATTTACCTTTATTATCATTGTATTATATATTATTCAACATAAATAAAATTTCTAATGAATTTTTTTTCACTATAATTATTAATTATTATAAAAAATAATATCACTAAAAACATATCCATAAATAAATCATAAATCTAAAAAAGAAATAAAAATATTTAAAATATGACCAATAAAATCTAAACTCTTTAAAACTATCCAAATTTTTAATATAAAAATAAAAATTAATAAATAACAAGTTGATTTATTGTTTCCTCTCTTAAATTAATTATGACAAGAGAGTTAGAGTTAGGGTTTGTGGTGGCAGAGAAATAAGGAGGAGAATACAAATTCACAAACTGAACTGTAGCGTGAATGAAAAAATGAGAAAAAAATGACAAAAAATGACAAAATAGTATATTTAAAAAAAATTGCTGAAAATTTTCAGCCTTCAGCATTAAATAGGTCTCTATCTACTTAATATTTTCAATGCTTTTTCACTTAAAATTTTTAATTTTCAGCTTCCAAAAATTTTTTATCAAACACGTTAAAATTTAAAACCATTGAAAATTTTCATTTTCAATGGTTAGACTGAATTAAGTATTGTATCAAACAGCCCCTAACTCATGCAAATGAATCACTTTGAGGTATAACCAAGTTTGATAGACATGGTGCAACAATATCAATATAGTCTAGAATCGTGTCTAGAATCGTTCAGCATTCAGCATAACTCATGTCATAATCTCCTAAGTCATGCCTAGCCCAGCATGACATAATCTAGAATCGTGTCGTGCTGGCTCAAGGCACGACTCATGCCATGGTAGGTCAGGGAGTGTCGAGCCTCATTCTGGGCTAGGCATGACGCCATGACCCGGTTGTCTAGCCCATAGGTATGGTCCAGAGGCATGGTCAACTACTTTGCCCCAGAACTTGGGTCAGAATTGGACTGTGCTAGACCCGCCCGCTTGTATTTTTAAAAAATATTTTTTTATTAAAAAAAATCACCCACTTTTTACACATGGTAGGTTTTTTTAAATAAAATGTGACATGTTTGGTTGATGACATCCATGTGGGATGGTTCAGGCCCATTTGGACTTGCAACACATGGCAAGCGCCTCCCCTCAGCCGAGCCTGAGCCCTGAGCCCAGCAGAGTGCCCGAACATTCTAGAAGTGGAACTAAGCGCGACCTAATGGCTAACCCAAGTCCCAATTGTCTAACGGTCCAAAAACTGTAAAAAACAACATGCATCTACTCTCAACATCTAAGGTAAAAAATATAATGGTTGTCAGGTTTCTGTCCTAAATTATAATTAAAAAATTTTTAAAAATACAAAAAGAAATATTTTTTTATAATTCTTTTTGTGATCTATATATTATTTCTTTTATATCTCTCAATCTCACATTCTCACTCTCGCCTCACTCTCATACTCTCGCCTCACTCTCATACTCTCACCTCACTCTCCTTTCTATCTCAATTCTCTCACTCACTCACTCACTCTCTCTCTCTCTCTCTCTCTCTCGTCTATCTCACTTCTCTTGGTTTTACGCATTTACTTTTGTATTTTGTTTTGCTATTTATATTTTCATTTTGCTTTGCTTTGGAGTTTGGCTTTGCTCTCGCCTCTCAGAACTCGGGTACGAATAGCAAACAAGGGGTTGTGGTGTGGCCGATGTGGCCTTTTCTATTTTATTCCTATTCATATTCGGATAATCAGACTTCGGCATTCCAAAAATGGCCAAATGAGTATTATTTTTAAAAATTTATTTTGTTTTTTATTTTTATTTTTTTTAATAATCTAATATCAAATAATTTTTAAATTAGAAAATAGAATTTAGAATATATTTAATAATAAACTTAAAAAATCTAAAATAGAAAATAGTGAATTTAATGATAATGAGATTAACAGTAATGTAAACATAAATTATTTTAATATTGATAATCATACAGAAAGGTCCAAGGCCAAAACAAAATTTTCTCCCATGACCTTGACTCAAACTCAGAGATCTAAAAAAAGAAAAAACTAGAATAACATTTATAGTTTTGACTCACTTTAACATAATACAAAATAAAAATACTTGAGGTGTCAATGAATAATCAACACAAAGTGAGTATTATATAAAAATATATATCTGTAGGAGTGGATGTGGGACTGGGCACCTAAAAATACATGTCAAATATTGCACCACAAATCATGGTGCATTAGATCCTAGGTAAACCTAACCAAGCGGTGGAGTCTTAGAGGTTGGATCTAGTTCAGCTTCTATGTTGACCCCCTTCATATACCATTATAAGTTAGGAAGGAAAGATATGCCCAAACTGATCATCACGATAGGTCTTCCGATTAGATTTTCAAATAATTCAAGGATAGGCATATCATACATACCTATTTGTTGCATGCATATCATAGGATTCCTATGTCTACATTTAGGAATGACATACTAAAATATTATAAGTTAGAAAAATAAATAATAATTAATGAATTTAGGGAATATAGTGGTGTGATATTCATGATGTCCGATATTTGGAATAGTCATAATGATGTATCTTATGCATGTATGACTGTCCACTTTATAGATTCTAAATGAATACTAAATAAAAAGATATTAGGATTTTCCAAGATTCTTCATCCTCATGATGACCCGACCAATATATGAGTGTATGATGAGAATCTTTAGAGAATATAATATTAAAATAAAATATACAGTATCACATTTGATAATGCATCTAATAATGTAGTAGTCATTAACATGTTTATTAGGACCATTAAAGACAGACTATTAAAAGAGATTTTTTATGTTAGATACATATGTCATATCATTAACCTAATAGTAAAAGTAGGGATACAAGTTGTTTCTCTACTTTAGAAAAAATACGTAACTCACTAAAATATCTTCGGAATTCCTAGTAGATAATAGGAGTTTAGTAGTCTCTATTTATCAGTGTCTAAAGAAGAAGAAATTCCAAATGGATATGAGATACCATTGGAATTATACATACTTGATATTAGAGTCATGTGTTGGATACGGATACGTGATACCCAACTATGTCAATACTAAGAGTGATGAACTTATTATTGAAGAGAAAGACTGGGATATAGGAATTTTATTTATGAAATTTGCCTAGGTGCATATGCAATATTAGTAGTATGTTTAGGAAGTTTAGAGATAATTTGATATTTAGTGACATATCTCTTGAGATTAAAACCAAGTACTTGAAGTATTAGTCTACTATTCCCTCTTCTTATTGTCTGGCTACATGCATAGACCCTAGGGTTAAGATGGTTGGATTAGATAATATTTTGACATACGTATCATCATGCATGAACTAGCAACACCAACCTTAATGGTTCATTCATGAGAAATTAACTGAGTTACTTACATACTACGACACTAGAAATAGTAGTTGTTGTAGCTAGGCTCTGTTGCTCCGAGTATGGACATAGACACCTTATTCAGAGATAGTGGCTTCTACATTCAATTAGTGAGGAGAAAATAATGGGGTAGATCATCGAATATGAGTGAGCTATCTCGGTAATTAGATAGTGATTACTACATACTGCTTAAATTATATCACATAATGATAATAAAAATAATGATATTTTACAATGGTAGAAATCATTTGAGTTCACATATCCCATGTTGTCTAATATGGCATGGGATTTATTGACTCTTTGGTGTTGAGCATAGCATTAAAGTCTACTTTTTATATTACAATCAATGTGATTTTAGATATGAGATCAAGATTGTGGCTAAATATGATTGAGGTACTACCATGCATGAAGGATTGAGAGTATTTGAGGTTTTAGGCATCCATGATCATGCTAAAATAAGAGCTGAGGAGTAACTGGCAGATGATGACTCATGGGAGTTTGAGAATGTTGAACTCATCGCTAGTGATACCATCAGATACTTATGTGATGATGATTAGTTGCATACTCATAATGATTGGTATTGGGATTGAGATATTGAACTCGCATTATTATGATCGAGATTGATGATTTTTATTTTATATTGTTGTGAGTTGTGACTTTGTGTTATTTTATTTATTTTTGGATTGAATGATGAATGATGAGATGAATGTGTTTTTTTAATATTTTTGATTATTTATTATACTTTGTCATTTGTGTTAATTAATTTATTTTTTGTTATTTTTGTGAAATAAATAAATAATGTAATGTTGCAACTTATAAAGGATAACTTAAAATATGAAATTTTTAAATAAAAATTAAAATAATTAATCCATAATTCCACAACTGGTGGGGGGTGGGGTGAGGTGGGAGTGAGACCGAGACGATGATGGTGAGGGTGAGTCAAGCCGAGTGTGAGTTGGTCTCTGACTCGGAGTCCTAGCTAGCTAGCTATGTCTAGGCTGGAATAATCGAGCCTGAATTGGCCCAATTCAGCATGGCCTGGCACGACTCGGCCCAAATCCAACCAGCCTCGGGCCAGTCGTGTCATGCCGAGCCAGCCATAATTGAACCATGTCGTGTCTGGCATGGCATGGAATGATGGCCTGATTGGGCTACCAAAAACCAAGTCATGCCGGCATGACATGACCCATTTGCCACATCTAAGAGAATTTCAATTATTTTTGAATAGCCATGTCATAATTTTTTAGAGCTATGCAACATGGTGAAGATGCATGGAGTTAGATTGAATGCTATAAGGTTACGACTTTTATTTTTTCTTTGAGATCATAGTCTGGAGTTGTTGTTAGTACTTATCTTGAGATTCAATTGAGAGTTGGGAAAAAAAACTTGTGCAAGTCTTTTTCTCTAACACTTCTTTATGCTTCAAATTATCTCTTAACTAATGTGAGAGATAAGTCAATTTTGCTAAGATGAACAAGGGATGTTATATAATGCATGGGACCAATTTAAAGTGTTTTAGAAGAGGTACTCAATATAAATTTGAATTGATGTTCTAAGCAGAAATTTCTAAATGGGATTAAATACTTGACTTGGTGCACAATTCATGTGGCTTCGGGTAGTTCCAATTATGAACAAGTTACCAAAAGAAGCATATTTTTTATTTTAAGAGCTAATAAAGAATAACTATCAAATTGTAAATGATTGAGTACTTGAAAGGAATCATACTAGATTATTGGAGTTGAATAAATTGACTACTATGAAGGTGAAGATGAAAGCATTTTTTAATAAGTTTGATCCCAAAATTACAAGCGAACAAGTGGGAGAGAAGTTTCTATTTTTAAATAGCATGAAATGACAAATTTTAACCCTATGTAACAAGTGGATAAATTTAATGTTTTGTAGAGTAATAGGTATGTGTTTCAACCCAATAACAATGCTCCTACCCATTTCCATTTGGATATGAGAAATTAATGAAGACTATTATTGAGAACACTGGGAATGCGTAGAAGAACTTGGTTCAATTTCAAAAAAAAATAGGGAAATAAACTCAATGAGATATCATATACATGGAGCATTAAGCTTCAATTATATTCACCCAAAAAAATAGAAAAGTCTCACTAAAAGAGAATATACTACGTTACTCACAAAGATGAAGAAAATAAATGATCTTCAAAAGAACTAGATGAGATGGATTGAAAGGAGGCTAAAATATATGAATATGGTAATAAAAATTATTGGGAATCAACTTGGACTAAGAAGTACATATCCATTATACTAAGAAGTGGCAAAAAATTAGAAGAGCAGCAAGCTGAACTAGAAGCCAAAATGGGAGCTATCATAGAAGAGAGAGATGTGATTGAAGAAGTCATGATTTCACTAGAGTTGTAGTGCAACCCAGTAATGTAGCACAAGATGTCGTGACATCTTCCAAAGCAGTAGCACAACATACCATAATATTTTCCAAAATCATGACATCTACATAATTTAATGCCCAGCTATCACACATAGTCGATATAGATGGAGAAATGGAAAGAGGAGGAGAAATAGATTACCCAAAGTAATTATCAAAATAATGGATAAAAAAAAGACCATGTCAATGGTAAACATTTCCCTCCTTATCTTCTTTTCTACAATGTTTTGGAAAGGAAAGGATATATGAGTAATTTGAGAAGTTATTTAATTTGTTTCAAAAGTTAGAAGTTATTTAATGGTAAAAAAAGTTAGAAGTTAGAAGTTATTTGCTGAAGCATTATCATAAATGCCAGAGTACCTGAAGTTCATGAAATACATAATGAGTAGCAAGAATAAGTTGATGACCTATGGAATAGTGAGTATGATGAAAAAGTGTAGTGTTATCATCCAATATAAATTTCCAAGAAAGTTAAAAAATTTGAGTAGTTTTATGATTTCATATATTATTGGGGAGCACACTTTCCAGAAGATATTATGTAACTAAGGATCTAGTGTGAATTTGATATCAATGTCCATATTGTGAAGGTTAAACCTTGGTGAAATAAATCAACCACTCTATCACTTTAAATAATCAATCTCTCAATCAAATTTCTAAATGGTATTATCGATGATATTTTGGTAAAGTTTAATAATTTTTTTTTCTCGCAAATTATAGTGTTTGATATGGAGGAAGATCAGTATGCTCCTTTGATAATGGAAATACTATTTTTAGTCACTGGATAAGCAATGATTGATGTCAATAAGGGAGAATTCATACTTCGTGTGGGTGAAGATCAAGTGAAACGCAACCTTTGTAGAATCCAGATTATGAGGAAGAAGATTACCAGAGATAGATAACCTCTTTTGCACCATAATGAGACAAAAGGTAGACTTCAAATGAAAAACTTTTGTAGAAAATTATTGGCATGAAGAAGATGGAGAAAAAAATGAAGTATATAAACTATGACTTGAAGAAAATAGTTGAAATAACAATGAAGAGGAAGATTGTTATGAAGTTGAGGAATTCTTTGAAGCACAACTTCTAGAGAATCCAAGTCATACAATTCTGAAGATGCTAAGTAATAGGAGGGAATGATGAAATTCTCTATTCAACTACATATAAATTATTGAGAATATTTTTGAGATTGTGAAAAAGGTACAAGTAAATGAAGGATGTCAACTGATCATTGATATGTTGGAAGATAAATGCAAGGTAGAAACAACATTTTTAGAACAAAGGAATATGAAAAAGAGATAAGTGTAATATAGAAAGTCATGTTTTCCATGGATGTTGTGACTTTACCTACTAAAATAATGATGGAAGTCATGGTAGGAGGCAAAGTCATGACTAATATGATCTAGAGAACTAATCCATAAGTTTTGACTTTAAAAAGCATTATGGTATCTTCCAAATAAGCCATAGGCAATGATGTCGTAGTATTTCTCAAAGTTGTGGCATCTATGACAGAATCTCCCAAAGGAGATATGTTGATGAATTATATGATGTTGATGAAAAAATTAGGAAGACAAGCTAAAAAGAAAAATTATATGGAGAAACTAACTTGGTTAACCAAATTTTCTGAATAAATTGGAGATGCAATAAAGATCTAGCTATGAATATTAAACATAGTGTTGCTTAGGGGAAAACCCAAATTTTCTTTTTCACAGATTGACGAATAAATATGTTTCACCATAATCCATATACTTTATAAGAAATCTCAAAATTTTAGATTTCATTTCCAAAATAAAAGTATACCATGACACTTAAACCTTGTTGTGATTCTTCTAGATGTGTACTTCTTTTGGTGTGTATATTTTGAGAAAAATTTATTACTCAAGGATGAGGAATATCATTAGTGAGAGTTTGTTTGGTACTCCACGTATCAACTTTTTTAGGTCATTTGAAGAGTATTTCTTTACGTGTTTACTCTTATTCTAGTATTTATTTAAGATATTTTCACCAATTTTTTATTTGGAGATAATTTGACAAAAATTAATGAAATCACAGTGATTTTTGGTAGATTTGGCAGACTCAATAGAGTGAAGGATTGGAGGGAGATAAGCAAAAAAGAGTAGTGAAAATTTCTTTGTCATGATTTAGGTACACCTTCTGCATTATTTTCTGAGTAGCTACAATATATTTTTTGGCCATAACTCTACAAAAATAGAAATGAGATTCTTTGTATGTTATAACTTTATAATCAAGTTGACACAATGATTCATTGTGCTACACAATCATCTTGCGATTGTGCTATTTTCTTGGATTTGTGGTTATACAATCACTAAATTATTTAATGACCATAATATTATTTTATCATTGTAACAGTTAAGTACCCCATTTATACACATAATAAAGATAATTTCCAAAGCCATGATATATTTAATGCAGAACCAAAACACAACGTATTTTAAGTCACAACATTATCCTTCATTGGGATTTTTTATTCTAGAGAGCACTTATTCTAGCCATGATAATTCCAATGTCATGAATGTGTAACCCATAGATAAAATGTCAAAGTCACGGTTAATTATAGTGTTGCAACTTTATTTTATATATAGTAATTTTTCTATCATGGCAACCCTAGCACCATGATAATTTTCTCAGAATGCAAACAATAAAGGTGTGGTCAATTATAGTATTGCAATTTCATTTTACAAAGAGCAATTTTTTAGTTGCAACAATCCCAGTGTCATAATATTAAACCTAAGGCCAAAGTAATGACATATTTTAGTGTCATAACTTTTTATTAGTGTGAGTAAATGAATCCATCATAGTTATTTTCACTACCATGACATCAGTGCTCTAAAGAAGACTTAAAGATATGATAAAGTCATGATCACAAGTCAATGATACAACTTCCAACTCAGGATATCACATGGATCCCAAAAGCACAAAAGTGATTCTTAGAAAATTTGAAAAATAGATAGAAAATCAAGGAAATACAACCTACTCATGCCAAAACTCTATACAATATATTTCTAACCTTCATTCAAGGCAAATCTAAGGCAAGTGCAAGTAATCTTCAATTATAATTAAAATTCATTACTTAGATTTTCACTTGGGTATTTATTGGAACCTCAAATCCACAAGATATCTCCCATCACGTTTACATCTCACATGATTTCTTCATAGATGTCCAGTTAAATTGAGATATAGGATTGGTAAATTTATTAGCATTGTAGTAAATTAATGAATTTATGAGTTTGCATTTGTATTTATGTTTATGTTTGAATATTGATGGATATGAATGCAAAGTAGAACCTCAACTTAAGATTTTCATGAATACATTGGTTTGTGCATATCATCCATGGTGGTTGATAGTAAATCATGGGGCACACTCATGTGGTACAATAAGAAGGAAATAATAATCTTTTAATCTTAAAACATGAGATAAACTAATATGTGAAGACCTAAAGTAAAGATAAGTATAATTTTTGCAAGTATGATACATATAAAGTTGAAAACATGAATATATTATGTACTTTCTAGAAGAAATAACCTTCAAATAATATGGAGGGTTAAGTAGAATGCCTAACCTATGAGTTTCACTATAGCAGATGGTGATGTCACAAGACACATGCAAATTTGGAAGACTAGTATGGTGATGACAGCCCTGTAAGTCTTTTTCTCTTATATGACTTTCAAAGATAAGATTCATGAGAAAATATTTGTTAATTGTCATGAGTATAGTGTTTATGAAACTAAAAGCATAGAACTATTAGTACCACATTATTTCATGTCTTTAAGATAATTAGAAGTTGAAAATAGGAGTGTATACTCAAAGTAATCATCAAGAAAAATTAATATATTGCCTAAAAGATACAGATGAGAGAATGACTCTTTCACGCCATAACATATTACTTCATTATTAAAATATCGAGATAAAAACTATGAGGTGATCGTCATTGGTAGTAACAATTCAATGATGGTGGTCACTTTATATGTGAATTGGACACATGCATTTTTATACTAATCTATTCTTCATCTAATAACTATGAAGAATATTGACCAAATACTAGAGAAATATCATGCATGAGGATATGAGACAATCCTAGAGTCTAAAGTATCTTTCCAAACATTGAGTATATTAATTCAACTCAAGGAGTAATTAGTTTACTGCTAGTTGATCAATCTATCTATACAATTCCTATGAGATAGATATCTTAACTTCTATCTACTTTATTACTTATATGACTCATATACTTGTGAAACTACATTGGATAAGAGATTCTTGCCCAATGAGATTTTGTGATCATGTCAATTAATATATTATTTTTGGCACTATCATAAAGTCACACCAAACACTCATGTGTAGCTCAAATGAGATAAATGCCTATAAAAACCTCATAAACATGGCTCTCAATGACTATTTCATGCAATATAATATCTTTCATAATCTATTAACTTCAATTAACTATATTGCTTTAACTATAAGTGGTTGCACCATATGCAACTAGCCCTCATTGATACCATTATCAAATACATTTATAATATCTAGCTAGTATATCCTATAGCTATGAGATGCTACTAAAAAAACAAAAAAAAAACTAAGATTCTATAAGAGGAAAAAAATACTTAGGCCATCTTGGACATTAAAAAAAAGTCTCATAGTATTTTATACCAAATATCTGAGTGAATCTTTTCATTATAAGTCTCTCATTCAGGTGATCCACTTTTTTATCTAGTCATGTCTTCAAAGTGAAAATTCCCATAAAAATGATACTAGTTGATAAATCACATTAAAGTAGAGGTAGCAAATGAGTCAAGAAGCCCTAGCTAATGTGCCACACAGGTTATGGAATTACATGCCCTAGCATGTCTGCTTTGGTGGCCTAGCTCAACCTAGTCAAGTGTGACCTACCATAAATTGGGCAGCATTCGGGTCAATAGGCCATGCCGATATACCCTCTTTTAGAGGTGTGCTAGCATGACATGACCAATCACTATAGCTCACATGGACCACAAAAATATGGATCATCTAGTCTAGCACAAGTGTGACCTACCATAAATTGGGTAACATTCAGGTCAATAGGCCATGCCGAGATACCCTCCTTTAGAGGTGTGCTAGCATGACATGACCAATCACTATAGCCCATATGAACCACAAAAATATGGATCATCTAGTCTAGCACAATCAATTTGACACCGATACATGATAGTTGAGGGCATCCATCTATTTTTTAATAGTCTAATACTATCCTGGATGAGGTAATGCTTCAGAAGAAGACTTAAATGTTTTTGTATCATCAAGAGTAATAATAAAAGAAACAAAAGAAGAAATAAGGTGATAATACCATAAAATTTATAAAATCAAATGCTAAGTATAACTAATTTGTCCATGGGAGTGACATCACACTCTCTTTGACTAAACAAGAGCCTATACTTGGGAGGACTCATGGATTATTGTGTTAAATAAGCTAGAAGAATATAAGACTTTATGAGAATCCTCACTCTCTCCAGAGTAGATATGATTTATACTAATTGGTAAATATGATTACTCCATGGGAGTGACATCGCACTAAGTACCAAAAAGTTCAATTACATTTGACAAGTGACTTTCTCTACTAACTAGTAGTCCATACAAAACTATAGGTGAGAAAGGAAATGTAATGGGTCCAAATATAACTTTTGCACTCACACTCTTCCCATGATCTATAAAAAAATGAGTCCTTTTCAAAAAAGATAGTATCTGTACTTACTAAAATTATATTAGTCTATAGTGAAAAGTACCTATATCTTTTTTGTTTTTTGGAGTATCTAATGAAAAAGGCCCAAGATGCCAACTTATCTCATGTTGGAGAGTAATCAATAGAAAAGTAAGTATCCCAAAAACTCTATGAGGTGTTGTGACTTTGTTATAGTATCAAAACTTATTGTTTTTAGTATGGCCCCAAAAGTTCTTTGGGAAATTGATTTCATTTAATAGAGATTTATAAGTATATGGGTCATATAAGTAGTGAAGTTGATGTAAATCTAGATATCAATCTCATAGGAATTATATGAATAGTTTGATCAACTAGTGAACTAACTTAGGTCTCTAGTATTGACCTTTTTCTTGTGTATAATGAGATGTCTTTAATATTGTGAAAATGTTATCCTTGATTTTCATATGAATGAAAGATTGATGTGAATTTTTTTCTTTTTCCTCTTGGCATACAAGGTAGTTATTAAACTTGGACTATCACTACTAACGATGGTCCCCTTGTAATTTTTTCTTTGATATTTTACAACAAAAACTACACTTATTCTATTCGAGAGTCATCCATGCTACTCTTTTTAGGCAATATGTGTTAATTTCTCTTTACTACTACTTCGAATATACATTGTTATTCTCTGACTTCAATGGACATAATAAATATAAAATTATATGGTGATAATTATATCTGAGCTTTTATTTTTGTAAGTATCATACTCTTATCAATTAACATATGCCTTTATACATGATAAATATAAAATCATACTAAGGCATGGCTCATGATGTTCTGGACTAGGGGGTGCTGGGCCTTGTGCTGAGCCGGGCATGACTCAGGTGCCTGGCCCATAGGCACAGTCCAATAGCATTGGCATGGTGACCTGGGAACTCAGACCAAGTATCGGGCATGGTCCAATCAGACTATGCCCACCCTACCTAGTTATCTAAAAAAATATTAAAATATTACAAAAACTATCTTTGCCCCACCTAGATCAGGGGGTGTCGATGTTGATTACATAATATAACACAAGGTATAGTAGTAGTTCTAACCAAGCTATGAATATGAACATGGATATTGAATTTGGAGATAATGACTTCTTCATTCAGTTAGAAATATGGAAATGACTAGGTGGACTATTGAATATGAGTGAGTTATCTTGGTACTTAGTGAAAATCATATTTTATAATAGTGAAAATCATATGAGTTCACCTATCTCGTACTATCTAAGATGACATGGGATATACTGACTCATCATGTGTCAAGCATAACATTAGAATCTGCTTTTTTTTGTAGTCATTATCATTTCAGATAGGAGATTGAGAATATGGCTAGATATTGTTGAGACATTAGCATACATGAAGGATTGGGACGAATCGAGGTTGGGCATTAAGTATCATGCTGGAATAAAAGCAAAGGAATTGTTGGTAGATGATGACTCGTGAGACTTTAAGGATGTTGAGCCTAATGCTAGTGATACTATTAGATGCTTACACAATGATGATCAATTGCATACTTACCGATTGGTATTAGAATTGAACTTGCATGATTATGATTGATGATTTTTAAGTTGTGACATTGTGTTATTTGATTTTTTGGTAGATTGGGAGATGGATTTGTTTTGTTTTTTTTTTTTGATATTTTTGATTATTAAAACTTGTCATTTGTATTAAATTTATTTTTTGTGATTTATGTGAACTAATATAATATCATAACTAATAATGGATAACTTAAAATTTTAAATTTGCAAAAAAAAGTAAAATCTTAAACTACAACCAGTGACCAGTTGACTATACTAGTAGCCTTCAGGCATGACTCAGCATGACCCGGTATGGCTCGGCATGACCAGGCATTACCTAGCCCGATTCTACCAAGACTTGTGCTAGACGAGTAGTGTTGTACCAAGGATATTCAATTCGTGCCATGCACTAACATATTGGGTTGCCCAGCATGACATGGTGGCCTAACTAGGCCACCAACAAATGGGTTGTACAAGTATGACACATCCTTTTTGATACCTCTAGTATTTAAAGTATTAATTCACTATTCTATCTCTTTATTATCTGGCTACCTTCATAGATTCTAGGGTTAAAGTGGATGAGGTAGATAATATTTTGATATGCAAATATATGTGCATGAGATAGGACTACCAACTTGAAGAGTTTATTCATGAAAAATTGACTGACTTATTTATATTTTATGACACTAGGTATTATAGTAGTTGTAGCCAGCTATGAGTATGGACATGGGTATCATATTTAAAAATGATGACTTTTCCATTTAATTAGTGAGGAAGAAATGATGGGGTTATCTATCGAATAGGATCGAGCTATCTCGATACTTAAATATTAATTACTACTCAATTATATCACATAATGATAATAAAAATCTTAATATTTTACTATGATAGAAATTATATGAATTCACATATCTCTTGCTATCTTAGATGTTATGAGATCTACTAACTCCTCTAGTGTTGAGCATAGTTTCAAAGTTTACTTTTTATTTTGTAAATAATATCATTTCGAATAGGAGTCAAGATAGCAGCCAGATATCATTGATGCACTTGTATGCATGAAGGACTTGTAAGATTTGAGGTTGGACATTTAGGATAGAGTAGGAGCATAAGAGTTATTGGTAAATAATGACTCATATGACTTTGTGGATATTAAAGTCTCCACTAGAGATACCAATAGATGCTTAGATGATGATGATGATGATTTGCATACAGACACTGATTAACATTAGGATTAATTGTTATTTGTTGATATTATGTTTATTTTATGATTGTCATTTTATACAATTCGATTTGTTTTTGATATTATGATTTTGATTTAAGATTATATATATATATATATATATTGCTATTTTTAATTATTATTTATCATTTTCATTTCATATCTAACTCATGGATCTTGGTTTGACATAAAATTTATATTTTATTTTTTATTGCACTTATTGTGTAATAGTAACAATAGTTATAGTTCATTTTATATATTTTTAGTCTTATACTTATGCATCGTTAATGTTATTTTCGTTGTGTGTTGTATATGTAATTTTTTTTTGTTTTTTATTTTATTTTTATTTTTTTATTTCTATGGTGAATAGTCATTAGGTAGTGGTGGTAGTGGTGGTAGTGGTCGGTGGATGGTGCTTGTGGTGGTGCTACCCATAAAATTAGCATGATCACCCATGACTCGAGATGACTCGAAATGGTAGATACGATTCTGCTCAGAAGTATTATTCTCATACCATGCAGTGCTGAGTAGATTAGAACTCATGTTGTGTCAGGCATGACATAGTGGCCCAATTAGGCCACCCAAAAATGGGTCATGCCAACATGACACACCCCATTACACACCTCTAGCCATGACTCAATTAATTTTTCTTTAGAGGAAATTATCATGACATTGGAAATAGGCATGATTGAGATAAATTATATTTGGAATACAAAATTACAATATTGGAAATAGTCGTAACTTTGATCTTTTTTCAGGAAATGATCGTGACTAATGCATTTATTTTCTGGAACACAAAGTCATGCTAAAAAAAAGTTATGACAGAATAAATATTCTTATGAATGAAAAATAATACTAGAAAATAATTTTGTAACTCAAAATACTTGATGTTTTGGCTTTGTATTGAATAAGTTATTATATTAGAAAATGTCATGACTAAATATACTAATGAGGTATTTGGCTGCAATGATGTAAAAATAATATTGTGGTTATTATATGTTTTAGAGGTTGCATGGTAGCGAATCTAAGAAAATATCATAGCTACGAAGACTATGTTTTATAGTGAAATAATTATATCAACTCAAACAAAAAAATTCATGGAATTCTAAGATTTTCATGATTAGTTTTTTAGACTTATGACCAAGAAAGTACACCATAACTACTCAATAAGGTTGTAAAAGGTATACCCAAGTTATGATATGGGAATTATGATGACTTTCCATTATTTCTCTCCCATTCATGCCCTCGTTCCATCAAATCTACCAATTTCAACCAAAATAACAATGATTTCACATATATTCATCATATTCTCTCAAAATAGATATTTAGTAAAATCTCTCCCAAATCACCTAAAAAAATGGTATGCAGAGTGTTGAATACTCACCTCAAGACTCTTCTTTTCTAGGATAAACATCATCTATCTATTCCTCCTTTTTATCAAAAATATGGTTTGGGCATTGTGACTTGGGAAGAAGACTCAGCAGAGGATAGCTTATGTTACTTTCCTTTAGGTGCAAATACTTCACCAAGTCTATGAATTTCATATAAAATATGTATTATTTCATTAATATTTATCAAAATCCCTCAAAATAGTCATTTAGTAAATATACTTCCATTTAAAGCTTAAATATGTACAAATACATCAATAATTTCATGCCAAATGATCCATAAAGTTTAATATGTGATATACCGAACTAACTCTAATACTAAAAGTATTTCTCATCATTGAGTAATAAATATCACTTTCTTTTTTGAAAATCATCAACAGCACAACAAGAAGAATACAGTATAATATCATCATGGAAAACAAATATATAATTTATCAACATGGAGAAGAAGGTTAGTTGTATGATCGATCATGAGGATCAAACTCCTAAAACACTAACTTTTCACTAGAGGGCTCAAATGAGGGCATGGATGTGAAAAGTCTTTTTAAATCTTTCTTATTGCTTGATACTCATTCCAATATCTTCACAATCACACTACATAACACATCTTGTCATCTTTAAAAAGAGTTCAATGAATCTTCAAATGAACCCAATGCAAAGTATATGTACTTTTTGTTCTCACCATACATTCTCAAATCTCTAATCCATTATTTTTCTTTATATTATATGTTACTCTAAGTTTTTTTATCTCAGCCCTTAATCAATTTCTATCACTCACTTGTGACAAACTCATAGAGCTTCCCAAATGATTTGATACTTTTCATCACTACGGTCTCTACTCATTTCATCATCTTTTCCAAGATCTTCATAACATGATCTTCAAATTTTTTTTTTGGACGAACACAAATAAAAGATAATTCTTATTGAAATGTATCTCCCACAATACATTATGTTACTCCAAATTAAATTTGTCTTCCTCTTTTTCTTTCTCAATTACTCTTATCACTTAATATCTCTTCTCTATAATTTGACCACTATGGAACAATGAATAGATGTTATCTAAGTTTTCGAGCACATCTCCATATGGTTGGCTTCCAATTTCATCTTTTTCAAAATGTTGAAGACTTCTCCCAAATCATATTCTTTCCTAGTCAAATAAAAATCAAATAGAAGTGGCAATTATTCATTAAAATTTTCTCCACTTCTTTCTATCGCTTCTATATCGACTTCAAAGAAGGGTGATACTTCTTACCCAATATTAGTTGATTCTTTCCCTTCAAGAATCAAAATTTTCTTCTTGTCTCCTTCAAGCCCTCTCTTCACACCCACAAATATTAGAGGGATATCTGTGGGTGCAATTCATCTCTATCTTTGTTTGTTAGGATATCTTTACCTCGACATGATATCATAATCAAAGAGAGGTGAATTATGCTAGAGAATTCACCCTCTTGAAAATTAAGAGTGGGATTCTTGAAGATATTTCTCACATGGATATTATATCCTTTCACTAGAGTGAAAATAAAAATCATCATATCGTGTGTGATGGTGAAGAGATATGAGAGTTGACTATAAAATAGAATACATAAAATATAACCAATCCTTGATATCTTTCTTGAGTTCTACCCAAACTATGTGTTTATTTGCATTTTTTGATGAAATTATCCATGCCCCTCTTCCATCCTTTAACATCATTGTGATTGTATTATAATTCAGATTTTTTTTTGGATTTGAAGGTCATTCCATCAATGGTCCCTTGTAATCTAAAAATTATATTGATAAAGTCTTTATTGAAGTATACCTAAACTTACTATTCCATATGCATGCAAAGTCGGTAAAAATTTCTTATTTCTATTATTAGCTAAAAAGGTGGAATGAACTCACTAAACCCCTACTCACCCACAAAACTCTTCTTTGCTAGAACAAAATTCATCCATATCCTTCCCCCTTCAGTAGAAAAATGGCTTAGCATTGTGACTTTGGAATAAGTCTTATTAGTGGATTTCTTTTGTTACTTATCTTTGACCTTGTTATTCATCTCAGTCTCCTCCCTTCTTGCCCTTAGCTTCAAAAGTAACATCTCCTCATCCAAGGTAGCTCAATTTTTTGAAAATTTGGAGTCTTAGTAAGTTTCATCTGAGTGAAGAAAAAAAAGAAGAAATAATTTCATACAAATTATAATTAGTTTTTTATATAAGATAAGAGTTAAGTCATAGCTAATGAAAGAGTTGCTACAACCTTTCACATGACCATGACTTTTCATTACAAAAAAAAAAAGTCATTGCTGAGTTTGAGTGACAAGACTTTGTTTGTCTTATGAGAAAATTTTTTTGCTAGGTTTGGGTGTCATGAATTTGTTTGAGTCACAAGTAATTCTTGTTTGGATTTGAGTGTCATGACTTCTTTTTAGGTGTATACAGTGTACAAGTGACTGAGTTTATGCATATGTCAAAAAATATTCATGACATAACATTGTACAAAAAGAAAATTATTATGTTTTCTCTTAAGTAGTACTATATTTAATATCCATAGCTAGATCATTATTGGATCTCCAATTCAATTGATGATTTTAGTGGTCTAGGCAAGCTTCTCAATATAAAATTTCTTTTCTATTTGTCATTTTTAAATCTTTTTCAACCTTAAGTCATCTTTCAAAGTATCTCCTTTGGGATGTTCTTCAATGGATGCCACAATTTTATGAAAAGTCATGGCATCAATATATATGATTACCATTAATAAGGCCATGAATTGTTATGAAGTCTTGTCTTCAGGAACTCTATATTTCATTTCTTCATCACTTTGAAAGAAGCCTTGACTTATTCTTTAAACTTTTATTTCTCCATTATTGCGACTTTGTCTCTTCCCATGACTTGTTTTTATTGTTTCAGTAAGTAAAGTCATGACTTCTTAAAAAGACATGACTTACATTGTTACAACCACTAACTCTTTATCTTTTTTTTGATGTTAAATGATTGTTGTCTCTACCTAGTTTTTTTTATAAGTGTGGTCTTTCTTTCACTTGTACTTCTTCTACAATCTATAAAATTTTTTTGCTAATTATTTTGTATTCTTGAATTGGGAATCTCATCATTTCGGCCCCTTCCTTTGCATATTTGGATTTGTTCGACTATGATCTTCTAGAAGTCATGACTTTGAAGAATGTCTTTACTTCATAATAATTGTTTTCTTCATGGTCACTTGTATTGTTTTCTTTACTCCAAATTACTTCTAGTTTATAATTTTTTACATCTTCTTCTAATCAACAATCCTCCATGAATTCTTTTCATATGGAGACTACATTTTATCTATTCATATTGCATAGGAGAATATCTATTCTTTAATAGACTTCCTCATCATCATCTAGAATCTATAGGTTTTTGTAGAGGTTGAACTTCAATTTCTCTTCACTTAGATGTAACATAAATTCACTCTTCTAGACATTTATTAATGCTTAACCGATACATTTTCAATAATACATCTTGAAATTTTGATCGATCAATCATCAATTTGAAGTAAGAGAGAAATTGTGGTAATCTCACCAAAGTTCAATCTTTACAATATAGTTAATGACATTAAATTAACATTTGATCTCAAGTTAGAATGTACCTTCATGAAAGTGTGCTCCCCTATAATACATAGAATCTTTCAGCATTCTTGAAAGTTTACATTAATTCAGTATGTTATACTTTTTGATCATATTCATTATTCTATGTCTTTAACTTTCGCTTATTACTCATTATATTTTCCATGAGAATCATGTAAATGCCATGGCGGTGGACATTAGGATTCTATAAAAATTCACAACTTTATCATTCATAGCTTACTCCTCTATTTCAACATCCCTTTTGGCCTTTACTTATATTTGTTACACCTCTAACTCTTTTTCAGTTCTAAGTCTGGTAGTTATGCACCTCTTTGAATTTTCCTAAGTATTACTTGATAATCTAATTATGCTCTACACCTTCATTGATAGTACTAGTTACCCAAGTTGATTCTTAATAATCTTTATCTCTATATTCATGTATTCTAGACTAATTTCAATCTATTCCATGTAGTTCTTTTATAGGTCATTCCTTTTCTTTATCTATGTTAGCAAGGCAAGAATGTTATCTTCTAAATATGGCTTTTCTACTTTTTTCAGGTGGTTATAATTGGAGCTCGAGGCTCTTTGCATTTTATATCCCATTAAGTTATTCCCAAACTTTTTCTACAATAATTTTAAGTTTTGTTGCATATTCCCATGACTTTCATATGACAAGTAATCATAATTTCTCATGTTTTGGTGATAGTTTATGGGGTGTTATTTTTGGATAGAAATACATACCCTTTATTTTGTAAAACTTTGGTTTCCTTCACTTGATATGCAAGAATAAGATTTGTTATTTTATATTGTTCCGAATTAGTAATTTTTCTCATACTTGGTCTCATATCATCTTGGGCTCCAATTTTTTTTTAAAATAGATTTAGTTTAGCCTCTATTATCATCAATCTATCCAGCTCCAATATTCTAGCTTGTTTCATACTATATATTTGATCATTTATAATTTGATAGTTATGCTTTGTTAGCTCTTCAAAAAAAATACAACTCCTCAGATAACTTATTCATTATGGAAGACACCCAAGGCTAAATTATTTATGAACCTCATCATATAATTCAGCTCATTGTAGAAGGTTTGAGCTTGGAATCATAATTCAAATCTATATTGTGGGTACCTCCTCAAATGTTCTTTGAATTAATCCCAAGAAATATAATGTTTATTGTCATAATTGATTATCTTAGCTCTTAGTTGAGATGTGATTTGAGATCAGAAGAACTTTACGAAAAGGTTACCCAAGTTCATTCTAATTTTCAATTCAATATCTAGATATGTAGTAGAACCAACTCAAGGTCTTGTAACTAAGATAAATTAGGAAAATTCTCAATCATATAGCTTCTAACTAACTCTATTCATATTCATTATGTCATACAACTCCAAGAAAATTGTGACATCCCTAATTGTATCTTCTAAAAATTTTCCACCATATTAATTTTGTTGCACAATTGCTATCAAAATAGGCTTCAACTCAAAAATTTGTTGTATTAGTTTCATATGAATCCCACTATAAATTTCTATCATAGTTGGCCGCCAATAATCACCCAAGGTACAATGAGGGTTGGGTTGTTGAATAACTTGTCCTTCACCACCATGGTAGCTATTATTAGTATTATTTTCTTCCATGCTCTTTCTATTAGCTTTCTATCTCCAAAGTTTTCTTTTTATTTTCTAAATTTTTAGATCTAAAAGTATTACCTCAATCCTATAGTTTTTGCTTAATTGGTATATTGTGGCTGCAAAACAATTATAAAAAAACAAAATAAAAACAAATACAATACAAATTCTAAGTAATAATTAGTATCCAAATAACTAGAACATTATAATCCTTTTGTAAGGATATTTATGATATTTTAAGTTGATTAATAAAACTAAATAATATCAGATAATTATGCCAAAATTATATTTTGATTTAGTTATGATGCTAAAATATGTTGTGTATGACATGGTCCCAAAAGCTCAATGAGCGATTGACTTTTTTGTAATAGAGTTCTACAAGTATATGGGTCTTACAAATAATAAAGTTATACATAAGTTTAGATATCATTGTCATAAGGATTGTATAGAAAGTTTTACCAACTAAAAGCGAACTAACTATTGCTTGAGTTAAATAGATAAACTTAAGTTTTCAAAAATATAAGTATACTATAAGATTAGCTCACTTCCAAGTATATGATAATATTTATTTAGTATTTAGGCAAAATTGTATTCGCTTGTTAGATGAATGGTAGATTACTATGGAAATTCCCTAGTGCTATCACAGCATACAATATAAAGTTAAGATTTCAAAAATATACTTAGAGTCTAGGGTTAGCTCACTTCCAAGTCATGCTACCTAGGATTTGCTTGCTCTTGGCTTAAAAGCAATTCTTACTTTCTCTATCTTTTATGAAATCTTTCAAGTATTACTTTTATATTTCAAGGTTTCATTAGATTCTTTAAGGTGGAAGTTGTGGTATTGACTTTTATACTTAAGCCAAGACATTATTGTCTCATCAAATCTTTTCTTGGATACAAAAGTCATGGTGGCAATGAGTGTAATGATAGAAGTAACTCACATATAAAGTACAAAGCCAAAGTGGTAGGAATTCTATGACTAAGATAATTTCTTTCTAGAATGCATAGTCATGGTGTTAGGACTTAGGAATAGTCATGGCTAATGTATTTATCTCTATAATGCAAAGTCAATGTCTTGAGAATGGTTGTGGCTTTGGTATTTGGAGCACAAAGTTATCATGACACAAAATATAATGACTGTAAATGCTCTCTAGAGCACAGAGACATGGTGGAAAATATTATCATGATTAAATTTTATTGGTTTTTTTTTTGTATTGATTAAATCATAGTAATATAAATTATCATTACTTCTTGTACTAGTATGGTACTTAGTTGCCATGATGTCAAAATAAAGTCACGTCCATTATTGTGTTTTAGAGATTATGTCGCCATGACTCCAAATGAATGTTATGTTCATGAAGATATTATTGCATAGTGAAAAGATTATGATAACTCAGTGGTAGAATTATGGCATACAAGAATTGTCATAACTTGTAATGTTAGAGATACTTTCAAGAAAGGATGACACAACTATTTCATAGGATTGTGGAAAGTGTAGATAAGTTGTGATAAAAAACATGATTCTCCATTACTTTTCTTACATATACAAGTCATCACTCCACTAAATCCATTAATTTCATCCAAAATACATTCGATTTTTTCACTAATATTCATCAAATTCCCTCAAAATAACTTTTTAGTAAAATCTTTCCATTTTAGGCTCAAATATATGCAAACATATTATTAATTTCATGTTAAATGACCCATAAAAGTTGGTGCATTGAGTATCAAATAATTGTCCCAAGATCAATGGGGCATAAGAGTCTTCCTTCATATCTAACACTATAAAATCTTTTGGAAAAATAAACTTTCCAACCTTGACTAACACATTTTTGATAATCTCCCTTAGAAACATAATTGATCGGTTTGCAATTTATAGTGACAAGAAAGTTGAAGTTATCTTGCCAAGATTTAACATTTGTACTATGGACAATGGTATCAAGTTGACATTTTCTCCCAACTCAAGTAATATCTTCTAGAAAGTGTACTCCCCAATAACATACGGAATTATAAAACTCTTGGGATCTTTGAGTTTTCTCAGTAGTTTACATTGAAGGATTTCCCTACACTTTTTGGTCATTTTCATCATTTCATATGTTTTAATTTTTTTTTTGCTTCTCATAATGACTTTAATATACTTCATGTAGTTGGCCATCTGGCATAAGGTTTTAGCAAGGACATATTAACTTCTAACTTTTTAAAGATATTGAAGAATCTCTCGAATTGGTTATCTAGTTATCCCTTTCTAAACAACTATGAAAAAAAAAGATTAGGTTGGAGAGTTTATTTACCATCAGCATAATCATTCTTCGGCATATCATTCTTCTCTAAGTTGATTTGGTTAATTTGAATCTCCTCCTCTAATTCCACTTCTTTATGTGTGAAGGCTGATGGCATGGGTTGGCCAGTGGATTCTAATATTGTCATGATATTGGGAAATATCATGGCAATAGATGTCATAGCACACTAAAAAATACAACTTTGGATAAAGTCATGTTATTATTAGTCATGGCTTCATTTTCTACACCAGCATTCTCATTGGATTTCTATTCTATCTTTTGCTCTTCTAATTCTTTGTCACTACAGAGTATTATGGACATGAACCTTTTTGGATTTACTTCAGTATTGATTTGTAATCCATTGATGCTCTTTTTTTATTATTAGTGCTAGTTGCCTGTGTTTATACTTAATAGTCTTGCTCATCATTCCTCTTCTTGATAGCTTTTATACTCATCATTGTTCCTTCCAATTTTCTTGCTTATAATTACTCTTCTTTGTCTCGTTTTTTAGCACAAGAAAGTTATCATCAAATTATAGCTTTTCATCTCTCTGTAGGTGTTGTAATTGAAACTCAATGCTCCTTATATTTGGTATTCCATTGAGTTATTCTCAAAATTCTTCTGATATTATCTCACTTTTTAATACACATTCACATGGCCTAAATATGAAAAACTTTCATAATTTTTCATGTTCTAATGGCAATATGCATGATATGTTGTTGGATTAGGACACATATCCTTTATTATGTAGAATATTACCTTCCACTACTTGATAAACGTGGTCAAGATTGGCTAATTTATACTTTTACAAAATGGTAATTTTTCTCACATTAGGCCTTTTGCCATTTTAGGCTCTAGATTTGTAGAAAAACTCATCGAGCTTAGCTTCAATCACTACCAATTAATTCAACTTTAATACTTTAATTGTTTCTTTCCAAATGCTCTTTTATTCAAAGTTTGATGATTATTCTTATCTAACTCTTCGAATAAGAAATGAGCCTCGTTGAGTGACTTGATTATAATACACTCGCCCATGGCTATATTAACTATGTATCTTGTCATGTAGTTCTAACTATTGTAGAAGGTATGAGCTTGAAACTACAATTCAAATCCATGCTATCAGAACCTTTTAGTAGATTTTTGAATCAGTCACAAGCATCACATAACATAATTTGCTCTGCTTGTCTAAATTCACTTATCTCTCCTCTCAACTGAAATATAATTTGGGATGGAAAGAACTTAGTTTCGAAAACATACACAAGTTCATCCAAACTCTCATTATCTCTTCTAGATAAGCATTTTAACATACCCTGGCATTCTCTCTCAATGAAAATAAGAAAATTCTTAACATTATCACATTTAGGCTAACTCTATAATTTATTTTATAGCATCACACAACTCTAAGAAAGTTGTGATAAAATTATCCAGGTCTCTTGAAAATCATCCATTATACTAATGTTGTTGCACCAAGGCTATGAGAATAAGCTAAAACTTAAAATGTTTTTCATATATCAATTGTATTTGAATTCTATAGTTGTTTTCCATCAATATTGACCTACAATAGTCCCTAAGGTTCAATGAGGAATGAGCAATTTGATAGCATATTTTGCATCACCTTGGTTATTTGTATTACTACTATTATTTTTCATGTTTTTTCTCTAAGTTCCCTATCTCAATATTTTTTTTAGATCCAAAGATGTTTTCTCTATCTCAGATCTTCAACTCATCAGATGTGGTGGCTACAAAAAAAAGAAAACAAACAAAACAAAATGCAAACACAAAATAAACACAGAAAAAGAAATTATCCAATCAACTGGAAAATGAACTATCTTTTTTTCAAAAATAGTTATATCAACTCAAGTTGACCAATGAAACAAATAGGATCCTCAGCAATGATATCAAAAACTTTTTGTAACTTTGTTATAGCACCAAAACTTATTAGTTATGATATGATCCCGGAAACTAATATGGTGATTGATTTCATCTAATGTAAATTCACAAGTATATGGGTCATACAAGTAGTAAAATAGTATAAGCTCAAATATCAATCCCATGTGGATTGTATAAATACTTTGACCAACTAATAGTGATATAAATTTACCTATATGGTTGACTTACTTTCTTGTGTATAATGAGATTTCTTTAATATTGAGATAATGGTATACTTAATTATCCGACAAATGATAAATTAATGTGAATTTTTTTCTTTGCCTCCATGGCCAACATTCATAAACTTATGATATAGTAAAAATATTGAATTTCAATTAAAATTAGCATCAACATCCATCAATATTCAAACTATAATCATTTCCACAAATAAACATCATATATTCAAATTATCATAACTTAGGTACATAAAACGAACCCTAAATTTCAATTTAGCCTAAATATGAGGGAAAGTTTAGATGAAATATTTGGTATAGCATCTCATAAAATTGAGGGTTTCTAATGATATCCCTAATGAGGATCAAAGTCTCAAGACACAATCCCATGTAATTCTTGTTATGTTTGCCTTGGTTTTGCCCTTAAATAGTGATTGGAAGTAATACCACCTAGGATTTTGGGTGCTTTTAGATTAAAATCTGATTCTACCTCTTTCATTTTTTGTGAAAAAACTTTAAGTATTTCATTTTTACTCTAAGGTTTCATGTGAATCTTTAAACTAGAACTCATGGCGCTGGGTTGATGTCATGACTTTTTTATCTTTTTAAATCTTCTTTAGATTATACAAGTCTAGGAAGCAAAGGATTTCCATGAAAGAAGTAACTCTCCTCCATTGTGCAAAGACATGGTGACAAGAAAGCCATGAATGAAGTTTTCACTCTATGGATCAACAAGTCATAATGGTAGGAATGTTGCTATTAAAAAAATTATTTTTTAGAACACAAAGTCATGAAAATAAGAATGTATATGAATTAAGCATTTACTCTCTTAATCAAAATAATGTGAAGAAAATATTACTATGGCTAAAAATCACTTGATCTTCCATGAGTTTTGGTTTTATATTGATTAAGTCATTGTAGTGAAAATTTTCATGACTTCTAGTGCTAGTATGGCACTTGATTATCATGATATGAAAATAAAGGTATGACCATCATTATATTTTATAAATAGTGCAGCTACCACTCCAATAAAATGTCATGGCCATAAAGATACTATTGCAGTGTGAAAAGATTATGACCACCTAGTAGTAGAGTCACAAAGTACAAAGATTACCACAACATAAGAAATATAGCTCCTCAAAAGATACTATTGGCCAAGAAAGATTATCAGAACTACTCAATAATCTTATGAAAAGTATAATCAAGTTATGACATAAATATCATGATTTTATATTACTTTTCTCTCATCCAAGTCATAACTCCTCAAATTCATGAATTTCACCCAAAATATTTCTGATTTCACTACTTTTCATCAAATTCTATCAAAATAGTCATTTAGTAAAATATATTCATTTGAAGCTCTATTAGTATAACAACATTAAGAATTTCATGTCAAATAATTTTAAAAAGTACATGGAATGTTGAACAAACTTCCATGTGAAAACTATAGCTCATCCTTGAGCAATGAATCTCCCTCTCTTTTTTTTTTGAAATTCATCAATGAAAAACCACAAAGAAAGAAATACAACATCTCAAATGAAATTAAATACATAATGTTTCAAAGTGGAGAAGAAGGTGGGAGGTGTGATCGATAGTGAGGATCCAAATCCTTCAATGAGAACTTACTCTAGAAAGCTAAATTTTGGGCATGGATATGGAAGATCTCTCTGAATCATTCTCATTTCTCATTGTCTACTCAATAATTTTCACAGCCACACTACTTATTGTGACTTGTTGCTTTCTAATGAAGTTGAGTACATCTTCAAAAAAAATCAAGTGGAAAGTACATTTGTTTCTGCTCCTCATTAGACTTTCTCAAGTCTTTGATTCATTGTTTCTTTTTATAATGCTTATTGCCCTCTGTATCTTTATTTCAACCATTCATCATATATTATCCATTCATATGTAATTAAACTCATAAAGCTTCCCAAATACTTTGATGCTTTCCATTTATTTAGTCTCCACTTGTTTTATTGTCACTTCCAAAATCTTCATAATACAATCCTTGAATTTTTCTAAGGTAGACATAAATAGGCATTCCTTCTTGTTGAGATGCATCTCCCACAATTCATCCAGTTACTCCAATTTAGTTTTGCCTTTATTGTGGCTTTGTTATGCTATCTAATCTTTTTGGTTAGACAATGTCTCAAAAGTTCATTGGTGAGAGTATCTCTTCAATTAAGATCCACAATTATATTAGTCATACATATAGTAAAGAGGACTTTTGTCTTGGTATCAATCCCATAGAAATTATATTAGTAGTTCAGTCAATCAAGAGTGAGACAACTCAATTCTAGTAAAATAGATATATCATATTTTGGTATCAATCTTAGCTCATTGGATTTATTCATTTAATTTATGTGCTATATATTCAAATATTTTGAATTATATTGAGTTTGGATACATATTAAAGTTAAATTATTGTATAATGACTCTTTTCCCTAATGGCCAAAATGATTATTATCATTGAGCTTATCCCAAATGATGGTCATCTCATAGCTATCATCTCAGTATATTATTACTGAGATGACAAATCATTTATATTCGAGAGTCATTCACAATCACATACTTTTTAGGCAACTTGTCAACTACCCTTGATAATTGCTTCATATGTATACTTTTATTCTCCAACCTCGAGTATGATAAAGACCAAGAACTAGTAAGATTTAAAAGCATTTTCACTTTCAACTTTGTGAGAACTATACTTGCACAATTAACATGTGCTTCCCTCAAGTTTCATTAGTGAGAATCATATGAGTAAAAGTAATTTAAAGAGATATTACCACCTTATGAGCAACAATATACTTATGCATATCCTATATATAACCTATGATCATATTTCTCGATGATGTTATGACTTTTAAACTAAAGGTAAATCCCATAAAAAATATTCTAATTAATATTCACCTCAATCAAAAATTAGTTTTTCTAAGATGTGCATAATAGATTAATATGTAAATTCATTTGTGTGTTCGGCTTTATAAGTGTCATACTTGCAATGATTAACATATTATAATTTTAAGTTTTAATATATAAGTTTATCTCATAAATCATAGTCAAAAGGAATGTCACTTCCTTCCTATTGTATGGATAAGTGAGACTCATAGTTTATTTGTCACTGTCCACCACAACTTGCACAAACCCGCCAAAGTCAAAATTTTAATTCAATTTATATTTAATCACACATCCATCAATTTTCATAATACAACATAAATCAAAATACTACTTTTAATAAAAAAATCATGCTTACATCACATAAATAAGATTACACAAGCCCTATATTACATGTTTTTTTGATATAGTTTTCTAAATCTATCCTTGAAAGGAGAGATTTGAGAGTCGTACCCCAAACTCTAGAATTTAGCTTATATATTTTATTTTTTGCTTACTTGTAGAGCTTCTAGATAGAGTGAAAATTAACCAAAGGATTTGGTTGATGTGCTTTGAATTCTGCTTGGTGTGAGGAATCAGAATAATTTTTTTAGAATTTCTCTTTTTCCTCTTTTATACTAGAATGTTTCTATATTATTTTTAAGTAGAAAGTCATTACTTTCAAAAAAGATACAATTTTGGATTTCATATATTGAGCTTGATGTCATGACTCTAGGAAGTGGCCGTAACTCTAAAATATATAATAATCTTTCTATAATATAAAATAGTGGTTTTAGGCAATGTCTATGACTAGGGGCTAATGTCTCTGTAATATAAAGTTACAATACTAGAAAATGGTTATGTCTTTGGTATTTATCTCTTTTATTTATCATATGGACAAAGCACTAGGAATGGTCACAATGTTGGGAATGGCCTCAATTGGTCATAATATGGCTAGGTACTTGGAGTGGTTGTGGCTTTAGCATTAGTCTCTTTGAATCATTATATAGCTACAGAGCTAAAAATGGTCACAAGAATGGGAATCACCTCTCATGTGCATCATATGGCCATAGTGATGAGAATGGTCATTACAAAAATAAAGATTTTTCTTATGTCTCAAGTGGCAACAATGCTACAAGTAATTACAAAATTGGCCTTAATGGTTAGTCGAACATAAAATCATAGTTTTTTCCTCCTTTTAAGGTCAAGATTAGTGGCCTTGGGGAATGATCTTAATCGAGTAAATGCCTTTAGTAATATTTTGTGTCCATAAGTATTGGTCCTGAATAATTGTCATGGCTTAAGTCTAAGATAAGTTGGCTTGGTAATTTTCTATAAGTCAAAAGTCATGACTTTATAAAAATGATGTAACTTTGACTTTAGACTACATAGTCTTATTAAAAATAAAGTCGGGGTACTATAAAGTGGCCATGACTTTTAGTACTAATGGGCTACTTGATTTTTGTGATGTGAAATTAATATTGTAGCCATTTAATTATTATGAGATAAGTATGACTATGACTTCATGATAATATTATAGTTACAAAGAATATTTCATATAGTTGAAAGATCATGCTAACAAGATTATAGGGTCATATCATACAAGAATTTGCATGACTAATTTGGTAGGGTTTTAGCCAAGAATAGATATCAAAACTACTTAATTCTCCATCATCTATCAATTAGCAAAAAGCCTCGAAAAACCCATCGATTTCACTATTATTCATCAAAATATATTAAAACTTTTAAGTAATGAAATTGATCCATTTATATCCCATTCTAATACATACACATCATTTAAAAATACCTTGAAACTTAATCATTTTTGGTAATTTCAACATGGAATAAAATGTGTAATGTGTATCTTTATTTTGTAGTGACAGTCATGCTACCTAATTTTGTTGGTTAGGTAGAATCTCAAAAACTTATTAGTTATCTCATTAACAAAGATCCATAAGTATATGGGTCATACAAGTATTAAAGAAGACTTTCATCTAGATATCAATCTCATAGAGATTTTAATAGTAGTTTGGTCAATCAACAATGAGACAACTCAATTTTATTAAAATAGATATATCAGATTTTGGCATCAATCTTAGATTCAAAAAATTTTTCATTTAATTTATGTGATATATGTTCAAATAGTTTGAATTATATTAGTTTTGAATATAGAATGAAAATTGAGTTGTTGTATATTGACTATTTTATATAATGGTATATAAGATAGTTATCACCATTGTAGAATGGATTTTAATGGAATTGGTGATTATATTGAACTAAAATTAGGGTTTGACTATGCATGTTAACATGGTGGACTATGATAGTTAAACTATGATAGTCACTAGCATATATAATAGGAAGAAAATGATCATTCTTCCAACCATGATGTGTGAGGCAAACCTATACACAAATTTGAAATTGAGATATGTGAATTATTACAAGTATATCGCTCATGAAGCTAAAAGCATTAATGATTTTACATGTCAATTCATTGAGCATGTCTTAGAGAACCAATATTTAGTTGATGTAGATGTCATATAAAATATTTTCTCAAGAGTTTCACCTTTAGCATAGGAGTCACATCATCACTATGCAAGATAGTGATAGGTAATCCACAACCTGCACATGATTCTTTGTGACTCATGAGATAGTGATATCTCATTGAGTTTCTTTTACTCATATGGTTCTCACTGGTGAGATTCAGTGGGAGAAATATGTTATTTATGTGAGTATGGAGCTTAGAAGTTGATTGTGTAAATACTTTTAAGATCATTTTAGTTCAGAGTCTTAACGATACTTAAGGCTATACAATTAGAATTTAAATATGAAGTAATCATCAAAGGCAATTGATGAGTAGCCTATAAGCTTAGGAGTTGTAAATGACCCTTGAGTAGAAATGATTTATTGTCTCGATGATAAAATACTAAAAAGATAGTGATAACCATCTTGTATTGTCTTGATGATAAGATCTTAAGGCTATGAGAGATCATCATTAGGATGGACTTAATAGTGATAACCATCTTGTATGTCATTAGGGAAAAAGAATATTTTGACAATAATCCAACCTTTATTCTGTATTCAAACTCAACACTAACTAAATTATTTAAACATGCATCATATGATTAAAAATATACAAACCCTAGGATCTAAAATTCTTATTAAAATTCAAAATTATCTTTTTCACTAGAATAGTATTGTCTCACTATTGGTTGGCCAAACTTCCAATACAATCTTTATATGATTGATATATGGACAAAATTTCTCATGACTATCTGTTCGATATATATACTTGTGAATATTTATTTAAGAGATATCCTCACCAATGAGCTTTTAAAATATTATTTAATTGATAAAATTAGGTAACATAACAAAGTCACAATAAATTTTCCCTACATTAAGTATCCATATCTACTTTTTGATGGAACTCTCCGAGTCCTTTTTCCATCTTTCAATGTCTTTGTGATTACCTTGTAAATCTGTTATGTATTTAGAGATTTGAAGGTCACACAATTCGTGTTCCCTTGTAATCTAAATACTTCATTGATAAATTCTATATTTAAGTGCACCCAAACTCTTTATATACAGTACCTCTTGTCTTACATATCTTCTATATTAGAGTAAAACTCACTAATAGTAGTAATGTTCTCCCATTTTGTGTGGGTGAATAATCAGTCCTAATTTCTCCTTATTATCATTGACTATAAAGGTGGGATGAACTCACTAAACCCTTGGTCACTCACAAAATGTATTTTGGCCAGAACAAAAGTCTTCCATCTTCTCCTCATTCTATAAGAAAAATTAATTTGGGCAATGAGACTTTGGAGGAAGTCTCAGTGATGGATTGTTTCTATTGCTTGCCTTTTGCCTTGTGACTTGCATCAATTTCTTTTTTTCTCCCCTTTAGCTTAGAAATAAAGGACTCCTTTTTCATTGTAGTTTAGATCTTTAAACACAAATAGATTTTCAATGAATTTTGGCTAAGTGGAAAAGAATTAGAAATGTTTTGCAAAAAATTAGGATCAATGCTTTATATAAGTTAGGGTTAAGTCATGGATAATGAAAAACTTTTAATATCTTTGCATGTGGCAGCAATCTTTCACATGGCCATGACTTTCATTTTAAAGGGGTAGTTATGGTTGGGTTTGAGTCATGCAATTATATTGTCATAATATAAAATTATGGGCTAATTTGAGTGTCATAACTTCTTTTTGGTTGTTTATAATGTAGAAGTGATTGGTTATATGTATGCATAAAAAATTATTGCATCATATAGCACAAAAAATAAATTATTGAGTTTCCTCCCCATTAGTACTACTTTTAATGCGCATAGCTAGACCTCTATCATCAGATCTCCTATTCAAATGATAATTTTAGTAGTCGAGACAAACTTTTTAGTATAATATTTTTCATCTTCTTTTCTTTTCAAATTCTCCTTCAATATCAAGTCATATATCACAATATTTTCTTTGGGATACTTCTCAATGGATACCCTAACTTTTTGAAAAATCGTGGTATCATTGCATGTGACCATATTTGTTAAGGTCACGATCTCCTATGAAGTCACAACACTAATAATTACTCTTTGGATCACTTTTATCATAGCTTTAGAAAAAGTCATGGCTTCTTCTTTAAGCTTCCTATTGCCTTAATATTGTGGTTATATATATTTCTTCGACTTCCTTTATAAATTCAATAGTAAAGTCATGCCTTCTTTAGAAGTGATGACTTTTTTCATTACAATAACTCTCTTCATCTTCCTTCGGATGTTCAATGATTATTGTCTCCAAATCTTGGGTCTTCTCACAAATCAATGGTTAGTAATGGACTTCCTTTCACTAGTACTTCTTCTACAATCTTAAAAATTCACTAAGTAATTTTTCTATGGTTTTGAACTATGAATTTTGTTATTTCAGCCTGTTTCTTTGCATTGTTAGAGTCATTCGACTTTGATCCTCTAGAAGTCAAACTTTGAAAAATATTGAGACTTCATAGTACCCTTCTACTTCATGGTCACTTACACTATTTTTTTCACTCCAAAATATATCTAGTTCATTATCTTCTTTGTCTTCTTTTGCCTAGAAATTATCCACAAAAACCTTTCATTAGAAATTTACATTTTATCTTATGGTAGTGCATAGGAGACTATATATTCTCCATTAATCTTTCTCACCATTTAGAATTTGTTAGCTTTTGTAGAAGTTAAATTTCACTTTCTCTTCCACATGAAGTGTAAATTCTACCTTATTGATATTCATTAACACCTATCTAGTAGCTAAAATGATCATCTAAAGATTAATGGAGCATATTGATCTTTCTCTATATATAGCACAGCAAAATCAATAGAGAATATAAATTTTCCAACCATGACCAACACATCTTCAATAATGATCCTTGAAAACATAATTGATTAGTTGGTCATCTGAAATAAGGGAGAGCCTAGAGCAGTCACTCTATACTTCTAGGTCATATTCACAGTCTCATATGTCTCCAACTTCTTCTTACTACTCATTATGTCTCTCATAAATATAACGTAGTTCTACATTTGGGTTATAGCTTTGGAAAATCCTATGTTCACATTTAACCTCCAAAATATATTAAGAAACTTTTGAAGTATTTATCCAATTTCACTTTCCTAAATATTGAGGAAATAGAAGATTCATTGGAAACATGCCATTAACTTCAATTTGATCCATTTATTTTTCTCAATGGATTTTGGTAAGCTTCAATCACTCCTCTATTTCTTTTTCTCCATGGCTTTTGGTAAGCTTCAATTGCTCCTCTATTTTTTTTCCTTTTCTCATTTTCAAATGAAACTTGGATTAACACTTCTTTTTTTTTTCACGACATTGTTATGTGTCATGGCACCATATCTATCATAGTTCTAATTCTCTTCATTTGAGGTTGTGGCTTCTTAGAGAATTTTTATATGATACATGACTAAGTCATGATCTTGTTACCCCAAAAGCTCTAGAATCTTCTTCTTCAAAATATCTTTGTAACTCAACAGTCATGACTTTTGGGAAAGTCACAACACAATCACCCCCAAAAATTTTAGAATAATTTTATTTAGAATGCCTAGATAGCTCTTTCCCACTACTAAGCAATATGTAGGAGCAATTCTTTGGATTTACATCCTTATCACTTGGTAGTTCATTTATTCATCTTTATTTCATTGATAATGCTAATTGACCAAGATAATACTCTATATTTCACATTACAAAATTTATTTCATTCATTCTTAGTTCAAGCACCACTATCCAATTATCTTGGGAATTATTCTTCATTTTCAATTCTGCTAGGATTGCTTGCATCCCATCTTCCAAACATGGCTTATCTACCTTTCATGATGGTTGATAATTAAAACTTGAGCCTCCTTGATTAGTTTATCTCACTATAATGTTCCCAATATTTCTAGAGGATTTCTCAATATAATGTTGCCCACTCACATAGCCTCCATGTGAAAAATTCTTATGGTTTCTCATGTTATTATTTGGTTGAAACATATACTTTTTGCTTTGTATTTTATTGGCTTTTTCCATTTGATATCCATTTATATTGATTCATGCAGATGTAAAATGAGAATCTCTCATAATATTCTTCTCTTTTTTTGGGCATCAAACTTCATCAAAGGGCTTAGATATTTGTTTCAATGCTGATGAACCAATCCAAGTCTATTACTCCGAATTATCTTCTCTCAAATGAATGATCCATTAGAGTTTGATTGTTATTTTTGTCATCTTCTCAAATAAATGATATTTCTCCTTTAGTAATTTATTCTTAATATGCCTTTTGGCGGGCACATCAACCTTGCATATTGTCATATAGTTCGACCAATTGTAGAAAGTTTGGTCTTGAAACCACAACTCAAATGGACTAACTCCATTTTAAGGAGTTAATGAGGATATCTCCTCATTAACTCCTAAAAATGATTGTATCATATAATTCCTCAAGCTCCTCTTTTTAGAATTAACTTATCTCATTGTGCATTTGAGACGTAATATAAGGTGGAAAAATTATAATGATAAAGACACTCACTAATTCATCCACTACTAAAAATCACTGAATTACAGACCAATTGTTTGGTCGGTAAACAATATTATATGGTCGGTAAAACCATTTACCGACCTAAATATTTAATCATAATTTTCCATGTAAGTAATTATTTTACCGAAAAAAATTCATTTGGTCGGTAAATTACCATCCATTTACTAAACATTTACCGATAAACAATTTTCAACTATTTTCCAACTATTTAATGACTGAAAAAATTTGGTCGGTAAATAGTCTCCAACAAGTCGATATATAACTACCAAATTGTGGCCAAAAACTGATCAAATATTTTTAATATAACAGGTCAGTATATGGTCTCCAATTGGTTGGTAAATTAATTTTTAAACATTTTATTTCCTTTTGGAGTTTGATATCATGCTTATATATATATATATTACAAAACAAAATAAATGTACAATAGTGAATGGATATTATATAAAGAGAGTAAAAAATATTTTTAAACAAGCAAACTAGTATATATACCACATATGTGTGGTAAAAAAGTTAAGAGAAAATAAAACATTAATTCCCAAATCCAAATATAAGACAAAAAAAAGTGTGTAATATACTCAATCATTCAACCTATTGTCATCATCATGATGCTGTGATATATCTGGTCCGTATGATGAGATGTCGGGTACTAGGGTAGAGCTGTCTACTACAGCAAATTCTGATTTGGTTGTTGTAGGTGCTGGTGTAGGTGTTGGAGTAGATGCTCTAGCTGGAGCATTATGTCGAACAATCCGAAGTAGATCATCAGGGTTGAACTACATTCCACCTTCTTTGTAAGCTAGTCAAAACGTAGATGCAACTCATCCCTATCATTCTCATAGTCGATCATGTGTCGCTCGGTATCAGCCAACTATGTATCGCATTTTGCATCGTGTCCTGAATGTCCTTCATTGTCGAGAACAAAATTGAAAATGATCCTGAAGATGGAGCTTCATAATCTCGTCGTCTATGCAAGTAGAATAATAATGTCAATGAACTGATGCCATAGACTGGCATCTTCTCCTTGCCATTAGCAGCCTCATACCAAATCTAATTCGTATCAACAAGTGGAGCTGATGAATGAGAACTACCTATCGTACCATTGCATGAACCTGAAGTTGACTGGGAATACGCTTGAGTCACTACAGCTAACATTTCCTCATATCTCGCCTAATAAACATGTAAAATAAGTATTATAATTCATCTTCAAAAAAAAGAGAGAAGAAATTTTATTTTAATGAAACTTACATTTACTGCACGAAATCTTTGATTAACAAAAGTCTGATCATCATGGCCCTTCATGTGCGTGTATCTGAATAAGCGAGTAGCACTGGGCTTCTTACCCTCCATTCATGTCTTTATTTACAAAAAAATATATATGGTAATCAAATTGAAAAAAAAAATCTTTCTGAGAAATAAAAAATAGGCATAATTGAACACATTTCACAAAGTAATAAACATAAGAAGTAAAAATTAGAAATAATACCAATGATCATTCGTGCTCACGCGTTGAACGAGATCCACAAGTGTGTGCAGACATGACACTACCCTCTCCTGCCTGCTCTAAGTGATGATTGCCACTCTATTTCTCACACCTCTTTCTATAATCAAGATCTTCTCATCTTCTCCACCACTCCTAGAAAACATGATCAGATACACTCAAATCTTGCTCTTTTTTCTTCGATAATTTATCTTTGACCTCAAACACGGTATCTTTATACCAACTTGCAGCATGTTTGTTGAACACCATTTTGTCTACCTCCTTGGACTTTGTCTGCCTATAAACTTTCTACAATTATAAATTAAACATATTAAATCAGTGAACAAAAGTATAAATAAAAAATGTAAAAATGTTAAGTAGTAATATAAACCTTAAATTCTCTCCAAATCATCAACTAGTTTCTATCTGTCAGTGACTTTCAATTATGTCCATTATGTTTAAAGGACTTCCTAAAATTATATTCAGAACCCTAGAAATTGAACCAGATGGCTCTAACTTCATCATGTACCCCAAAATTTAATAGCAAGTAAGAAATAAATTAAGAAATTGATAAATCATTAGTTAAGTTTGATATCTTACAGATTATCAATTGTCGAATCAAAATGAGCAATAAGGAGAGTCTCGTATGTAGGGTACTCTAAGGAAGAATCTTTAACATATCCATCCTTTACCTTCTCTCCCTCCCACATCTCTTGATTATTCATAACAATCTCAGGACTATTATGTGGATCAGTTTGATGATTCTACTACAGTGGTACATTCAAATCTTTTTTCTGTCTGCTGAGGAGTCTCATCCACCCCTGACCCTCTACCAAGATCGAGCATGCCTAAGGCCTTGCTGCATCTACCATAACTGGTAGGACCTGGCAATGTGCTATCTCTACCTCATCCACGTGTCATATCATGTTAAAAATAATAAACAGCACAATATTGATTAGTAAACACCAATGTAAAATACATAAGGCAATGAAAATAAAAAAATATGATTAATGATTGAAATATCTAAAACTCACTAAATACTCATTCTCATCAGAATCATATAAATCTGGTTCGTCTTCTTTTTAGATGTAGTAATGTCATTTTCAAACTCCTTTTCATCACTTGTTTCTTCCTCATTATCAATTAAATGTTCGTCTACGTCTATATCCCCACTTGTATCCATCTCAGAAGATGCAATAAAAGGACATCTTCATCCCCCACCACAGCTTCGATTATATCATCATTGTCATCATTTTGAAATACTAGTTCTATGACATCAGTACTTGATGATGTGGGAATGTCAATTTGAGCCCTAGCTTTGATCTTGCATACAACTTTCCAATCTTTTCTAGGACCCGTCCGACTCGGATATTCACAATAATAAACTTGTGATGCTTGTACTACTAAGACAAAAGGTTCATACTTGTTGAATCATTTTTTAATATGCACATCGATATGTTTGTATCGATGATGGACAACTATACAGACATTTGGTGTCGGGTCAAACCATTCGCATTTGAATAACATAATTCTTTTAATCGAGAGGGCTTCATATTCTAACTCGATCATTTTGACTAGAGTCCCGTAATAGTTAGATTCAATTTCATTGTATATAGATCCTTTAGCATAAACTCGTATTGTCTGTTGTCAGGTAATTCCCAAATGATTCAGTGTGAAATTTAAAACCATTCACACAGTAACTATTTTAAGTTATAACATTTCTTAGGGGACCTCGTGCTATACTTCGAAAATAATAATTTGAAATTTTATTTGCACGAAAATGAACATGTATTCAGAAACCAGTGTATTGTTGAGATTACAATTATAAATTTGTATCAGAAAATTACAATTGTTTTGTTATTTTAATGTTTTGTAAACTTGTATTTTTCAAATCATGATGGAAATTCTTACTCCGTCACGACATTGACTACTTCATCATTCAAGTTTGGAAATTGTTTATGTTTTTCTATAATGAAGACACTATAAAAAATGAAATTAGAGAAAATAGAAACATTGAGAGGAAATAGTAAATTAAAATGCTAAATATATATCATTTGACTTTTAGCAAATACTTACTCTATGAATGGTTCAACTTCTAGACAATTCATTAGAATATATAGATGAGCTGTAGTATATTCATTGTCTACTAGAAATTGTTTCATTCGGCATCGATTACTTTACCTGGAAGGTTGAAAATTTCAAACATATCATCATCCACAATATCATCAAGATAAACCTCATTCCACTTTTCCTTTAGTGGAAGAGTTGGATCTCCTTCTTTGAAATAGAAAGATGGGAATTGGGTAGCCTTCTCCATAATATACTTAATTGATATAGAACCTTCTACCTGAGCCTTATTCATTATTTTATGCTTTATTTTTCTCAGGTATCTACCATAAGAATTTTGAATATTACAAGTCTTTTCTGGAGGATACATCAACGATAATGGACTGGACAGGCAATCCTAGCTTTGTAAGCCAAGTGTACTAGAAGATGTTCTATTGAGTCAAAAAAAACTTGGAAGGAAGATTTTCTCAAGATTGCATAAGATAATGGGAATTTTTCATCCAGATTCCTCTACTCCTTTTCAACCAAAAAAGAAAAAGTTAGTTGCTTGAAGAATAAAGAAATCTCAATTATCGGCTCTCATATTCTAATTTGGCAGGAATTCTCGAAGAGCAATTGGTAACAACTTTTGCATGAAAACATGACAATCATGACTTTTCATGCCAAACATCTTAAGTTTGTTAGCATCCACACATCTCCCCAGATTAGAAGCATAACCACCTGGAAATCTCAGTTTTTTTACCCAATCCAACAAATCCTTCTTCTGTGATTTATTCAGATAAAATGGCATATCATGGTATTTACCGATGACAAGATTTTGTGCAAATTGAGGTGACAACAATATTTATTCAACTCATCTCTTGACTTTTACGTGTCCTTAGTTTTCCCTGAAATGTTAACCATTATATTGAAAATATTGTCAAACACATTCTTCTCGATATGCATAACATCAAGATTGTGTCTGAGCAAGTGTTCATGCCAGTAGGGAAAATCCAAAAAAATTATTTCTCTTATTTCACCCACAAGTCTTAGATATAGCTACATTCACAACCGCAGCATCAATATCTATCACCTTCTTCAACCATCTATTATTCAAATCCTACCGAATTTCATCCCTTTTTACTAACCCCTATGAATTGTTTAGTAACCTTTCTATTCTTAATGAAGTTTTTGGTGTTACGTCGATACTGATGATTTATTGGCAAAAACTTCCGATGGTTGTCGAACCACGACTATTTCTCGCTCTTAATTAATCTAAAAGAATCAGAGTCTTCCTTACAATGCGGACAGACCAACATACCAGCAGTACTCCACCTATACATCATTGAATACATTGTAAAGTCATTTATGGATCCCCTTTGGATTTGTATGCCCCGCCACTAAAATAGAAAAAACATAAATTTTTCCTTCATACATATTTCCATAGGCAAGTTTTACAGCATGACCACCACAGGCCATGCACAAAGAATATTGTTATTCAGATTGACCAAACAACTGAAAACCATCTAATATTTCGAACTTCAGATGAAAAATCAGGGAAATACCAATCGAAATGTTTCCAAGTAGGGGCATCAGAAGGGTGACACATCTTACCATCCTCCATATTATGCTCTGAATGTCACCACATTTCATTAGCTATTGTGATTGATGCATACAATCTTTGCAACCTAGGTGTTATTCGAAAATAGTGCATCTTCTTATTTGACACCTTCAACTTTCGTACATACAATATATTTCTAGAACCTCTAACCTTTTACTTGTACTGTGCATGCCCACATTTTTTACAACTGTTAAGGTCACTATCTCACCCCAGTATATTATATAGTTGTTCACACATCAATGAATGACCTGTATAGGTAATCCCAACCCTTTAACTAATTTCTTCATGCTGTAGAAATCCAATGGCATCATATTATTTTGTGGCAACAATTCTTGAATAAAATTAGGCATATCATCAAACAATGCCTATGAACACCTATGTTTGCACTTTATTTCAAACATCCTAACTACTATAGATAGTTGAGAATGCTTAGAATTTTTTTCATATATAGGTTTGTCTACAGCTCGAATCATCTCATAGAAATTTATTGCTTCAACATTGGGTTCCTCATCTGGGTTGAATTTAAGACCTGCAGCATCACAAATCATTCTATGGAATGTAGTGTGATTCATATTATCTGAAACCATCTAATCAGTTTCACTTACTAACACCCGTTTTGAACTTGAACACCTCTTGTGGACTTGCTTCTCACCATGGTATATCCAGACATAGTAATCTGGTACAAATCCATTTCTATACAAATGCACCTTCACCATCTTAATATTCAAAAACTTCTTATTCTGACATTTAACTAAAGTGCAAGGACACCTTATAGCTGTGCCACCATTCACACACTCATGATGTCTCGGAGCAAGCTCAACAAATTCATCAACTTTATCCCTCCATTCATTGGAGAACATTCCATTCACTATTCGACCCGCATACATTCATTCACGATCATCTTCTATAACTAGTTACAAAAAATAATAATTTTAGTAAGGAAATGCAATTGTCCTAAATTATTTTTATGTTTATTAACCATTTTGTGTGGTTCCAATAAAGTTATTTTTATTCGTCTGATATGCTACCTACTACACAATCACCTCCACCTCCACCCTTCCAATAGTTCTTTTCTCTTCAATAAATTTGGTCCTAATCCATTTACAAAAGTTACATCAAAACAAATATCATGATTGCATGTTAATTATATATGTATTTTGGTAGCCTCCCAGTGTGGTTCTCCAAGTACACTAAATAAGATATATAAATAATAATGCATTGTTTGCTTGATTTAGCAAATTTCATTACTATTTATATATCCTAATGGGCACCCGGAGAACAAACGAGAGTAGAGACACCAAAATGACACAAAATAAATGCAATTTAAATTAAATCATGGTAATTTTATTAACGTCCTTTCGCAAACTTTCCACTGAGACAATCCAAAGTATTCAAACTTAGTTGTAATACACTAGATAGATGTATAATTGTTATATGAATCAAAACGACAACTTTATTCGTTTACGATGATGAATTTTCAAATCATTGCTAAGAGAATGTAGCAATTTCATCGTATAATTAAAAAAATTTTAGTATATATATGTTAAATGATTTATTCAATTTAATCCTATCACATGTTCTTATATCCATATCATTAATAAAAACATACTATATAATGTAATCAACTCATATATTCCTATAAATTACTTTAATTGATTAGCCTAGATTTTATTTCCAGTTACACCTTATAATAGAAGTAAAAATTACTTGTTCAAACATGAAATTTTACAAGTTTAACAATATTTTATATTATGTTTCTAGTTAAAATTACTACTAGCCTAGATTTTGCTAAGTTGAGATGAATGTAATATGAAAACAAATAAAAGTGCAAATTATGGCAAAAAGATTCTTTTGTGGAAATTTTCTAGCATGCATCCTAGGTAGGTCAGAAGGGTTTAAGCTTAATGATAGACTGCACCAGACCAGTTCATGCCCATTTACATAGAGACAAAGATTTGTTTTGCAAGACGCATTAGAAATCTCTAGCTTTACATATTATAGTTGGACCTGTTATATTAGAATGTATACCAATTTACTCTAATGAGTTGCCCGACATAACGAATATACTCAAGCTAGCCTGAGTTGGTTCCATGATAGCTAGCCCAACATTAAGTATATTTAATGATGAATATGTGGTTAGCTTGGGTTTGATATATGCTAATCTATGTTGATTCCATGCCAGTTTGGGTTGATTCCATGCTAGTAAGGGTTCATTTGCCACTTTGGCCTATTGGTCAATTATACATATCCGTTAGGAGATAGAAAGATAATGTCTCTTGAGTTTTGATCTCAATACTCAAGATATATGTAAGATTTCCTAAATTATTCATCAGAATTTTGATTTGTAGAAAAATTTTCAATTTCTCTAATTAAGTGGCAAATTAGGGGTTCTGTTTTTTTAATTTTTTCATTTTCTTTGATTTTTCATCATTTAATTAGAGATTTTGGGCATTTTTTTAGTTAATTAATTTTGATTTTTTAAATTTTTTTGCTTTTAGAGAATGCATTATGATAACCAATAAACATTAAAATTTTAAGTGGTTATATGGTTGAGAAATGCAGGAGAGAATGCTCGGGTTCAGTATGTGCCCGATTAATGAAAACTTACTACCAAAACCATTATGATGGAAGCATCAAAGGGAGGAACAAAAAGATGCGGATTATGATTTTTTGAGCAATTATATTGGTAAATAAATGCATAATCATATTAATACATAGAAAAAAAAAACCCTAATTCAACCAAGCCCCATTTCAATTAGGGTTAAAACAAATGTACAACATAAAAAAATGAGACAAACATAAAACAATTCAAAACAAATTTTAAAATCAACTGTGAACTTGGAAATACAGTCACTAGAATTCGATACGAAAGTAATTACAGAAACTTTCAATCCCAAAAGCAACAAACAAATAAAAATTGAGTCTCTGAGAAGAAGGATATAGAATCAAAACAATGAAAAAAAACAAGAAAAAAATAAAAGAAAACATACTTTGAGAGGGAAGAGATGAAGAACAATCACAAGTATGAAAAATATAGATGGCATTCAGGAAGAGGAAGAGAGGCGGCAAAAGATGTATAAGTGAATGAACTAAAAAATGAAAAGGTTGAATATATACAGAAGTTTTTTTAAGCTGGTAATTAAAGACCAAAATTTTTGGTCTGTAAAAGTCGGTAATGAACAAGTTAACATTTTTTTAGTTCGCCTATTTACCGACCAATCTCCATTATTATTATTATTTTTGGACGTAAATTGGTCGGTAATATGTCGGTAATTTTTTGCGCTAATTCCTGCTTAATTTACAGACCAATTTCTGACCAACATTATTTGGTCGATAAATATGGTCGATCTTTGGTTGGAAATTTGGTCGGAAAATTATAATTTTGAGCAAATTTTTTTTTGATCTCTAAATGATCGTGATTTTGTCAGAAATTACCGACCTAAAAAATAAGTCGGTAATTTTGTCAATAATTTGGTTATTTTTAGTAGTGATCCCAACTCTTAATAGAGTCCTATGGTATTTATTGGAATCAACTTTGTGCCTTATCACTAAGTAAAAAAGAAAATAAGCATAACCTTATAGCATATGGGCTAATTCCATTCATCATAACAATATCGGATAGCTCCAAAAATAATGTAACATATCCATAAGGTTCCTTTGATATTTTTTTGCTATATTGTTGATGTTGAACCATAGTTATTAGATTCAATTTTAACTCAAAGTTTTGGCTCCAATCAGTTACAAATGAATTCCAAGATAATTATCTATAAATATAGATCTCTAATAATATCCCAAGATATGGTAGTGGTTATGCTATTGGATAGCTTTCCCATTACTATCTTTGAGCTCTTTATTACTATTAGTCCCTTGCATAAGCTCTTTATTATCTCTTTGTCTAGCAAGTATTTTCCAATTCTGTTGATTTCTAAGTTTGGAGGGGTTAGCTCAGTCACAAAGTTTTGGCTCATAAAAGGGTGCTAAAAAAAGAAAACAAAATGCAAATAAATCAAGCAAAACCAAAATATAACTATCTATGTTCAAACAAATAAACAAGATTTAACTTTTATATTTGGGAATATTTTTTAAACTCAATGATATCTAAACTACTAAAAAGGAATTATTATTTTACAAGAATAATTTTATTAACTCACATTGACTAACAAAATTTAAAAATTTTCAGCAATGACTCCAAAAACATGTTGCAACTTTATTATGCCACCAAATTTTATCAGATAGGTAATGTCTCAAAAGTCAAAGGCTTATTAATAAGAGTGTTTCATCAATAGTGATTTATAATTGCATGGGACTTATAAGTAGTGAAATAAGATTTTTTCTAGATATTAATCTCATATGGATTGTATCAATAGGTTAATTCTTCAATAATGTGACAATCCATTTTTAGTTAAATGAATATTTAGATTGTAGACAATCTTAAGTTCATAGTTTATTTATTTAATTTATTTGATGATGTTTAAGTTGCTCGACTTATATTATATTGAACATGGAATGAAGGTTATGTAATGACTTCTTTCCCTAATTGCATACAGGTTTCCATCAAAAAGCATGTGGTAGTCTTTTCATAACAATCTCATCTGTACATCACTACTAGGACAATACTCATCTCTACTCAAAAGTCATTCACATTCTCTTATATTTTAAGAAACTTCATCAACTACTCTTGATGGTTGCTTCATATGCACACTCTTATTTACCTCCCTCAAACATCATAAATACCAAAGATTAGTAGAGTTTATAAGTATTTGTAATTTTAGCTTTGTAAGTGTAATACTCATATAATTAATATATATTTCCCTCAAGTTTCACCAATGGAAACTATAAAGTAAAAGTAACTCACAAATGCTATCTTCACCTTATGAGTAGTAACATACTAATAGATGTCTCAAGGATTGTCAGTCACCATCCTTTTCTATAATAATCTAACTCACACACTGAAGATGACTAGTTATTTTAACTCAATCAAGAACTAGTTATTTTAAAATATTTATAATAGATTGACATGTAAAAGTAATTATACCTTTAGCTTCATAAGCACCATAATTGTGATGATTAACATGCCTAAATTTTAGATTTTAATATATAAGTTTATCTCATGCATCATAGTTAGAAGTCTATTACTTAGTTCATATTATATATGCAAGTGAGCCTCATGGTTTGCCTTTCACCTTCCACCATGATAATCTTACATAAATCTATGAATAGTCAAAACCCTAGTTCAAGCTATATTTAATCATAATCCATCAAAATCTATAATATAAAAAAAATCAAATACATTCATTCATTCATTAAAAACCAAATTCACATCATGTATCTCAATTTATGCAAACCTTAGGCTGATACTATTTTGGTAAAAATTTTCAAATCCACCCTAGAGAAGAAAGGTTCAAGAGTCATGCTCCTAAACTCAAAGGATTAGTATGAATCTTGCATCTCTTGCTTGCTTGTAGAACTCTAGAAAGTATGAAATTTACTCATAGAGTTTAGTGGTTGTCATGACATTGCTTGTTGCATGAGGGAGAAGAAAAAAATGAGACATTTTTTTTGGAATTTTTCTATCTTCTATATTTATACTCGGACAACCTTACATTACTCTAAGTAGGAAGTCGTGACTTTTAGCAGATAGTTACAACATTGGCCTTCATCTCTATGAATTTAAGTAATGACTCTAAAATATGGTTGAGATTATAGTATGCAATTCATATTTTTGTAACACAAAGTCATAACCCAGGCAATAACTATGACTTGGACCTAATTTATTTATAACACAAAGTTGAGGTACTATGAAGTAGTCACAGCTTCACGCCTTTTTCATCTTTTCATCCATAAAGTGCCATAGTGTATGGATGTGGGCACAACATAGTGAATGGCTTCTCATTTTGTTATATAGTTGAGGTATTTTATAAAATTCACGGCATTGATGATGGTCTTTCTTCAATTTTATATTGCCACAATATTGAGAAATAGCCATGACACCAAGAAGGTTTCTCATGTGTTGGCCATTACATAGAAATGGTTGTGGCACATAATTTTCCTTTATTATATTTTAAGTATCTATGGTATTGTGGGTGACCACAAAATTGATCTTCTCTCTTCTCATATATCATGTTGCTGTGGTGCGATAATGATGGAACAAGACTAAGAATTAGCTCGGGCATACAAGTCATGGATATGCCTTTCTTTGAGGACAATAGTTATATTCTTAGAAATGGTCGTGCTCTAGTAATGTTCTTTATAATATTTAGTATCCCAAATTTTATGGCTCTAAATAATTTTGTAAATTTTAGTGTTACAAATTTTATGGCTCTAAATAATTTTGTAAATTTTAGTGTTCCAAATGTTTTAGCTCTGAATAATCATCTTGCTATATTAAATATAAAGTTCATGGCTGACTTGAGATTATCGAGCTATATTAAATATAGAGTCACGATGCTTGGACTTGTGTTGGTCTTGACTTGAGCACTAATGAGATACTTGATTGTTACGACAAAGAATTAATGTCACTACCATTTATATTATATTAGCTCTGTAAAAATATTATGGCTATGAGTTGATATTATCGAGCTATATTAAATATAAAGTCACTATGCTTGGACTTGGTCATGACTTGAGCATTTGTGGGGTGCTTGGTTGTTGCAAAAAAAAAATTAATATCACAACTAGAGGTGTCAAATGGCCCATTTTTTGGTGGCCCAATCGGGCCACTGAGCCATCCCATCATGGCCCTGTACAATAACTATGTTGTACTAGGCATGGCACGGCTTGAGAACTACCAACCCGACATGGCCCACCAACCCAGTTCATACATGGTTCGGGCTAGGTCATGCCTAGACTTGCTAGGTTGGGCTAGGTCGTACCTAGTTTTTCCAGCTAAATTTAAAAAAATCTAGTTGGGTCCCCGGGTCAGTTAAACAATGCCATCAAGCCAAGCACATGGGCTGAGACTAGCCCAAAACGAGTCATGGATCATGCCGGCCCAACATGAGGCATGGCTCGTGCCGGCCCAGCACAACATGAATCATGTCTGGGCTGCCTAGCCCATTTGACACCTCTAATCACAACCATTTTAATTTCTTGGGATAAGTATGAATACGATTTCATCATAATATTGTAGCCACCAAAAATGTATTGCATGGTGGAAGAATTGTACTAATGAGTTAATTGGATCATGACATTCAAGAATTTCTCAGACCAATTAGGTAGAGTTTCAGGCAAGAATGGACACCAAAATTACATGAGACTCAATGTTCTACCCCTTTGCTAAATGCCTTCAAAAGCTTATTGATTCCATGATTATTCATCAAACCTCATCAAAATAAAAAAGTTATAAAATTAACCCATAATATCTTCATTTTCATATTTTCATATAATCATAAACTACAAAAATTTATAAGAATATTTCATAGTTTGAATGTAAAATAACAAGCACCATGAATTTGCTGATACAAAAGCTGAAGAAAGAAGTCATGGCTGACCCTAGTGCCATGACTTTTGAGTTTCAGAATAAAAAAGCTCAAAGTGCATCCCATCAAAAATTCATAGTGACCCATAAAGTCATGAAATCCAAAGAATGAAGTTGTGGTGATCTAAAGAGCCATGACATTCTAGAAAAGTGAAAGAAAATAAGGAACTCTCGAAAAAGAAAAGATAGAATAGAATTCAATGATGAAGAAAATTTTGGGAAGAAGAGAGAAAGTTAAAGATTATATAATGAAGCTAAACTGGATAGCTAAGATCACCAATGAAGATAACAACTCAATGATGGTCTAGCTATGGATTTTAAATATAGTGCTTCTTAAGAAGTAAATCAAGAAATTTTTCTCTGCATTGTGTGATGAAATAAACATACTCACTCACAAGGATCATTTTGCATAATTTTTTGTACCTACAAATTTAGTCATGGAACTTAAATCTTCCATGACTCATTATATGTCCAAAAGAAGACAAAGTCACACCATCTAGATATACCACAACACTCAAATCTAGCCGTAGAAAACACTTATGCTAAGAAGGATGGATGGAAAGCCAAATTTTTTATATAGATAGTGAGTTATTTCTTAAGGGTGAACAATCACTTTAGTGTGAGTTTGTTCAGTATCCCAAATACAAAATAAACTAATTATTTTGAAAATTATGCATGATGTGTTTGTATGAAAAAAGGTTTTGAATATACTTATTTTACTAAATTTTAGTTTTGAAGGATTATGATGAAAAATAATGAAGTTGGGTAATTTTGAGTGAAATATGTGACTTGGTGGAGTTGTTGATAATGAGATGAAAAAAAAAGTCATATAGTTATAAAATTCCTTTTGTTATGACTTTGTTACACCTCATTGAACTATTAGATAGTTTCAGAGTCAATTCTATCTCAAATCTGTAAATAAATAGTTATGGCAATCTTCTTATATCATGACTCTATTACTTTGTTGACATAATCATTTTACAATACAACATTTTTTTGGCTATGGAACTTTAATGGAGTAATAGTTGCACTGGTTCATAATAATTTTTATGGCTATGACATATATTTTATATCATAACAACCAATTACCCTACAAGTGTTAAATGGCACAGCTTCCTCCAACACCATTAATTTTTTATTATAGAGCTATCATGTCTAAGGAAAACTACAATGCTTCTCTAGCACAATATTTTTTAGCTCTTAAGAAAGTTCAATAGAGGAATACTCAATCCATGAATATTTTTAAGCCTGCATCTTTTAGCTCTTGAGAAATGACCAAAGCTATGATTTTGGTTACAAATATAAAATGCACATGCCATGACTATTCATATTACTATGACTTAGTATTATAGAGATGGAATATGAAGCTATATATGGTCATTCCAAGAACCACAAAAATCTAATCCAAGAAAGACCAAAGCCATGTTATATTCTTAGAGCCATGGTTTTGGGTTCTTGAGATGAAATATTTAACCATGGTCAATCTCAATTTCATAATAATTTGATGCAAGAAAAAGATCAAAATCATTGCTTATTTTTAGTACTTTGAATTTCTATTATAGAGATGAATAATCAAAACCATAGCATTCCTCAAAGTAATGATATTCCTCTTAAGATTCACACTCAATTATTCGAGTATAAAAGTGCAAAATATGAGATATTAAAGTCTTTTTAGGACATGAGAAAACCCCACCAGGGGCTAGTACTTTGGGAGCATAGTTTTGCCCAAACCTAGGGGAAATCAAAAGCAAAGGAGCAATGCAAAGCACAAGCATAAACCCAAAGAGAGAGCGTGAATTTCAATTCTACCTAGGGATAAATTTAAGGCGCACAAACAAGAATTATACGTTTAGAGTTTGATTCCTAGATGCTCTTAAATGTTATCATTGGGAACCCAAAATTTCATAAGATATATTTTGAATTATCTCATGTGAATTTTTTTTCAATATTAAGCTAAATTAAGATCTATGATTTGTGTATTTAATTTCATGTGATAAGTGATTAATAAGTAGTTTTGATATTTGGAATTTGGTGTAGTTTGTTTATTGATAGATGTGATATTTATATAGAACTAAAATTATAATTTTATAATTGGTGGGTTTGTGTGCTATGATGGTGGATGGTGTCAAGTAAACCACGAAATATAATAATGCATAATAGTAGGAAAGAAGTGATGACACTTATAATTGTGATATATGAGACATACCTATATGTCAAAACATGATGTTGAGGTAAGTTAATAATGTGGGTATGACACTTACAAACTTGAAAATGTGAATACTTTTATATGTGAATCTCTTGTGTATATCTTGGATGAACTGACCCTCTTTTGATGTGAGAGCTTATATAGAATATAATCTTGAGAGTTTCACCTTTAGTATGGGAGCTACATGTCATTGTGATAGAAAGTGATAGGTAAGTCATTAGACATATGTTAGTAGTGGTGACTCAAAAAGTGTTGATAGTTTTATGAGTTACTTTCTATTATATGACTCTTATCAATTAGATTTTAGGAAAAGTGTATATTAATTATACAAGTATATTGCTTACAAAGCTAAAAGTAAAAATGCTTATAATATCATATCAATTCACATTTTTATGATATATGAGATTGAAGAATAAGAATGAGCATGTAAAGTAAAAAATCAATAATAGTTGTTGAGTTGCCTACAAGGTACAAAATTGTGAATGACCATCAAATATGGATAATTTATTATTTTAGTGATAAAATACCAAAAATACAACTATGAGAAATTCATCATTAGAGGGTACACAATAAATGATTGGGTGGTGCGTGGCTCATCGAGTAGTCTTGACATTCATTATTGGTCAAAACTCAATTTATTTATTCATAATAATCTTTTTTTACCACTATTTTATCACCACCTAGTTAAAATAATCATTCTGCTATACAACATATTTTTTTAGCTATGATATTATCTTGAAGTCATAGTCATATTTATCTCGTAATAATTAAATGACTATGATATTAATTTCATATCATAGTAACTAAGTATCTCACTGATGCTAAAAGTCATAGTTGCTTCCTAGTATTATGACTTTATCTACCAAGACTTTGTATTCTCAAGATAGAGATACGACCTTTTCCCAAAGCCACATCTTTTGAGCTACATAAAATTATAAAGCTAAAACTAGCTAAGTCAAAGATATGATAATTATTGAATACTATAACATTTGGACACATAATATTATATAGGGCATTACTCAAGTACGTACACTTCCCAAGGCGATGACTCTTTCCTTCCATATAAGGTAAATTTGTGACTCAGATGTCTAGATTAAATTCCTAGACTATGGTCATTCTCAGCACCATTAACATTTGATACATGAGAAATGTCAAGACCAAAGAAATGGTCATTCCTAACATTGTATTTATTTGATGTAGAAGAAATCCCAAGAACAATGCTGTGAGCATTCTTAGTGTCATGGTATTTGATACACAAGAGAGACTAATGCCAAAGTTATAGTCATTCATAGTACCATGACTTTATGTTACATAGACAACAGGAACAAGTCACAGATACTTTCTAGTGTAATAATTTTATGTTATAGAAAGATTAGGATGTATTTTAAACCTTTGATCACTTTCCAGTGTCGTGACCTCAAGTTCAAGAGACTAAGGCCAAAGTCATGGTATCTTCTAAAAGTCACGAATTTCTACTTAGAAAAATACTAAATTTATAATATAAAAAAGAAAAAAGATGATAGAGAATTAATTCTTCTAATTCTCCATGCACCAAGACAAGAGCAAAGCACAACAAAAAACTCTCAAAAAGATTTTCACAATGCCTATGAGATCCATGAGTGAACAAGGGATATAAGATATAAGCTAAACCTTAGACTTGAGGGCATGATTCTCAGACCCCATTTATCTAGGGTGAATTAGAGAAAATCAACTAAAATAAAATAGGATTGTGGTTTGTATCCTCAACTCTGAACTAAACCTTAGTTTTGAGGGCATAATTATGATGTGTAATATATGAATAGTTTTGGGAATAATTAATATATTTGATTTGTATTATATAATGTAAATTAATGGATATGATGATTAATTAGAACTTGAATTAGAAATTTAACTATTAGTAAGTTTAATTATGTTATCATGGTGGATAATGATAGGTAAAGTATGAGGCTCACTCATGCATATGGTAGGAAAGAAGTAATAGCCCTTCTAAAAATAATGTAAGAGACAAATCTGTATGTTGAAACCTAAAATTGAAGTATATTAATCATTATGAGTATGGTTGTCATGAAGCCAAAAGCATAAATAATTTTACATATCACCTCATTATACATGTCTTAGAAAAACTTGTTCTCAATTGAAATGAATATTTTATAGAACATTTTTCTGATAATTTTATTTTTAGTGTGTGAGACACATTATCATTGTAGAGGGTGGTGATAGCTAATCGACGAGACATGCATGAGTGGTTGTGACTCACAATGTGGTGATAGGCCTAAGATTTTCTTTCACTCATATGGTTCTTACTAGAAAGATTTAAGGGAAACATGTGTTAATTATGTGAGTATAAAGCATATGAAGCCAAAAGTGCAATTACACCACATCAGTTCTTGGTCTCTATGACACCTGAGACTATAAAATAAAAATAAACATATGAAGTAACCATCAAGGTTAATTGATGAGTTGCCTAAAAAGAATATACTTGTGAATGACTCTCAAGCATAGATGATTTATTGTCTTGGTGGTAAGCATGGATGAGACATCCATGATGGAACCATCATTCTGATGGGCTTAATAGTGATAACCATATTGTATGCCATTAGAGAAAAGGGGCATTCTACAATAATCCAACTTTCATTTTATATTTAAATCCAACACAAATTAAATTATTTGAATATATTATATGAATCAAATGGAAAAAATCATAGGATCTAAGAATCATACCAAAAACCTAAAATATTTTCTTTATTAAAATTGTGGTATCTCATCATTGGTTGACCAAACTGCTAATATAATTCTAGTGAGATTGATATCTAGACAAAAATCATCTTTACTACTTGTATGAACTATTTAGTTGTGGATCTTTGGTAATGAGATACCTTTGCCAATGAGCTTTTGGGATACTATCTAACTAATAAAATTGCGTAGCATAGTAAAGTTTCAACAACTGATATGTATAAATTTACATATTCATGAAAAGCCTAAATTTTAGTTTTAATTTGTATCTATATTCATTAACATTCAAATACAAACATAAACTTATAATTTCATTAATTCACCACAACACAAATATACCAATTAATCCTACTTCTCAATTTCGTTGGACATTAAGGAGGAAATCATGTAAAATATATTGATAGATATTGTAATGACTTTTTTATAATGCTCAATTTTTATGATTATACTAAGTCACAAAACCACATTGGGAAAGAGTCTCTAAAGTATATAGATTGTATAAGTAAAAGTAGACTTATTTATAGATATTGCTCATATATGAATTGTGTAGATAGTATAATCAATTAATTATCAATTAACTACTACTCTAGTTAAAATGATAAGACTAAATTTTTTGGTAAGAATTTTATATTCTAGGGTTGATCCATTCTATTACACTCGATGCCTTATCTAAATAGTTTGAAAATTATTATACTTACTTATAGAATGAATGCATGATTATTATGGAAATGTTATAGTACTTTATTAGCATATAATGTGGTTATCAACTATTAGGCCCTTCCTAATGATAGTCTCCTCATAGATTTTATTTTGGTAATGTATTACCAAAATAATAAATTATTCCTACTCGAATGTTATTCATAAGTGGATACCTTTTAGGAAATTTAGTAATTATACTTGATAGTTGTTCTTTATGTGCATTCTTAATTTCTAACCTCATGTATTATATAGATATAAACTGAAGTCATAGTAAAAATATTTATATTTTTGGCTTGGTAAATATTATACTTACACAATTAACATATATTTTTTGTCAAATCTCACTAGTAGTAGTCATATGATAGAAAGTAATTCATAGGACGGTCACTACATTTTGACTCAAATCCAATCATGCATATATCATGGCTTACTTATCACCATCTACCATGACAACATACAACTCCCATATTAAAAGTAAAATCCTTAGGAAAATTTTTTATAAAATTACCACATCTATTAATGGTTAATTTTTCTAAGTCATGCACAATGGATTGGCTTATAAAAATATTTTTTTCTATTAGTTTTATAAGTATCATAGTTACATGATTAACTTACCTCAATATTGAGTTTTGATATATTAGTTTATTTCATGCATCATGATCGAAAGGATTATTAATTCTTTACTACTATTATGCATGAGTGTGCTTCATAGTTTATATATTATTTATCCACCATGATAGCATGCACAAACCCACTAATAATAAAATATTAATTTTAGTTCTACATAAATACTATAAACATCAATAACCAAATCATAATAAAATTCAAACATTAATATGAAATAAATTAAGCATCAATAATACACTATGAAATATATTAATCATAGATCTCAATTTAGCTTAATATTAGAGATGAACTCGTATGAGATAAGTTGAGATACATCTCATGGAATTCAATGATAACTTTCAATAGTATTTAGGAATCAAACCCTAAATTCACAATAATTCTTCGTGTGCCTTAGATTTTCTACAATTGTGAGTCAAAATTCACACTCTTTACCTTAGATGTTCTACTCATGCCTTGAAATTGTGTTCCCAACCCCTTTGCTGATTTCTCATCGATCTCTCCTAAGGTTAATTGAAATTGTGTTCCCAAACCCTAGATTTTAGTGTCGGGAATGGTTGTGGGTATACACCTCATCTTTAAAACATTAAGTCATGGTGTTGAGATAAGCTATAGATTTGGTCTCTCTCTTGCATAAGATGACTATGACACTAGGAATGACCATCTGATTATACTTTTTAACTTTGTAATACTAAGTCATGATATTGGGAATTACCATGACTTATGACTTTTATCTAGAGGTGTCAATCAGGTCAGCAGGCCCGGTCCGGCACGAGGCACGACACGATTCGGCCGTGCTTGGGCTGGCACTGCACGGGAATTTCTCGTGCTCGTGCCCGTGTCATGCCTGTCCACAACACCAGCCATGTCGTGTCGTGCTGAGGCCAACCGGGCCTTGTTCCGTGCCTGGCCCGGCATGGTACCGTGGCCTGTTGGCGCGATATCTTGACACAAGCCAAGAAACAGCCCCAGCGGTAGAAGCTGAGCCCGATGGGCGAGGCTCGCCGAGCCCTGATAATGAAGAAGAATCACAATGGGAGAATGGAGCGGCGACGCACCGCCAAACCCTAATTTTTTCTAAATTAGGGTTTGGCTCAACCGAGTCGAACCCGTCGGATTTGTGTCACGGGCCCGTGCCGGGCTGACCTTCACAGAACCATGCCAGGCCAGGCATGGCACGGTTATTGTACCGTGTCGTGCTTGGCCCAGCACGGAAGCACGGTCATGCCGGCCAGGCACGTCCTATTTGACACATCTACTTTAATCTTTTTAACTCATTTGTAATGCTAGGAATAAGTTGTGCTTTTATTATTTTTCAAAAGTAGAAAGTCATAACCTTGGAAATGGTCCATGACTCAAGTATTAATTTTTGGAAATTTTTGCAGCTAAAAGCCATGCCTTTTTTAGGCTTGGTGGCTTTGTAATCAAAAAGTCGTGGCATTACATGTTGTCATGGATTTTAGCACTAGTGAGATTGTTAGATGTTGTGATGTAAAATTAAAGTGACAATCCTAAAAAAATAGTATGAGCTAGTACAACTATGACTCCAAGAAATTTTACAACTAAAAAGAATATGTTGCACACTAAAATAATTATATCAATTAAATGATAGAGTCAATATATATGAAGATTATCATGACTATTTGTATAGATCTTTGATAAATAATAGATGATGAAACTATCATATAGCTCAAAAAGATGTAACAAAGTCATAACATAAGAAATGTTATGACTTTACATAATCTTTAACTCATTTCCTTCTTAACAATCTATCAAGTTTCATATATCATCCAAAAACTACTTAATCTCACTATTATTCATCATAATCTGTCTAAACCCATAAATTAGTGAAATTATTCTATTGAAAAGTATTTTTTATATAAATATATCATAAATAATTAGCAAAATAACAAGTTTTTTTAAATATTTGAGATGCTAAATAAATTCTCACACCAAAGTGATTGCCCATTTATGAGCAATTACTCCCATTTTATAAAAATATACAACTTTTCATCCATCCTCCATATATATTTACTATGACTAGATTTGAGTATCATAATGTGTCTAGATGGTATGCCTACTTTTTTTTGTAGACATATAAATAAGTCATGGAAAAGTTTGAGTTCAATGATTAAATTTGTGGGTGCAAAATGATTTGTATAAATGGGTACAATTATTTCATCACACCATGTAATCAAAAATCTTTGGGTTACCTCCGAAGTAGTGTTATGTTTAAAATCTATAATAAGACTATCAAAGATGTGTTACTGGCATTGGTGTCCCAGCTAATCATGCTAACTTTTTAATATAATCTATCACTTTCTCTTTTCTTCTTGAATTTTCTTCTAGAATTGAATCATATTTTATATTTTGTTTGGGTTTTCCTTCTTTTCTTTCTCCTTCCCATGATGGAATCACTTTTTGGATCACCATGACTTCATCCTCATTGGTACCACGACTTTATGGATTATTGTAGCTTTTTATCGGCCATACTTTAAACTTTTTTTTTGAATATCCAAAGTCATGGCATTAAGCTTTGTCATGGCTTCTTGTTGGGCTGCATGTTAAGATTTTTCTTTATGGAACTCCTAAGTCTTTTTTTTTTGGTAAGTAATGAATTTCACTATCAAAAATTTTGTGCAAGCTACAAATTTAAAGCTCTGTATTCTTTTCCAAATACAATGTGAATTTCAATTTTGATTTTCCTTGCTAAATTTCCAGCATCTTGGGCTTTATCTTCAAATAATCTTTTGTTTTGCTCCCTCCAAATATAGTATACAGCAGCTACAAATGGTGTATTCCATACTTTGTTTATTGGGCTATCTTTCATGTGGTTAGTATTTATCTCTTTAAAAATGACTGGTAAGGATTCAACATTGCTTGTAACCCCAATCCAGCTCTTTAATTCTGTCCATACCGCCTTTGAAAAACTATAATTGAAATAGATATAGTCCATGGATTCTACACAAGGGCAAAATTCGCAGCATATGCTATCAGGCATTGAAAATGCTTGATCTTTCGTTCTTAATTTTCCATGCCTATCAATCAAGAGATAGATTGCATGCCTGGGAATGTGGTGCTTTATTCATATGGCCTTTGTCCAAGATTTAGCTTTGATATTATATGTTCCAATAAGATAACTATATTCTTTCGAAATTAGTCTTCCATTCTCGCATCATCCTATTAATAGTTTCTTGGTCTGCTTCTTTGATCTAGCTTTCTCAATAAGAATGTTCCTTACTAAGATAAGGGCTTTCCAATGAGGAGGGTCTTTTTTGGAATTGCGATAGTCCCATATACTATGTGAATTGAGATAAACATGGTGGATCCACTTAATCCAAAGTGTGTCCTCCTTGTTATTAATCCTCCAAAGAGTCTTGAGAAAAAAAAGGTTTTGTTCCATGTAGTGATATTCAAGAAGGCCAAGGCCTACAAAAGAATTAGGCATGCATACTTTGGGCCAAGCAACTTTAGGCCTATATCTTCCTGTTTTGGGTCTGCCTCATAGAAATCTTCTACATGCATTATCAATCGCTTGTAAGATATAATTAGGTAGAAGGAATATCGAGAACTAGTGTCTTTCAATATTGTGTATCATCATGCGAAGTAGCTATAATCTTCTCGCTATTGAACGAATAATTTTGTTCATGCCTAGTGATGAATAACTGAGATAATTTTGTTCAATAGAATAGAGAACTAGGAAGTTATTAGGCGGCTTGAAGATAAGGGAACGCCAAGGAAAATAAAGGATAAAGTACCCTCATTGAAACCAGAAATTTCTAGAATATCTATTTAAAGTTTATGCCCCACTCCTCCAAAGAAGATATTGGATTTGGAGGAGTTGATGTTTAAGCCCGATACAGTTGAGAAATGATTTAGAACATTGATAATGATATTAATAGAATTCTAATCACCTCTAAAGAATACAACAAATCATATGCATACATGAGATGAGATATTTCTAGAGGTGCACATCCCGAGTGATAGGTGATGAGCTCTGAGGACATTGCAAAAGCCAATTGTCTTGAAAGGTACACCATGCAAAGTGCAAAGTGATAAGGAGAGATAGGATCTCCTTGCCTAAGGCCTTTATTTCCTTTAAAGAATCCGTGAAGTTGCCCATTTATGACAATAAAGAAGGAAGTGGTGCTTAGAGGTGTCAAACGGGCCGGCCCAGCACGGCACGGCCCGTTTTTCACGTGCCCAGCCGTGCTTCCGTGCCGTGCCCGGCACGGCACGGTTTTTTAAATTCGGGCACGGCACGGCCCGTGGGCACGGCAAGGCCGTGCCGTGCCGTGCCGACCCGCTCGGGCACGGGCGCACGGCAAGGCAGGGCGGGCGGGGCGGGGCGGGTCGGGTCTGTTTGGACTTGACCCGCGGTCTTTTTACCGGGGGTGGGGCCCGGTTGGGTCACGAGTCACGACTCAGTGAGTCGTGACCGTGAGTCGTGAGTCGTGACTCGTGAGTCGTGACTCGTGAGTCGTGACTCACGAGTCACGACGCAGGCACGCGGGCCGGCGTGCCGTGCCGGGCACCACCCGGCACGTGGTTTGTTCGCCCGGGCCCGGCACGGGCCCGGGCACGTTTTTTTATCGTGCCGGGCCGGCCCAGGCACGGCCGAACCGTGCCGTGCCTCGTGCTGGGCCGGGCCGGCCCGGCCCGTTTGACACCTCTAGTGGTGCTTATGCATTCATATATGATATCGATGAATCGTAACGGAAAGTTTAGTCCGTAGAGGACTTCTTTCAAGAAATCACATTCAACCGAGTCAAAAGCTTTTTGCAAGTTTATTTTAAGGAAGCATCTTGGAGATATTCTTTTCCTCGCATATTTTTTATCAATTCTTGTGCAAGAAAAATGTTACAGAAATTAACATTTCCTTCACATAAGCTCCTTGGGCTGGATTTATTATGCCACCCAACTCCAATTTCAAGCGAGATGCGATGAGTTTGATAATGATCTTATAGATTACATTGCATCATGATATAGGCCCATAGTCTTTAACCATGTTTGCATGTGAGGATTTTGGTATCTAATATATGTAGGCATGATTTATTTGCCTCGGCATTCTTCCGGAATGGAAGAAGCTATTATTTGCTTTGATTACATCATTTCCGATCTCATTCCATGAGAACTTGAAATATTCTACATTGTACCAGTCGGGACCGAGTGACTTAGAATTTTCCATAATGAAAAGGGCTTCCTTTATCTCATCCGGAGTGAAGGACAAAGAAATCTTTTTGTGATCTTTTTGTTGTAGAACTCTACTTCCTTTCAAGATTTGTTCATTTATTTCCTCCACTCTAATTTAAGTGCCTAAGAGATCTTTGTAGTATGTAACAAAGGTTTCCCATATGTCTTCCTTAGGTGTTGTGCAGCTCCCATCCTCCTTTTCTATGGACACAATCTTACTTTTCTGGAATTTCGAACTCAATAGGGCAAAAAAAAAATTTGGTGCACCTATCTTTCTGTTTTATGTAATTAATTTTAGTTTTTTGCCTTAGGAAGAAAGATATGCCTCTTCAAGTTTCCTCAGTTTTATTTTAATGAATACTTCTTCCTCCTTCAAAGCTTGGCTAGGGCACTTCAGAATGTTGGATTGGAGCTCCTGTAGGGTTTTTTCTAGTGAGGGCCACCCCTAAGCTAATATGTGCATAGTATTTTCATTCACTCTTTTCAAGGAATCTTAAAGTGTAGGGGTGAACTCTTTGTGTAAGAGCCACATATTACAGAACTTAAAAAGAATGTTTTTTTGCTTATCATTCGGTTTAGTGGTGATTACTGGTGGATGGTGATCTAAAAAAACTTTTGGAGCTAGGAATCTTATGTGGCTATTTAATCGCAAATTTGTCCACTCACTATTAACAATAGCCCTATCTAGTTTGCTAGAAACTCTACCATTGGACCAAGTAAAGAAAAATCCAAAAGATACTAAGTCTTCTAGACATAGTTTTGAAGTGCAAATGAGAGCATCTTGACACTCATAATTTGTTATTATTCTTCCTCCCACCCTATCCAGACCTAAAAGTGGTGAGTTGAAATCCCCCATTACAACCCATGGTGAAGCATCCATAACTGCTCTTTCTATTAAATCTCTCCAAAGGACTTTCCTATTGGAAACAGATTGTAGGCCATATACTACAGAGATTCTAAAAGCTAGTCCACCTTCTTTATCTCATGCCTGAAAAAGCATGTACTGCGACATGGAAGAGATAATTTCTAAGCTTGTGGTTTGGCTATCCCACAGGACTAAGATCCTGTCGTTACAATGAGTAGAGAAGTTGTCAAGAGAGTTTAATCCCTTAAACTTTGTTTTCATGAGCCGGGCCATTTTCTTACTGTATGACTTGGCTTCTATGATGCCAAAAATATCTATCCAATAGACTTTGAATAGCCAATGGATTTCTTTGTGTTTTAAGGGGCAATTGAAACCCCTAGCATTCCATGAGGCAATCTTCATAACTGGTTCAACTGGCCTTCTCTCTATAATATCCAAGAATAATTATCCATTTTGAAGTTACATAGCACTCAATATATCAAGCACATGAACCCCCCGTATCACACCAGAATTGCATGAAGATGCCTCCAGATAGTCTCATCACATATTCCACCCTTATCACATATGCCACCCTTATCACATATTCCACCCTTACATTTGATGCTATACATTATTCACTCTCTCCCTTACATATACTCTTGGTTACATATTTATGCCTACCCTTACAAAATGTTCCCCTTCCCTCACATGGTGATACCTCACTTTTAACGCATTGACACTCACCACAGATCTGGTAATTACAAATTGCTTCAGGTTTTAGACTACCCTTAGAGTAACTTTTCCATACCTCACATTAAATAACCTCGTTCCCAGCTGTACATTCATATTCATTCTTCCTAGCTACCCCCAACATGCCTTGTGTTACGAAAGCCTCTCACATACGCGACCATTTTACAAACCCCAAAAATCCCCATACAATCAAGCAGTTCAGGTGGCAATTCTTTTTGCTGTAGTGAGATCCACTATAATAATCTTTAGATGACCATCTTCTATATTAAATATTTTATGAATTAGGTAGTTCTCTCCATATGTGTTTCCCCTACCCACAGTTGTAATTGTAGGACTGCCATTACAGAGATAGCCTCTCCTCTCACATCCCCCCCATACAGAACATACATATCTCATACAACTTTGCATAGAATTACTACATATTTCCAACATATATCTATTTCCCTTACTTTGAAAACCTCATCTCTTACCTGATATTCCTCACTTTACATTGCATTCTCTCCCATCGGTATTTCTCTTTCCCTTTACCCAGCTCCAGGTTAATGTATTGTTTATGTTGAGTGTTTTAAACAAATATGCCACCCTTATCTCTAAGATTTAGTCCCAGCCCTTCGTGTGTTCATACATTTCCATCAGTAGATTCTTGCATATTACGTAATAGCCCATTCTGGGTAGATTCATGCCGGTTACCTTTATCATTGACTTCCAATGGTTGTTTTCATTTAGAAATTTAGCTTTGTAGCACACAATACTGAACACATCCTCCATGAATTACCCCGGGGCCCTTTCAACCAATCTTTTGTCCTAGCAGTACACTTTAGACAAGATTACATATAGATTATTTTCACCCCTTACAGTTCCATCAAACATTACTCCATGTAAATCATTTCTTCTATAACAATTAGCATATTCTACCCATACAGCAGATTTCCAATGTACTACCAAGAAAAGAGTTATCATAGGCTCTTGTAGACTTCCCATGCATACATTCACTTCCACAAACTATTTCTAGTTTATTATTTTAAAAGTCAGGTAGCTATAAGCTTGCCCATTTTCTCCACTACATTTTATATCATACACAAATAAGCATGCCATCAACCAAGAGAAATCACCTAGAGGTGCCCCCACCTCTCCCCAAATATCCCTTAATAAGTGTACATGAGAGAGTATACTTCTGATTTCCCTATGCCACCTTCCAAAATTCCAAAAGAGAAATCTCTAGACAGAAGTACCATCATTAGGTTTAATTCCTTAATAAGCTATCCAGGATTTATGGTCACGAAATATCCCACTAAATAGTTTTTTCAATGTTTAATTCTGAGAAGTATGTCTTACTCTTCAAAGCATGCATTTTTGTGTAGTTTAGGGGGGACGTAAGACAACTTAGTGGTGTTAGCAATGGATCTATTCCACATGAATAAGCTACTCCAAGTAGCTTTATTCTTCCCATAAGTTCTTGAGATAGGAAATTTCTTCTTGTCCCCTTCATTTAGAGGTCTAACATGGTTCATATTTATGTTCTTCTGCCTTCTAGTTTTGGAGCCAGTGGGGTTCCTCTCTTTCAGGTTATTAGCATTAGTGCCTAGGGCTTTTTTTGCCCCTTTCATGTGATTTTCTCTTGTTGCAAGCATGTTTTTAATTTTTTTTCCTCGTCATTCATGTGTCTAGAGGATGCACCTCCATCATCTTTTTGAAGTTAACAATGTCCACGGATAACATGTCATTATAGTAACCGCCTTCCATTTTAGAATTATGTTGAGACTCATCCACAGAGGCTGTGTCTTGGCTATTCAAGTGTCTAGGGACCCCCACTAACTTTTTCATGCAATTAAAATTACCTATTAAGGGCATGTCATCCTCTCTATTAGCATCTATATGAGTAGAAGAAGAATTTGGAACCACATCTATGCTGTTAATATCTCCAGGGTTTAGATATATACCTTCTTCTGGGCTTACATATTTTACCGAGAGCTCGATGTTGCTTTCCTTGTTCTGGAAGGAAGCTTTTTTATCGAAACCATTCAGAACGTTGATTGAATCACTCAAAACCCCAGTAAGATTAACATTAATAAGAGATTTCCCATTAAAATCAAAAGGAAATGAAGCATCGTGAAGTTTTTTAGAGGAAAATTTTATCGATTCCATTGAGATCTTACATAAAGGATTTTTTGATTAACAACATCATCAATAATGAGCTCCGTGGCCTCTGAATCATTCTACGAACAAATTACTAGTTCTCTCCTCTAGATTTGGCTCAAGGATACATCCAGTAGGTTCCTCGGTGACGAGATCGGCGGTTTTGTCTTGAGCAAAAGCACGACGCATTTTATGGTATCCTTCGGTTTATACTGAGGTATATCAGGTGGTCTCATAAACATCACTTTAAATTATTAAACCAACTTCACGCAAAATTCTAAATTACAGAAACTTAGCTTCAACAATTTTTAACCCAATTCAAGCTTTCCAAGCTGAAATCTATGAAAAATTGAAGAGAAAATTTGTTGTTTTTGAGGGTTTTCTTGGAGAAGAGAATGAGGAGGATGGAACTCCAAAGTCTTTGTTCTATGGTTTGTGGCAGCTTTTTTATTTTTAGCTTTTATATTTCCAAAGTCACGACACTAGCCATAACCATGAATTTTGATGCTGCCTCCAATTTTTTTCTACTTCTTTTGAATTCTCGTGAATTATTGGTAAAGTCATATCTTTTTCTATCATTTCATTAGCAATTAATTTAGATTCTACCTCTATATTCACTACTAGTATTTTCTTTACCTCATATACATAATTTTCTTCATGCAATTTTGAAGAGCAATTGGTTGTTTTACTTTGTTTTCCATATATCCAGGGTACTAGTCTTTGGACCTTCTAAAGTTTCCCCACTGAAGAATTACACAACTTCATATTAATAATTCTCCTCAATATTAGTTTCACTTTCATATTAATTCTCCTTATCTTTGTTGGGCTAATAGTCTTCAAGAAAATCATTCCACCTAAAGTCTATGTTTTGTTGCCTTAAGTGTAGAGGAGGTTTTCTATTATCTAACATTCTTTATTATCATCATCTAGACTCTACACAACTTTGTAAAGATTGAATTTCACATACTCTTTACCTAAGTGAAGTGTGAAATGTTTCCTTCTTGACATCAATGAGGGTTTGTCTAGTAGTAAAAAATAATCATACCAAAATCAATGGAGCATATTAATTTTTCATTATATTTAATACCATAAAATCTAAATGAAACATATTAATATATCAATCCTAACTAACACATCTATAATAATACACATTCGCTACTTCGTGTTTATCGATCAATTGTCCATTTGCAATGAGAGAGAGGTTAGAGTGATCTCGTCGATATTCAATCTCTATGCTATTGACAAAGGTATCTTATTGATACTCGATCCCAGATCACATAGCTCTATTCAAAATGCATGCTCCCCAATGATGCATAGCCCAGTAGGGTTTTCTAGATCATTCAACTTTGTCAGGAGTTGTTATTGAATAATTATACTATATTTTTCCATCATGTTTATTATGTCAATCATCACCAACTTTTTCTTACTTCTCTTGATATTCTTAATGAATTTTATATAATTTAGTATTTGAGATAATGCTTAATAAAATGTGTGGCAAAATTATTATGTTACATAATTTTATCTGTTAGGCGATGTCCTAAAAACTCATTAATGAGAATGTCTTATCAATAGATATATGCAAGTGCATAGTTCAAACAAAAAGTTAAGCAAACTTTTATTTAGATATTAATCTCATAGAGATTATATCAGTAGTATGGTTATTCGATAGTAATATAACTCATTTTCAGTAAAATATATATTATTCAAATTGTTAAATGATCTTAGATCCATGAGTTGAGGTTTCAAATGGGATGTGCCATTTGTTTGGTGGCCCAATCAAGGCCACCATGACAAGCATGGCTTAGTACAGTAGTTGTGCCATACTAGGAATGATATGACTAGAGAAAGGATGGCCCAGCACTGCCCACCAGCTCGACTTTAAGTAGATTTGGACCAGGTTGTATCTAGACTTTTCTGGTTGGGTTAGTTCATATATGATTTTGCTAGCTTTTAAAAAAAACTATCATAATAGGCAAAGGGGCACTATCCAAATACTCATGTTGGTTTACCATGCCATCGAGTCAGGCACATTGGTCGTGCCTAGCCTAGCATGTGGCATAGCTCATGTCAGCCCAGCATAGCATGAACTATGCCAAGGGGTGGCCAAACCTGACCCAAGGCACAGTTCCAAACCATGTCATGCTGGGCTAGGCATGGCTAAACTTGGCTGCCTAGCTTGTTTGACACATATATCCATGAGATTATTCATTTAAATTATGTGATGATGTTTAAGTTATTTGACTTGCATTATGTTTGAACACAAAATAAATATTGGGATATTGTACAATGACTTCTTATCCTAATGACATATAAGATTATTGTTATCATCGAGCACATCTCGATGATGGTCCCCTTGTAGTTGTTCCCTTGTAGTTGTCCCCTTAGAATTTTACCATTGAGATAACAATTTATCTCTACTCGAGAGTTATTCATGATCTCATATCTTTAAGTCAACTTTGTCAACTATCTTTGATGATTGCTTTGTAAGTACACTTCTATTTTGTGGTATCATGTGTCATAAAGACAAAAGATTAACATAGTTTGTAAATATTTATACTTTTAGCTGCATAGGTATCATACCCTATTGTTAAGAAATTGTGCTTCCAAGATTATGATTTAGAAGAAGAGAACAACAAAGAAATAACAACAAACAATATATATGCAATCCAAAATCATAATCCAACCATGGCAAAATCAAAAATGAAACAAACCCATAATAGAAACGCATGAAATAACGTGGTTCACTAGTCATTCAATACAACTAGCTACATCCACCAAAAAATGCTTATGCGTTATAGATTATAACCAAAAATGCCCAAATTTCTCTTACAGTTTATGCAGCAGAAACAATCATGATAAAATCACACAGAAGAGGATGAAGAGATGAATAGTACCACACCACAAAAAATAGCTGCCCAAAAAACATAAAATAAATAAAATTTATATTATATAATTTTTGGTTTAATTAACTAGAGCTGGTCAAATCACTCGGATGGGCCAGGCTTTGCTCCAAAAATTCTTCGACCTCTTAATATTTTATTACCTACACTTACATGAAAATATTAAAACAGAAACAATTTGGTTATACAAAACTGATAATCAAAACAAATTATATATAGCACCTATAATTAATCTATACTTCTCTCAAGTTTCACTAGTTGAAACCATACAAGTAAAAGTAACTTATAATGATTGTTACCACCTTGTGAGTCACAACATAATTTCCATGTCCTTAAGATTTTTTATCAAAATCTTTTACGGTGATGATGAGACTTCCACACAATAGAAGAATATTCTATGAATATCCATCACAATCAGAAACTAGTTTTTTTAAGATGTGTATAATAAATTATCATATAAGAATATATATACATTTAGCTTCATAAGTATCATACTCATAATGATTAACAAGCACAAATTTTAGGTTTCAATATATAGGTTTATCTCATACATCATTATCGGAAGAGATGTTTCTTACTTTCTACTATATGTGTGAGTGAGCCTTATAGTTTATATGTCACCATCCACTATGGTAATCTCACACAAACCTACAAATAGTATAAACCTACTTTAAGTTCTATTTAATCTCTTATCCATCAATATTTAAAATATAAAATGAATCAAACACATTTATTCAAAAATAAAAACCATTATCTTATCACATATATCAATTTACCCAAACCCTTGACTCATATTATTTTGGTGAAAATTATTAAATCTACTCTAAAGAGGGAGGTTTGTGAGCTACACCCCCAAACTCTAAAAAGTGTATTAAGTCTCATGTACCTCGCTTGCTTGTGGAACTCTTAGGTGGTACAAACTTTGCCCTAGGGTTTGGTAGTTACACCAAGCTTGGCTTATTGCATGGAGGGAAAGGAAGAAGAGTGAAATATTCCTTTAAATTTTTCTATCTTTCACTTTTATAATTGGGTCACTCTACATTACTCTAACTAGGAAGTCATGACTTAAAAGAAAGTCATAACTTTAACTTTTATCTTTTAAGCTTGAGGTCATGTCTTTAAAAAGCAGTCATGAATTAAGACTATATCTAAATCTTTTTGTAATATAAAGTTATGATCTTAGTAATGATCAAGATTTAGGCCTAATATCTTTATAATACAAAGTCATGGTGTTGTGAAGTAGCCACAACTTCATGGTTTTGTCTTCTTGTTTTTAATATATGGCCACAACACTATGAAATGGTTGAGGCATGGAGAAGCATTTCTCTTATTAATATTTAGCCATGGTATTGTTAAAAATATGTAGCATTTTCATTGGTCCTTCTATAATACAAACCCTAGATTTTCATCCTTTCATGCCCTAGGATTCTTATAATATTTCTTGTTTTGTGCATTTATATTTGAAGAGTTGGGTGAAACAAAGATGTGGATTTAGAAATTTTATGGCTTTGTCTTTCTATCTTTTTAAAACAAAGATGTGGATTTAACAATGAGCTGACTTTTAGAAATTCATGCCCCCCCCCCCCCCACCCAGGATTTATGCTTGTACCTTGTGTTATCCCTTTACTCATGGATATCCTTTAAGGTTGTATAAAAGTATGCTCCAAAACCCTAGATTTTCATATTTTCTCTCATACACTATGATTCTTAGAATATTTCATGTTTTGTGCTTTAATACTTAAAGAATTTGGTGAAAATTTTAATTTAAAGTCATTACTTTTAGGAATATTATGACTTTGTCTTTCTACCTCTGTAAAACAAATATGTGGATTAAAAAATGAGTTGTGACTTTAATCTATTTTTAGCTTTAAAATATCATGACATTAGAAATAATTATGGCCATATATTTCATTTCTAAAATACAAAGATGCAGTACTATGAATAGGTCATGACTTTGGTCTCTCTCTTCAATTGGATGGTTGTGGCATTGGGAATAGCTATGACTATAAATTTTTTTTTATATTACTAAGTCATAGTATTGGAAATAGCTACAAATTGTGTATTTTATCTCTATAACCCAAGGTCATAGTACTGGGAATAAGTTATAGCATCAGTCATTTCACAATAGCAGAAAATCACAAGAATGGAAATGGCAATAGCTCAAGTATTGCTTTTTAGAACTTTTTTAGTAAAAAAGCATGGTACTAGAGAAGTATCATGACTTTTGCTTTAGACTTGGTGACTTTTTAATGAGAAAGTTGTGGTACTAGAGGTTGTTGTGGCTTTTAGTACCTGTGGGATATGAAGATTTCTATGAAGATCATCATGATTATTTGTGGTAATATTTGGCCAAGAATGGATACTAACATTATTTTATAGCTCAATGAGGTATAATTAATTTATAACACATGAAATATTATGACTTTACATAACTTTTCGCTCTAATCCTTTTCAATAATCTACTAAGTCTTACTTTTGACCCAAAAATTATCCAATTCCACTATTATTTGTCATAGTCCATCTAAAACCATAATTTAGTAAAATTATTCTATTTAAAACTTTTATATATAAATATAGCATGAATAATTACCAAAATTACTATTTTTATTTGATATTTAGGATACCAAACAAATATTTTGTAGATTTGAGAGTTTTTAATAAATACCCAAGTGAAAATTGAAGTATAAAATTTTAGTCTCAATCAAAGATTACTTGTATTTGCCTTGGATTTTTCCTAAATAGGGGTTGGAATTGAATTACTTAGGGCTCTTGACATGCATGGTTTGAATTTTCACTATTTCTCATATTTCTTTTCTTTTTTTTTAAGTATTACTTTTATACATTAGGGATCCATGTGATATTTAAGCTCGAAGTCATAGTATATAATTAAGGTCATGAATTTATTATCTTTTCGAATATTATCTAGGAGCACTAAAGCTGTAGAGGCAATGAATATCATGACTCAAGTAACTTTTCTCTAGATCACAAATCATATTGATGTGAATGGCTAGGACTGATTTCTTTATTCTTTGTAATATAAAGTTGGCACATTTGAATTGGTCATGACTTTAGTCTTAGCTTTCTAATTAATGTGTCATGACACTAAGATTGTCATAACTAATTAAGACAATTAAACTCTATAATACAATGTCATTGTATTGTACAAGACCACGATTTTAGTATTTTTTTCTCTAGATCAAAATTTTATAATATTGGAAAGGTCGTGAACAGGGTAAATACTCTCTGGAATAAAAAGTTATCGTAGAAAAATAATATTACAACTCAAAATACTTGATTTTTTGTAGAGGTGTCAAACGGGACGTGTTGGGCCGGCTTGACCCGTTTTTAGTCGACCCTACCATGCTTTCGAGCTGAACTAGGCACATTTTAGTTACTGTACAGTGTCATGCCTGGCTTGGCACGGTTCTGTAGAGGTCATCCTGGCACGGGCCACGGCACAAATCCACCAGGTTCGGCCTAGTTGGGGCCGAACCCCTAATTAAAAAAAATTAGGGTTTTGGTGCGTGCCATCGTGCCGCCACACAGCCGACCCCTAATTTAGAAAAAATTAGGGTTTCGGTCCATGCCATCGTGCCGCCGCGTAGCCGAATCCCTAATTTAAAAAAAAATTAGGGGTTCAGCTCTCGCCGTTGCACCACCGCAATGCTGAAACCCTAATTTTTAAAAAAATTGGCATAACTCGGCTCGTGCCGAGGTACCGTGCCAATGGGCCATGGTACCATGTCGTGCCAGGCATGGCAGAAGGCTGGTTAGCCTTGGCACAGCACAGCATAGTTGGTGCTGTGGACCGGCACATCATAGGCACGAGCACAGGAAATTTCCATGTCGTGCCGGCCTAGGCATGACCAAATAATGTCGTGCCTCGTGCCGAACCGGGCCAGCCCGGCCCAATTGACACCTCTAGTTTTTTGTCTCTAGATTGAATATGTCATGGCTCTGGAAATTCCTAAGACTATTTGTATAGTGAGATGCTTGGCTACCATGATGTGGAAATAATATCATGGTCATTAAGTATTTTATAGATAGTGTATTTGTAATTCTTAGAAAATATCATGATCATGATAATTGTGTTGCATATTAAAATAATTGTATCAACTCGATGATTAAGTCATGACATACAAAGATTATCTTAATAAGGTTTTGTAGAGTTACTGCCAAGAAGAAATATTATAACAACACAAGAATATGAGCCAGGGGTATATACAAGTCATGACATTGGAATTATCATGACTTTTCTCCCCTCAAAGCCTTAACTTCGACGAGTCTATCAATTTCACCCAAAATTACTATAATTTTACTAATATTTTTCATTTTTTTTAAAAATTAAGAATTCAGTAAAATTTCTCTAAAAAAATACTAGAATATACTCGCCAAATGATCGCAAAAAAATTAGTATATAAAGTGCTAAAAACAAGTTATCCAAGCTAATTCTATAAAATTCATCACCATGTTCATCTATTCTAGGCTCATTTCGATCTATTACATCAAGTTTTCCTAGAGATCATTTCTTTTCTTTATCTCTGTGGGTATGGCAAGAATGTTATCTTCATGCAATGACTTTTCTAATCCCTTTGGGTGATTATAATTGGAGCTCAAGGCTCTTAGTATTTAGTATCCCATTGAGTTATTCCTAAAATGTTTCTAGAATTTTTCTCCGTGTTTTATTGCACATTCCCATGACTTTTATATGATAAACATTTGTGATTTCTCAAGTGTGAATGGAGGTGTATCAGAGCATTGTTGTTAGATCAGAATACATATCATTTGTTCTACAAAATATTGAAATCCTTCACTTTATATATAAGGCAGAAATTGATCATCTCCTACTATTACAAAATAGAAATTTATCTCATACTAAGTCATTTGGCATTTCTACTACAAAATTAATAATAATGCATATAGTTTTTACCTTCATTGCTATAAGTCTATCTAACTTTAATATTCTAGTTTACTTTCTTTCAATGCTAGATCATTTGAAGTTTCATAATTATTCTTTGCTAGCTTAAAAATTATTAAAAATGCATATAATTTTCAACTTCCTCGAGTTACTTGTTAGTGATATAACAACTTGAAGATGTATCAATTGTGTACATCATCATGTTGTTCAAACGATTGTAAAAGGTTTGAGCCTAAAATAATAATTCAAATATATGTTGTGGGCACTTTCTTGATAGTTCTTTGAATTAATCTCAATCATCATATAGTGTTTTCTACTCTTCTTGTCAAAATTGATTTATCTCTCATCTTAGTTGAGAAGTAATTAGAGGTTGGAAAAACTTAATGAGGAATGCTTGTACAAGTTTATCCCAATTCTCAATCAATCATCTAGATAAATATTATAACTATATCTATGCCTTATCTCTCAAAAAAATAGGAAATATTTTAAACTTATAACATTGGGGCTAACTTTGTTCAATTTCACTGTCATACAACTCCAAGAAAGTTATGACGTAACTATTTGAATCTTATGAAAATCATCAACCAAACTGATGTTGTTATACTATGGCAATCAAACTAAGCTTCAAAGCAAAGAAGTTTGCTTTTATTTGTTGCATCAGAATTTCAATATAATAGTCCATCATTATTAGCTTCCAATAGTCTCATATGGTACTGTGAGGATTAGGTTGTTGGATAACTTGTTCTTCACCATCTTGGCAGTTTACTTTTTTATTATTTCCTTTCATATTTTTTCTCTCAACTCATTGTCTCAAGATTATCCTCCTTGTTCTCAAAATTTTTAGTCTAGAGATACTAACTCAATCATAGAAATTTGGCTCATATGCTATATAGTAGCTACAAAACAAATAAACTAAATAAAAATAAAAACAAAAACACAAATACAACACATATAATTAGCAAAAAATGTTATTAAAACAACTAAAAACAAAATTATTCTTTTGAAAGTATAACTATATTAACTCAATTTGACTAATCAAACTAAATAATCACCAGCATTGATACCAAAAATTTATTACAAATTTGTTATAGTTATAAAATTTATTACTTATGAAATGAGAATTTAATTCGACCAATAAAGTTCTACAAGTATATGAGTCATACAATTAGTAAAATTGAGTATAAATCCAAATATTGATCTTACATAGATTTTGCAAATAGTTTGATCAAACAAAATCAACCTGCTACTACTCGAGTTGAGTAGATAGACTTGGGTTTTAGAAAGATATTTATACTATAGCTATGGCTCACTCACTTGTTGTGCTCATGTTTTGGATGATATTTATATAGTGTTTTAACGAGGTTGTGCTCAATTTTCAGATGAAGTTTAAATTTATATGAAAAATTCCCAAGTGCTCCCTTGGCATATAATGTGCTTTTTATCCTTGGATTGTCACTACAAAGGATAGTCACTACATAGTTCTGGATTCGGTATTTTACCACTAAAACTACATATTATTTATTCTAGTCATAAGTCATTCACACATCTACTCTTTTTAAGTAATATGATAATTATCTTTGATGACTACTTCGGGTGTGTATTTATATTTTATATCCTCTAATATCATAAAGATGTGAAATGAATATGGTAATAAATATGTTTGTACTTTTGGCTATATGAATATTATACTCATATCAATTATTAAATAACTTCTCATGAATCTCACATATGGAAATCATACAAGTAGAAATCAATTATAGAACTATCACCATCACATGAAACACCTTTACTTGCATGTGTCTAGTAACTTATATATCATCATCTTCCCAAGCCAAGAAACAACTCTCTTACTATAGTGAAACCTCTAAATTAGCATTCACTAAGATCAACGTGAATAAAACTATGATATGGTGAAAATCTTAACTTTCAATTCTAATTAGCATTTACACCCATCAATATTCAAATCACAGACAATACCACAAATAAACATTTTACATTTGAATCATCAATATTCGAATCTTCAAGCTAGAAGTCATGGTGCTTGGTTGAGGTCTGGACTTTTTCATCTATTTGATTCTTCTCTAGAATATAAAAGTCATAGTGATAAAGTATTGCCTTGATAGAAATAATTCTTCTCTAGAGCATAAAGTCATAGTGACATGAATGTCATGACTGAAGTTCTGGATCATGAAGTCATGGTGACAAGAATTTGATGATTAAGATAAATGCTCTTTAGAACATAAAGTCATAGCTACAAGAATGACTACAACTAAAAAATTTATTATTTGTAATGCAAAGTTGAGGCATCAATAATTTCAAAACTTAGACATTTACTTTCTCGATCACAAAATTATAACAAAAAATATTATTGCGACCAAAAATTACTTTTTGTTAAGTAATTTTTGTTTTATATTGATTAAGTCATAGTATTGGAATATGTCATGGCTTGTGGTATTAGTGATGCACTTAGTTGACATGATGTAAAAATAACATTGTGGCCGTCATTGAATTTTAGAAATATTGTGGTCGTAACTCTAAGAAAATATCACCGGCACAAAGATAGTATTACATAGTAAAAAAAATTATAACAATTTAGTAATAAAGTGATGACATACAAAGATTTTTATGGCTTGTTTTTTAGAGGTACAATCAAAAATTACTGCCACTACTCAATAGGCTTATTGAAAGTATAAATTAGTCATAACATAGAAAATGTCATGACTTTCCATTATTTTTCTCCTCTCCAAATCATCATTCCACCAAGTTCATTAATTACACCTAAAATACCTATGATTTTACTAATATTCATCAAATTCTATCAAAATAGTCATTTAATATAACATATCTATATAAAGTTGAAATAAGTATAAATACATAAAAAATTATATCAAAAAAGTTTGTACATGGAATGCTAAACAACTATCTCAATTAGAGCATTATTTTTCCTTTCATTAACCTTATTCTATTGGGGTGTGCTAACATAGAAGAGTAATTTATAATCCTAGTATTCATATAGTTAGTATTGAATCTATCATACATATATTTTAATCTATTACCATTTCTTGATTTTTTAATATTTTATTTTATTTTATTAAATATTAACATTACACACGAATTTTCATGAAATAGATATATCGAAACATATCTCAAAAGATCATGAACAAGAGTGATTAAATACCTAAAGCTATCTCTAGTTATTTCTCTTTCAAGTCCTCATATATCTAAGTATATCAGATCAAATGAGTCCATAATCAAACTAGACTAGAGTGTAACATAGGAAACTCTACTAAGCTTTTTGATCTGACATACCTCACACTCTATGTCAAAATACCCTCAAAGCTAGGATAAAATATTTTTATTTTATCAATGATGAGTGACCAAGTTGAGAATAAATAAGTAAATCATCTAGCATACTAAACTATTTATACTTAGATATTATAATTGAAAAGAAAACATGTAATTTACCCTACTCAATCCCAAATAGAGTATTCCTTAGAGTTTCATGATCCTAAAAATATATGCCAGTATAAGTAAAAATAAAGTAAGAGTTGAGTTACTTGTAAGGCCAGCTCATTGAGAACAAACTAATAGGATAATCAAGATTAGGCATGACATATGAAAGTAATAACTATTTAAACTGAAAAGAAAACATACTAAACTATTTATACTTAGATATTATAATTGAAAAGAAAACATGTAATTTACCCTACTCAATCCCAAATAGAGTATTCCTTAGAGTTTCATGATCCTAAAAATATATGCCAGTATAAGTAAAAATAAAGTAAGAGTTGAGTTACTTGTAAGGCCAGCTCATTGAGAACAAACTAATAGGATAATCAAGATTAGGCATGCCATATGAAAGTAATAAATATTTAAACTGAATACTATCATATCCAATGGATTTTAAGTATTTTCCATTGGCTAAAATAATTATTTTAAAATAATAATATAATATTATGGATAATGTATGATTATCAATAATATAAATATTAGCTCATGTTCCAATAATCTTGCTATTTGAAGTGAGAGTCTGTATAAAACAACTAATACTACTAAGGGAGAGGAATGAGCTTTCACTACCTTGAAGAGTAGTTTTATATACTCTTTTTTTAGTGAGTGTAAGTGTCAAGATGTGTAGACTCTATGAGACCCTTTAATGAATCTGATAGTTAGTTTGTCTTTCTCAATATTATGTTAAGTTTTTAACTTCTCTTCTAGAAATAATAATCAATAATTACCTATGTGTCTACTATTCTAACAATAATTGCATTATGAAAATATCTCACTTGTATATATTTTGGCACCATATCACACTTCCAAAAAACATTATGCCAACTAAAATTATGATTTTCTTAGTCCGAAACCTTAAAAATACAAATATTTTTCAAGTTAACATTAGGATTTCCTAAATACTCATTTTCTCTCCCTTTAAGCAATTAGAGACACAATAGAAACCCTATTTTTAGTAGTAACCAAACCCCTTCTAGAAACCTTAATGTCCTTTCCCCTTAGGTAATTATAGTACCAAATTGCAAAATTAGGATGTTGGGGCAATAGAAACCTTTATAGAACTTCTATAGCATCAGTTAATGCAAGAATTACAACACCATAATTGTCTCGTGGCATCGTCATAGTGGCCATAGATGCCTACCACACATAGTGGATGTTCAATGATGGTAAATAGTGACATAGTTACGTAGGCCTTTTTATGTTTTATATATGTGTGTGTGCAATATAGCATTCACATGAACATGTAATGTGTTGGTACATTGCACATAAATTTTTCTCACTATGGTTCTACATGCTCTACAATTTATCATTTACTAGGATTTTTGTCTTTGATACCATATTAAAATTAAACCCTTGTAGATATAAAAAAATACAATAGTACTCAAGAATAATTTTATCCATTCAATGCTCTTATATAATAGGCGAAAGTGATTGGGATAGCTCATATATTGGGTATTCCCATTGAAAATATAAAATAAAATAAAATAAGTGTACAAAGTGAAACTACAACAATATATATTTATCTATGTTATGTATATGTTTTGTGTGTATGTGTGTGTGTCTTCTATTTCATAATACGTTATTAGTCTCGAAAGTGCTCTAAGAGGTAACCCAAAAAGTAACCAAAAGAAATATCTAAAATTACCAAACTCAAATTTATTGCCCTTGACATATCGGGTAATAATTATTTATCATATATTTTAAATATAGAATTCCACTTGGCTATTATGAATGGTGGAGATACCATCAAAGAAGGAAATATTGCATTCATGTTGGATCACACTAAGGCCTTGTTATTCATTCACTATCATATTGATGAAGACATGAAAAGTGAATATCATACGGTCAATGATCCTTTGATCAGTTAGAAAATTTTGAAAAAAGATAATACCACAAAAAATCATATTACTTCTCATATTGCATTATGATTGACTTCATTTATAAATACAAGATTTCAAAATTGTTAGTCACCACAACTTGACTTTGTTTAAAATTAGTTCTCATCAAAAATTATGTAGAGAAAATATCATTAATGAGGACATACTTAAGAAAATAATACTACTTTTAATGCTTATAATACACTATACAATAGAAAAATAGAGGGAATCATTTTTTTAAATATTTTGAATTAATTGAACATCTCTTTGTATTTGAGCAAAATAATAAAATATTATAGAAATATTAACAATCTCACTTATTGAATTTGTGTTTTTACTTAAAACTATTACTATATTATTTTCCATTTATTGACATAGACGTGGACATAAGTATGGGCAAGGTCCAAAGATAGGGTGAGGCCAAGATCATGACCATGGTCATGGTCACCAAAATTCATGGAATCATGGTACTTATGGTTCACTTCACTACACAAAAAATAGCTCTAACAACTAGAAATTGAATCATTAAAAAATATAATTTATAAAGACAACAATAATCACATAAAAAAAAGCATATAAGATTGAATGGTATAAAATGTGAGATGAAAGGTTTGCAGGTCAAGTTCATGTCGTACAACCTAACATATATGGGTATTATATTATTTTGTTTATTACTTTTTTATTCAAATACATTACTTATCTAATGAATACTTGATGTTGTTTTTCTATATAAAGTTTGTCTTTTTTTTTGAAAATATATGGGTACCTATCCAAACCTTATCACTTACATATTATCAATGAAGATGCATCTCTTATTTATTGTGTTAAAACTCACACTCTCTTGTGTGATGAAAAATATTTTTTCGATTTTATATTAGCTCAATATAATTTTTTTTATTATGTAAGGTTTTATGTATCTCATTCACTACAAGAAAAAACCCATAGAGCTAAGGAAATATCCCTAGCTATATGAGATTTTTCCATTGCTAAAATATAATAAAGACGGATTAACGACATAAATTATCCCAAGCTAAAGTGCTTGTCACAAAATATTAATGAGGAAAAAAAATTCCCTGGCTAATTTTTTAACGACAGAAATTCCTTAGCTAATTTTTTTTTCCTTGCTAATTTTGTTCATAATTAAAAGTTACAGAAAATTCACTAGCTAAATTAGCGAGGGAAAAATCCCTAGCTATTTTCATTCCAAAACTATTTTCACATTTTTATTTTTTTTACAAAAAAATTGATTACATATTTTTAAGTTTTTATATTAAATTGAATAAAAACATATACTATATACCATATTTATAATTAAACAAAAAGTAAATATAGTTAATAAATTATTCTGATAGAATATGTTACATAGTTAAAACAAAAACATAACAAAATTTGATTACATTTTCTTCTTCATCAATGTATCTAATAATAGTGCATAAAATATAATTTGTCTATGAAATTGACATAGCTTTCTCTCCCCTAGTTCCTCTAGTCATCACCTTTCTACTATGACAAACATATCCTAGTCGTGTCGTGTTATGTCTAGTGAAATGCCTGTTTCAATACAATTAGGGAAAGAATGACCTCGTTGATGAAGTCATTGTCGTGTAAGCTCCATTTTTGAATTGGCTGCCACCACCAGAAAAAGTGCGATATTTGCATGTAACTTTAACCCAATTATGATGTCCCTTCACTTCTACAAGCTTTGTATGGGGAACATTGTGGTACCATATCTATACAAAAATTAAACCAGTCAATCAAATCAAAATAAATAAATAAATAAGGTTCTATATTGATAAATATATGGTAAAATTATGCAATACAACTTATACCTTATGTATAATAATATAGTATATATGTATATATATATGATAGAAACCATAGATTCCAATCTCCAATTCTGATGTCCCTAGCCATAACATCAAATTCATTGCCAATGAGATCACCAAAAACCATAGATTCCAAAACATCAAATGTCATAAAATCATAGTTAAATGGAGGAATGGCAGTAGGCACCTCTGAAATGTTAGAATACACATTCAGTAATGATCTGGTATTCATTGCATGATAGAGTTGCCTTTAACTCGCATATCTAAAAACACATACCAAAAAACACATGATTTGGTATTCATAGTAAATATGTTTATATCATATTAAACTATAAACTTTTTTTAAAAATAAAGCTTTGTGAATAGGAATGTGCCTTTAGGCACTACCAAGGCTAGGAATTCCTAGCCTTGGTAGTTTATAACACACACAATGCAAACATGTGGACTATTACATGTGTATGCATAGATGCAATGTAATATTATAATGTATGCTTCTCTCTCTATTTAGCTCATTAACATCTAAAAATCTTAATATATAAATCAATAGAACAAATAAATGTACAATGTGAATATATAATTCTTATTAGATTAAGGCAGCCCACATACGTTAATGGCCATTACCATCTGCACTGATACCAAAATTTCTATCACATAGCTTCACTGCTTGCTCCTGAGTAATCATAGGTTGCAAGGAGTCCCTATTATCCGGTTAAATCAAAATTGCAGGAAAAAAAATGAACAGCTAATAGTGAACGAATATAGGATGTGGTACTGCCAGGAGCACCAACGGTGCTTAATGCTGAACCACTATTGCCGGTACTACTAACAAACACAATATGGTGTTTGCTCACCACCTACTCATAATTCAGGGCAAACAAAAATAGACTTAGAAAGACAAAATGTGAAACAACATGAGAATCAATTGTTAATAGCTATAGCTCACACTTCATTAATAAGATCAACAAACCGACCATAATCTGGAAATAAAGTGGGCTCGCCATAGCTCATATTGATGAGATCACATTTTATGCTGCATAAAAACAAGTGTTTTCACCATTTGAATGTCATTATCTAGAGTAAATATGAATGGCTAATAAAAGTTAGCCGAACTCCACTACAGTTTGGCATGCACCATGTGGAAGTCAGCCATGTGCTAGTGGCAGTCTAGAATGCACCACATTCTTGTGTGCAGTAGTGTCAATGTGTATGTAGTGTGACACAAGTCAAGTGGTAGTGTGGCATGTTCTATGTGACAGTGTGCACAGTGGTGCATTCTAGAAAGGTAATGAGCATTTATATGCATGTATTATGGCATGCTTTGTGAGGTAGTGTGGATAGTGAATGCATGTAGTGTGTTATGGCAGTGTGAAAAATAAATATAGTGCTGAAAAATTAAAAAAATAATAAAAAATAATTTAGTGTGTGGGTTATATTTTGGCTGCACCAATTTGTGTTGGCTCACACTAAAGGAAGTAATCTGGCTTTCTTTTAGTCACATTAGACTCTCCTCTTCTCGACGTAGGCTCAAATTGCATCAATTATAAGGCTCATATAGTATCAACACAAACACATGAACTCTCATTTCCCAACATAAATATTTCAAAAAAAAAAATCAAAATCAAAATCAAATACCAAAACATGTATGAACATGAGACACTTAAAGTTGTCAACTTCCAAAATCGATGCCATGTTTGCATTGCAGATTTCTTGCAAAGAATCATGGTTAGGTTAGTTGGCCAATCAAAGAACAAAAAGAGAATCAAGAACAATGATGCTACCAAATAAATCTCCTCCTGTTTAGCTACACATAGGCAAAAATCATGTGCCCTCGAGTTGCTCACTTTTCCTTCTTCATTAAGTGATGAGATAAAAGCTTTGAGACTGCAAATCCAGTGAAAGACTTACGTTGGAGTAGCTCTTTCAACTTATCATTGCATATTATTCTTTTCCTATCTGATGAATCCTTTTAAAAAATAATAACATTAAAAGATTAATTGAAATTGAAGGATAGCGCCATAGATTCTCATCAGAGGGGAGGTGAAGACAATGGATGTTGGCATACCTGCAGATTATTTCCTTTTATATAGTTTTACATCTTCTTTACAACATCAGAACAAGATAATGCATCTTCACCTGTACCAAAAAAATTTTATGAGAGCATATGAAAGGAGGAATAGGAAGCTAGAAATCCAAAAGTTTTCTTCTCTTGTTTCTCTCTCGGCTTAATTTGATTCATCATCCAAAGCTGTGAAGCATTAATATTTATTTAGACACATTACAAATTGACTTCACCATGACATATTTAACCCTTAAAATTTTATTTTACTTGTCTCATCTTCTTTCTCCCTTTTCTTCAATTCCTTGTTCTTTAAAATAAACAAAAACAAAAAATAGTTAAAAAATAATTATGATACTAAAGGTTCATGGTTAAAACAAAAACATAACACAGTTTCTTCATCATTTAAAACAAAATCATCTTCATAATTAGTTGGTACATTTGTGCTAGCCTCTCCTACGTGATTTCGTTGCTGGAACTTGGAATGTTATCTGTCACATCAAGGCCGCTAACTGTAACTCCATATAGGATATATACTATTTCATTAAAAGTTATTAGTGATCAAATTATTATCCAAAACAATTTCTTTCATCAGTTCTGTCACCTAATCAAATAATTTCTCAGACATATGATTTTCTGACTTCACGCTTATAAGTTGAGCCACTATTGATAATTATGAATATATTTTACAACTAGGGCATAGCTCATTATCTACAGCTTTAAGCATATTATAAAATTTCTGAGCTTCAGGATTAGGTTGTTCACCCATGAAATCCATATTAAAGTCAGTACCATGAGCTTCAATGACTATTCTATGGTATGTGTTTGATGCTTCTTCACTACGTGCATACGATTTAGCACCCTCATTTTGGTCAATATTTAGAGCCATTATACTTTTCCCATGATAAATCAAAACAAAATAATTAGGTATAAAGCCATATTTAGTCACATGTATCTAATAGTGTTTACATCATAAAAAGACATATTCTGACACTTGTTGTTATTACATGGATACTTGATTTTATCTTCATCCATCCATCTCAATTGACTACATGCAAAGTTGATAAAAGTTTATAGCCCACTCAAACTTCAAATAATACTAATAATTAAATAAAATCACTTACAGATGAATATGTAGAATCTACATGAAGAAACATAGCATTTTTTAGCATGCAAAAGGTTAAAAGATATCACATAGTTACTAAATGAAGGGAGCAAACCACGTGAATGGACAAGAAAGGAAAGAAAAAAAGAAAGAAATTGAAATTTTGAAGGAGTGAGCTTCTCACTTCTCAATGAAGATCAAAGAGCAAAATTTCTACTGTGATTCAACTCCATCTTTGAATATTAAAATAAAAAAGAAAGAAAAAATTAATAGAATGAAGATCCAATTCCAAGAACTCTTGGCAAATGAATTAATGAAGAATTTAGACATGAACAAAAATAGATTTGGACTAGAAAATATATCATACAAAGTATTCACCTAGAAAACATAGATGTGAAGCAAACTACAATTACAGATTCCTAGCATTACAAATATAGACTAATTAGAGATAGAAAGAATTATAGATATTAACATTAACATAATGTAGGAATACTTATATAACTATAAGACAATTTGACAGATAAGTGAATGGATGATATATGTTTACTTATTGTATTTATATGCAAAATAATTTTATGCATAATGTGTTCGTGCATAATATGTTTATGCATAAATAGGTGGTGCATAACATTTTAATGCATGAACATGTTTTTATTCATAGCATGTTGATGCATAAACAATGTGCATAACATTTTTCTATAAGCATAAACATGAAATACATTTAACATGTTTCTATGCATAATGTGTTATTATGCATAAAAATATGTTTTTGCTTCAACAAATTATGCATAAACATTTGTATGCATAATGTGTTTATGCATAAATAGGATATGCACAACATTTCATGCATAAATATGTGTTTGAGCATAACAAGTTTATGCATAAATAAATATAATTTATTTTCTAATAATAGAAGGATAATCATGGGTTTCATATTTTGGGTGCAAAAAAATGACCCAAATCATAAATAATTTTGATTTGAGTCCCTAAATGTTGAAAAAGGTGGTGATATTATAATTATTTTCATTGTGTTTATAATTTTCCCTTTTTTATCATGTTTTATCTTTTTTTTTTACCATCATATATCATATGATTTATCCTATAATATACTAATAAAAAATATATAGTTTTTTATTTTTATTTATATTTTTTATAATTTGTATAAGAAAATCACTTATGTCGTAAACCTACCTACATAAGATAAAGTTATTTGAAAACTAATTTGTTTGTGTTAAAAATAAAAATGTACCTATTTATTATTTTAACATCATTGTGAAAAATAATATTTTTACACGTATTTATCTTGAAGAGAATATATTAAATAAATTTTTAATTTTTTGAATATTACACTAAATATCTATTTTCATTTTAAGTGAGTTGACAAGAAATCTTAAGAAAATGATATCTTGATATATATTGTTCACATATGATATTGTTCAAATTGATAAAACTAATAATGTTTTAAGTTGAAAATTAGATAGACAACATGATGAATTAGAGAGACAACATGATATTTTTTTTCGTATTTATATATTTTTGAAATTATTTATTTATAATATCATATTTTTATAATTATATGAGGAGAATGTGCCTTTTAAGGATCGCTCATCTATAGACCATGACATACCTTTAATATACGAAATTACATAAAATATTAAAACAAATAATATATTAAAAAAATTACATCATTAAAGGTTAGGGATAGAAATTATCCCCAACCTAAATAGCTAGGGGAAAATCCCTAACTAAATGCATATATTTTGTAAAAATTATTATTTAAGGAATAATTGCTTGCAATAAAATATAAAATCATAAAAAAATTTTCATATAATTATATAGCGATGGATTTTGTCTTGATCTAGTTAGTTAGAGAAAAGCAGTCACTAAAGTCATTGCTAAAATTGTTGGCATTCTTTGCGTGAAAATCTACGATAATAGTAACTAGGGACAATTTTCAATTGAAAATATCCATTACTAATCTGTCACAAATTTGTCATAAATTTGTGATTCAATATAAAATCAAAAATCTCTTGCTATTCCCTAACTAATCCCTCACTAATTATATATGGATTTTTCCCTAGCTAAATTTGTATGGCTAAACTAACATTTTCTTGTAGTAATTAAAGGCTTTGAAAGAGCTACTATTATTCTACCTAGTGACACTAAGTTCCAAATTATTGATGCTTTTTATTCTAATAAATATAATAAAAACTTACTTAGTTTCAAGGATATTCATACAACGAAACTATAAATTGTGGTGGACTTTAGTATCTACTCAATATCTCTATTAATTTTAGGCAAAAAAAAACTGTGAATAACTAACTTTTTCATCATGTGGATTATATCAATCAACTATTAAACCTATTAAATATCATGCTATCATGAACTAGAAGCTTCGTGACTCAAATGTTATCTTTTGGCATGAATGACCATGATATTTAGGATTCTCCATGATGTGTTAGTGTCATATAGTTCAGAATTCTAATGATCATCCATTAAGTGGCTAACAAATTTTAATATCTCATAATTTTCCTCATGTAGTTTGTTCTCAAGGTAAATTGAGTATTAGACTATCATTTTACCAAGGTTTATTTGAATTCCTTGTATTTCTAGAATGTATTCAAGTTCAAGAGGATATTTGTGGGCTTATTCACTCATCTAGTGGATCTTTTCATTATCTTATTGTTTACTAGATGCATCCACTTGATGTCTCGTGTATGAATCCTATCTATCTGTAATGTTGCCTCTGCTAGATTATTAGCTCAAATAATTTATAAGGGCATATGCATCTTATCAACCATATAATTCATCTTGATATTGCTGGTGAGTTTTTATCTCAATTACTCATTGATTATTGTATCTCACTTGGCATAAATGTTCAATATATTGTTGCTCATGTTCACAATTAAAATGAGTTGATTGAATCTTTTATCAAACATCTACAATTAATTACTAGAGCATACTTTTGAAAACTAAATTACTTTATTATAATGGGAGTGTGTTATTATACATGCCATAAATTTAATTTTTTCTCACCCTGCAACCAATTAGATTTATCACTATTACAATTTACTTGAAGTTATCAACCTAATATTTCACACATATATATTTCTAGCTGTGTTATTTATGTTCTACGTATCCCAACCCATTGACTTAAATTGGGTACTCAATACCATCATGGTCTATATTGGTTTTTATTCTTCAACAATTATTAAATATATTGAGTCTCTTAAATTTAATATTTTTACTACTCAATTTATAGATTATTATGTTGATGAAAATGTTTTCTCATCATTGGGGAAGTAAAGCCCATTCCAAAAGAATGGTGAGACATTACATGGGATATATCATCTTTATCTCATATATATCCAACTACAAAGTAGTCTGAATTAAAAGTTCAGAACACAATTTATTTATAAGATTTTACTAATCGATTACCATATTTGTTATTGAATCAACAAATATTATAAAATCGCATATATCAGCTACAAATATCCCAACACATATTATAATTGTAATAAAAAAATTAGAAAGTAGAATGCATAGAGAGACTAAGCCATAATTAAATGATGGGTGACCTCTTGGCTCAAAAGATACATTCCGTATAAAAAGGAAAAGTAATAAATTCAATACTATTGAAGAGCTTAGAAATATGAAAGGATTCAAACAAATTGATCTTGATCTTTAATTAATAAACAAGTAGCCCTTACTGACACAACGGCCAAATAGTTATCCCTTGAGACTATACTAGTGCATAAAAATAAAGAACTCTATATCAATTATATATAAGAGTACACGTGGGACCAAAATATCATCCTTACAAATACTATTTTCTTTTTCAAAGTTACTATAAATATCATAAGTAATGATAATTATCAAGAGTCATAAAGTATGAATGAATATTGAAACTAAGATGGCTAGCTACAATAGGAAGAAACAACCCAAACATGGTTGAAATCACTAACTAAATGAGAGGTAACTGGACTAAAAGTTGGAACACTTGCAACTATAAACATGTTAGATATCAATGAGTTTTTATATCAAAACAAAATAAGTAAAATGAAATCATACGATATAAATAACACTTTGTGGCACAAGGTTTCTCACACACCCAATATTGAATATGAGAATACTTATTTTACTATAATGGAAGCAACCATATTTTACTATTTGATATGTTTAACAGTCTTTGAAGGGCTTGATATGTGGCTGACGAATATAGTCATGACCTATTTATATGGATCCATAGATACTATTGTATATATGAAAATTCTTGAAATATTTACATTATTTGAAGCAATAAATATATGAACATAGAGTATATACTCAAATCAAGTTATAATGATTTTAATGTTAATTAAAATAGTCTATTCGAATTTTTACATGAATTATAATAGCCCAGTCGAATGTGAATGATTATTTAATTCAATATTTATTCGAAGAAGAGAATGTGAATACTTCAATTTGTTCACGTGATTTATCAAGAAAGTGATAATTGGATTTGTAATTATTGTGGTGTATGTGGATGATATAAATTTAATTGGAACTCTCAGAGAGCTTATTAACACAAATAACAACTTAAAAAATAAATTTGAAATGAAAGATCTTGGGAAAATAAAATATTTATCAACCTACAAATTGAGAATTGTTTAAATAATATGTTAATTCTCCAATCAATATAAAAAAAGTCATGAAGTACTTTTATATGGATAAATTACACTCCATAAGTTCTTCCATATTATCAGATCACTTGAAGTGACTAAAAATGAATATGGCCTAATGAAGAAAATAAAGAATTACTTGAATTTGAAATATCATATCTTAATAAAATTTGTATACTAATATATCTCACAATTGACTAGACATTGCTTTCTTAGTTAATTTACTAGCAAGATACACTTCAATTATAATTAAAAGCCACTGCAATGGAATTACACATTTATTAAGATATTTTAGTGGACAAATGAAATGGGATTATTTTATCCCGAAATATTAGAATCACAATTATTTGGTTATACATATATAGACTTACTTTCTTACCCTCATAAAGCTAAACCCATATGGAATATATATTTATTTATAGAAATACTATTATATCATAGAGATTTGTAAAATAAACAATGGTGACCACCTCCTCCAATCACTCAAAAATACATGTGATGTCTAAAACTAATTGAAAATGTATTTGATTTAGATCCATGGTTTAATATATTTGAGAATCATATGAATTATCATTTATTAAGAACAAGCCAATATTATTATATGAAGATAATGTTATATGTATTACAAAAGTTAAGATATGATATGTTAAATGTGATTGAACTACACATTTTTTATCAAAGCTCTTTTATACTCATGAACTTTAGAATAATGATAGAATTAATATGTATCAAAGATTGTTCAATGATCATCTAGCAGATCTTTTTGTAAATCCCCATCTGTTACAACTTTTAAAAAGATGGTGTGCCAAATTAGTATGTACAACCTAAAAGATGTTCAACATGAAGTATTAAAGATAACATAATCATATCACTAATAGAGGAGCATTGTTAGAGATTTTAGTATATATCTCTAGTGATTTGTAGTCATATCATTTAATTGTTTATATTTAAGAGCGAATGTTATAAATACGGTAATACTAATACATAAATAACCATCAATAAAACTAGCATGATGAATACATAATCAAAATTGAAATTCATTTATGTTATTTCAACTGCTCATATTAAATAAGAGTAATTACTTGTCTTTTATAAAACTAATAAAAATATTTTTCAAATTTGTATTGAGATCGTTTTGATTATAAAAATTTTTAACTTTTCATCTTAATTTCTCTTTTTTTTTTAATATTTTCTCAAATTCATATTAGAATAAATTATTTTACAAGTTCACATGAGATTAAATTATTTCTCAATGTCATAAGATAATAAATAATTTCCCAACTTGACAATTCATTAGCTTTTTATTAATATATGAGCATCTATTTGATATTTATGTGTGATGTATATTATTACATTTGAGTGGCATATATTTAATTATGTATGTATGTTTTAAACAATTGTGTATTAGATAGTATTATATTATGGAACTATTTTTATTACTTTAAATAATTATGGCACACAGTGCCGCGTGTCGGCCGATCTTAGCTCAGTTGGTAGAGCGGAGGACTGTAGTTGTTTATTATCAGTTATCCTTAGGTCGCTGGTTCGAATCCGGCAGGTCGGAAAAGTTTGCCGTTTGTTTTTTGGCTTACTAGTTTTTGCCGGTATATGCTTTAGGTGGCGTTCTGGTGCTGATGTACACGTGCTGAGAGCAGGTATCTACTTATCCTTATTTTATTTTTTTAGTTTTAATTCGTGTTTTCGCTGTGGGATTAAGAGCAAACATGCTTTTTTAGTCAGAAACTTGCAGTCCCCTGCCAGCGTTAACTCCTTTCAGAAGTCTCTAATGGTAATTACGGCTTCGTTCATGTGGATTGATAATGGCAATGATTTAATAACTATTATATGGTTTTTCATTTGTATATGCATATCGATACTTTTGTTATTTTTTTGGTGGATTGCTGTGTTTTTTTTCCTTATTTGCATTGATTTAAAAAATGATGTCATTTCAAATCTGCCATGCAAGACCCACATTCAGAATTCTTCGCGGATTCCACGATTTCAATCTCGAGAAAGATGTTGACATTTACTGTGATTTAATCTGAACGTTATTGTATCAATGTTTAAAGACAGGATCCTTGACGTAATCGTGTCCATTTAATAACTATTATATGTTTGTCCATTTGTATGTGAAACGGGTTGTTAAAATTTACTGGGATTGAATTTGAATGCGACTGTATCATTGTTTTAAGGCAGGATCCCTGAGATTGTATTTGACGTGTATTAGGAACACACTGGAGGCTACCATGTGTCTGCAGGCATGTATAATCAATTTTGTTGTTATCAGCGTGTTTTAATTTCTTAGTTTTGTTTTATTACCTTGTTTCACCATGTGGCTACCATGTTACTGTGATAATTTTTCATGATATTGTTATTTGATAGAATTTTCCTTGTCAAGAAGTTGAAAGGCATAACAAACCAGAGATTGAACTCAAGTATGCAATTATGCTATGGTTGTCTCATTTCTGTATTTTTTGCTTGTTCACCTTCGTTGATTGGTGAATTTTGATTGGTAAATTTTGATTGGTGAATTTTGATTGGTGAATTTTGATGGAGAAATTTTTTTGGAATTTTAATAGTGCATTTTGGTTTGTAGAATTGTTATTATGGAATTCATGCAAGATTGGAATTTTATTGCTCATCCATGTAAATTTCATTTTAATCTCATCATTTTGATTATTAAAGTATATTTTTGATATTATCAAGGGCAGTTATATGAAATTTAATTCACCAAATAATATTATATTTATTTAAATTCAATTAAAGCATGTCTGATTTTATTGTATTCAATTAAGTTTTTAATATTTTTTGTTTTTGTTTATATCTTCACTAACTTATTGATTTAAATATTTTTTAAATATAATTGTCTATTATTTTTTTCTTCACATGTATAAATTATGCAAAGTGGCTATCTTTATGGTGCATTCTTTCATTGTCATTTGTTATTATTACTATCATATTTTTTTGTGATCTTGCTAATTTGATAAATTTTTCATGTCAAAAAGGTGAAAGGCATAATAAATTATGCAAAGTGGCTATCATATTATTACTATCATGATTTTTCTCAATGTCGAGAAGTCAAATTGGTGATTGAATAAAAAAATTACTAGTTCGTGATTTATTGGTCAAACTGGCGATTGAATTGCTATTGATTATTTATCAAATTGGTGATGCCATATAGATTTTAAATATAATTAACATTAATACAATATATTTTTTAAAAATATATAAATTTGATAAAAATTTGACAACATATCTTCTATTATTTGAATTAGTCCTAAATTTTTTTACCTATAAAAATCATCATATGTTATATTTTTTTATTTTTTAATATAAAATAAAAAAATATGCTATCATAATGTAAATTAACCCAATATTTATTAAAATAATGTTTATCTTATTTTCACATATATGTAATAAACTAATAATAAGTTAATAACATAATAATCAAAGAGTTACTAATTATCTAATATACTATTCATAATACAAATATCATCAATTGTATCCATAAATCAAATGGAAACCACAATAACCATAATATTATTGTTTTTATTTATTTTCAAAATTGAGATATGATTTAATTAAGTATATGACAAATCATAGTTTTTCAAATAAACCTCTTATTTATCAATGTTACCACCATATTCATTATCTATAAAAAAATATTGAATACTTAATAAAAAATAATTTTTGAAGGAAAAATAATAATTATTGAAATATAATTAGTTTATTTATTATACTAATTAATGTGAGTATTTGAAATTGAATCTTACATGTCCTTTAGAATTGACCATTCAGTATGTAGAAGAATTTCAATTATTTTTAGATCTTGCTTTCCTTACTTATTCTCATTAATTATTTAATCTTCAATCTTATCAAAATATGCATAATCAATGGGATCACAAATCAATTTTATGTTGTAAAACCTAAAAAAGAGAAGAATAAAATTATTTATATTTGTCTAAGTAAAAAATTCATATTTAAAACAAGAAAGTAATTGTACAATTATACCTATTTTGAGCTTAGAATTATAGTGAATATATACTAGTTTATTTAGTAGTTGATACTCTAGTTTATTTTTATTTTAGTATAAAATATGTTTAAATGTGTTCTAGTTCCTTCTAGATCTATTTCTTTTGGCCTTCTCACTCTTTGCAATATTTTTATAAAACAAACAAACAATGATTCTTCTTTTATTTGTATTCATTTTTTCTAAAATGTGATCTTATGTGGGGTCGGCCCTGTTTCTATTTGATTGTGAATTTGTAGTTTAATCAGATTGTAAATAAAAAATAATTATAATAATTAAATAAAAATAATTTTAAATAATCAAAAAATTAAATAATAAGAAATTTATAATGCATTTTTAATATATTGTCGATATATCAATTATGTACGTACGCTTTAAAAGAGGTAAATGAAAAGCAATAGAATTAAAAAAAAAATAGTAGAGGAATCAACATCAACAAAGTATAATAATGATTTAAAAAATAAAATATATGATTATTTTCATGATTGCTATAATAATGTCTAAAGTATTTCAAATAACAAAAGAAAATATTGTCTACCACTATAATTTATTTAATTATTTTTATTTTTCATGCAAGATACATCCCACTTCGAGATTTTGTATTTTTTATTTGTTTTTTCATTTCAAATGAATTTTAGACACTAGTGAATATTCATACTCATTATAAAATTCAACTAATCTCCATGTGCTAACTTTATGATATTTTTAAATTTAATTCATAACAATCAAAGTCAAATTAACATACACTAGATATTTATAGATAATCATAGGCGTACTGGTTTGGTCTCGTTTGGGCAACACATCAAAAAAATAAAATTTCAAAGCCTCCCAATTCTCCCAAAAGTATAAATTTGGAATTGGGTGGTTTTCAAATTTTATTTTTTGGAAGAATTTAATAAACTAGGCAACACAAAAAATGCTATTTTAGTATGATTAAAAAAAATAAAATTTGGAAATCACCCAACAAACCGATCAGATCGGCTGGTTTGGTCTTGTTTTTTAATCCTGATTTTTTCAACCTTATTTTTTTTCCTTCACTACTATCTTTGATTGGTGAATTTTGATTGAGAATTTTTCAAGAATTTTAAATGTTCTATTTGGTTTGAAGAATAAAAATTATGGAATTCATGCATATTTATGATTTTATTGCTATTTCATGTGAATTTCAATTCTATATCATAATATTGATTATGAAAGTATATTTATGATTTATGATATCATAAAGGTTATTTATACGATTTTAATTTTATAAGCAATGTTATCATTTCATATGTTTTATTTTAATTTAATTCAGATGTGTTATATATTCATAACAAGAACATTCATATTTATGAAACAATTTGTAATACAATTTCACTCTCTAATATTAAAGAAGAAAACCTGGTCTATATGTATAAATAAAAATTGTGGGCAACTCATATGTTAGGTGTTTTCATAATTATAACATTCCCCCATTAGTTGATGCGTAGATATCTAGTATACCAAGTTTAGATAAAATGGAATTGAGTTGAAATCTCTTCAATATCTTTGTTGATATATATGTCAATTGGTCCATTTTATTTAGCAATTATCTTATCCTCAATTTTTTTTAGAAAAAAAAAATAATTTATTTTTATCTATTTGTGCACTCATGTAATATTAAATTGGATGTCATATGATTCACATTCTGATAATTACATTGGAAAGTAGTAAGAAAATTGAGTGGGTGTTTGATTTTCTTAAGGTGTTTGATTTAAAATAATGCATGAGTTAATCAAATCGTGCTAAATTTTGCATATCCTCAAAGTTATTGTTTGTTTTTTATTTTTTCATGTTTGCTAGGAGATGTATTATGATGATAAGAACATAACACAAAATAAAGTCTGTATCAAATTCTTTTGATTTTGTAAAATAATATCAATAGAAAAAAATAAAGTTAGAATTGAGTTTTCTAAAAAGATAATCGACTGAAAGAAGATTAAAGATACTCATGAATAAAAAAGAATATGTAAAAAAGATAAAACATTAAGTAAAATATAATTATAAATAAAAGTTTTGGATGGTTTATCTTTATAATTTTAAAGAAACAAGAAAAAAATTAATAAATGAAGATTGATTATCTGCAATTTGATTACTGAGAAGGTGGTGTGGGAATGTGGTGTCACCAAAGTTTTAGTATCTGGAAGATGAGAAGTAATAATTATTATAGAGGTTTCAAATGGGCCATACCATGTCGGCACAGTCATTTTTTAGGCTCCATTGGCCACCATGTCATGCTTGATATGACATACTTTCTGGCATGTGTCTTATTGTGTGGCATGGCTAAAATTGGCAGCTTGTCATGGCCCATTGGACTATCATTTTTCCGGGTCATGTCAGGCCTTTCTGGGTCGTGTCCGGTCATGTAGGGTTATACCAAGCTATGTCAAGCATGGTCATGCTAGCCTGGGTTCATTATAGGTTAGCTTGGTTCAGCCACCCTGGTCAAAATTGGCTTGTGTGGGCTGGCCATGCCATGCCTCATCTCTTGCGGCATGTGGGCCAAAAAACATGGCTCGATAATGGCTGAGTCATGCCGTGGGCCGAGATGACATATTCGTGATGTGTTTGGATTGTCCGACCCAGTTGACACTTCTAAGTTATTATCTTAGAAAAAAGTAGTTGTAGATACGTCTCTCTTAATATTTTATAGTGCTCTTGGATTTTCTCTAGAAATAGTTGTCTTTATGTTTTTGTGTTAGGTTCTTTCTTCATACAATATATGTACTATAATAATTATTTATTGTGTATGCACGTGAGTAGTATACTGCTTATTATTGCTCTCTCAATTAATCAAAACATTGAGTTCATGTACTAACAGACACTGTAACACTTAAATTTTGAATAGAATTTATAAATTATACTTGTGTAAAATAAACAATAATGTCCAAAATCAACACTCAACGTACAAGCATGCTGCGTATAATCCATTGCACGTAATTCTGTAATATTACCCAAAATTATACACGCACAGCACTTGTGCATTTCACACAATCCACTTCACACGCAATTTCACAATTAATTAAACCTAATTCCAGGAACTAGCGACGGCAAGGGTGTCATGAGCAGGTGCAAACATGCTGTTATGGTGGTTAATGCTGGCATTCAATATGACGGAAAGATTTGGTCAAAAGGTTCTTATAACGTGCAATATCCGTTGGTGCTCAGTAGAAAATGCTGGCACTAGCCTGCTATTGGTGGTGTTGATGTCTAAATGAGTTGAGTTGGGTGGAGTCTGTGAGAATCCGACCATGATACAAAACCCTAATTTTTTGGAGATGTTAATTTTTTTGAAAAATAAAATTCTGCTCGTGTACCATATAAATATTCATAATAAAATCTTTCATAATTTTTAAATAATCTATAATATAATGTCACTCATATATGTAAATGGAGTAAACCTAATTTATATTATAAACAAAAACTTATATGGGCAACCCACATATTGGATATTTTCATCACTAAATAAATTAAGAAAACATCACAATAACAAACAATAAATGTATTAAAATATATATTTTGTTCATTGTGTTCAATTAAGTCCTTTAAGCTCTCTCATTTTGATTACATCTTTATTAGCTTATTTATTTAAATATATATTTTTTGAAATAGGTCAAGTGTTTTTTTTTATTTGCATGTATAAATTATGTTAAGTGCTTTTTTAAAATTGTCTTTCATAAGTGTGATGCTTAGATGTTTTTAATTTTTTAATTTTTAACTTAGTTATATAAATTTTCATATATGTTCATTTTAATATGTATATTTTTAATGATTATATTATATATTTTAATTTTGAAGTTCTAATGAGATATAATGCATTAATACTAGCTTGATTACCCTCAATTTTAATGCTGCATTCATTTTGCAAATATTACTTTTTCTTTGCTAGTAGATATTAATGGAAATTATTTTTTTTTTTTACTTGGTGACTTTTTTTCAAAGTGTTTTGCAATATTTGGCCAAATCATCCACATAAAATCATGTTTTGTAATGATTTTTTTATATAAATATTTTCACTTTGCCTTAATGTTGATGTATTATGTTCTAAGTAATTTTTTCAGGACAAGCCGGGAACTCTTGTTAAATCCAGTAAGCATCAAAAATTTGATATCATATCTTTTTTTTATGCTTTTATTTGAATTGGTAAATATTCATAGTTTCATATGTTATTTTTGTTATTTTGCATGTTCCTAATATCTAATGTTGATATTGCACATTCACATTTTGGTGTGGATGATGATTTATTTTTTAATGGCCTATAACATGGAATATTGAAACAGGTTTTAATATGTCGAAATGAAGTGGAAAAATGCTTGATAGAAACATCTATCAACTCATTGCTTATAAGCATCAAGGTAAGAACTAAGCATCAATATTGAAGGGTCTTGAAGCTTCTTTAATTATAATGGATTCTTTAGAGGAATTTTATGCAGAGTTTAAAGAGAAGTGGATTACGATGCTTCAATTCAAATTCATAAGTACATTAGTGATGGAAAAATAATTCATGGTAGGGCATCAAGAAAATGTGAATCTCATTTGTTATTAGGCGTTTCTATAAGTTATTAATTCTCAAAACACCTTTGTTAGAAATATTTAAAACTTACACAAAATGATTACATTAATTGGTATGTTTTATGGATAAAATATACAAATTATTAATAAATCCTTATGGTGAACTACATCAAAGGTTTCTCAAGGACCCATGTGATTTTTCAATATGGATTATCTCTTAGTGCATATTTAATGTTGTTGTGTAATTTGTGCTAGTAACTTTTTTTTTTTTTGCACAACTCATATACCCTACTTGTAATATGATGTGTTTTGAATTTCTACTAAACAACTCAGAGTCACGTATTAATGATGGATATTGGTCATTTTGCATATGTTGTTAGTTTGCATAATGTTAGAAGATATTATGTCTTTGTTTTATTTTATATTTGTTTTAATATTTTTTTTGAACTTTTGAATGAGAGTAGGTGACATGTGAGCTTCCCAGATCTAAATTCTAATTATATATTCACATTATATGTTCATGACGTTTAGTTTGAGTTTTCTAGGAGTTTTATTGATCAGTTTTTCAACAAGGTATCAAAGCTAATTCATAGGTAAAGGAAGCAAACTATTTGATTTCTAGAGGAAGAGAGGCATGCACTATAACAACATATAGCATGCATAACAATGTAGGTGTGTGCGCACCATATGCATGAGAAGGGGACTATGTCGTGCGATGAACACACATCTTGTAAGGGCTCACCATCGACACCCACTACATCGATGGGTATTGTGTTTGGCATTGTTGCTCAATGTTGATGACCAATGTGTTGACTTGAGCAATGCATGTGTGGCGGTGAGTGCACAATAGTCAATAGTGTACTGCATTAGGCAATGAGCGGGTAGTGAAGGACACATGTTAGAAAATAAGTGCACTATGTGTGAAATGAAGGTGCACGTGGTAGAAAGAGAGTGCATTGTGTGTGTAGATAGGTGATGTGGTTGGATTGGCAAACCCAACATGTGGGATCATCCAAACCCTAATGTTATATTTCAATTGAATATTCATGATATTTGATTTAAGTTTTAAGGAGTTTTATAGCTTAGTTTTCTCTACAGTTTCATATTTGTTTATTTTTTCATCTAGTTACGTACTCATTAAATTATTATATCTCTGTATGAATAAATCATATATTGATATTAATAATCCATATGTTGATAAAACTTATCAATGTGAGACTTAATTTAAAAATTAATGTGACTCTCACTTGATAGATAAAGTCATTGTATATTTTATTATACATGTTTCTAACCTAATATTGAAAATGAACAATAAATCTAAATTTTTGTTCTAATCTGAAAAGGTAGAGTTTTTTAAAATTTTTTTTATCAATTTTTTTTTGTGTTTACAAAAATATGATAGATTTATGTATTTTATTGTATAAATTCAATTTTTTATAACATTTGATAATTTAGCATTTTTTTCCAAAATGCATTATTAATCTATTCTTTTTTTTCATGTTTATTTTTATTGGTCATTTATATGTTAGTATGCAATTACATAAATATTAACATATCAGATTTTATACAAATTTTGATGTTAAATTTATTTAGGCAAGGTGTAGAATAATACTGGGATGATTATTATTCGTGAAGCTTTTATATTGCATGCATTTGTTTGAACTTATGTCTTGGTGTAATGTAAAATATTTTTGTTTAAGGGTAGTAGGTCTTAGGTTTGAGACTTATTAAACACAATCTCTTTGATTTTTGGAGCTAAAATCATCAAGATATTAAATTTTCTTAGATCCTGTGCTAAAATTAGATTTTTGTGTATTGGGCACTATCTCTTTGTCTTGATCATTTATAAGTCGACCAATTATCTTTAGAAAGAAATACTTTATGTATATTATCAGTAGATTATATATTTTTAATTGATAAAATTAGTAATTATTTTGGTCAACAATTTGAACGGTGACTTGAAATTGAAAAACTGCTAGTTTAAAATTCAATTTATTAATAAGAAAATATATGATTTGATTTTTAATTTAAATCAAAAAGAAATAAATTTAATTGAGATGAAAGACAATTGGAAAAGGTGTTTTTTTTTTTTGTTATGTAATTAAAAAAAATATTAAAGATGTAGAATAAAGGCTTAAAATTGGCTGGACAAAATAGAAGATTGTCTCCTTGTATGAAAAAAATATTTAGTAGGTCAAAATAAAAGTGTTATAAGACAATTCTTCAACTACCTACTTTATATTTTATGATGATGAACTACTAAAAATCAAAAAATATATAAGAAGATAATAAATATGTTTAGAAAAGAAAAATAAGTTGATAAACATCATGGCTACACATGATTTCAATTTTGTAAAATTTTACATAATTCAAGCAATGAAAAAATTTATTTATAGAAACATATAAGTGAAACCCTTATGTGATGGACTGAATAGATTGTGGTAGCCAATGCGTTGGATGCTCTTATTCATAATGTAATAAAAGTAAAAATAAGAAAAAAATAAGTTGTAAACTATAACACCCTTATAAAGCATATGCATAAACATCTAAAACATCATGCTTTTAGAAAAAATAAAATAATCTAAGGCCTCTTCATTGCCTTTGAAAATTTTAATAAATGATTTGTAGTAAGAACATAGGTTGTAGCAATGATGGTACTTTAAATTTTTTTTGAGTAAAAAATAACTGACTTGAATATATTCTTTTGAATTATCAAATTAAAGTTTATATATTTTGTTTACTAACTATCATAATAGAGTGTAATAAGATAAGAAAGTGAGTACCTAATTTTTTCAATTTGTTTTATGATGCCAATTATTTTATAGGTGACTATCATTATTATATTAAATTTTATTCTTATATTAGATCTTTAAATATTTGTGTATTATAAAATTATTAAATTTTATTGTACACATTCTCTTAATTCTCAATTCAAGTTGGTGATTTTCAAATGAAATTCAAAATTTATGAGATTTCTTTATATGTATATGATGTGAGCATCTAAGTAAATTTATCATAGAGAATCTAAAAAATAATTAACCATGTTGATGGTAAAAGTAATATTTAATCTATCAATATCTAGATAATTAATATGCTTTATGATTCCCTTGCAAGTAGTTCTGTTAACTGAAGCAGTTATTAAACAAGAAATTAATATTTTGATCAATTAGAATGTCTGCTGAAACATAACCTTAAACATAAACATATGCAAAAATATTAGTTGCGTATCTTTTTTTAATAACACAATACATCTTATGTAATAGATTATCTATTCTAAAAAAATATAAACAGAATTATTTATTTGAAATTATGATGAAACTTATTCTTCAAGTTGAGTGATTATTAACTTATCTTCTTTAGTAATGAGATTAGCATACATGTTATATTTATAATTTATATTTTTTTATTTGTTTTGGTTTCAAAGTTAACCTCTCTTAGACATAGTCTCTTCTACTTTTTTGGGTAATCTTATTAAGATATTAATCTCTTTTAGACTTGCCTAGATCAGGAGCTTTGTGCATTGGATACAAGTGTATAACCTCTTTTTGGCCTGAAAGTTTCACATAATGTCATGGCCAAAATGATAGGAGTGCAAAATTTAGGGTTTGTGAGAGACCATGTGCACTGTGCCAACACTCTGCATGTGAGTATGTTGGCACAAAAGCAGGACTTTGTGCCAACACGTGCATTGTGCCAACACAGTTCAAAGCTACCCAACTAGTTGTGTGTGCCACCGTGATAAAGTTGCATACTCACCATGTACGGTTGTCATCAATGCTCACTACATGGACTCCACCGTGTCCTCTCAATAGATGCAAAACATTGCCGAAAATGTGATTGTGCTGGAAAAAAAGTTAGGTAGCTTTGTGCTGCCAAAAACGTGATTGTGCTGAATAAACATCGCCTATTTTCTTTTGGTAGAATATTTTCTATCAATTTTTGGCGGGGAACTCTATGTTTCGTGGTGCTGTGACCGCGAGTGTGAAAAAACTACCCAACTTTTCAAGTGTGTAGTTAGAATTTTGGGGGCAACACAATTTTTAAAAAGCCCCAAAATTTGGGTTCCTAATTTGGCATTTTTCCAAAGCATGGTTTCAAATTTGGAAACCCTAATTTGATATGGGTTAGATTAGTATTTTTCAAATTAGGGTTTTAGATTGCAGAAATCTTAACTTTATTTTTGAGTGACAGATTTGTATTTTGATTGTTTGGGCCAATTTGAGTAGTTGAGGCATATACTATGAACATATTAGTGATATATTAATGAAACTATTTGGGGGTTCTCACATAGTTCATCTATTATGATATTTGATAGAGAGGTATATATCATGTTTTTCTTTAAAACATTAAAAAATATTTCTCATATTTTATGTATTTTTGTATATTCATTTAAGATTCTTGAATAAATAATATATTATTACTAACAATATTATGAATATCAATAAATACTCCATTAATCTTTTGACTATTGATATTTTTGTGATTTTTATTATTCATAGATTAATGTGTATTAATTGATATGGATTAGTGTGTATTTATTGGTATATTTATTTGTGTATTGATGTATATATTTATTTACGTATTTATATATACTTTGATCGTGCCTTTCACATCTAGAAGAGGGATGCATACGTGTTCTTGGAATGAGCTTGGGTAGCTTATTTGTGTGTGTATATATATACACATACGTACACATGCATATATTTATATGTATATACATCTACATATTAGTTTTTTAAAATTTAAATCAATTAAATTATATATTTGAAATTTAAATCTCTAAAAAATACTAGTTTTTTCTTTAATATAAACTAATTAAATTCTAAATTTTATTTTAATTTTTTTAATATCTCTTGTTATTATTTTGTTGTCAATTATATTGTTATATAGAAATATGAATATTATAATTAGTATCTTTTTTAAGATTGAGTTCCTTCAATTTCAAAAATTCAAAAAAAGATTTTGAGTTAAAATATGTTATTGAAATTTTTAGGGAATAATATTTATGTCAAAGTCAATATTCATGGGTTCATATTTATAATCAATGTCCAAACTAGGAAGACATTTCCTTTCATATGCATCTTTGGAGTAACATGCGTGGTGTTGGGTTTAGCAGTAATATGTGGTGCTTTTTTGTTCTTAGTAATATTGATCTCTGAATTTCATGAGAATTTGGTAAAGATATAAAATGTGTCGGGCAACTTGGCCAGGCATGAAATACTACTGGACTCTCAGAGTGGCAGCATGATCTAAAAGCATGGGCCATACCAGACCTGAAGGAAAGCCTGCATGCTGCATGTGTCTCTGGTATGATATGGCCTGTCTTGTTGGTCAGTCGTGTTGAAATTGGCATGGGTGGGTCTCATGTCCTTGCTCAAGTTGTGCTTGGGTCATGGGAGGGCATCCGTGGCCCATGACCCAAGAGCATGTCAGCATGTGGCATGAGCTGTCTAGGCACACAGCACAAGTATGACTTGGGGAGTGTGATCCATCATTCGACATGTGACCTGACTCGACTTCATTTTTGTTACACAACTATCCAGCAGTTGTGTTGATCATTGCTATTGCAATGCTTTGATTGAATCCAATGATTGAATTATGTTCAATGGTGGTTTTTTTACTTTATTCTTTTTTTATAAAAGAGTTAATCTAACTCTATTATGTATAATTACTAGAGATGTCAATGGGCTTGGCTGGGCAGGTCCGGCCTGATGCATGGCATGGTTCGGCCGTGCCTGTCCCAGCACGAAACGGGAATGACCCATGCCAACTGGGCCTCATGCCGGGCCAGGCACAACCCGGTACTGAGGCACGTGGGCATGGTTACTCGGCATGAGCCGAGAATGGTTCCGAGCCCTCGACGGATCCAAGAATTTCATCTTGGCGTCGGACCCCAAATCGAACTTGTGCTTTTTTGACCCGAGTTTGAATGTAAAATTTTATTAATTTTAAAAATTTTAAAATTTTTGAATGTAAGCTGTTGGATTTCACTCTAACGGCTATGAGGTAGAATCCGATGACACAGATGATTCTTCACCAAAATAATCATAAAAAATTTTAAAAAAATCAAAATAAAACTTTAAAAAACATTTATTAATCTATAAACTCCTCTCTCTAAAATAATATTTTTCAAAAACATAAATCTTTTAATTTTCATTCTCTCTATTTCTCTCCTAAATCTTTCTCTCAGGAATTGAGATTTTGGCTCAGTTTTATGGGACTCGTAACTTGGGCTCGACTTTGATTGGTGTCTAGACTTTGGATTAGTGGTGCACGTACTTTATGCTATTTATGGGTATTTCGTATTTATTTTAATTTTTAACTGTTAACTTAATTATAAAATTTAATTATTTTCACTTTCTTTTTCTATATTCTACTCTTTAGTCTAAAAAAATTGATAAATAGTAATTTAAATAATAAAAATGAAATTAATTCAAATTTAGAAAATGATAATCCTACTTAAATGTTTAAGATTGTTGAAACTTTGGTTTTTTCGATCGCCTTGATCCATATTTCTAAAATATAACAAATTGAGACTTCATGTGTTTGGACTCACTTTAATATAATAAAAAAAATTTTAAGGGTGTCAATGAAGAATCAGCACAATATAAATATTATAAAAAAAATTTTAAGTTATAAGAGTTTGTGTCGGACTGAGCACTTCAAGAGGCATGCCGAACTATGCACCAAAAATATGGTGCATTAGATTCTAGGCAAACAATACTCAACGATGAGTTTTTTGAAATTGGATCCAATTTAATCTTAAAGTTTATCTCCTTCATATATCACAGCGAGTTAGAAATGAAGAGCATGAACAAACTGATCATCATAATGGATTTTTCAATTAGATTTTCGAAGGATCAAAGGGTAGTTAGTATCATGCAGATATTTTTTAAGTTTGTATATTGTAGGATTCTTAGGTCTACATCTATGAACGACATACTAAAATATTATAAGTTAAAAAAATAAATAATAATTAATGAATTTATAGATTATAGTGGAGTGGTGTTCGTGATGTTCGATATCTAGATTAATCACAATGAAGCATCTTATGTATGTCTCACTGCCCACTATGTAGATTCAAATTAGACTCTAAATAAATAAATTTTAGGATTTTTTAAAATTCTTTATCTTCATGATTGTCAAGTCATTTTTAAGTGCATGTTAAAGATCATTAGAGAATATAAAATTTAAAATAAAATTTTTTGTATTATATTCGATAATGCTTATAATAATTAAGTATTCATTAATATGTTTGTTAATAATATTAGAGACGGATCATTGTGAGAGATTTTTCACTTTAGATGCAAGTGTCACGTGATTAACTTGATTGTATAAGCGAGGATGAATGTGTGTTTTCACGCTTTAGAAAATATATGTAACTCACTAAAATATATTCGCACGCTTCATAGATAATAAGAATTCGGTAGTCTCTGTTTGTTTGTAAATCTTAAGAAAAAATTTTAATCGGATATGAAACACCGTTAGAATTATACTTACATGATATTGGAGTCATGTGTTGGATACAAATACATGATATCTGATTACGTCAATAGTAAGAGTGAAAAAATGTTTTTGATGATACTGGTTGTGCTACATGAATTTTATTTATGAAAAATTTAAAAATTTTTTATGATACGACGAACATGTGTTTGTTGGTTTATACTTCTACGGCTTGTATTACTCTCAGATGCATATACAATATTAGTAGCATGCTTAGGAAGTATCGAATTGAACCAACACTTAGTTATATGGTTATAGGAAGTATCAGACTTAAGTACTTAAGTACTTAAGTCTGGTTGTCTGCATGGATCCTATAGTTGAGGTGGAAATGGTAGATAATATTTGATTTATATTTTCTCATGCATGAACCTGGAAGACTCACTTGAAAGGTTCATTCACGAGAAATTGACTGAGCTTTTATATACTACGATACTAGGTATGGCGGTGGTAGTAGTAGTAAGGTTCTGAATACGAACATAAATATCATATTCAGAGATAATGACTTTTTCATTCAGTCAACGAGGGAAAAATGACAGGATAAATCATCTAATAAGAGGGAGCTATCTCGGTATTTAGATATCAATTACTGTTAAATCCTATCTTATTTATATACTAAGAATCTTGATATATTATAGTGATGAAAATTATATGAATTTATTTTTTCCGTGCTATCTAAGAAGATATGGAATCTACTGACTCCTCCAGTGTTGAGTGTAGCATCAGAGTTTATTTTTTTTGTAATGAATATTATTTTGGATAGGAAATTGAGATTTCGTCCAGATATTGAGGCTTTAGCATGCATAAAAGATTGGGAGGATTCGAGCATGATCATCCAGGATAATACTAGGACTGCAGCAAAAGTGAAGGAGTTGATTGCTGATGATAATCCATATGATAATGATTTTGATATTGAGGATAATAATGATATGACAATGAATGATTGATGACATTGTAACTTGATGCCTGGCAGTTGATAATTTTCAGATTGCAACACTTATATTATGCTTATGTCTTATTTTAATTTTTAATTTTGATGTACTCAAAAATTTATTTATATTGTATTTGCCATTTGATTTGGTTTGACTTTATTATTTATGTTCCAGATTTATTGTGTTTATTTAATTTTTGGTTGTGAATGATGCTTAAAAGTTAAAATTTGAAACTTGAATATTTATTTATTTTTTATTTTTATTTTGCATTCGGTATAATTTTATTCATATTTAAGTTTTAATATTTTATTAATTTATATATAAATTTAAATTCTAATTACTAAAAGTAAAAATAATTAATATTAAAAAAACCTTTAAAAGTATTTAAAATTTATAATTTACAATTAAAATTTTTTTTAATATATTCTAAATAATTATTACATGAAAAACATAATCTAAAAAAAATTATTAAAAAATTTAAAAACTAGCTCGTATGGGTCAGAATTGGCCCTTACGGGCCTGACTCGGCTTGGCATATTAACTAGCCGGGTCGTGCCGGGCCTAGCCTAAAGAAATCATGTCGGATAGGCACGGCACGGCACGGTTATTGTACCGGGCCATGTCTGGCCCGGCCTGGTAACCCGATTGGGTGGCCTGCAATTGGGCTAGCTCTGCCCGGCCTGTATACATCTCTAATAATTACTACTAAATTAAATCTATTTGCATACAAATTGTAGAAACTTAAGCCAAGTAAAATTTAGTCGCATTCATTGAACAAAATACATGTATTTTCTTTATATAATAGGCCATTAGTTTGATGTTGTTTATATGTTGAGTATTCTCATCAATAATCTAATAAAACATAATAAAAGTCATATTAAAAATGATATGACTTTTTTTGTCATGTTAGTGCATAATGGTCCGGAACATTAGGTCAAAGATAAGAAAGATAAATTGATGTTTTTTCAAGGAATTTGTGAAGATATTCACTAACAACACTAATTTCTAAATATTATAGGTAACAATGCTTATATTATAATATTTTTTAAATCATAAATATTAGAATAAAGATGGTTTCATTACTTTGTGAAGCTATTTACGAGATATTTGAATAAAGATTATATATCTTATTATTTGATTATAAAAATAAAAATAATTGAAAAAAAAACTTGTATGCTATATCTCCTTAAGTTGGTATCAAATCAAAATCATCTCTACACTAAATTTTAATATAATCATTTGTTTCTTATTTTTTTAGTAAATAAGATTATTTATAAGAAAAATAACAAAAAGTATAATATTTTTTTTATAAGCTAGTATCTAACTCGAATTTAAATAACATACTAATTATGTGTTTATGATCATTATAAGATATTCTATGTCTTCGATATGTCTTTACATATATTAATATGCGAATAGTTATATCTAAGTGAGCATGTTGAAGGTAATCTAAGAATTAATTAATTATATTAACTATTAATGTTATATCTGGTTTTTCAACTTATAAATCATATATAATGAGAAATTAGTGTAGAGATTATTAATATGTTATATTAATATGCCTATATATTTTTCTTTATGTTTTTTTTTTTTTGAAAATAATTGAGTCAACTAAAAGAATCACATATAATGAGAAATTGGTACATGAGTTTATTGGAGTATTTATTGGAATATATATTTGTAAATCAATATTTGTGAGTGCATCAATTGTATGTCTTTTGTGAAAACATGATGTTTATCTTGGTATAGGTCACATCTATATTAAGAAAATATGAGGGACTCTCAGGGTCTTTCATTTGGAATCAATACTAAATGTGTTTCTTCAGTTAGGTGATTTTCAACTTATGGATCTTGTCTCTTGTAATTAGAATATTATCCTTGTAATCACTAAACAATGATCATCAATATCCTGTTATTTGAATTTTTCTAGAAAAAAAAATCTACAACACTTACATGTAAATCAAATGAGGCAACACCCTATGAAAACACATAAAATCACGTTCTTAATTACTACTTCAAGTTATAATATTTTTATAATCTATAAAATATGTTTGATTATATTGCTCGAAATTTGATATTTGTTATATATATAGTATATTTAAGATTATTATAAAAAAATATATTATTTATGTTTATCTGGCATATCATACATCTATTAGAAGTTATTAGTGAAATAAAAATTTATACAGATATCATATTGGTTATGAGAAAGAAAATATCATTGTAATTTATATTAAATATTTGAGTTAATTCACTTACTTTAAGTTTAGTCCTAAGAAGATATTTTTTGGACATGTCTTCATAATAAAGACCCAATAGCAATTAAGAATAGTATTTTTTATATGTCATGATACTAGTTTTTTAGTCTTATTAAAGTAAATGGTATTTATTTCTTATAATAGGGTTTGACTACTTTTTTAAGATAAGATAATATTTCGGAAAGAGATATGAATATTTAATAATTATTAAGAAAAGTAATAAAAGAAAAAATAAACTGTAAGGATGGAGAAACTATTCGACAAGGCATTGAGTACAACTCTTGTTTTTCTGGAGAGCAGTCGAAAAGTCAAGAATAGAGGGGATAGCTATAAGATCATCTGATTTCTTATTGGATTTTCCTTTGACTTGAGTATGTGCGTATGTTCATTTTTCTACTATGGACTTCAAGTCCTAAGTGGTTAAATCTTTATATTCTTAGTTTATCATGAGCTTGAATAAGAGTAGACTCATGGATTATTCTTATTTAGATCTTGGGGAGATTTCCTCTCATGGTAAATTTGACTCTTTTCAGAATTAACATGAGTTGTACTTATTAGTGTATATGATGATTTTATAGGAGTGTCATCATAATTTAGACTAATAAATACTGATGCAATTGGTAAATGACTCTCTCTTAGCTAGATGTACAAGTTAGATTATAGAAGAGTAAGAAAAAGTAATAAATTCAAATGCATCTTTTAGATTCTTATTTTTCCTAAGCTCGTTAAAAAATAAATTATTTTCAAAAAAGATTTATGCAATCTTATTAGTTTCTTGTGAAAAATACTTGAATTTTCTTTGATTATTAGGATATCCTAGAAAGAACATCTTAATGCCCTAAGTATAATATTTTTTAGTCATGAGGAATTATAATATACAAAATAAGCACTTATAGAATTTTAGGGAATAAGTTAAATAATCTTGCTTTCTGTTTTGTTGTATTCATATCTTATTCCTTATTTTATTTCTTTGACTATTTCTTTTGAATTAGTATTCATATCTTTTTTGAGACATTGTCTTACTCGTGATGTCATGTCGCATTTGATTATGTATGTTATAATTTTTTATGTTTTTTAGGATCTGTGATGGTAGAAATATTTTGTTTATTATCTATGTAAATAATATAATAATTATGAGAGATGAATTATGAATCAATTAACTTAAGAATTATTCTTAGTCATAATTCTAGATGGATGATCTTGAAAGATTCATATACTTTCTTGTGATAAAAGTGATATATTTCAAGAGAGGTATTACTTGTCATAAAGGAGGTATAAAGTTGATATATTAATTAAATTAGTTTATTGAGTTGTGTTCTAGTATATATTTGAATTGTTCTATTTATTAATTTTTTGTGCGATATGTTTTTTTTGTGTGGACTACTTTATTTTTAGATAAATTATAGTGAAGATTAATTGTCTATGTATTATCAAATCATGTATAATTTATGTGGAGATGACAAGTGGGCAGAGTGGGCCGTGCTTGGCTTGGCACAGCAAGATCTAGAATTGTGCCTGAACTTGGGTTATCCTGGCCTAAGGCACAACTCATGTCGTGCTGGGCCAGACAGTATTGGGCCTTGTGTCGGGCCAAACAATATTTGGGCGCTAGGCTCACATGCATGACTTGGGTGCGTGGATTGCAGGCATGGTCCCGTGGCACAAACCATGCTCACTTTGCTTGGTATTTAAAAAAAAATATTAAAATAATTGTAAAAATCTGCCTGCCTCGCTTGGTACATATAATATATTTTTTTAATTAACTTGTCACGTGGTTGGGTGAGTGCATCTGCATGACACGATCCAGGCGCAAGTGGATGCGCGGGTTATGGGGCATGACTGAGCATTTCCAGAAGCTTTGGCTTCTTACGGGCAGTTGCTGCCAATGGTAAAAAAAATTAAATATTTTATGGAAGATCTAGGCCGTTGGATACAAATCTAATGTCTAGGGCATAAGATCTCATGGCTGTCGAGTTTCTGCTTTATTTAAATTTTAAAAAATATTAAAAAAAAATAAAATTATTTTTTAATAAAAAAATTTATATAAATGAAATAAGATTTGTGATTTTTATTCAAATCTTTCAACTCTTCTTTCACTCTCATCTATCTTTCTCTCTCTAAATCTAAAATTTATAATTTTAGATTTAGAATATTTTTGTAAAGTTTAAAGATTATTGACGTGGAGGGCAGAAAATTTGAGTGCGGGTTCAGGCTTTAGTTTTTTATCTCCTCTCCATAAATCTAATTGGATATTATTTTTTAGATAGTTTTTAAATTTGTTAATATCATTTAATTGTTAATTTATAATATAATTCATAAACTAAAAAAAATTTAAAATAGATAATAGTGAATTTAATGATAATGAAATTAATAATAACGTAGATATAATAATACTAATAATGATAATCATATGAAAGGTTTGAGTTTGAAATTATTTTTTTTTCCATTGCCTCCACCAAATCTCATGCTGATCTAAAAAATAAAAAATTAGAAGAACATTAATAGTTTGAACTCATTTTAATATAATATAAAAATAAAAATATTAGGGATATTTATGAAGGATCAGTATTATATAAATATTATAAAAAAATATATACATGTAGGAGTGCCTGTGAGATTAGATACTTAAAAAGATATGTCGATCCTTGTATCAAAAAATATGATGCATTATATCCTAATCAAATTCAATTGAGCGGGGAGATTTTTGAGGCTGGAGCTAGTTTAATTTATATGTTGACCCCCTTCATATATTGTTATGATTTAGGGAGGAAATACATTACTAAACTAATTATTATGATGAATTTTTTGATTAAATTTTCAGAGTATCTTAGGGTAGGTAGTATCATGCTGATCAATTTTTAGCTTGTATATCATATGATTCCTATGTATTACATATATGAACGATATACTAAAATATTATTAGTTAAAAAAATAAATAATGACTAATGAATTTAGATAATATAGTGGTGTGGTATCTGTGACTTCTTATATTTAGACTAGTCGTGATGATTCATCTCTTATATGACTCACCATCTACTATGTATATTTTAAATGGATACTTAATAAAACAATTTTAGAGTTTTTAGAGATTTTTTATCCTCATAATTATCTTGCATTATATAAATGTATGATAAAAATCTTAGAGATTATAATATCAAAATAAAATATTTATTATTATATTTGATAATGTATTTAATAATAGAGTGATTAGTCATTAACATATTTGTTAGTACCATTAGATACTAGTTATTAGGAATTATTTTTTACGTTAGATACATGTATTATTTCATTAACCTGATAGTACAAGCGGAGATAAAAATTATTTCTCGTTTTATAAAAAAAACATAACTCACTAAAATATTTTTGGATGCTTAGCAGATAATATGAATTTGGTAGTCACTGTTTGTTTGTGAGTCTAAAGAAAAAGAAATTCCAAGCTAATATGAGATATTTTTGAAATTATATTTACATATGATATCCAATTACGTTAATTGTAAGAGTAACGACATTGACGACATAGACTGTGATACTTGAATTTTATTTATGAAATTCATGATGATTTTTTATAGTACAATGAACACGTGCTTGGTTGTTTGCACTCCTATCACTTGTATTTCACTCAGATTTATATGTAATATTAGTGATAGAGATTAACTCAAATTTGTGACATTACTATTGAGGTGGAAATTAAGTAATTAAAGTATTAGTCAACTATTTTATTTCTTTATTGTCTGATTGATTGCATTGATCATAAGATTAAGGTGGAAGGAGTTAGAAATATTTTGATATACATATTTACGTACATGATTTAAGAATACCAACATAAAGAATTTATTCACAAAATATTGATCGAGTTATTTACATATTTTGATACTAGATTTAGTAGTAGGTGAAGCTAGATTATGAGTATAAATATGAATATTGTATTTAGAGATGATGATTTCTTTATTTTGGTAGTGAAGATGAAATAGTTTGATGGACTATCGAATAAGAGTGAGCTGTCTCGGTACTTAGATATCGATTACTGGTTTATTTTATCATATAACGATAATAAGAACTTTGATATTTTATAATAATGGAATCATATTAGTTAACTTATCTCGTGCTATATAAGATTGCATGAATATACTGAATTCTTTGGTGCTGAGCATAATATTAGAGTTTATTTTTTCTGTTGTAGTCAATGTAAGTTCGGATAAGAGATTGAGACTACGATCAGATATTGTTAAGGTACTAACATACATGAAAGATTGAGAGGATTCGAGATTGAGAGGATTCGATGTTGAGCATCCATGATTGAGCAGAAACAAGAGGGAAGGAGTTGTTGGTAGATTATAACTTATGAGACTTTGAGGATGTTGAGTTCATCGCTAGTGATATCATCAGACGCTTAAATGATGATAATCATTTGCATATTTATATTGATTGACATTGAGATTGAGCTTGTATGATTTTGATTAATAATTTTTATTTTATTTTGTTGTGATGTGTTATTTTATTTTTTTTTGGATTAAATGATGATTGATGGATGTATTTTTTTGATATCTTTGATTATTAAACTTTGTCATTTGTGTTAATTTTATTATTTTGTGATATATATAAAATAGATAAATAATATAATGTTTCATAATGGGCAACTTAAAATTTAAAATTTATAAAAAAGAATTTAAAATCATTAAATTGCAAGTGATGAAATACTAACGGTGACCGATCGACCAGGTTGGCAACCTTAGAGGCACGATTCGGCCCGACTAGGCATGGCCAGGCATGACTCGACTTGATTAGGCACAACCTAGCATGACTCGGCCCTACTCTCTCCATACTACGGCTGGTCGGACTGTGCCGTGCTAGTCCGGCCATATTTAAGTCGTGTCATGTCATGCATGACATGATTATCGTATTGGGCCATGTCCGGCACGATATGGTGGCTCGACTAGGTCACCAAAAATTGGGCCTTGCCTGCACTACAAGCTCCGTTTGACACCCTTAAATTTATGCAATCAATATATTTTGTTGTTTCTTAGATTCTCTTTGGATTGTTTACTTCGACATAATTTTTCCATGTTAATGTTTATTAAGAAGTCTTTTTGGTTTGGAATATTTTTTAATGGTCACATACATTTATAATTGGTATGTTATTTATATGTGAGTTGAGTATTGATTCGTATCAAGAAGAGATTCACTATAATTATTTTTTTTCTTTTGAAGATAACTTTGTTGTCTAGTGACATAAGTGAGACACAGTTGTGTTGAGGTCTACTACAGAGGAAGTGTTCGGAGAGATGATATTGATTACCCATGTGATATTTTGGTTCCAACACTTAATCAAAGAGATCATGTATACATTTTATTTTTTATTATTTTTTACTACGACAGTTGAATGATTTGTTTTTTTAATTTTTTAGCTTAGTTTCTTACAAATTTAATACTAGAAGCTAGATTAAAATTAATTTCAATCATTAGAAGTTAAGTGAACTTTTATAAATATATTTAATAATATTTTAAAAATTGTATATTTTATGGTAATTAATAGGCTTTAAAAAAAATCTAAAATGATATTTAACTTGAGGTTGGGGCAAAGTAGTAGGTCTAAAAAAGTATTTTAAACTTTCATAGTAAAGTGTATGAGCCCACCATCGCAATTTGAGGGTGATATATATGAACGAATAAACAACTTGCATAAAATCCCACCGGGGAAAAATGATTGGGTGGTCAATTATGTTGGTGTAACCTTTCAAAATATTTTGTTACAAAGTATAATTCATACTTATTCATCAATAAGTTTAATTTATTGACATGATGAGATGGGAAAATCTTTGATTTTTATTATAATAGAAGAGTGCTTTTTCTATGTCGGTGAATGTAATTATAGGCACGAGGATAAATCGTACATTAGATATACTTAAAGTTTTGGAATGTATGAACAATTGAGAAGATGCGCACACACGTGTCTTTTTATGTTTCAGTAGATGAATGTTGCAAAGACAATGAGAAATTGAACATGTAGGCATTTGATGATAAGGAAGCATAATATATGGATGGGATGCTAAATAATGTTTAAAAATGCATTTTTTTTCATGTTAATATTGTAATTTTTATTTTATTTAATATTTAGTGTAAATTAAGTGTTTTTTCAGAGACAACTATTGAAGCATTAAATATTATTTCAGTTAAAATTTTTTTTAGTTATTTATTTTTCATTTTCATGTGAGTAAATAATTAATTATTAAACTTTTTAAATTTTATTAATTAGGATGGAATCCAGAAAAATAAATACCAACATCTGAGATCTCATAAAAATTCATAAGTTAAATATATTTGAGCGAGAATATTAATTAGATGATTAATTACTAATAAAATACTTTTGTTGCATGCATATGTTGAAAGTCATGCCTTGATGTGATGAAAGTAACATCGTCCAAAGATGATAGGTCTCGATTTCAATACATGCCAGGCATAGCCTTTTTAATTTTTGAGAGAATGTTGTCGAGATACTAATATCTCTTAGATTCTGTATTAAAGTGGGAGCCTTGTGCACTGGGTATGATCTTGATGGAGGGATCCCAATTAATTCATAGCACGTTGCACCGCCCGTCAATGACAGAGTCGCCCAGACCCATGCACGAGCTTGTGCCTGTTTTCTGCTGCCCAGGTACAAGAAGAAGCCGCACCAGGCATGAACTTCTGGCTCCTGCCCGGTCATGGGCTCTTGCCTGGGCATGCTCCATTGACATGGGGCCATGGGCCATGTCGCAACATGGTTTGTGCTGGTGTGCATTCCTTGCCGATCTAACTTGGCACACTAGATACCAAACCCGTCGGATAGCAAGCCAATGTGATGTGCTGAGCATCTTCAAGTTTGAGATGTATCAGAGGTCTTGTGCCCTTGTCTTTTTGATGTTTAAATATTTTGATCTTAATAATACCAAGTTGAGTAGTCTGCTATTATCTCTTGGGTTTGTTTCAAAAAGTGTATCTATGATCTCTACAACTAACTTACTCTCTCTCTCTCTCTTCTCTCTCATCCATGTTTTTCAACTTGTTTAGATAAAGCAAGCGGATGAACTTGAAAACATTCTGACAAAGAAATTTCTGAAGTTTTTGTCGATGAGAGCAGATGCATTTCAAGTGTTGAGGCGAAAACCAGTGCTGGTATGTCATCTCCCATATCATGAGCTGCTGATTCAGCATATGATGTGTTTGTTGTGTATTATGCTCTGAATCAGTGTAAAGAGTTTTCATCGAGTTGTTTTTTTTTTTAATTTTCTTTCTAAAAGAATGAGATTTTCATTCTTAAAAAATTCCAATTTATATTAAATTTTTTATCGCAAGTGATTATTTTTTCTAAAAAAAATAAATGGTCTCCTAGTGTCTACCATGCCATAATTATCTTTGCCATCATGCGTTATCCTTCTTTCGTCATCATCACTTGCAACAATTTTGGAAATCAAATGGACTTGAGTCTGATATTTTTTATACATCACACTTGCACGTATTTCTTTTGGTTTATTTTGCTTCATAATTATCTTAGGGTTTATTATGCTTTCTCATAATTTTCCATTGAAAAAAAAATTGTCCAAATGCTAACTCAAGAACAAAAGGAACGTAACACCATAATAGTATGTCTAATACACATATTCAGAGGGAAATTTGGTGAACAACTTGAGACTTTTGAACTTTATAAGAAAATTATGTGCATATTTTTGGTTGGACAAATGTTTTTCTATATGGTAGTGTAGTGTATTATTTGGAGTACTTGTTTTCTTGAACTCGTGAGTGATTGATTGTATACGACTTATTTAAGTTACTTAGTGTCTAGTTTTTTTTTCTTTTGTTAATTGGTTTGATTTGCTTGTGAAAACTTTATAAGAGTGTCTTTTCTATTTTTTCCTATTTTTTTTTCCTATTTTTTTTCTATTTTTTTATATTTTTTTCTCAATTTTTTTTTTTGTTTCTCTTTGTGGTGGATAATTGGGAAATTGAACATGTAAAAATTGTAATGGGAAGTGCAATGTCTTGTTGTTAGGAACACTTTTGACTCTGAGTGAAAAGGAAGATAAAAAATTAAAATTTTCAAAGTGAAAATTTTGCATAATCAAACTAGGTGCAAATGATGTTGATGAAACTTGACATTTAATTACTCGCAATGAAAAATATTTATAATTATTTTGGGAGGAGGGAGCCCACAAATCATGTTTAAGTTTGATTATGATGATTCAGTAAGTAGATTTTCATATGATCTTATTGTCACTAGAGAATTTCTAATTTGTATAATTTCTTTTATTAATTTATTTCTTATTTTTGATGAATTTAATTTTTATTAAAAATATGTTAAGAGATTATTTTGGTCATAATTTTTAAAAATGTGTAAAAATACAATTTGAAATGATATAATACTTAATTGTAATAAATTATGCGCATCATATCAAATATTGCATTAATATTTGATATTTGTGTTATTAGGTCCACTCAAAATTATATTAGTATAGTCTGATTTTGTGTAAATTTAAAAATGACTTTTACAAAAAAAGATTTGGCTTAGACTTATTAATAAAACTTTTAATATTTTAATTGTCGTTATTAATATTCTTAGTATTTTACGTGAATCAAATATTGACGAATATATTATCTTAAATGTCTTGGAAAATACTTCGATCAATTAAATGGTAACTATGAGTCTTGAATAAGAATTGCATGGATATGATGCAGATGAAAATTTTTTATTACATCAACATTTTGCATGCCATTTCATCAATCTCTTGGTGAAACATGGTAAGAAATTATTAAGCAAAATAATATTAATATTCAAAATATTTTATTTTATATAAATAATTCAAACTTATGAATAATCGAATTTAAGAAATATTGTCAAATTGTAGATTTGAGAATTTGAAAAGTTAGAATTGACATGCCAATTAGACGAAACTATATCTTATTTAATACCGAAAGTAGTAATATGATATAAAAATGGTATTTTATTATATTTTAAGCTAAAATCTAATGGTGTTTTATTAAGTAATGCTAACAAACATATCCCTAGAAAAATAATGTAGTTCTTAAAATTTTTTAACAAAAGATATTGTATCATGATCATGTGTTTATTGTCATATTCATTAGTATTCACATAATTAGGGCTTTTTTCTTTATTATATGTTGAACATAGAAATAATGATTTATTTAAATTAATTATTAAAAAAATGGAAAAAATTAATAAATATTGAGTTCACAATAATTTATATATACTTTATTAGCATGTCATTCTCTTAAATTTATATGTTAAATTAAGTCTTATTTCAAATGTTCATACTCATATTTGTGAAGATATAAAGTATTATAAATTTATATGATATTAGCTACTTATGAGTATCAATTTATATGTCTATAAGATATTATTGTGATAGATATGTTATACCACATAATGCTACTAATCTAGTACTTCATGAATATATGAAATTTATCAAGATTGATTATTATGTCACATAAGAGAAGATCAATCATAGTTCTATAGTTGTAATATATGTGTCTATCAATGATTAGATTGCAAATATCTCTATCAAGCTAATTTTATGACCCTAGATGTATTTTTTCTTCTAAGCTAAATATTTGTGATATATTTGTTTTTTTAATTTTTTTCTACTCTTTCCCTAATTAATCCTTAAAAATCTTAGGGTAGATCCATACGATAAATTTTTACACTGATCAATCATTTCAATAGTGATCTCGACCATGTACATTAACTTTAAAGTTCTTATGAAATTTGGTGCATCGGTGATAATTTAAACACATCTGTGTTTGTGACATATGTTTACTAGCTTGAGGTGGTGGTTTTGAGATTAATTTTTGATTCTGTTGTGTTTTTTTCTTATTCTATTTTATGATCATACTTAGTATGTGAGTTGTCCAATCCTAGCATATATATCTATTAGATTTTTTTTAAGGGTGCTGAAAATAAATTGATTTTTTTCTCATTCTCTCCCTTTATATATATACATATGCATGTATATGTATGTGTGTGTGTGTGTGTGTGTGTGTGTGTGTGTGTGTATATCTCCCTCTCTCTCTCTCTGTGTCACTTTGAAACATTAATTATTATTTTTTGTTACAAAACTCAACAATTCCATATTCATATTTCTTTACTGTGATAACTTGATACACTTCTATCAATGAATGTTAGAAGCTAATGAAAGATATAAAGATGAATTGTCATCTTCATGAAATTATGGAGAGGTTTCAATTTTTTTTTTTAAATTTCCTCTTAAACTTGATGAGATAGATATGTTTAGTATATCTTGAGATGAATTTTAGCACACATAATATTTATATTTGTTGTACTTTTTACTTGTACTTTTATTCAACTCATTTATCTTAAGTGGCAGTGTTCATATGTAACACTTGTATATATTCATGTTATGATGTTGTGTGTGTCTGTGTTCGTGTCTGTGTGTGTGTGTGTGTGTGTCTGTGTCTGTGTCCGTGTCTGTGTGTGTCTGTGTCCGTGTCCGTGTCTGTGTGTGTCTATGTGTGTCTGTGTGTGTCTGTGTGTGTCTGTGTGTGTCTGTGTGTCTGTGTCCGTGTCTGTGTGTGTGTGTGTGTGTCTGTGTGTCTGTGTCCGTGTCTGTGTGTGTGTGTGTGTGTGTGTGTGTCTGTGTGTGTCTGGTCTGTGACTGTGACTGTGTGTGTCTGTGTCTGTGACTGTGTGTGTCTGTGTCTGTGACTGTGTGTGTCTGTGTCTGTGACTGTGTGTGTCTGTGTCTGTGACTGTGTGTGTCTGTGTCTGTGTCTGTGTCTGTGTCTGTGTCTGTGTCTGTGTCCGTGTTTGTGTGTGTGTCTGTGTCTGTGTTTGTGTGTGTGTCTGTGTCCGTGTCCGTGTGTGTGTCTGTGTCTGTGTCTGTGTCCGTGTTTGTGTGTGTGTCTGTGTCTGTGTGTCTGTGTCTGTGTCTGTGTCTGTGTCTGTGTCTGTGTCTGTGTCTGTGTTTGTGTGTGTCTGTGTCCGTGTTTGTGTGTGTGTCTGTGTCTGTGTCCGTGTTTGTGTGTGTGTCTGTGTCTGTGTGTCTGTGTCCGTGTCCGTGTCCGTGTTTGTGTGTGTCTGTGTCCGTGTCTGTGTGTGTGTCTGTGTGTGTGTCTGTGTCTGTGTCTGTGTGTCTGTGTCTGTGTCTGTGTCTGTGTCCGTGTCTGTGTGTGTGTCTGTGTTTGTGTGTCTGTGTCTCTGTCTATGTGCCTGTGTCTGTGTTTGTGTCTGTGTGTGTCTGTGTGTCTATGTCTGTGTGTGTGTGTGTGTGTGTGTCTATGGCATGGCCTTATTGTGGTCCTCATCTTCTAGGGGTATGATATCAGCTTTCTTATAACAAACTCGCACTGCGAGGAGATGCAGAAACACAAACTCATAGATTTCATCGTGCAGTTTATTGAAGTAAGGATTATGTTATACATTTCTTATTGCTACTCTCATTGTATATATACATATTTATATATGTTAATGTTTGCATATGTTGATGTGTATAGGACATTGATAAAGAAATTAATGAGTTAAAGATGTCCATGAACACAAGAGGGAGGCTGGTTGCTGCTGAATTTCTAAAGCAATTTGTCTGATTTGGCATATTCCAAAGACAAGGTTCTGATGTGTGTGTGTGTGTGTGTGTGTGTGTGTGGGTGCGCGTGTGCGTATAGGATAATTATTGAATGCATGTTAACATATATATTAAATATTACACTATCAAAATTTATATAAATAATTAATTATTGTATTTTATTAAGAATGTTGATGCTTATTGACAAATAGAATAAGCATGTATTGTGTTAGTAATTATTTTTTTGAAAACATGTAGTAGGTATATACCTAGTATTTTGTGTATAATGTTTTTGAAAAAACAAAAGGTTTTATTTTGTATATGTATGTTTATGAAAAATATAAGGTATATGTATTTTATGTATATATATATATATTTTTTATAACATGAGGTATATGTTTTTTGAAAATAGTTTTTTTTTTTAATTTCTGTAATGCTGATTGGCACAATGAGATTTGTTTATTAATAAAATTGGGAAAGGGTAATTTTGGGTTTCTATATTTAACAACCTTGAAACATAAATATTTTTTATTGAGCTACTTTTATTACAATATTTTAAAATCAATCTTTTTGTTAAATTGTTTTTTATTTTTTGTTACCATTGGCTTAGTTTTCGTAAATAATATTTTGAGATGTTAAATTTTGGGAAAATTATTCAAATGGGGCATCAAATTAAAATATTTAATAAAAAATGCCTATTAAAAAAATGTGAAGTAAAAGTAGGTCAAATTAAATAATATTAAATATTGTAGCTTTTAAATTGAGAAATTTGAAATTCAATTTCGTCACACTTAAAATCAAAATAAAAATAATTATGTTTTGGTGTACTTAAAATCAAAAACTCAATTTTATCTCTCATTGACAAGTGTGTGGTTTAAAAAATCATAAATAATTTAACTAAATAATTTTAACTCATAAAATTAGTCAGTGATGTAAGAGCATCACAAACGGGCTCGCTAAAAACATTATTATCAATATTTTATTGATTGTACTTATAAAAAATAGGGCTTCAATGTGTTCGTTATCCTGCTCACAATTTTGCCCCATCAACTTCTCTCTCAACAAATATAGTAAGTATTTATCACTCACCAATACTATTTATTAACTGCAAAAATCTTGGTGAACGTTCAATAAATATTTGAAAATATCTGCTTCCCGCGACGCCTTAGAGGGCTTACCGCTGGTTCCCTTCGCGGCATCAATTACATTGACTTTCAATTGCATTTGCGTGAGCGATCGCTTACCCACTCCTTTGCCACTGCATATTCGAACATGATGTGCCTAATCTTTTCGTCGATGTGAGCTCTTGGGGAATATCAGCATTTGAATTAGTGTCAGTGGTAGAAGTTGGTTTATTGGCATAACAAAGTCAATCAATATCTTCGTTGTTGCAGGAGTTATAGTCAATATTGAAAAAGAAAAAGGAGGAAAGCTCATAGAGTCTCCTTCCCCATTCGGAACTGACAGCAACAAATACATTCACACCTTTAGTATTGTTGAACAAAGCCGATTCATCAAATATGTTTGGAAACATGACAAAACGTGTGTCTAAAATTTTATTGGCGTAAAAATATTTTTTGGCAGCAACAAAAACTTTCTCCATTACAGAATCTTCATTCTGTAAAAATATTTACAGAATCGTGTCTGATTTCGTCAAAGATGTTTCACACCTCATTCCTCTCATTCTTCCCTATTTCAACAACTATATCTCTAATCCTGTAACATATACTATATATGGGGGGTGCTTAGACATGCTCCAGTAACTTTGTTTTTTGTTATTATTTCAAAATAGAAGATCTTCATCCAATTTTTTTATAAATACTAGTTGATAATTTCTGTTTTTAGTGCAAAATGTAGTTGATAATTATCCAGTAACTAATTGCATAAACTTCTTGATAGATGGTGATTTGATTACATGTGTTAAAAATGTATTTTTAGTTTTTTGATTCAGAATTGTGCATAGAAATGATTTATTGATATGTTCTATTTTGATAAATTTTGTATTTTTGTTGTTCTTGGATATTTAGAATAATGGATAATGAATTCTTTGATTCAGAATTGCTTAAATGTTTTGATAAATTTTATTTTTTGTTTGAATTCATTTGAAAATTAATATTAAGCATTATTATTGATATAACCTATATTACTTATGAAAAATAACCTACATTTTATTAAAACTAAGTGATCAACCATTCTTTTGCAGTTAAACAAATTGCATATAGTCCATCTTGACAGTGTGCTTATTTTTTGGTATTCGTTGTAATTTTGATAATGTTTTTCGTTATTGCATAATTTTAATTTGTTTTTCTTCATTTTTTGGTATTTTAAATTATTTTTATAATACTACTATTATGAAAACTCCATGTTGTTCACCTTTAAGCCTACATTATGTAACTTATTTCAAGTTTAATACTTTAAGCCTCCTAGTTGGATTTGATGTTAATTCTTTCTTTTCATGTAAATAAATATTGCTTTTATGTGGTTAATCCTAATTCATCTTTGTTCTTCAATAATATATGTGCTTTGATGGATGAACATTGATATTACTTTACCAATCTATTGAATGAGGTAACAAACATATGTGAGTTTAACACTCAATCCATAGAACAAATAACTCAGTCTTCACTAATATCACTTCAAAAAGAATTAATCACCAAAAAGTATCGAGGCGACAACTTTTCAATTGATGAGGACTTAATTTTAATCTCGGGTTGGCTGAATTCTAGTGTGGATGCCATGAATGGAAATGAGCAAAAATCTAAAAGGTATTGGCAAAGAGTTTAGGAGTACTTCAACAAATACAAACTTGAGTCAGATTGTAATCGAAATCAAGTTTCTTTGATGAATCGTTGGTCTTCAATTCAACTTGTCACCAATAAATTTTGTGGTTGTTTTGACTAAATTGAAAGGTTGAATCAAAGTGGACTAACTGAGAAAATAAGGTATGAATGTATTTTAATTACAAGTGTGATAATATTATTATGATACATAATATAATTGTATAATTTTTATTTTAGATATGCAGCATAATATATAAATTTCAGGTCCGTGATGTAAATAAAGTGTACAAGGAACCTTATTAATCATTTTTTCATTTGAACATTGTTGGAATGAGTTGTGGTATACCCCAAAATGAATGGAGGATTCTCAGTCAAAGAAACAAAAAATAAAAAGTGGTGCAACTCCTAGCAGCTTTAATCCTTCAACACTAGAATTGGTAAACATAGAAGATGACAGTGCGGGATTGGAGAGGCAAATGGGAAGAAAGGCTGCGAAAAAGTTGGTAAAAAAAATCAAAGAGCAGACTATCTGAAGATAATAATTTAAGTTCGTCTTATTTTATTAAATTGTTGGAAGAAATGAAGGAAGAGAAAAAGAAGATGACAGATAAGAAAATAACTTTCATAGAAAAAATGATGGTTGTCGTACAAGAGAAGTTAGTTATTGAACAAGAGAAGTTAGTTATTGAACAAGAGAAGATGACTATTGAACAAGAGAAGGCACAACTCGAGAAAATGAAAGAGGAACGAAAAATAATTTGTATCGATACGAGTGTCCTACCTCTGATTAAAGCTTAATATTTTAAGCGCCTCTAGATGGAAATCATGGCAAAAAATATTAAGTTTTTTACTATTTATCGACTTACAACTTGTGTTATAATTTAGATTAAATTTAGAATGAATGTTTGGATTTATTTTTTTTTATTTCACTGTTTTAAATTTGATATCATGGCACAACACATATTCATTAAGACAATTTAACTGTTTTAAATTATGATTTTTTTTAATTATATTTTTGAAAATTAGTTAAAGTTAGTTGAAATATTAATCTATTTTGCTGAGTTTGGTTGGACTAAAATTTAAAGTGTTGCTAGCTAAAATACTAAATTGAATATTTAAATATTCAATTCATTATTTTAGCTAGTAACACTTCAAATTTTAGTCCAACCAAGCTCAGCAAAATATCGAAGTGTGATACGAAGTTGAGTTCCGGTGTCGTTGGAACTAGTAAATATTGAAAACGGCAAGAATATTTTAAGAGAAACATGATTTGTTGAGTGATAAACGCTCACTACATTTGTTGAGCGAGAAGCTGATGGGGAAAAAATACGAGCGGAGTAGCGAGCGTATTGGAGCCCTATTTTTATAATCACACTCAACGAAATATCGATAATAGTATTTTTAGTGAGCCCGAGATCCTCTAAGTTTGATTTAAATTGTGAAATTGTACTTTATAAGTTTCGCTTATCACCGAGTTGCACAAAACAAATCAAATATATTATAAAAATATTTATATACATTTTTTGTGTTTATTTTGTGTATCTGAGTGGTAGGTTAGTTTGATAAAGTGCAAGATGTGCGTTCAAATCCTTAGTAAAACAAGGATTGATGGGCATATGACAAAGTTGTCTAGTTAACATTATTATTATTTTTTAACTGCTAAAGTTTGGGGCAAAATTGATTTTTTTTTTTTTTTGATTTTGAATGTACTAAAATGTAATTATTTAGAGTTTTGATGTATTTTTTTTATTGATTCTTTTTAAAATAGTTTCTATTTTTCAAATATTTATAAATGATACGCCAAAACACAAATATGCCTAAAAGCATGTTTTTTAAAATGTGTGCACATGATGATTTATATATGCATATAAGAGCATCTCTAAGAGGCTAGCTAAACATTTCATTTTAGCTATATTACATGGTAGATCCTTAAATTTTGTCTCCAAGAGGCTAGTTATCACGCTAGCTATTTTCCTTTAGCACCATTTGGCTAGCTATTTCTAGCTAGGGCAAAGACACTAGATATTTCCATTTTAATTATTTTAAAAATATTTCTCAAATTTATCATAACCATGTACATTAATATTAAATAACCTAAAAAATATTTTTTTTATGCATACATATGTATAGTACAAAAAACAAAACATATTGCTACTCTTGGTTCAAATGTATATATTTTTTATTTCATGATTTTTGTAAATAAGATCGTTATTAAAAAATATAAAAAAAATTAAAATTTTGATGACGTTGCTTAACATATCAACATGTGATGTCATCAATATGGTGATGATATAGCATACTATATATTATTTTAGATTTTATTATTGAGAGTTATTAAAAATAGTTGAAGTAGATAGCTAAAATAAATAATGTTATTGGAGTTGCTTTGAAAAATTGGTTAGTTAAAATATATAATATAATATTTTATTATTTTTTGAATACCTATTTTAGATAACACTATTGGAGATACTCTAATATATGCTAAATATACTTTGAAAAATTAGGTGTGTGTGTGTGTGTGTGTGTGTAATGTTTATGTTTAAATAATTATTTGTGCTAAATAATTGTATATGGAAAATTGTGTTTTGGTGTACTCCCCACAAAATATTAAAAAAACCTAACTTTTTATATTTATAAAAAAATACACTTAATCTTAACAAATTAAAATTTGGTTCATTCAAATAGAGTAATATCAAATTACCCTTAACAGTTAAAAACATAACTCAACTAAAACTCTCTCTTCACCTTTGCCCGATACCTCTCATTCCTTGCCCGATGCTCCTCGCCCTCTCCGTCAAACTCCAGGAACTTGTGGAGCTCATTATCGAGCTGCATGAGCTGTTAGAGGTCATCGTCGAGCTCCATGTACTCTCGGAGCTCGACGACGAGTATACCAAATTTAGGATTACTCTATTTCAGTATATCAAATTTTAATTTGCTAATAATTTAATATATTTTTTTATAAATATAAATAGAGAGGATCAATTTTTAAAATATTTTGTAGGTAGTACATCAAAACACAATTATCACATGTATATATTCAACACTTTATTTATTCGGTGTGAGTGACTTATGAAAAGGTGTATTTTTGATTAAAATACATGAGTTTGAATCTCACTCTTAGCATTGATGTTTGGGGTGTCATTTATATTATTAATTTTTTATTTTTATTTTTATAACATGTTACTTGTAGTTGTAAGTAAGATTTACAAATGAATTTTTATTTTTGATTTTTAGTATACTAAAATGTAATTATTTTATGTTTTGATGTATTATTTTAAATTTTTTTTAAAAATAGGATTATTATAATTATATTGTATTTGATTTGGTGCACAAAAACAAATACAGCTACTCTTTACTTAATTTTTCTGTTTTTTAGTCAAAAAAAAAAAACAAGTAAACGAACACTTGTAATGAACCTAAAATTTGGGGATGGAGGGGGGAAGATGGGGAAAAAGCTAGGGCCAACTGGGGAGTTCTTCAAGAGAAGGGACGAGTGGAGGAAGCATCCGATGCTCGCCAACCAGATCCGACATGCAACCCCTGGTCTTGGCATAGCTCTCGTAGCCTTCGGCATATATCTTGTTGGCGAGCAGGTCTACTACAAGATTTACGATCCTTCATCTTCGTCTTCTCGATCTCATTGATTTAACTGATCATCGTCGTCCTGTAATCTGAACTCAGCATGCTATATCTGGTTTATTTTTGCTCTATTTGCTTGGTACTAGCTCCATCTTATTTTTCTCCTCTTATTTACAGCTTTTCGCTTACTTCTTGATTCCAACCATGCTGTATGCTTACGAGTTTAGTTGAGCAAGTGTTTCTTGTATTTATCGGTTCTAGATTTACTGTACATGCATTTGCTCGTTTTTTGGAAACTGGTCGGATTTGCCGGGCTGGTAATTTTTTTATACTTAGATATAGTTGGATATGCATTTGTTTTTCTTTCAGTATTAACTGTATGACAGTGAGTTTGTTGCTGTAGAACAGTGATCGTATAGTTTACAATAGGACACAGTAAGTTACGTCGGGCAATCAATTGTTATTGAGTTTTTACTATTCCGGTGTATCTGTGTGTGAGTTCCAGCGTACCTTTATGTCTGTTAGCGTTTCAGTTAAAGCCCATGTGTGTGGTCATTCTTGTGCCTGGTTTTGCTTATTTAATCTGCTTTAAGTTATCAATGAAATATTTGAGCTTCAGACCCTGAATTAAGACATTGGCTTAGTACTGATGAAAGATCATCACCTTACTATAGGCAAACTAGTGACATTCATGAATTGAGCCCTTGAAATGGAAAGATGTCTTGATATACTTATTGCTGAAAAGTTGCATTATACATTTGATCGCCTTGTTCTTCTAGTCTGAAAATCCTATATAATGATGGAGCAACAAAATTCGTTGGCCACTCACATTCTAGATTTTGAGAATCATAATATATGTTTGAATATTTTTTAATTTATTCTTTATATTTCTTGCACATTATTTTTCTTTTATTTGTATTTATTTTTTTTTATTTTGTCTTCTTAACCTCTACAAATAAATATGACTTATGATGTATTTAATCAAATTAATAAGAATAAAATACTATTTTCATTTCTCTTAACATGGTATTGGAAGGATAAAGGTTTAGGTTTGGGATTTGTCATATATTTAATTGTTATAACCCATCTAATTGTCTAATTTTTTTTGACCTCTCCACCTTCGTCACAAAGGTCATTGGGACTCTTCATCATCATCATATGTTCACCATCATCATAATTGGTGAACTATTCTAGTGTTGTCTTCAACTACATTCACCGTCAAAATATCACCATCATCAAACTCGTTGGTTATTGATTTACTCATCGGAAGAATGAACTTTGGCAACTTCCCCTTGGTGATCGGACTTCACCACCAGGCTCGTCTCTCTTCTGCAAAGTCTTGTAGCATCTTGAATCCTTGGTCTGATGCCTCCATCTGTGTGTTTTACCCTATGTCTCTCTGTTAAGGTTGGTTTTTTAGATTGTTTTTGTTCTCTCTTTTTTTTATGGTTGGATTTTCCTAGATATCTTAGTAATATTTACTCTATCTAATTCTTACAATGATTCTTGGAGTTTTTGTGATGGACACCGAGGTAGAGGCCATTGACCTTATTGTACTTATTGTAAGAGATTGGGCCATCTTCGAGATTAGTGTTATCTAGAGTTGTTAATCGGGCCAGGTGGCCCATACCCAACACGTAGCCTAGCCTGGTTCACCCGTACCTAGCCTAGCACGATATGATCTAGGACCATGCTCGGGCCCCTGTTGGGCTGACCCTCGGCACTCCTTGTGTCGTGCCATGCCAAGGGAATTCGGCCCCCATGCCATGCCAGGCACTACCCTGGTGCCTGACAGGTGGGCACGACATTGGTGATGCATGACAGGCAACAGCTAGGCAATGCCTGACGGGTGATTGGTTGCGTGCTATCACAATTCTCAATTCTAGGTTAAGAATTATCTTAACCTAGAATTGGCCCGAACTAGCTTGAAATCGGGCTGATTTTAAGTGGTGGGCTGTGTCGGGCTTGCCCTCTAGTGAACCGTTCCATACCAAGCACGACACATGGGCCCGTATGATCATGAAAAAATGGGTTGTGCTAGCACAGCTTGTTTGATACATGTAGTGTAATTAGTTGCATGATCATCCACCTTGCACTTCAAGTATGGCATAGTCTTACATATTTTTTCATCCCAGGCTGTAACTTTTATATCTAAAAAATATGAAGAGTTTATTCACCTCAATCATACTCTCAAATTAGTCTATTAATTTTATTTTTGAGATTAGTAATTTTTTTACCTATCTTACATATTTTGTTGGCATATGGATTCTTAATTTTGATGTATATGATCATCTGCTTGGACTAGAATATGCAGAGGTTGATTGGCATAGGATGTGAGTTTTTTCTTAGAGATTTTATCATCTTAGTTCGATCTCATCTTTTATTGTATACATATCAATAGATGATTCTCTTCTTGTCTATCATTATTTTGGTCATCACCATACTTTCAAGCTTCGAAAGATGACATATTACTTTTCTAGTTTATTTTCACTAGAATGTGAGTCGTGTCAGCTTGAAAAATGTATTTGTGTTTTATTTTCTAAGTGCTTAGAGTCTTGGATCAAGTCTTAATTTGAGTTTGTTCATAATGATGTTTGGGGTTCATCTTGAATTGTGTTTACTTTGTATTTTTATTATTTTTTTATATTTTTTAATTATTTTTTTTGTTGTACTTGATTATTTTTATTGAAAAATCTAATTGAGTTATTATCTTCTAAATTTTTTTTTCTGAGATTTACAATTAATTTCATAATTATATTTTCATCTTATTCAGTAATAATGTTTTTGATTACTTTTATATTTTTTTTTTATTTTTTATCCTTTCATGCAATTCTTTATTAGTCTTCTTGTGCTTATATTTCATCACAAAATGAGAATGGTTGAGTACAAGAATCATTAATTAATTGAGATAGCTTACACTATTCTCTTCTACCATAAAGTTCCACAATATTTTTGGAGAAATGCTATCTTAATCATCTATTATTTGATCAATTGCATGTTATTTTTTGTCTTAGGTGATCAAATTTCTCATTTTTTTCTTTCCTAATCAACTCTTATTTTGTCTTTTTATGTATGTTTTTGGATGTACTTATTTTGTTTATATTATTATTTTTAACCAAGATAAATTTTCTATTAAGGCAACGAAGTATATCTTTCTTGATTATTCTCACCTTCAAATTGGGTACTACTATTATTCTCATGATATATATTGATACTTTGTGTTTGTTGATGTCATATTTTTTAAATAAATTTCTCTTTTCTTTACATCGCGAGGTCTTATTTATGTCGTTTATCCTTCTTCTTTTATCCTTATCATTTGAAACTCCATCTACTCTATCTTGTCCTTTATATGTTTATACTTATCTGTGTACTATCGACTGGTCTTCTGATGACTCATTTCTTATGACACCTTCCTTTTTGTTGTTAGTCTTGTCGTCTCCCTTTGATTCTTTAATTGTCATTCAAAAAGGTACTCGTTTATCGCGTAATCTTTATCCTATTTATATTTTTTTATCTTATCATTATTTATTTCTATTTTATTTTGTTTTTTTTATATTGTGTTTTGTTTTTATTCCTCATATTGTCCATGATGTCCTCTCTCAATCAAGCTGGAAATAATTAATGGTTGATGAAATGACTCATTTGTATTCTACTAGAACATGGAATCGTGTTCCCTTACCTGCCGGTAACTTCTCTATTGGTTTTTGTTGGGTTTATATGATTGTGATTGGTCAAGATGGTTTGATAGATCGTCATAAGGCTTGTTTGCTTGTCAATGGGTATATTCAGATATATAGGTACAATTACTATGACACTTTTTCTCTTGTTAAAATAATTTTTTTTCGTTTTCTCTTCTTTATGGTTGCTATAAGCTCTTGAACCTTGTTTCAATTAAATATCAAAATGCAATTCTCAATGGAGACCTAGCAGAAGAGGTATATATGAAGCAACTGTCATGATTTGTTGCCTAGGGTGAGTCTGGTTTAGTATGTAGGTTACGTCGTTCTTTATATGGTCTAAAGTAATTCCCTAGAGCTTGGTTTGACCGCTTAACCTTTATGGTACATGAGTTCGGTATTACTCGAAGCACACTATACTATTGTGTATTCTATTATTATACTTCTTCATGATTGTGTATTTATATGATTGTTTATGTGAATGATATTGTTATAATAGACAATGATTATGATAGTATTTAAAAACTTAGTATTATTTTTTCACGCACTTTCTAACAAAAGATTTGGGAAATACAAGTTCTTTTGGGGGATTGATGTAGCTCAATTCTTGTTCCGGTGTGGTCATGTTTCAAAGAGCATGTCTTGGATATATTGGTGGAAATTAGAATGTTAGACTATAAACTAGTAGACATTCCTTTGATCTAAATTTCAAGCTTGTACCCAGATAGGGGAAGCCACTATGAGAACCAAAGAGATTTTGACGACTTGTGGGATTACTAAATTATCTCATCATAACTCGACCAAATATTTTTTTTTTGTGAATATAGTTAATTTTTGTAGTCACCATGTAATAGCTACTGGGTTGTTGTGAATCATATTCCTTGATATATCAAATAATAATATACAAAAGTATATTATATGAAAATAAAGGTCACATCCAGATTATTGAATATTGTGATGTAGATTAGTTGGCTTTCATGTAGACTGATGCTTCATTTTAGGATATTTTATATTTATTGGAGGTAACTTAATATTTTAGAAAAGTAAAAAATAAGATGCAGTGGCTAGGTTCAGTTTTGAAGCTGAGTATCGAGTTGACTTTAACAATTTGTGAATTTATATGGCTCAAATAGTTTCTTCAAGAACTAATATTTGGAAACGATGGCTAAATGACACTTGTGTGTGATATCCAAGTGGTTTTGTACATTAATTTCAACTCAGTTTTTCATGAAAAGATCAAACATATTGAAGTGGATTGTCGCTTCATTTGAGAGAAGATTGCCTTATGATGCATGATTATTAGTTTCATCAACTCTAATGATCAATTAGTAGATTTTTTTACTAAGTCTCTTTGTGGTTCAAAGATTTAGTTAATTTGTAACAAACTTAGTGCATATAATCTAAATGCTCCAATTTGAGGGAAATATTGAGAATTATAGGATATTCTTGAATATTCTTTGATTTATTTTCTACCTTTTTTGTATATTGTTATTTAAGATAGTATGGACTATTTTGGTACTTACTCTTTAGTGGTGAAGATGGTCGTAATGTTATATCTATATTTCTTTTGTAATATTTTATGATTGAAAGATATATTAACTAAATATGAAAAATATATTTTTTTATGATAATCTAAAGAATATAATATCATTAAAATAAATATTGAGTTTTGAGCAATAAAATCAAATATAATCTGTAGATAATAAAAAATATTATATGGTTTAAAATAATTTAAGAGTAAATTTGTTAAATTTTTATAGGTAGTCATTTTATTTATGTAATATATGTATTTTATCTATATTTCTATATACATATAGAGGAATTTTGATAATAACATGTATCTATTGATTGTGTATATAAATGATATTTTAATTATGTGAGACGATGAGTTAAGAATTACTCAATTTAAAAAGTACATTAGTTATAAAAAAAAGTTTTTGGCATATAGATGATTTATTCTATGAGTGGTTTTATCTTACCACAAATGAGATAAATATTTTGTATTGTTGTAGATGGTGATCTTTTTGGTTGTGTTATAGTAGATATTTCTATTATTTTATGTATTGATTTACTTATAATATAATATAATATCTTTAGCTAACTTTACTATTTATAGAAGTATCATAAGAAATATTAATTATTTATTAATTTTTTTTGTAGTTTGAATATGACATAATTCTTTGCATATTAAGATATGTGAAGAAACTTATAATATTTTAAATTTTTTTAGGGATAATGGACACAATTAATTAGTTAGATATCTAGATTTAAGCTGAACGTCAATATGTTCTAAGGAGATCTATAAATTTCAGAGTGATGATGATGATAATTATTTTTGATGATGATAATATTATCTGGGAACTTATATTCTATTTGAAATATAAGTGGTATATAATTATTTTGAGATATGATGGTATAAAGATAAAGTTTTGAGTAATGATGATAATTATTTGACTTGTGAAATATTTTGGATGAAACATTTGTTGTAGTAGATCTGGTATGTCTTCCTTTTTTACTATTTTTTATAATGATAATCAGATAGTCATAAATAATTTTCAATTCAAATATTTTATAAGTAAATAAAATTAATCTAGATGAATCACTCTTTTATTAGATAGTTCAGGATGAAACTATTATTATTACATACATTAAGATAACAAAATAGCTAATGATTATCTTCATGAATATTTTAAAAAGATTTCATTTTATTCTATTTTGTTCAAGTTAGATATTGAAGTCTCAATTATTATTATCTATTATATAAAAATATCAATTGTATGACATTATTGACATTAGATATTAAGATTTTATTTTATTTTTATATTTTAATTTTTAGTAATATTTTTCATGTTAATCTCAAGGAGGAGGTATATATGGAGCTAACACTTGGGTTTGAAATACAACATTATGTTATAGTTTATAGATTGTGAAAAATATTATATGGATTAAATAAGTCACCTAGAGTTTAGTCTATGAGATTTTCATATGCTATTTCATTTGATTAATAAATGTGCGGTGGATTTTTTGTTACTTTCAGAGAAGAGTCTTGATCGTAAAATGATATTTTCATTGGGTACGAAGATAATATTTAGAGAGGAGTTCTGATCGTAAAATGATATCGCACATGTAATCTCATTCTCACTACAATTGCTTATCGAGTGCTTTCTATCATAGTTTCAAATGAAGAACTTTGAGAGACTGATATATTCAGTGGGAATTCTAATGGATACTCCAATTGACATAGGTCTTGATTTATTGTTTGATATGACTCATTTAGTTAACACAATTATTTTCAAAAAAATTCCAAGAAATGTTACTTATTTAATCATCAATAAACTAAATGTAATTTATGTGGTAAATATAATTAGTTATTTTTTAGATTCTTGTTATCATGTTTGCCCAAGCATAATTTTTTGCATATTAATCTATGCAAATGAAATCTTCAAGGATGGAGATATTTTTTAGTAATTAATGATGTCAACAATTAGTTGGTTATTTATATTTGAATTGAATACCAACATGCACCAATAGGAAGTCGATTATAAATTTTTTTATCTTTTTTTTTTTTAGAATCTTTGCTTTCAAAAAACATAAGAGACTTGTAATTATTTTGAGAATTAGTGCACACGTAGAGTTGAGCGATGGCGATGATGACCTATGAGACACTCTGAATTTTGGCAAGTACTCTAGGATATCAGATGCCCACTTTTTTTTCTTGACTACTTTTTATTATAATAGTCATGTAGCGAGGCATATGGTCTCTAATGAGGTAATTCACGAGCGAACAAAGTACACGAAGGCATAGTGTTGTTCTTCATCAAGGAGAGAAAATTCATTATGAGATGGTTACGACCACTCATATTCATGATGAAAGCTTCGAAGCGGTCATAGCCTACTTTTTCTTCTTCTAAATAATATGTCTCGTGAATCTCTTTATGCATGAGCTTGAGTGAGGTGTGGATATGCAACTCTTTACCGTGTTGTCATGCTTGTGTGTTGTGCCGAACAATGTGGTGATTGACCATATCTCACCGTTTTCCCTTCTGCTAATTATATGATCGTGCACTTTGGATTAAAACTTGGAAAAATATTTAGTGAGAGGTTAATGTCTTGATGCTCGTACTGCTAAAAGCTAGTGAGGTTGTATGTGATGAGTCCTGAACTCGAGGCTAATTATTTTTGGATGAAATATTTATAATCGTACTAAGACATGACCTCTAGCATATGCATGTAATATAATGACTTTCCAGCGAATTAGTATCCTAGTACGTGCTCGACCCAAGTGAAGTTGGCTATCTAAATTTTAGTTTTCAAAATCATATAATATTCCTGGTCCTGCGAATCCTATACAAAAATCTCTTCTTTGATCATATTTATTTGAGTTTTTTTTTTTATAAAAATGTAATATAATAGCCACGTAAATCACCTCCTCACATAATAATTGAATTATATGTGATGTATTTCTCTAATTTTATTTTATGAATATCATGAATTATATCAGTATGATTTTCTGAATCATAGGATATTATTACTTTAATTTTTATTTTATTTTATTATTTCAAATCTTAATTGATGTTTTTATATTGCATAAGATATCCCCATGCTACCATTCATTTCATCTGATTGTTGTTATTTGTATGTTTTATTTTTTTTTAGCTTTGTTGTTCTTTTGGATTATAATTTCAAAATATTAAAACAAATTATATTTCGAGATGTTGATTTTATTATCTCCTTTGAATTGTTTTATTCTCTTAAAACGATGGTCACGTTACAAGAAGTATATATTTTATTCTGATATTAATGTATTTTTTTAATTGGCATATCTTTTCAAAGTTATTTAAAATTTAAAATTTATCTGATTTTCTTTCTACAAAAATTCAGCATATTATAGAAATTTCCAATTATGAACTGCCTGTGCAATTCATGTCTGACGTGTTGATGTGTTGCCATTGCTTACATGGTGATGTGTTGCCATTGCTTACATGTTGATGTGTTGCCATTGCTTACATGTTGATGTGTTGCCATTGCTTACATGTTGATGTGTTGCCATTGCTTACATGTTGATGTGTTGCCATTGCTTACATGGTCGTGTTGCCATTACTTACATGTTGATGTGTTGTCATTACCTACTTGTTGATGTGTTGCCATTACTTACATGTTGATGTATTACTTACATGTTGACGTGATGGGATGGTGATATTGGTGTATTTTGAAGTTGTTTTCCAATGTGGCATGCAGATGAGACATCTTAGTGGAAATGACAGTATTTTAGGTACAGTGCAGGTGTATATTATTTGTGTATTTTTTGTGATTTTTTTTTTTTTTTTTTTTTTTTTTGTAAAATGTACTAAGTCTCAAATTATTTAATTTTTTTTTATGATTTTAATTTTTTTTAATAAATAGCCAGACTATTTTTTAATGGTGCCCATAAAATATTGTACAATAAAGTTTTGCTTTGTATGTTTATTTATGCTACATGTCAATGTATTTGAAATCATGTGTGTGTGCGTTTGCCTACATGTGTGACACTAAATAATTTTAGATTATGCATTGTGCATGAGTGAAGTAATAGAATATTAAAAAATTGTTAATTATGTTTTTTATAATTATATATTTTGTTTTTCTTTTTTCATGAATTTATTTTTTATTGATATTAAAATAACAATTGATAAATTGAATTATATTTAAATAATTATTACTTGAATTTGTAATGTGAAAATTTTATATTTTAAATTTGTTTTAATATGAAATTTAAAAGTTTTGATGAAAAAGCTAACATTGGAATAAGTACAATTTTTTATTTTTCTACTTTATTTTTGTTAATAATATGTTCAATTTCTCCCTTCCATTCTCCATCCCAGACCCATTCAAAGTCAATGTATGCAATCTATTAAAATCCTTGTCACAACAATATGATCGATTCAATTGTTAATCATCCCTTGGAGCATATCTAACATTGTAGGGATTAACATAGAGGTGTTAAATGGGTCGGGCAGGACTGTCTTGGCCTGGTTTTAGGCAGCCCAACTGGGCTACAGTGTTTCCCCTGCATGGGGTTGTGGATTGAAAACCGCTGAGTTTAGCCTGGTTCAGGTCGGACAAAATATTAATTTTTTTAAAAAATTAGGGTTTTGGTGGCGTGCCACCGCGGCCCTGAGCGTCTTCACCCTTTCAGGGCTCGGCGAACCTCACCTGTCAGGCGTCGCTCGTATAGATCGCATTTGGCACGATGGGCCAGGGCACGGTGTTGTAGTTGCCGTGTTGGCCCGGACACGTCACTGTACCGTGCCGGACACGGGCACGGCTGAACCATGCCGGCCCTGGGGTGGCCTGGCCCATTTGACACCTTTAGTTAAACATATGATTAATTATAATATTTTTAAATATATGTAATTCATTTAAACTAATAGGCGGAATCATTTTGGTGTATCAAACGCAAATTATTTTTGTTTTGGTGTTGGTGCATTAAATTTTTAATAATTAAAAAAATTATATCATATATTAAAATAATTAAGTTTTGATGTCCTACATTTATTATTACTCACATAAAAATAAAAAAAAATTAATTTAATTATTTAGCTAATCAACAATAAAAACAACAATAAATTAATCACTTCTTGTAGGGGGCTCATGAGATTAAAATCCTAAGTCCTCTGCTATCCAGAACCAAGGCAGCCACCCGGTTAAAAACAGTATATTTCTATATAAATTTAAAATATATAGAAACAAATAAATATACATAAATTTATATAGATATAAAAACATACATAAATAGATAAACATGCACATACACACGTGCGCGCGCACACACACACACGCTCACTCATACATATATATATATATGTGCGTGTGTGTGTGCGCGTGCGTGTGTGTTTGTTTGTTTGTTTGTCGATTTATATATGTTTTTATATCTCTATATAATTATGTATATTTCTATATGTGTTTTCATATTTTTTTATTTATATATAATTACTTCAATTTGATTGATAATCGATAGTATGCTTTTGACCGGTCGACTTCCTCGTTTTTGGGTTCGAATCCCAAGTACCCTTGCGAGACGCGATTAATTTCTCGTGATTTTCACTGTTGATTAACTAAACAATTAAATTAAATTTTATTTTTTCCCCCAAATTTTAAAGACAAAAACAATCACACATAAAAAGTTTTAGTGCATGGAAACTTAATTATTTTATAATATGAATCAATTTTTTTATTATAAAAAATTTGGTGCACAAAAACTTGGTTATTTTATGATCTGGTGTATTTTTTTATTATGAAAAATTTGGTTTTTTTATTAATGAAGTTCAACTTGCTATTTCTTAGTTTTATTTATCTATAATTTTATTATTATTATTATTATTATTATTATTATTATTTAGAGTAAACATATGCTCAATAATATTAATATAATTATATATTTAAAATTTTCTATTTTGTTCAAGATATTTTATGAGGATATTTATGTCCTCATACTGAATGCCATTTTTCATGGAAATGAGTTGAAATTCAAATTATAAATGATAAATCTATGATATGAAAATTTTGCAAAATTACAAATCTACTAATTATAATTTATTTAAAAGTCTATTTGTATCTAATTATTTATGAGTTTGTTTTTGTTGTCGCTCCCAAAACTAATAAAAATTTTATAAAATATAATTACTTTTTTTTAGAAATGGTATGATCGATCTTAAGACATTAATATTTTACTGCCATAACATGTTACTCATAAATTATCTTAAAATAATTTGAATGGTGCGACATAATTTATAATTGTATTCTATAAAATGTGTTTCATAGGTAATCAAACATTGTATCCAACATATTAATTGATTCATTTTTCTTACTAAATCTAAATAACTCATTCTTTGAAAATCAACCTTTACTAGACTTGAAATCATGTTTTTTTTTAAATTTTTTTCCACCCTCTCTTCAATTTCCCCTAACCAACCACAGGATAGATGCATACGACAAACTCGCATACTAGTCAATAGTCTCAATAGTGATTGTGACCAAGCACATTTAACTTTAAAATTATTATGAGATCTAGTGCATTAGTGATTAAATGCTTCTACACTTAAAATCATGTTAAAGTTATCCATTTTGCACCAAATAATTTGTCACATCTTACTTTATTTATGCCATGGCAATCACATCTTATTTTGCACCTAATAATTATATTATAAATTTGTTTCCTTGATCTAACATATTCTCCAATCATCATTAATTACTATTCATAAATTTGTCTTAACTAAACTTAATTTATTGTGCATTTATCTTTAAAATGTATTTACATTGCATCCAATATTTGATCATATTATTATTTTTCTATCTTCAATGGAATTCTTGATTGTGAAACAAATTCAATGTGTTTTGCTATTGTTTTCAATAAATTTCAAAACTCAAAGCAAAGAGAAATTTGTCTAGGGGTGTGGCAGGTGTTAAGCATCCCATTCTCACATCATAAATGTTTTGTGTTCATCCCAATCACGCATCACTAACTTGTATTTTTACTTTACTATGGAGTTTATTATATTATTATTGTATAATTCTATATTTTAAATTATTATTATTGGTTCTATTTTCATAAAAGTGGAATAAGAGATGGAGTTTAGAATAATAATTTTTGTGATTATTATACGTCTAGAAAAGTTTTATTTAAATGTCATTAAGTCTTAATGGAAATGGTTTTTAAGAGGGATCATTGTGATCCCTCTACCTACCTTTTAATTTGTTTTTTTTTTTGATCTATTTAACATAAATAATTACTAGTATTCTCATGTACTATTTATTGTACAAATGAAATAAATAGTAGTAGAATTTAAAGTAGAAAAATTCAATGAAAATTATTTTGGACTATGAAAGTTAAAGATAATATTTATCTTTATGAAGGAAAATTATCTAGGAATAATTGGAAAATATCAAAAAATATTAAAGATATAAATCAAATGGATGGAGATATTGTTGCGAGTTTGCATTTAGCGATGATAATTAATATATTATGAAATATATTTGATCTTATTTATTATAATATATTTGTGATATTTTGAGATATGTGTGTGAAATCAAGTTATTACATAACAAAATCTTCCTATAAAAATGTATACTTTACGAATGTCTAAATCTACTTTGATATTGAAATACATCAATATTTTTTAAATACTATTTTCTCAATAATCATCTATTGATCATAACATAGAAGAGAAATAACTTGTTGAATTTCTACTCCAAATTCTACCATATTTATATTGCCATCTCACCATAATTATGACCAATGGTGTTATGAGGAGAAATTTAGTCATTAATGAAATTATTACTACTGTATTTGAGGAAGAAAATAAACATAAAAAACAAGGAAATTAGTAGAATATGGTTATAGTAGGATTCAAAATAAGAATAGAATAAGATTATTAGATAAGAAGAAAGTTAAGTATAAGAATTGTGGAAAGCAATAATATGTAAAAAGGGAATGTTGGTATTATAAAGTTGGGGTAGACAAAAATATCAAAAGAAAAGAATCTGAATTATCAAATGCTCAAAGTTGTGTGACATATGCTTTAGCTGATAGTGAAATTTTTTATGGCTAGATAATAATTACTGTATACAAGAAAAAAAATTATTGATGTCTAGTTGATGGACTAAGGTGTAATATGACATTTGACTTCCAAGAGAGAATAGCTCTATTAATACTGTTGGGGTAGGACAGTTGGATCGTGGTTTATTTGATACCAAAAAGTATCGTGAATTATAGTTACTTAATCAAACAACACAAGTAAATAATCTGCAATCTAAGATTAAGAAAAATCTCAATATAAAAAGTCTAAAAAATATATCTAGTAAAAATAAAGTTTAAGTAATAACAATGCCAAATTGCACGATAAATGTTAAAGATTTATTCACATGTACTAGTAGTCTGCAAAGCACAATACCCCTAAAAATTATGTTTTGTACAAAATTATATTTTCTAGGATATAAAACCCTAGAGATCAAAAATTTAGTATAAATATGTAAACTTGAGATTTTGTGGTGAATACTTTATATATTTTTCCATGTTATTCTTTATGTGATATGGTTGGTTTGTCATATTTATAGCTCGGAATTAATAATGTGATTGCATAGCTATTTATAGACTAAAGAGTAGATTTTATCTGTAGCTTTCAATTCTTCAAAATTATCTCAACTCCAATTCCTTATGGCACACACTCCAACACACAAATAAAAGTAGAAACCATCAATATCCATACTATACATACTAAAATTATAAATATATTGTGATTATATATATAATCTACACACATAATGTTAATGCATAGAAAATAAATCACACTTCAATGCACATATTGAACATATATATTACAATTTAAATATAATCACATAATTAAATTAATTGTAATATTAAAATCAATGTGTGGAGGAGAGTGAGAGAGAAAACTTTGTGCCCTAGCCTTTGGAACTCAAAACAAGAAATGAAAATGGTAGAAACACATACAATCCTAAAAAAAACTGTCAAAAAAATCTTGTTTAGTTTTTGTAAAAAAAAACTTTTTTTTTAAAAACGTACACAAATATCAGCCCATTTCTAGAAAAATACACACATAATTCTAAAAAACACATGTTGATGGAAAAAATGAACACCTTTTTTTTTTAAAGAATCGAATGGGGGCCCTTTCATATCCAAGAGGCCCTCTTAAAACATGATTATTCTCATTTTCACAAAATTTTAAAAAACCTTTTTTTTATAGTCTTCTAGTTTTGTTTTTTTAAATAAATCATAAGATTTTATGTTATGTATTTGGTCTAGCATATGTCATGCTTTGAAAAAAAAATAAAACAAACAAAATAAATAAATCAGTCTATCCAACTCAAGCAAACCCAATAAATATCTTCCTCTACTCTAGGTGGTGAGATACATACCAGTATGTAACTTAAAAAAAATAAACTTTGCTAATGATAGTAAATTCACGAGCATATTAATGATATTTTTATCCACATGTACTTTTTTAAGTACAACTAATTTTTCATCTAATATATCTCATATCTAGTAATACTACACAACAAAGTGCTTTGACATACTGTTGGGTAATTTTGCTTGTAGTTTATGATTTTATTTCAAGCGAATACAAAACAAATAGAAATTTGCAGCACAATATATAATTTTGCTTGTAATTTTGTATGACTAGCTTCATCCAACAAAAAAAATACTTATTCATTTACAGATTATAACTAAAATCAATGTCTTACATAGTATGTGAGCAGCAATTGGGAAGAAATTGCACAGAGAAGAGAGACGAAAAAATAGTTTCACCGAGAAAAAATAGCAGAGAGAAAATAAAAACAAAAAATATATATCTATATTATTAGTTTCTCGGTATTAATAAATGGAGCAGGTTGGATCATTTGGATGGGTCCAGTTTTGTTCCAAAATTTTTTTTGGAACACTGACCAGGTAGCGGGACCCTTGTTATTATGTTATTGCTGCATTCCCAATCTCTCAATATTTTTTTTCCTACACTAACATGTTAAATATTGAAACATAAAACATTTTAGTTATACAAAACAGTTTATCAAAACAAACTATATACAACACATACCATGGAAGGTTAAAATCTTTGAGAGATGTATAGTACTTTGACTATCACACCATATAATATATATATTTTGTCACACATCCAAGTCTATAAGAAACATTTTCATCCATAATATTTCTTTACAAGCTTCATTAGCTGTAATGAACTCAGCCTCAGTGCTGGATAGTGCTAAGTACTTTTGCAGATTTCATTGCTAGGGTATAGCTTCCTTTCCAAAGGTTATAAGATAACCTAAGATATATCTATGTGAATCTAAATCATCAGCCATAATAAAATCAATATATTAGAGAAGTGTGCATTTTTACCCACCCAAGCAAGAAGATAGCTTAAAAGTCCTTCATAAGTATCTTAGGTTATATTTCAATATAGCCTAGTGTTATAATCTTGGGTTCAAAAGAAAACATCTGCCAACACTGACAACATGTGCTATATTTGGTATAGTGCAAACCATAGCATACATAAGACTGCCAATTAATGAGGCATAGGGGACATGACTCATGTCTCTCATTTCCTCATCAATATTGAGACTATGCTTGGTACTTAGCTTAAAATATTTAGATAAAAGAGTTGAGACTAACTTAGCCTTATTCATGAAAAATAACTCAAGAACTTTACCAATGTTTCATTCTTGAGGTAACCAGATATGCCTAGAAGGCCTATCACGGATGACGCTCATCCCTAAATTTTGTCTGACTAAGCCTAAGTCTTTCATAGAAAAGACTTATCCCAACTCTCATTAAGCTTATCAATTAGTACTCTATTACAGTCAATAATCAATATGTTATCAACATACATTAAAAGTACAAGTATATTATCTCCTAATTGATGACTTACAAATATACAATGATTAGAATATTATTTATATTTACTGTGCCATAATCATCAAGTATATAGACAGTAAAGAAGTCGATATGTGTGGTGATATAAAATGATGCACTTGGGTCAATAATCCAATTACCCTCCTAATATATAATATTAGTGGAATTATCATCGCTAACTAGTATTTAATCACTTTCTGAGGAGATATTGGCCTCTCCCTCTCATCTCTCTCCTCTGGTATTCTATTGTTGCAGTCTTTTCCAAGATTAGTAGTCTTTTTTCACATGTCCCAACTTGTTACAGTGGTAATATTTGACTACTTTTTTACTTTGTGATTTATATTTGATAGAATGAAGTTCTTATGTCATGCTATGTGTGCCTCATAGTGCTCCTATCACCTTCTCAAAAATGAGAATACCATAAGATGCTCCCCCTTTCTCATTTCTCATTGCTTCTTCAGAATATAAATTTTTCGAGATACCATGCATACAAAACACCTCCATGTGATGACATGCTCAGGAAAAGTATAGTTATCCCAGTTGTTTGAAAGTGAGCTCAATATTAGACAAGCTAATAGCTCATCTTATAAGACCATTTTCATGGATATGAGCAAACTCACCATCTCTTGAAAGATATTGATGTGCGCCGACATTAAATTACCATCATTGAGTTTCAAGTTAACTAGATATCTAATGATCAATATTTTTTTTACATGTGTTCATTTCAAACACAGACTCTTGTTTCTTTCATAGTTTGTCTACCCTCATTTCATTAGTAACATGTTTATTAGTAGCACTACTTTTCCATTACGGAATTGTGAATGCAGTCCTAAAATGTAGGTCTTCTTATTCTTCTTCACTCAAATTTTTAAGTTTCTCTTTATTTCTCACTAATTCATACAATTGTGTACTTATAAAATAATAATGCATTCTATTTTTCTAAATAGAATAATTGGTCTCAGTTAATGTTATTATTACAGAGTGATTATCAATAATAATAAAGAATAATATTGGCCAAAAGTAATCAACCCAAATAAAAATATTTTAAAATTTGTCCACATCACTATATTGATATCGGAATAGTCGAATACTAATATAATGATTATGAATGGACTGTATTTCATCACAATATCAATAATGAATATCCTCCTAAATAGAAGTTTAGATAGTACTTTTTGGTAGAATTGAAACCTCGCTCTAATACCAATTATTGGGGAATGATGTTTAGACTATGGTTTATTCAAAATCACAAAGTATTGGGAATGATGGTTGATTAATTAAATAATTTAAGCAAATAATGAATAATCCAAAATTAAGAAAATTATCAATATAAAATGTTTAAAAAATATATCTAATAAAAGTAAACTTCAAGAAACAACAATGTCAAATCGAACGATAAATGCTAATGACTTCTTTATACGTATTAGAAGTTCATAAAACACAATATGCCCAAAAATTATATTTTGGACAAAAATATATTTTCTAGGATATAAAATCATAGAAATCAAAAATCTAGTATAAATACATAACCTAAGGATTTTGGGGTAACTGCTTCAGATCACTTTCTTTATTATTCTTTAAGTGATAGAGTTGGTTCATCGGATTTACTGCTCAGAATCAACAACGTGATGAGATAGCTATTTTTAGACCAAAGAGACGATTCTATTCATAGCTTCAAGGTTTCAATTATTTAAAACTATCAAAACTCTAATTCCTTACTACAAACACTCTTATACACAAATAAAAGTAGAAACTAGTAGTATCCACACTACACACATTGAAATTATATATATATTATGATTATATATATAATTTGCACACATAATGCACAGAAAATAAATCATATATTAATGTACATATTGAACACACATAATGCACACAAAATAAATCATATATTAATGTACATATTGAACACACATATTGCAATTTAAATACAAGCGCATAAATAAGTAAATTGGAATATTAAAATCAACATGTGGATGGGGGGGGAGAGCTTTTCACCCATAATTGAAAATGACATAAATGTGGAGTTAATGACCGGATGGGGCCACTCCCCATCCAAGAGGGTACCACTCATGTCCTCTTTATGAAAATAAGATTATTTATGTTATCACAAAGTTTTAGAAAAAATTTCTTTTTTTTTCATTTATATCTTTTTTAAAACAAAACATAAGATTTTATCTCATGTTTTTGGTCTACAATACTTTATGCCTTTAAAAAAATAAAATAAACAAAATAAATATACCAAACTACTTAACTCGGGCATACCCAACAAATACAAATATATCTTTGGAGGATATGTTGTTATGAAAGATGATCATGCCTTTAGTTGGATCATGGGGTGACAAAAAAAGGCATATAAAACAGAAACACATTTCAAAACTTCATAAAGTTAGATTTTTGCATTCATTTGATTTTGAATCTGATGACATTTAACATGATTATTAGGCAAAACAACTAAAGGTCCTTTCATGTGTCATAATTAAATGATTAATTATTTATTAGGACATATGCATAGTAATGTATGTGGAGCAATAAGTTCAATTGCAAGAGAAGATTATCTATATTTCATTATCTTTGCAAATGATTTTAGTATATATCTTTATAACTATCTAATGAAACATAAACATAAATCTTTTGCATTGTTCAAAATATTTAAGAATGAGGTACAAAATTTAATCGGGACAAAGTATTAAAATAATTTGATAAATCGAGGTGGTGAATTCTTAATCCAATACTTTATTGATTATCTTAGAGATTGTGAAATTATTTCACAATTAATTTCACCAAGAATACCTCAATAAAGCAATATTTTTGAATATTAAAATTAAATTTTATTAGATATGATTTGATCTTTGTTGAGTCAAAATAAAATTTTCAATAACTTTTTGTGGGTATATTTTAGAGACAATCAATTTCATATTTAACCGGTTTCATCTATGGTGATTTAAAAGACACTAAATGTGATGCGGTCTGAAAGTGTCCTAATTTTTTTTTTCATAGTATTTGAGGTTATGAAGTTTATGTCAAGTACTATAATTTTTAAAAATTAATACCAAAATAAGATAAATATTATTTCATGAGATATCCTAAAGAAAATAATAAATATTTTTTCTATATTTGTAGAATAATGTATTTATTGCTCAAAATAAGCCTTTTTAGGAAAAAAAAAAGAGTTTATATTTAAAAAGACTACTTAGAGCAAAATTTAGCTTGAAGGATTTCAAGCACTACCTAATAAAATTAAACTGAATATGAGAACTTTGGCAGGATTATAAGTAATTATTGAACCTACGAAAAATACAAGGCTAGAGAAGATCTGATGGGAATAGGATATATCAGAATCCCAAGACATGTGGATTTTTCATAATTGATTATTAGGACATTATTTTTATAGATCATGTCAAGCCTAGCAAGAGTCCATATCTAGGTCACACTCCGTAGAATGTCTTAGAGTTTTTTTTTTTTGCTTTTTGGAATGTCTTAGATCTATGAAATCAGAGATATAATCTATGTATCATAATTAAATTTGGAACATGGTTGATGTAGAGGTGTCAAACTTGACGGGTCGGGCCGACTTGGTGCAAATCACGACATGGTTTAGCCGTGCCTGGCCCTGTAGGACACGCTACAGTGTTGTGCCCATGCCCGTGTCGGGCCCATGCCAGGTGCACCTACTGCACGAGTCGTGCCATACTAGGCCAAAGTTTTTGGCTCGCGTGTCGTGCCAGGCACGACACGACACGCCTGACACGACACGCGTGACCACACACCGAGCATGGTCGCAATGCGTCGATGCCCAATGAGCGAGGCTCACCGAGCCCCCAAAGAGGGAAGACGTGCAGCAGTGCACCGACGCGCAGCCAAAATCCTAATTTTTTTAAAATTAGGGTTATGGCCTGACCCAAATCGGGCTGAACCCGGCGGATTTCATGCCGTGGGCTTGTGCCGGGCCTGATCTCCACAGAACCATGCCTGGCCAGGCAAGGTAGCCCGGTTGGGCGGCCTAAAACCATGCTGGGCTGGCCTAGCACAGCCCGTTTGACACCTCTAAGTTGATGAAACTAAATATTTAAAAACCATATCATGAAAATGAGCTTTTAAAAAGAAACTCGATAAAGATGGAATAGATATACCATCGAGGCACAATATAGCAAAATTCAGCTTGAAGGAGTTTAAGCACTACCAAATAAAATTAAATTGAATATGAGAACTCCATAAGATTCATAAGTTATTATTGAACATACAAGTAATATAAGGTTAGAGAAGATATGATCAAATATATCAGAATCCCAAGAAATATGGATTTTTCATAATTGATAATTAGGACATGATTTTTATAGATTATGTCAAGCCTAGCAAGAGGCCATATCTAGTCCACACTCCGTAGAATGTCTTAGAGCTATGCAACTAGAGATGTAATCTATGTATCATAATTAAATTTGGAACGTGGTTTATGAAACCGAAGGTAAAAAACCATATCATGAAAATTAACTTTTAAAAAGAAACTCGATAAAACTCATTATATTACCATTTGGTATAATATTTCTTGATACAAATTTGTTATAGAATATGTATCTAATACAAATTGAGGGGTTTCTTGATCTTAAGAATTCTATAAAGATATGTAAGCTTTAAATATTTTATGAATTGAAGTAGATACCTCAGAGTTAGAATCTTAACTTTTATGAAATATTTAAAGTAATCCATTTTATCAAAACAAAAAGAGAATCTTGTGTTTGTAAGAAGATTAGTGAGAGTGCAATAATCTGTCTAGTACATTATGTTGATTATATTTTACTCATTGGAAATGATATCATTTCCTTGTAGAATGTTGTAATAGCTTAGAATTTTTTATGTCAATAAATAATTGGCAAAGTTTCCTATTTTGCATGTAAAAAGATATATAGGGATACATCTAAAAAACTTATTAGCCTAAGTTAGAGTACATATATTGACAAAGTACTGAATATTTTCAATATGCAAAATTCTAAGAAATAATTTTTTCCAATATCACATGATTAAGTTTAAGCAAGACTCGGTGTCCAACGATATTACATGGGTATGACCGCATGGGTATGATTCCATATACTTTTTCTATAGGATCTATCATATATGTCATGTTATGTATTCAACTTGATGTCTATTATGTTTTTAGCATGACAAGTAGATACTAGTCTGAATCTGCTGAGTCACTTCACTATGGTAAAGAAGATCATTAAATATTTGAGAAGTACTAAAGATTTATTTGTACTATTTAAAGGATAAAAAGATGAGTTTGTTGTAAATAGTTGCACAAATACTAGCTAATTTATCAAAGATGATAATAAATCATAATCAAGATATGTGTTTTATTTGAATGGAGATGAAGTAAGCTGATAAATTTCAAAATAAAGCACTATTATTGACTTTACTATATATGTCGAATGCATAACTCCTTCAAAAGTAGCTAAGTAGGTTGATCAAGAACATTTTTGGACTGGGAATAATTTATAGCATTACAAATCTAGTAGATTTATATTATGATGATGATGAGGTCATAGCTGAGGTTAAGGAGCTAAGATTATATCAAATATCCAAACACATTTTGAGATATTTTTATCTCATTCGAGAAATCTCTAAGATGAGAGATGCATGGATATGTAGAATATCTATAAATGATAATATTGTTGATCCATTAACTAAGACACTCTTCCACACAAAATTTAAGATTCATACTAGGACAATGAGTATGAGATACATATTTGAATGGGGCTAGTGTAAGTGGGAGAGTGTTGGTAATAATAAATTATTATTATTACCCTCAAATACATGTCATGATGGTAAAACCCTAAGGCATTAAGAATACTATTCTAAACATTAATAATTGCTTATTTATGGTGGAAAAATAATTAATTAAGACTAATATAAAGTTTAACTAAAAATCATGTTGTAATTATCATGGATATGTGACATTAAGTTAGCTCTAAGTACTTGTTGGATGATAATCTAATAGATCAACTCACTAGAGAATAGTACATAAATTAAATATCATAAGTTGTTCTCATATTGTGATATCCTTATACCTTATACTTGAATCCACAATGATCCCAAAATGAGAAACTTTATGTTTCAACACAACCCCAAATTACCTATAATTAGGTGATAATATTATTTGTGACATGATATAGACTACATCATATAGAGTTGTGTGAATAAGATGAAATTTGTTCTTCTTTTGAAAATAGATTTTTCTAAGCCCCTCAATAAGTGAGACTAGAAAATATATGGTCTTGCTCATATGAATTAATAAAAGATTTTAATATTATTTTCTTTGTTAGTTTAATTTAGATTGAGATATATAAGTGAACCATATAAGGTTAACTTAATTCATGTCATATGTTCAATTAAGATATCATGTGATAAAATAAATGTCACACTAACTATTGAATATATTATGTTTAATAATCATATAACATGGATAATCATAATATCTTGCTAGAGGTTGTTTATGGTTTATGAGACTAAAAAAATTAAGCTCACTCTGAACATTTGGTGAACACACAGTCACACACCAAGAATACATTAGAAATCAAATATTGAGTTTGTTTGAAAAAAAAATATTGTATTCAAATGTGATTTTAATACTATGTAAAATGTGCTCTATTTTAATAAAATGATGAGTTAATTTATTTTATTAAAAAGTATTTATTTTTAGAAAATTATGGGATAGTTTAATCTAATAAAATGTGATTTTATTAAACAAGGTTTATTTTTGAAATCGCAAGACTGATTGTAAAATATATATTTTATGAAAATACATGAATATGCTTGCAAAACACAAATAATATGTGTTTTGAAAAAATATATATTTTAAAATATATAATAAAATTTTAAAAATGAATGAAATGTTTTTTTAACATATGATATGTTTCAAAAATATACCATGTGTATTTTTTAAAATACACCATGGCATGTTCGTAACACATTGGGGTGTTATGAACATGCCACATGTTTTTTGAGAAAGCACATGTTACATGTTTAATTAAAAAAAATAATCATTAAAAACAAATATAATATTAATTTCAACCTAATATAAATACATGTATCATATGTAGAGAAAGAAATCAATATTTCAAATCAGATATAAGATTAGGTAAGATCATTTACTTTATGTATGATATGTGATATAATGATATATATGTGAATTTATGAGATATAAAAAAATAAAACAAATACTTTTGAAATTATGTTGGTGACATGATTTATTATATTGGGGAACATAACAAGATATTTTTATGAATGTAAGGAAAAATTTCAAAATATATATTTTTTCAAGATAAAAGATTTTGTGAAATAAAATTATGGTGCTAGCACACTAGCTTTTGATTTCTAGGGTTTGGAGAATATATCCATTTGTGTGAATTATTTATAAAGAGTTTCAATGAATTATTTATAAAGAGTTTCAATGGATTTTCAGAAAATTAAAATAATTTTCTATTGCATAAATGACTAATTAAATTCATGGATCATTCGTTGAGTTTATGAAATTCATTCAGTTATAAACTTTGAACTACCAAACCCTAATTTCTAATGTCATTAGGATAGGCATGCAACTCATATGAGGGCTAAATTTGTTGCAACCCAGAGTTGTGGCTCATGAGTGGTGGCTTGCACGTTATCTTTTGGCATGAAAAATTTATATGCCCACTTAAAGAGTTCTTTCATGAAGGTTTTAGATTTTAATAATAATGACTCAAAGTAACTTGTCTCCAACTCAAAATTCTATGTAAGATTTATAATACAACATCTATATTGTATGTTTCTACTTGTTTCATGGCTCTACCAAATCTCTTGGTAAATATGTAGATTACTTCACCTTTGTGCATCATAATAATGTAAAACAAATTAATGTTGGCTTTATCTCACTTAACATATATAATGATTAATTAATACTTTCTAAAATGTTTGAAAGGATTGATTGAGCCATATGGTAGTGAATGGAACTTTGCAACTGCTTATATGGGAAATAGCTTCCATAGGAGCTGGTTGTTCTTGGCATTTAGAATTATTGTTTCTCCAATGTACTATATGTGGTCTTATGGATCACTAGTTTGATCATAACATAGTAATAAAAGAATCAATGAACTCCTACACTAATTTATAGTTAAGTATGATATATGCAAGAAGAGATAAAGATATTTCATTTAATTGAGGCTCTTTGTTTATTTGATACAAGAGCTGAATGCATGCTTGTTGGAAGCTGAGCTAACATCTTGTCTTGTGGTAGTAATGTTAAAAAATATTTTTGATGTTTGCATTCTTTCATATGACCATAAATCCATAGTTGCCCCAGTTTGGTGCATATTTAATGACAACACTTTCTTGATCAAAGATTAGTATACTCCAATGAGACCTTATTGATGATGAAGAATGAGAAGGAGGCTTTGATGGAGTTCGGGCATGGAAGTTGTATGAAAATTATTCACTATTAGTGAGAGGATTAACCTCTGACAGTGTGAGCATTTTTTTTTATATGGATGCTGAGCCAAGAGGCTCATCCATATTTGCTATTAGTGAGGACTTGGAACTATGGGTGATCATTATTGTGTTGCAAATGTTTAGCAAAATCTATAAAATATTTTACTTATCATGCATACATATTCATACTACTTTTTTGCATCTCTTTTCATCATGTCAATAGCTTATTGTCTCCAAATGGACTCAATTTTTTATTAAATATTTTAATGTCTATTGGAAGGTTAAAAAAGAAAAAATTCAAGAAGCTTTGAAAAGTCTTTCAAAGAAATGTTTTACTAACTTAGATTCATGGTCATCCAATTTTTCTTATAGAAATGGATTGTTGTCCTAGGTTCCATATATGGTAGTGGTACAAATTATTGGAACACAATTTCTAGGATTTGAAATCTTGGATCATTAGATATGAGATTCGTCGAGCCTTAGATCTTCTAGATCTTGGATCTCATAAATTTTAGTTTATAGGACCCTAATCTTTTTGGTTATCTCTTTACTATACTTCTTCATGGACTTTCTAAAAGAAGAGTGATCCAACTTTGTGTGTTATCATTTCAGTGACTAGAACCATAGTTTTCTCACTCTCTCTTGTCTATTAAGAAAGTTGAGTTATAGCATAATGATTTACTTTATATTTTATCACTTTATTAAAATGTTGCAGACACAAACAAACGCATAAAATTTTAGATGGCTAGAATCTTAGTTTTCTCCCTCTTGTTTGTTTTCCAAGATTGTAAAGCTTTAGCATAATAGTTCATTGTTGTAATTTTGCAAGAGTGTTAGATCTTATTATGGATTGACATGATCTCAAAATCTTTATTGGACAAATTTCTCTTGTCCAATATATTCCCAAAAATATATGGATCATACATGTAATAAAATGGATGCATGTTCTTTTTGGCATCAATCTTTTTGGCACGATCTCAAAATCTTTTTGGCACGATCCCGCATAGACTGAGTTGGTATTTAGAGGAATCAATAGTGAATCAACTACTGCTATAGTTGAGTTGATAAACTTGAGTTTTTTGGAAGTTACTTAGCCTCTATTTTTGACTCATTTCTTTATGTTTGATGATATTTCTATAGTATTTGGTCAATGATGTATCTAATTATTGAATGAAAGGTAGGATAGTATGAAAAATGCTCAAGTACCTTTTTGGCATACAAGGTGACTATCATCCTTGGACTTTCACTACCAAGGATGATTCTATCATATTTGTCCTCTTGATATTTCACCATTGAAATATGTTAGCCCATTCATGATTTATTTGCATGTCTACTTCTTTTATGCAAATCATCAATTATCCTTGATTATTGCTAAGAATATGCACTCTTATTTTTCGACCTCCAATATTTCAAAGATGCAAGATAATATGGTAATATTATGCACTCCAATATTCCAATATTTCACAATGACTTCAGATTGTATTTTTGTGGTGCTAGGTTTTTGTCTCTTCCCTTTCTTCTTACAGCTCATCTTCATGATTTTTTTCATTCATAAATTTCTTCCTTCCATTATCGAATCAACAAACTAGGGATTTTTGTGGATGAGATTCAAGTGTTAGGTATTTATAGTAATTACCTAATAATTAATGATTGTGACTCTAAAGTTTATATTTTTTCTATAAATGAAAAGTCATGAGATTATGACAGGTAGTACCTTCCAAGTTGTGACATTGCATCTATGTCATGAATTTTCAATATAGATTTTGTAATGCTCTTGCTTATATAGCATAAAAGTTGTGGCTCTAAGAAATTACTGTGACCTTATCATGTAGCTTATGTGATTCTTTTCTTTGTGTAGCACAAAAGTCACAACTCTAAAAAACATTTGTAGTTTGGGCAAAAAATTCTGAATAGTAATTAATTTGAATCTGGTATTCTTTTATGTGTATAGGGGGGTTTAGTATTAATATGTACATGTAATTTTTTTTCTCACAACAATTATATTTCATCACACAAATTAGTAAAAAAAACTTGGGTTACCTTCCATCCAGCACTATGTTTAATGTCCATAGCTAGACTTTCACAATTTTTCTCTGTTGGAAATCTCTGCTATCAATGCTAGCTTCTAAGTATATTATTTTACTTTTTTCTCATACTTTTGATATCAATATTGGATGATATATGATTGATTGTCTCAATTCCCTTATCCATGTAAATAGTATGCATGTGGCTATACTTCTTTATTTTCTCCTTAGCATTGATATTGTGAAATGTATTAGGTTTTTCAATTTTATGCTCACATACCTCGACAACTTTCAACAATTCATCTTCCAAAATCTTATGGTTCACTTTAGATTCTTCTTCATGAATAGTTAATGTTGTATCTTCATGTTTCTATTCAAGATTTTCTACCACGATGATCTTTGTACAAACCATGGAGGTTTTCTCAATCACTTTATCTTTTTCTTGAATAGTTGAGGCTATATCTTCAATTTTTTCTTCAAGATTTTCTACTATAATTATCTTCATACTAGTCAATGAGATTTCAATATTCACTTCTTCTTTTTCTTATTGAACAATTGAAACCATATCTTTGATTTCCTCTTAAAGCATTTCAACTTTAAGTGTTTCGGTATTAGCCACATAAAAATTATCATTTACCTCATCTTCTTCTCCTTAAATAATTGATGCTATATCTTCATTTTTTTTTCTAAATTTTCAACAATAACCATTTCCACCTTAGTTGCATAGATTTATGATGTAATACTTTCTCCATGCTTAACCTAGTCCATGACTTTATCTTTCTCAATTTTATCAACCTTTCTTCATAAGTATTATTGTTTCTTCTTAATTATCTCATCAATTCTTCAAGTTTAGCTATAAAATAAGATACTTAAGATGATTCAGATTCATTAAATGTTCTATTCTTATAACTTCAATATCCATAGTCTCTATAGATTTCTTTTGGCTTATAATAAGTTTGATACAAGTTTCCATAAGATTCATAATAAAAGTCATTTTCTTAAGCATGATAAGTCTTATTATAATGATAGTTTGGAATGTTCACATGCACTTCAGTTGCATGTTTCCAAAAATGAATTTTGTATGCATCATTCTTTTTTAATCTAGTTTTTAAGATAATTTATTAGGAAGTCTTGTAAAGATTGGATATACATTTTGATTTTGTAGATTGATAGCCAGAAAGGAAATAAAAGAAGAAAAAAATATAAACAAAATCCAAAAGGGAACTTGTCCATGTTCAAATAAGTTTACATTATTAAGCTTTAGATTCAAGAATATTTATCAAAATCAATGTTATGTAAACTATTACAAAAAATTATCCTTTTATAAGAATAATTATGTTAACTCACATTAACTAATCAGACTTATCAATTCACAATAACAACACCAAAAACTTGTTATGATTTTGTTATGCCACCTAATTTTATATAATATGTGTTATCTCAAAAGTTCGTTACTAGGAGTGCCATATCATTATAGATTTATAAGTACATAAGTCATATAAATAGTAAAGTAGACATATGTCTAGATATCGATTTAATAGAAATATACCAATATTTTAATTATTCAATAATAAGACAACCCATTTTTAGTAAAATAGATATTTGGATTGTTTGACAATATTAGGTTCATAGTTTATTTATTTAATCAATGTGATGATATTTACATTACTCGACTTATATTATGTTAATATAAAATAAATATTGGGGTATTATGTAATACCTCTTTGTATTAATGACATACGAGATATTTTTCACCATTAAGCTCATCCTAATGGTGGTCCTCTCATTGTTGTCTCCTCAGTTCATTACCACTGATATAATAATTCATCTGATCTTTTTGAGAGTCATTTACATTCACAATCTCATACCTTTTATGAAACTTCATCAACTACTCTTGATGGTTACTTTCTATACATATTTTAATTCTTCAACCTCAAATATCATAAATACCAAAAATTTATATGGTTCATAACAATTTTCACTTTTAACTTTGTAAGTACCATATACACACAATTAACATATTTTTCTCTCAAGTTTCATGAGTGAGAATCATATAAATAAAAAGTAATCATAAAGGGTGTCACCACCTTGAAAGTCATAACATACTTGTTCATGTCCTGAGGATTGCTTGTGTCTCATACTTTTTAATGATAATATGACTTCTAAACTAAAGGTGAACCCATTGAAATAATATTTTATATTGCATTTATCCTAATTGAGAATTAGTTCTTTAAAGAGAAGAATAATAGATTATAATATAAAAGTATTTACACTTCCTGTCTTCGTAAGCATTATTCTTACAATAATTAATGTACCCAAATTTCATATTTCAATTTATAAGTTTATCTCAGCATCATATTTGGAAGGGTTGCACTTTCCTCCATGATAATATCATACAAATCTTTCAATAGTTAAAAACATAGTTCAAGTTCTACTTAATTACCAACAATTAATATCCATAATATAAAATAAATCAATCATTAATTCAAAACTAAAGTGATATCTCAAAAGATAATTTTAATTTACACAAATCCTATACTCATGCTAATTTGGTACAAATTTCCAAATCTACCAAAGAGAAGCCATGCCTGCCAACTCTAGGAATTAGTATTAATCTTGGATCCCTTTATTGCTTGTTGAACCCCTAGGACGTAAAAAATTTATCCCTAAAGTTTGTTAGTTGTAATGTATTTGCTTGTTGTATGAGGGAAAAGAAGAGGAAAATGTGCAATCTTTTAAAATTTCTGTATCTTCTGCATTTATACATAGGAAACTTTATATTACTATAAGAAGAATTCATGGCTTATAGAAGAAGGTTTTAACTTTTGTCTTCATCTATTTGGATTAAAGTCATAACTCTAAAAAATATCTATGACTTTGAGCTATATATCTTGATCTTTTTATAACATTAACATATAGTCATGGTATTGAAAATGACCATGACTTGGGCCTAATATCTTTGTAACATAATCTCTTAGTATTGTGATGAGGTTGTGACTTTATACCTTTGTCATCTTGTCATCCATAAAGAGCCATAACATTGGGACGTGGCCACAACGTGGTGAAAAGCTTATCATTTTTTTTTGCATAGCCACAAAACTATGTAGAAGCCATGTCTTTGAGAATGGTCTTTCTTGAATTTTATATGGTCATGGCATTGATAAATAAACATGGTATTAAAAATATCTCTAATGTGTTATTCATGTCTATAGTACAGGAAAATGGATACGCACATAATATTCCCTACAAGTATCCATGGTGATGTGAATGGTGGCAATATTTGTCTTCTCTTCCCTCATATATCCGATTGCCATGGCACTACAAGGATGCCACAACATTAGCAATTAGATTAAGCATATAAGTCACAGATATACCTTCCTTTGAGAATAATAGTTTCCCTTTTAAATGGTCATAATTGATTAAAATCAAAAGATTATGCTAACGAGTTGGTAGGGTCATGGTGTACAAGAATTATTCCAACCAATAAAGTTGAGTTTTGATTAAGAATGGGTTTCGAAATTACATATGACCCAATGTTCTACCACTTATGCTAAACTTGTCTAAAAACTTATTGATTTCATGATTATTCATCAATTCTTGTAAAAATTCCTAAGTCATGAAATCAAACCATATTATTTCTATTTTCTTATCTACACATCATCATAAACTACTAAGATACATATAAATATTTAGTAGTTTGAATACTAAATATTACTTAGAATCATGTCTTTGTGTTATAGAAAATTTCAGTTACATTCTAGAGTCACAACCATCTTTTAGAGTTATAATCATCTCCTAGAGTCATGACCTCAAACTTAAGAGATGAAAGACAGAGTTGTGAATTTCTTTTAAAAGTTGACTTCTAATTTAGAATAATGTAGGATTGTCTGATAATAATAGTAGAAGATGAATAAATTTAAAAAATCTCTCATTTTTTCCTCTCACTCCACGTAACAACCAAGTTCGTGGTGTAGCTACCAAATTCTAGAGACCAATTTCAGACTCTTTAGGATTTCTACAAGCAAGCGATGGATGCAATACTTAATGCTAATTTTTATAGTTGGGGGACATGGCTCTCAAAACCACTCTCTAAGGTAGCTTTGAGATTTTTCTACAAAAATAGTATATTGTCCAGGGTTTGTGTAAATTAATTTATGTGATATGATAATGATTTTTTTTATTAATGAATGTATTTTTATTCATATTGTATTATAAATATTGGTTCATGGATAATTAAATAGAATATGAATTAAGATTTCAATTATAAGTGGCTTTGTGCAAGATTGTCATGGTAGATAGTGATAGATAAAGCATGAGGCTCACTCATGCATATGATAGAAAGAAAGTAATAGCCCATATGACTGTGATACACAAGATAAACACATACATAAAAACCTAAAATTTAGATATATTAATAATTATAAGTGTGGTACTTATAAAGCTGAAAGTATGAATACTTATATATGATAATCTATTATACACATCTTAAAAGAATTATTTCTCAATTGAGATAAATGTTAATTTCTCAATTGAGATAGATGTTATAAAGAATATTCTTCTAAGAGTTTCACTTTTATTGTGGATATCACATATTCATTAAGGAAGATAATGATAGCTAATCCTCTGCACATGTGTGAGTATGTATGTTGTGACTCACAAAGTAGTGATAACTCTTATGAGTTATTTTCCCTCATATGGTTCCTACTAGTAAAACTTGATAGAAATATATAATAATTGTGTGAGTTTGATACTTACGAAATCAAAAATATAAATGTTTACAAACTATACTAATTATTGGTCTTTATGATACTTGAGGCTAGAGAATAAGAGTGTTCATATGAAGAAACAATCAATGATAGTTGATGATATCGCCTAAAAGGTATGAGATCGTGAATGATTCTCACATAGAGATGAATTTTTGTCCTAGTGGTGACATGCCGAGGGGAGAACTAATAGGTGGTTATTATTGTGATGGACTCATTGATGATAATCATCGTGTATGTCATTAGGAAAAATAGTCATTGTATAATACCACAATATTTATTATAGTCTAGACATAATATAAGTTGAGCTAATTTAAATATACATCACATAGATGAAATGAAGAAATCCATCGATCTAAGATTGTTCACAATCCCATTATCCATTTTACTAGAAATAAGTTATCTCATTATTAAATAACTAAACTTCCAATTCAGTCTCTTTGAAATATATATCTAGATAAATATCTTCTTTACTACTTGTATGACCCATGGATTTATAGATTTATGTTGATGATATATTTTTGTTAATGAGCTTTTTGGATATCACCTAATCAATAAAGTTAGGTGGCATAACAATGTTGCAGCATGCATTAAATAAACCTATGTGTTAATACCTAAAATTTTGGTATGTTAATCAATATGAGTATGATGCTTATGAATGCAAAAAATACTAATATTTAAATATGCCAATACATTATACATATCTTTTAAGAACTAGTTCTCAATTGGGATAGATAATACATATAATATGCTCTTTTTGGTTTTAATTTTTAGTATAAGAGTCACATCATCACTGAGGAGGAGGATAACAAATAACCCCTGAGACATGCATGAGTATGTAATTATAGCCCTTGTGAGTTACTTCAATCATATGATTCTTATCATTGAAACACGAGAGGAGTGTACATTAATATGTGAGTATACTATTTACGAAGCTAAAAAAATAAATATTTACAAACCATATCAATTCTAAGTATTTATGATACCTACTGGCAGAGAATAAGAGTATACATATTAAGCAACTATATAGAGTAGATGATGAGTTGCCTAAAAGATATATAATTGCGAATGACTCTTGAGTAAAAATAATTTAGTCTTAGTAGTAATATACCGAGGAGACATCTATGAAGAGACTACTATTGATATAGACTCATTGGTGATAACTATTTAGTATATCATTTGGGCAAAGATTTATTACACAATAACTTAATCTTTGTAATGTGTCCAAATATAATATAATTTAAATTAATTATAACATACATCACACAAATTATTTGAATAAACTCATGGATCTAAGTTTGATTCCACAATTCAAAATATCTATTTTGCTAGAATTAATTTATTTCACTATTGAATAACCAAACTACTAATACAATTTATGTGAGATCGATTTCTAGATGAAAATCTTTTTTACTACTTGTACGACCAATAAACTTGTAGATCTTTATTGACATGATACTCTCACTAATTAGCTTTTGGGACACTTCCTAACCAACAAAATTAAGTAGTGTAACAAAGTCACAACACCCATATCAAAAATTTATTTGCGAATACTCCTTCCTCTTCTGTAAAAAATGTATTTTCCTATTCATCCTAATCGCAAGTGTCAATAGCTTGTATTTTTATTTTATTATCTAGTTTATCATATTATTGTTATAGAATTTTTTATTCTAATTATTGTTGTATGTTGTATTGTCATAACAATTTCAAAGATAGATATATGCATGTCACCTTTCATATTCACATGAAGCTCATAATCAAATAGGCTATATGTTAAGTTGTAGTGAAACTATTATTCTATAGTGGTCCATCAAACACATAATAGTGGTATTCTCTAATCATTTAGAGATACTTAAATTTATAAGTAACTCGTATATATATATGACTAGAATTTATGAACCAACATATTTAATAAGTATATGGACTCTGTTCTATCAAAGGCAGCCCATAATATTGTTCGAACATAATGTAAAAGCATTGCACAATCATACTCTATCGAGGATACAAAATATGAATTTTTTATTAATGAAACTTTTCATTTATGCCGCCCAGTTTTCATACTCATATTAGGTTTTTATGCACCATATAATATTCCAATATTGAAGAATATAAAAACATTTCTCATAGATGTATTATGTCAATTTGTGTACCTCAATTTTCACATCCATGATTAATTTTTATTTCATTAAACTTATCCTAGATGAAAAAGTTACCTAAAAACCAACATAATTTTCACTAATTAAGCTTACATTTTTTGTTCAGTGAATCATTTTTTTTGAATAATTTTTCCATAATAATTTATTTTGTAAAGAAATTTGTTGTTTAAAGATGTGAAACAACTTATGATTCATAAATATGGGCTAGCCATGAAAGTGATTTATTTCATATCAATCAATTTTCATTCAAGTTTGCAATGAGTATTGCTAAAGAATTCAAAAAGAAGAGACAACATAGAAGTTATAGCAAGTCAAGTTTCCCTCTGCTATGCCACTTCTAATCTAATTTTAAATTCAAGCTTGAATTTGACTTATTTGAGAACCAAGTCAAACAAAAAATGGACTTCTATCATAAAGCTACTTACAAACGTCTTGCCACACTTGTAGACTTAATCATAAAGAATATGAAAAATTATTTTTGGTGGCCAAATTGATATTAAAAAAATCGCATGGAAAGAAAACCAAATACGTTATTTCTTTTGTAAAATAAATAAAGAAAATTTATGTTTAAGTACTCATTGATAAATATATATTTTGAAAAAAATGAACTCTAATTTTTATATTTAGTAAAAAGTACATCAAATTGCAAAATAAAAACATTGGTTCCTAAAGATTACCAACCCAAAAATACACTCATTATATAAACATCAGCATAAAAAAAAATTTTCCAAAATATTTCAAAAATGTTTATATATATAAATCTACACACACACACACACACAAACTTATATAAAAGTATATAGATGTTTATAAACTTATATATATATATATATTAAATACATATTATCTTCAAAAATATACAAAAAACCATTGGTTTTTTTATGTTGACATATGCATATACAAAGGTAGCTTTGGGGATTTATAAAAAAATATAAATATTTTGTATTTTAGTGTATATTTTAGCAAATATGAAAAATTGGATTCTTTTTAGTAAATATTTTTAAATGAGTATATAAAAACATAAATTTTCCATAAATTTATTCAACCACGACCTATATATCTATTTTTCTTTGAACTAATTTTGAAACATATAGAATGAATTTCTTCAAAAGTAAGTAAATAGATGATTTTTTTTGGAGAATTATGTTATGGTGCACTCCCAATAAAATAATTGAAAAAAGATAACCCAAAAATTAATATTTGAAATATAGTGGACCAAATTCTTAACAAAATGAATTTTGTTGCACTCAAACTTATTAATCCTAAATTATCCTAAATTATTTTAAACTCCCCCTATCCACTTGCCTCTGCCCCATGAAACACACCCCTCGTGCTCTCCCCTATCCCCTATCCCCTCCCCCCTCGCCCCTCTCCCACCTCCAAGGAGCTAGTGGAGCTCCATCAATCATGAAGCTCCATCATAAGCTTGCTGGAACTTGAGTGAGCTCCTCTGATGGAACTCCTCTGATAGAGCTCCACAAGCTCCCATGAGAGAGGAGAGGGGAGAGGAATGAGAAGAGGGGGCGAGGGGTGTGTTTCACGGGCGAGAGGCGAGTGGAGAGGGTGACTTAAAAATAATTAAAGGTAAATTTAGGATTAATATATTTGAGTCCCCTACAATTCAATTTGTTAAGAGTTTGGTGTATTTTTTTTCAAATATTAATTTTTTGGTATGTTTTTTCAATTATTTTGTGGTGAGTGCAACAAAATACAATTCCCTTTTTTTTTTTCATTTTGTGCATGTTGCCCTTTAAAAAATACATTTGAATGAACTAAGACTAACACAATGTCATCACATTTTTTTTTAAACCTCTTTGATGCCCAATTTTGAGAAAAGTGAGTACGTTATGAAAAAGAATATGTATTAGTTTTTTAACAAAATGAATTGGAAAAAAAATAATAGAGTATAATTTGAAATCATTTTTAATTTTTTTATTATGTATTTATTTATTTTTGGATAATACTATTCACATAAAATTGGTCTAAGATAGAAATATTGGCTTTTGGATTATAATTAATAAATCAATTATAATTGCATATTTTTGTGTGCAAAATTAAAAATAAAATTTAAAATTTGATCTTGAAATTTTAATTAGAAATAATTCTTAAAAAAAAAATATTTTAATAAATTTAGTGACGAAATGGTAAGTAGAGAATTGAAGGATTGTTTAGTTCATTTACAACAAATTAGTCCAATAAACATGAATTTAGACCTCACTGCTGGACTGCTTAGATTTCCATCGCTTGGACGTACCTAAAGGTGGAACCAAGAGGAAGTTTTATTTAATTATGAGATTAGAGGAGGTACATGCAAAAATGACTCATTTTAAAATATACCCATTGTTATGAAAAAAATAGTCTATTTATCTTTGGAAATGATCCTCCATTTTAATTTGACTATATAAATCTAACTTACATTGCCAAACATGTGTTAAGAATCTATTTAGTTTCCCTGGTCACTTTCTTCCCAATGTCCACTAAAGAAGTTACTCCTCATAGCTCGCCCTTGAAGTGTCATTTTCTTGGATATACTTCACATAAAAGAAACAACCATTCACTACATACCTTGTCATATCTCTCTCTCTCCCTCTCTCTCTCTCCCCCCCTACCTAGAGTCACAAATCTTGCCATCTGAAATAACCCCCCACAAACTTCTCTTGGGAATGAACAATCCCTTATTTACAATCTCTCATGGCATGATTCTGTAATCATGCGGCCATAACAGAGAACCATCAGAAGAAAGATAGAAAGAAGAGAAAAGGACTTGTTTGGTCTCTTAAATAATGGAGTTATTCCCAGCACAACCAGATTTATCTCTTCAAATTAGCCCTCCAAACGGAAAACCTTCGTCGACATGGAGGAAAAATGAGGAAGAAATGGAATTTGGGTTTTGGAGGAGAGCTTTGGACTCTAGAAACTCGAAGTCATCAATGGCGAAATCTCCCGCTTGCTTTGATCTTTCATTGTCTAACAGCGGAAACTATAATGGTAACACTCAGCTTTATTCTCTTCAACAAAACCACCATCTTCACCACCAGCAGAGTAGCCATGACCAACACCTTGTCTTTCAAGAAGAAGGTGAAGAAAGGCTGTACAGAGATCTTGCCTTTTTAAGACCCATAAGAGGGATTCCTGTATACCATACACATACACAACGTCCTTCTTTTCCCCTTGCTCAGTATCAACTCCACCACCACCATCATCATCATCATCAGTCTTTAAGTTACGCTCTATCTCATTCTTCGTTAGTGACATCTTCTACTGCGGGTAATAATAGCACCGCCACTGCCCCTACGAGTTTAGGACCTTGTCCTTCCCAAGGATTGTTTAGATCAAGATTTGTTTCCAGATTTCCTACGAAACGAAGCATTAGAGCTCCAAGGATGCGATGGACAAGTAGTCTTCATGCCCGTTTTGTTCACGCAGTGGAGCTCCTCGGCGGCCATGAAAGTAAGCTCCAGTCTTCTATTCCTACGTTGTATATTCTTAATAAGCAAGTGATCTTGATCTTTTTTCTTTTTTTCTTTTTTTTTAACAAACTATCCTTTTCTACTTTTTAGGGGCGACACCTAAATCAGTTCTTGAACTCATGGATGTTAAAGATCTCACCCTGGCTCATGTTAAATCCCATTTACAGGTGAGAAATTCAACTGGGTTTTTGTTTTCCATTTCTTCATGTCTTAATCTCCTTGAGCAACTCTGGAACACAATTTACAGGGATTCGGTCTTAGTGTCATTCACTTCGCTTTTTAATGGTCAAACAAGTATGATTGATTAAAGCCAGATTTTAATGGTCTCTGTTAGGAAGACTAGTCTGTATCTACATTTTAATAGCCTACACTACAGAAACTTAATAATGCATAGTTTTACAGATTCCAAAGTTTCTATACGGATCGATCTTTCTCAATTCCTTAGCACTTCTTTTTCAATGAGATCTGATATCTGATCTTCCTGCTAAGCTCACCCACAGCTTTTTGCTTGGAAGAATGAACTAGCGCAAGAAAATATCAACTGACATTGAGAGAGAAAGAGAGATGTTTGTTGAGAGATACAGATGAGAAGTGAGAGAGGGAGACGATTATCAATTTCAGAGATCAAGACTGTGAGTCAGAGTTGGTTCATTAATATAAAATTTATTTTGTGTAGGTGGACAAGGAAGAACACAAACAAGTACGCTAACACCATCATTTCTCAATGATAAGTGCATATATTTAACCATGCATTTTAAACCCTGGTTAATGAACACGAATATCCATACCATAACGCATTTATTTTCACGTTAAATGTTGCTGTTTGTATCTTCTTCCTTTTTACTTTTTACTGTCTGTACCTCCTCTCATGAACAGTATTGTTGGTCTCTTTTCAGAAATCAATTCTCGTTAATCTATATTTTTTTAACTGATTTTGCAGATGTATCGAACTCTCAAGACCACTGATCGAGCTCCTGGTTCCTCAGGTTGATGTGTCCTTTTTTTTTTTTTGGTATAATATTGTCTCATTATTTCTAGTCTCATCTATAATATACGCATGTATATATACAATGCATCGTATATATATACATACGTGTGTGTGTGTGTGTGTGTGTGAAGAGCACGTTTTTTACTTGCATATGTTTTTGTGCTGGTGTTTGTTCTAAAAATTGACTAATTGTTGGATACACGTTTACAAACACACATATATGCGCATATATAAACAAACCACTGAGAGAACTCACTTCTAATTTTGGATTTGTATGTGGGAAAATTAGATTTGGTTGATCATGGAGGATCATCGGCTGATACTTCAGAAGACATGATGATTGACACCCAGAATCAAAATAGACAAAGGGAGCTTGCAATGCAACATGGAAGCTCAACTTTTCAAATGGACAAGGAATGCAATGGGCGTTGGGTCAACTCTTCTAGGTGATCAATATATCAATTTACTTACACTATATTATATATTCATGTGCTTGTTAGTCCACTACATATTATATTATATTATATTATATTATATACTACAAAAATTAAATGAAAGATTGGTGTTTTAGTACACCAAATATAAATTATTTGAAAAATCTCATTTTTCAAATAAGAATTATTATATAAATTATTTGAAATAATATTTTCAAATAAGAAAATATTATTTCGAATTCGGAAATAATGTTTAAGTTTTGCATTTTTTTTTTAATGAAGATAATTAGGATGTTTTTTTAAAATAGTGTGTTTGATACACCAAGACAAAAATCTCTCAAAATTAAATTATATATATATATTTTTTTTTTGGAAAAAAAACAATTTTATATTTAAATGCAACTCATGATAATAATATTGTATAAAATAATAGTTTTTTTTTTGTATAATATTATTCAACCATTTTAATTGATAATAAACAATTCATAATTATCATTCAAATAAAACAAAAATAAATTTTAGCAATAATTGTGTTATGATGCTCACTAAGAAGAAAGAACTTGAAATCTGAGGTTTTAGATAAGAACGATAAGAAATGTGCAAGAATATAAAATTACGTTTAGAAGTAACAATAATAAATGTATGCTCAAATGTAATATGATTATCATTAAAAAAAATCAAAAATTTTGAGCATCAAAAAGGACAAAGAAACACATTTTCCCAAAAATGTTAATTCGAACAAAATTGATTTTCATAAAAAATTTGTAAATTCATCTTAATTAATTGCAAAAATTAAAAATAAAGGGTCCCAAATTTTTTCTACGAACGGGATAAGCTAGCTAGCTGTTTACATGCACCGTAATTATTCTCATGAGAACAGGGTCTTCCCCTCTATTCTATCTTAGTGTAAGTATTGGCAGGACATATTATCATGATACAGAGATGAAATTTAAACATAAGACATCAACCGTAAATCACATTATTGTTGTCCGTTAGATGATGAGGACCCATGAGATCAATGACTACTTTTTTTTTTCTGAAAAGACAGCAATAGTGTAATACACACAATAAGAAATACAAGGGCATGAACTCGAGGATTTGGGCACATCTACTTTATTTTTAAGTATATAATTGAAATAAAGAGTACTTTTTTTTTGAAGTAGGTAATTAATAATTTATCTTAGAATTTATGTAATAGACCTATCAGTACTAAATCATGAAAATCTTTCCAATATAGAAAGACCGAACACGCATATGGTAGGTGTAGGTTGAAACATGCAAGAAACAACAAAAAGAAGAAAGAAACAGTTTCTTTCCTTTTATGTATGCGTGCGAGGGAGTACCAATTAAAAGATAGCTAAGTAGGGCTGAAACTACATGATAGGGTAATTATATTCTTCTTGTGGTGGTGGTTGGAAAAGCTAAGGCAAACAAATCACCCCACGATCACCATCTTGTCAATATTCCAATACTCAGAACCCTAATCTCATATCTCCTAAAAAATTGGGCATGATGCACACACACACACACAAACACGTGTGTGTGTGTGTCTATATATATATAGATACACATATATAGACAGAAACACACATATATAAAAATTGAGCATATATATACATATAGACATTCACAAAAATGATACACAGGTGTGGAGGCAGAATATTGTAATTGTGATAGGTATATGGGGCAAAGAATTAGAATCTTGTGGTATGTATTCTCACATAATTGGATATGTTGTTGTTTGGTTTGGAGTGAATTAGTGAAAAAACTGTTGACAGAAAGGGAGAGCACGTAAAACCTTTTCAAATTTTCATTGGAATGTCTTGTTATGGGTAAAGAGCAAAGAGATATCGCACGGGGGGAGGGGGAGGTGTTAACTTTATCTCAATTTGCACAAGTTAAGCAGGAATCACAGCAAAAGATAGCTTTCCTTTATCAGTTTGCTTTTTCTTTTTCTTTTCATTGCTTCCACTGATAGCAAATATTCTAACCTCTCTCTTTATTCGCAGAGAAGTTTGGTTGCCATCAAGAACAGTCGACACCCACGAAAATTTGCACTCTTTTGAGGTACCGAATTTCAATAAATAATTTCTCTTTTTAACTTTCTAAATTTCAATAACATTGCTAGATACATATATACATTATTTATATACATATGTGTGTTGTGTGTGTGTGTAAGGGCATATATGGCATTGAAATGAGTGCCCATCCATGCTACAAAACTTTCTAAATTTCATTAAATTATTCCTAGAGTGTGAGTATATGCATGTAAATGATATATTGTGGAAAAGAATAGTTATTATTTTTTGTCATCCATAACCTCCCACAGATCTAAATTTTGAGATGGAGAATATATATATCAATCAATGCAAACACACACCCACGCACACACACAAAAATATGCATGTATCAATTCATGCATGAATATTTATTAGTATGAAATAATTTTTGGTTGAAGATAGAACATAAAACTTCTTATGTTGAATATGAGATAATTTTGTCTTACTCATAATATATATATATATGAATGTATGTACATGTTTATTTCATACATTTTATATATATATATATATATATATATATATATTTCATAAAATAAAAAATAAATATTTTTTTGAATATTGGGCAAGTACAGTTGTTTGCTTCGATAATAAATATTCTTATTCCATTATACGTTCAGTCAAACTGTCCTTTGATTCTCACTGCAAGTTCCTTGCCCTCTCGTAGTCATTAATATAATTGTGGTGCCACTACTTTGTGGGCTTTTGTGACTCCTTTTTTTAAAAGGGGTTCCTTGATACTGTTTAACTTTTTACTTTGTTTTTCGAATTTGTCTTTGCTTGGGTTAGAAAGAGAACTTGAATATTTCAAGCAAGTAGTGAAATATTCAAGTTCTCTCTCTAACCCAAGCAAAGACAAAAGTTGCTTCGGGTATTTCCCAAAGATAAACATGCAAACAAGTCTTGATCCCAATTGAGAGATATATAGGAATCAAACTTGGGTTTGGATCTGTGAACCTTAACTTTTGATCTTGGCCACTGATTGAACTAACTCCCTCATGTTGAACGCTCATTCATAGGCATGGTATAGTGCCCACTAAGAAATGAACTACTATTAGTTCATTAGTTCTCACTTATATCATCATAATATGTGTTTGTGTGTATGATTTAAAATATAATTATATTATGTCCTAATCAATGCATAATGTTCCTGATTTAGCATGAAGTCTGTGATATATAGGTTAATATTTTGATAATATTATTTCACAAATTCAGAGAGTATATATCTGAAGTGTCTTAAAACTATTCTTAGATAGGGGCATTTGTCATAAGAGCATCTCTAATGGTAAATCTCCATTTGGGGTTGGGGTTTCAAAAGTTATAAATGGAACCTCAAACAGTATTTTGGAACCCCAAATGAAACTAATTATCTTCTATCACTTTAACCATAGTCTCCAAATGAGTATTTATTTTAATATTTTATTATATTTTTAATATACAATATATTATATTTTTCATTTAATAAATATGTTTATTTTAGTCCTCAAAATATTCAGGGGGGGGGGGGGGGACGGCGCTCCCCTGTTCCAACGGATCTTTCTGTTTTTTTTTCCCTCCGAATTTTGCAGACTCTCAAAACCAGCTGCAAATTTGAAATCTCAAATTTTTGGATCTCATTTTGATGACTAAAATGGAATCCCCGTTGGAGGACTATGCCGACGGGTTGGGATTTCATTTTGACGGTTATTTTATTTGGCGATCGTCATGCTGACGAGTTGGAGATGCTCTAACAATAAGATATGACTTTCAACACATCAATTCAATACAAAATACTTTTCAGGTAATTAATTATCTTAAGAATTTGTATGAGTATTTGTGTAATCACCCACAATTTAAAATATAATTATATTAAAAACAAAAACTTTAAAATATCCTACAATTTATGTTGCATTTTATCTCATCTATTGTGTTTTTAAACAAAATTCCTTGATTATAGGTAACTATATTTTGATTCAAACACTTACCCATGCACTCGCTACTAAGATTGATTGATTTTAAAAAAACAAATTTGGAATTCAAGACCAAAATTAAACACGTAATTTACTTAAATTATAAGCATGATTAAAAATGTTGATAAAACAAAATATGAGTTCTTTAATTTTTCATATTTATTACAAATAGATAACTTTAAAATAGAAATCGATATAAGTATGTATTACAAATGGAAGGGAAATCTAAAATATCATTATTGCCTGATGGGATAGCAAATAGACCCAAAAAACTTGGTGGGACAATCAAATATTTTGAACCTTGAATATATAAAATCTATGGTGCATGAAAAACATTATAGAATTACTAATCTGGACTTGGTAGACGAGATTATTCCATAAATAGCTTTTAATGATCAGGTTTGATGCAGGATCAAAATTGCTTGAGGTATGAGAGAACAGTTTTGTCTGATGTAAGCTCCTCTTCAATTTCTGGAACAAGCCCTAATAAACCTAATTTGGAGTTCACGTTGGGATGGCCAGAATGAGAAGATCAAGACGTGCCATATTGGTGCTCTGTAATCCACTGTGCAGTATTCATTTTGAAATCATTGTATCTGTGATGAGAGAGAGAATTAGGTACGCTGCTGAGAAGAGAGATCAGAGGGAAAAGAAAGAAAATATGCTGTGAAAAGGAAAAGTTAAGGAGAGAGGGAGAGAGAGGGAGCACGAGAGAGAGGAGAAGAGAAACAGAGAAACAGAGAAATAAAGAAATACAATCAGACAAGCAAGTAAGAGAGAGGCAATATAAAGAGGAAGGTGGAAAAAGAGCATGTCCTTCTTTCCTTTCCCATGAACCCAAATCAAGATAATCATATAGTCCTACCTAACAGGAAATCGGATGGATTTTGTAGCGCCAAGACTATTGAAAGTTAAAAACGATAAATTTACCGCACGGGATTCTTTATATGAACGCTCATGATGTCACCTATTTGTATTTCATGCTTACATGAATATATTCTAAATTCTAATCTAGCTATAATTGTTTGCGTGACAATCTTGCACTCGTATTATTGAAAGTGTTGTACCCTATACTTGCTATGGGCTACCTTTGTAAAATAAAGCACCAAAGCCCCCCATGTGACATATATTTAATACAAACAGCTCAGCTTCCTGAAGACAATTCTTGTGGCACAAGTTGTTCTACTTAGAGCAACTCTAATGAGAGATGTCAAAAAAAGGGTGACAAATATTATTTTGCACACTTGAACATTGTTTTTGGCACCCCTAAATAGATTTTTACTCCAATGGTAGGTGCCAAAATAAGGTGTTATTTTAATAATTAAATATTTTTTTAATTAATTTTTTTTTTCAACCTATGAGAAAGATCCTTTGAGATGCACAGTAGTCATAATTACTATTTTGCATCATCTATATTCTCTCTCCAATGTTGCCAAATATGACACCCTAAGATATTTGATGGTATTTTACCACATCTTATACCAACTCCATTGGAGCAAAATTTTTTTTATTGTTTGGGTGCCATTTTAGTAGTTATGGAGATGACACCCCTTATACCAACTCCCATTGGAGTTGCTCTTAGGGGAGTAATTGATATACATGCAAGTTAGCCCAGATGCTCATTGATCTAAAAAAAAATATGTACTAAAGTAGAAGGCAAGCTAATCATAATAAGCTACTTTGAATTATAATTCAAACTATGTATCTTTTAATTTTGACTGAACGCAGTGAATTCATACAATACTTTTTGTTTTTAAAAATATATATTTCTAATATTTTAAATTAGAATTTAATCTTAATTTTAATTTTAAAACATGACAAGTTTATGTTTTTAACCTAAATTATTTTCTGAATTGTATTTTAAATTTGTCAAAACTTGAAAATTTAAATTATTATTCTGCCCTTTAAAATTTCCTTTTAAAGTTAAAATTTTTAATTTTCACTTAGAAAAAATATATATTTTCTGTCCAAGACTATATAACATTGGCTCTCAAAATAAGTATATGTATTATTTTGAAAATATACATTATTAAGCTTATTTAATATTCTCCCTAAAATTATTAAAATAATCTAATAAATACAAATGAAACTGCAATTAAAATTAATACATAACCATCCAATTATGTGAAGTTCAAAAATAACCTCAAACTAATAAATTATAATAGAAATAATTGATAATATTGAAAAATTTCAATTGTATTTTTAATGTAATTTTGAGCACCATAGTCCATAGCGCATCATGTTAATAGTATGTTATAAAGCAGAAAATATAGGTCTAGCCTAATGGGTTACATTGGATTGGTCTAAAATTTTGATGGGTTGACCTCATAAATATAGGAAGAAGTATGTTTCAGGTAGTTAATTTGAAAATAAATGAGAATGAGATACTAAGAATTGATATTATATCAATCAGTATATTTGAAAAAAAAAATATTATTATGAAGGAACTAAAGTGATAAATACTACCTTAATTTATTATAGATACTGCCTTAATATACTGTATGTACTACCTTAAGAGTGAAATTAATTAAGGTAGCACCTAAAGCATTAAGGTAGTACTCATCAGTTTAGTTTTATCAATCATAATAATTTTTATTAAGTATAATGACTAATATAATATCAATTCTTAGTACCTTATTCCTATTTATTTTCAAATTAACTAACTAATTAATTCTTCCCCCTAAATGTAGGCTCAAATAGTATTTCACTATAAAAAGTTCCCACATTACCGATGGAAATTACCAACAGATTAAATTTCATTGGTAATTGTCATTTTGATAATGATGGAAAAAGACGTATTTTTTTCACACATTTTTTGCTACTGTTTATAGATGGAATTCTTATGGAAAATTACCGAGGAGAATATTTTGTATATGCTTTTACGTATAATGTGAGAGCAAATTTTAGATATCATTTATCTATAAAAAAACCTATAGAAAATTACAAATGGAATATTTCGTAGGTAATTAAAAATTTATCTTTGGAATACATATGACAGATTACCTATGAAGGTATTCCATTAGCAAATTTATATTTATTGACAAGATTCCTACGTACAAATACTGATGTAAATGTTCTGTAAGTAATTTTATCGCAACATGTGATATTAAATTTTAGGTTCTATTTATCAACAAAAACCTATGAAAAAATATTTATGGATTATTCTATGGGTAATTGGAAATTACTTACTGATGATTCTCTAGGTAAATAAAAATTTACCTACAAAATACTTACGATAGATTATGTATTAAAGTGTTCCGTAGATAATTTTCTTAATATCATTAATTTTCAATAATAATAACTTTATAGAAACTAATGTTGTGCAACTTTGTGGTGTAGTCGACTTACTGCATAACTCTACTTGCACTCGGTGTCTTTTCTACTTGCCACATGACTTAGGTATAGTCACTAGATAGGAATCTCTAGTGTATTTTAAATTATCTTATTCATGGTTTCTCAATTGAAATAGAAATGTTTCTGCCATATTGATGTATTGTTGATTGGTATTTTAAAGATAGAATTTTGTTGTTCTTGTTTGAATGTTGTTTGTTGATATGTTGTTGTGTTGTTATGTGTTATTGTGTGTTGTTGGTTGATGTGTTATTGTTTTGGTTGTTGTATTGCATGATTTGGAATACCTACAAATACATATTATAAACATATAATTCTGTCACAATGATGTGTTATTGTGTGTTGTTGGTTGATGTGTAGCTTTGTATTTTTAAAACTAGATTATGTGTTGTTGTGTGTTGCTTTGATTATTATAGTTGTATTATTGTTTTGTGTTGAAGTGAACAAAAAATGATTATGCCACATTGAAGACAGCATTATGCTGAAAAAAATCTCTAGAAACAATGTGTTTTCATTTATATTTTGTTATTTTTATGAATATTAAACCTCAAGTATGTTTGGATTATGGTAGTGTGTTGTTGTTTTGGTATTTTTAATTTTAGTAGTGTGTGTTATTGTAGTATGTATTAGCTTCCATTTTATGTACTTGACATTCTGTTATATGTATTTATAGTATGTTTTTGTAGTATGCATTTGTAGTATGCGTTTGCCTCCATTTTGTTTTTGTAGTATATATTTTCTTTCATATTCATAAGTAATATATCTGTTTTAATTTTTGATAAAATTTAATTATATTATAATGTGTATTTGACATTATGCTTATAAAATTGAGTTTTGTAGGGAAATAATGTATCATAAATAAAAAATCCAAAAAATAATGATGTTTTCAAAAATATGCCCTAACTAGTGCGTCTAGAAACAACGTAGTAACGGTCATTGTTCTGAACGGACACCATTGCCATGCTGTTGAATTTTAAAAATCAAAGGCCGGCATTGTGAATGCCAGATATTGAAAATATTGTGGAGTGGAGATCTCATTATCGTTATCTTAGATGGCCCCTAGCCCCTCTACCCTCGCTCTTCTCCCCTTGCCCACCTGCTCTCACCTATCGCCCCTCTCCCCCCGCTCGTCTCTAGGAGCTCCTTCGTGGAGCTCCATCAAGCTCCAGCGAGCTCGATGTGGAGCTCGAGGAGCTCCAGTGACCTCCATCCACAAAAGAGCTTGTCGAGCTCTAGCAAGCTCGCTGGAGCTCATTAGAGCTCCATCGTGGAGCTCGATGGAACTTCACGAGGGATCGGAGCTCCTCGAGCTCCATCGTGGAGCTCGATGGAACTCCACGAGGGAGCTCGTCGAGCTCTAGTGAGTTCCACTTCGAGCTTGCTAGAGCTTGATGAGCTCCTTCGTGGAGCTTGTGGAGTTCCGTCGAGCTCCATTGTGGAGCTCTTGGAGACGAGTGGGGGGAGAGGGGTGGGAAGAGAGAGGCGAGAGGTGAGAGCAGATAGGTGAGAAAAGATGGACAAGGGTAGAGGGGTGAGGGGCGAGAGGCAAGCTGAGATAACGATAATGAGATCTCCATAGTATTTTCAATAGCCGACATTCACAGCCCCGGTCTTTGATTTTTAAAATTCAACAGCATGAAATGGGCGCCATTAACAACGATGGTCATTTCTATGATGTTTCCAGACACACTAGTTTGGGCATATTTTTGAAACCAGCATTATTTTTTGGATTTTTTATTTATAATGCATTATTTCCGTTCAAAACTTTATAAAATTACAACAAATATTATGTTGGTTGATGTCACAAAAATTTTTAGTGTGTGTGTATGCACGCGTGTTTGTGTGTGTATATAGATATATTATTTGTGTGTATATGCATATATTTGCATATTGGTTTTAAAATATATTGGGTATTCATTAAAGTTTGTAAAAATTGAAAATTATTTAAAGATTTAATTAATTTGGTTTTTTGAAGAAAAAAAATTCGATACCAGGCTATTGGTGTTCTAGCTCTAGTTTTCCTAAACATAGATGCACACATGCACTATAAAAGATTTACACAACTTCCATCATGAAAAAACAAAATGTTACACAAACAACTATTACATTAATCTCGTAGATAGTCAAAACTAATCAAAATTATATAGGATGATGAAAATGTGATATTTTTGTTTAGTTCTAAATCTTATTTGGTATATGCATCTTTCATTAGTATATTATATCCACCCAGAAGTCGTAGAAGAAAAACAACAAGAAAATGGCATAAATTTGAGTCATTACGGGTTCAAATTATGTGTGTGTGTGTGTGTGTGCGCGTGCGTGTTTGTGTGTGTGCGCGCGCGTGCATGTGTGTGAGTGTGAGTGAGTGAGTGAGTGAGTGTGTGTTTGTTATGTAACCAAGGTCGTGAATGGGATGTGTTTCCTCTTAGAAAGAAGACTTCAAGAAGAAAAACTCCAATATATATATATATATATATATCATTATCATTAATTAGTATGTAATTATTTTCATATTGTTGTTAACTTATATCTTTTTTGCACTATATTCTGTCATGGTTCATATCCTTGATGGTTAAAGACTATACCTGATGTTTATGGATATGTTTGTTGTTTATGCAAATGTGTATTGGTGTTAATATATTGTATTATTATTGTAATATTTGTCAATTTCACATTATGCTAATTTCTAATAATTATTATGAATGTAAAAAATGTTTTTTTTTTCTTAATTTGCTAATTATAATGAATATATTTTTTTAACGGCTTACTTGAATTGACATGAAACCAAAGTACTAAAATGAGAAAGTCTATTACAAAGGAATCCCATGACCTTTCTACACATATGTAGACATCAATACTAGTTCCACCTTCAGTTGTACCAAATACAAGTTTTCCACCAACATCTCAAGCTACTACTACAGTAGCACCTTCCACTTCTTTACATTCAGGTTTACATAAAGTAACTACAAGTGCTCCATGTACAGATTCATTGATAGTACCTTTCACCTCAAATTCATAGTCTGCAGCTCATTCACTAGTATATTCTATATCTACATTAGAATCTTTGACATATGAATATAGATTACGTGTGTACCTATGCATGTCATGATTCCCATCATGACAAGGCATAGTTCAAAGTCGTGCTTGGATGTGCCGAGTGTTGGCTAGTAGTATAGCTCAAGCCACATCCGGCCAAATTTCAAGGCATGAGAGGTGTAGCATGGAATGATCTAGCATGACAACCCATATAGGCTAGTTTCAGCTTGAATGATCAAACAGACTAGCATGGTCCTGACCCAAGCTAGCCTAGATTTGACCCTAACTAGCATGGTCTGACCCAAGCTAGCTTGATCCTGAACCTAGGCTAGTCTGGAGCTGACCCTAACTAGTCTGGTTTGACCTAAGCTCACTTGGAATGAACTAAATGAGCCTAGGCTAGCCTGGAACAAACTAGGCTAGCCTGGCCTGCCCTAGGCTAGCCTTACCAGGCATGACCCAGCCAAAATATGTGTCAATGAGTCGTGTTGGGCTGCATAGTTTTTCAGCCATGTCGACAATGGATAACCCATGCTACAAATCATGTCATGTTGAGCACAATATGGTGGCTCGATCAGACTTGAAAAAAATGGTCTATGCTAGCACAACATGATCCATTTGACACATCTAATTTTATTCTGTTTTGCATTCTTATAATTATATGAAAATTTTATAGTTAATTTCATTGTTCAAGCATGATTTATGGATATATATTATTAGAGAGCATCATCTAGGAGTTGTTGAAATTCATTTGACATGTCTAATTTTATAGTTAATTTCATGGGAGATATGAGTAGCACGGACAAAACTAAGTGGCAAATATCTAGCATCATCTAGGACTTGCTGAAATTCATGGTACATATGCTGAATTTTTGCTTGGAGATAGGTAGACGATGTATAAATTTAGTTCTTTCCAAAAATGACTTTATTATAGAGCATGATTTCAATGAATTTATACCACTTTTCTAAGCTAAAAGGAAAAAATTGCATTCAAATCTAAAAGAAAAAAAAATATTGTATAGTTAGTGATGTATCAAGAGAATAACAACGAGTGGACCACCATTGAAACATGCTCAATAATGACAATTATCCTGTATGTTATTAAATAAGGAGTTATTACAGAATGTCCTAATCTTCATACTATGTCCAACATAATATAAGTCGAGTAACTTTAACTTCAACACATAGATTAGATGAATAAATCATGGATCTAAGATTATCTAACAATTTAAATATATATTTTATTAAAAATGAGTTATCTCATTGTTGAATAACTAAACTTCGATACAATCCCTACGTGATCAATATCTAGATGATAGTTTATTTTACTACTTGAATGACTCAATTACTTGTAAATTTCTATTGATGAGATACTCTCATTAATGAGTTTTTGGGATATTGTATGACCAATAAAATTATGCAGCATTATAGAGTTATAACATACCATACATTATTTTGATAAAAATTTTATAATCTACCCTAGAGAGGGGAAGTGTGTTTAAAAGTCATGCCTCCCAACTATAGGGATTAACATTAAGTCTTGCATCCCTTTTTCTATTTTGAATTTATAGGGAGTACAAAATTTATTCTTAGTGTTTGGTAGTTGTACCATGACTTTATTTATTGTATGAAGGAAGAATAAGAAATGAAGAGATCTCTAAAATTTTTATCTATTCCTCTTTTATAATTGAGTGATTCAACTTTACTTTTAGCTAGAAGTTGTAGCTTTTGATAGAAAGTTATCACTTTTGCTTTTATCTCTTAAACTTGAAATCGTGACTCTATAAAATAGCAATGACTCTAAGATGTAACTTAATCATTTTGTAACACAAAGTTGTGACATTGGGCAATGCTGTGACTTAGCCCTAATAGAAGTGTCAAATGAGTGCGTCGGGCTGGGCATGCCCTTTTTTTGGTGGTCCAATCGAACATCATGTCGTGCCGAGCACGGGACATCTTGAGCAGAGCTGGCTCAGCATGGCCTACTGGCCTAGTTTGTACCTAGTTTGGGCTTGGTTATGCTTGGACTTGTTGGGTCGGCCCGAGGTTGGGCTGGTTCGGGCCGTTATGAATTGGGTCATCCCAAACTTCAAAATTATTATAAATTTTAAATTTTAATACTAAAATTAAACTATTTAATAATTAATAAAACAACTAAAAACTAACAATTCACAACTAAAAACACATAAAAATTACAAAATAAAAGGCAAGACCAAGATTAAATCATTAAAAAATAAAAAACAATACATCAAAGATAATCTCATAATCATAAATATAAAACATGAAACTAATCTCATAATTAAGTAAGTGTATAAATAAATAAAGAACAAATAAAAAATTAGCAAGCTCAAGCCTCAAAGTAAAATGATAAAAATAAATAAACAAAAACTATCCAAAAATAATAAATGATAAATTTAGTTAGCGTATAATCAATGATGATATCAGTATCACTAGTAGTAGGCTATAGGTAGTAAAGTATGCTCAGCTCAATGCCTCAATCTCATCTTAGTCGTCAATCATCATCAAAGTCCCACAAATCTTCATCAATAACCAACTCTTCCATTTTTGATGAAGTTGTAGCACGATCCTAGATACCAAAGCTCGAATCCTCTCAATCCTTCATGCATGCAAATACCTCAACAATATATGACCGTAATCTGGGTTTCCTATTAGAAATCATATTCACTAGAATAGAAAAAGTGGACTTTGATGTTATGCTTGATACCAGAGTAGTCAGTGGATCATATGTCATCTTAAATAGCATGGGATAGGTGGACTCATATGATTTCCACCACTATAAAATATCAAGATTCTTATTATTAGTATGTGATATAGGATTGAGCAGTAATTAGTACCTAAGTACTAAGACAGCTCACTGCTATTTAACTATCCACCCCATCATTTCTCCCTCATTAATTGAATGGAAAAGTCATCATCTCTAAGTATGGCATCCATGTCCATACTCGGAGCCTCACTACTACTAACACCATACCTAATATCATAACATGTAAAGAGCTCAGTCAACTTCTCATTAATGAACCTTTCAGGTTGGTCTTCAGTCTTCTTGGTTCATGCACGAGGATATGTATGTCAAAACATTCTCCACCCCTTCCACCTTAACCCTAGGGTCCAATCAGGTAGCCAGACAATAAAGAAATAGAATGGTGGACCAATACTTTAAGTACTTAGTTTCCATCTCTACAACCATATCACTAAGTATTGGGTTATCTCTAAAGTTACTTTACATGCTACTAATGATTTATATGCACCTAAGTATAATACAAGTGGTGGGATAATAAACAGATGAACACATGTTTGTCGTGTCATAAAAAATTTTTAGGAATTTGATAAATGAAATTCCTATAGCCAATTAAGTTAATGTCATTAATAATAAATTCGTCACTCTTACTATTGACGTAGTCAGATATCACATGTTCGTATACAACATATGACTCCAAAATCAGGTATGTGTTAATCCAAAAGTATCTCACATCTAATTAGAATTTTTTCTTCTTTTGACCTCCAGACAAACAGAGAATACAAAACTCCTATTGTCTACAAGACATAAGAAGAAATTTTAGTGAGTAACATATATTTTCTAAAGCGAGGGAAACAACCTTCAACCTCACTTGTACAATGAGATTAATGACGTGATACATGCATCTGATGTGAAAAATCTTTTCTAATGACACATCTCTAATAGTACTAACAAACATATTAATAGATATTCAATTATTAGATGCATTACCGAATGTGATACTATATATTTTATTTTGAATATTATATTCTCTAAAGATTTTCATCATGTACTCATTAATTGCTAGACCAACATGCGGATGGGGAATCTCTAATAATTTTAATATTTTTTTTATTTAGTGTCCATTTAGATTCTACATAGTGGGAGGTGAGGCATGCATAAGATGCATCATCATGATTAGTTCATATATCAGACGTCACGGACATCACTCCACTATAATCTCTAAATTCATTAATTATTATTTTTTCTAAGTTATAGTAATTTAGTATATCATTCCTAGATGTGGACCTAGGAATCCTATGATATCTAGGCTAAAAATAAGTCTGTATGATACTAACTATCCTTGGATCCTCCAAAAATCTAAACGGATGACCCATTGTGGTGATCAGTTTGGTCATGTCTTCTCTCTCTAACCAAATGCAATATATGAATGAGGTCAATATTGAGGCTGAATTGGATCCAAACTCAAAGGACCTACCACTGAGTTAGGTTTGCCTAGGATCTAATGTACCATGTTTTTTGGTGTATTATTCGACATGTATCTTAAAGTGCCAAGTCTCACATAAACTCTTAATGGTTAAAATTATTTTACAATATTTGCATTATGCTGATTCTTTTTTGGTACCCCCAATATTTTTATGTTGTATTATATTAAAGTAAATACAAACTATTGATATTTTTCTAGATTTTTATTTTTTAGATGTTTGGTTCGAGAAGATCGGAGAAACTAAAGTTTCGGCGGCCTAGAACCTTTCTATAGGGTTTTCTTTATCCATATTATAATTTTTTTTGTCCAAGTTTAAATTAATTTTGTTATCATAATTAAAATTACTAGTTTTCATTTAAATTTTTTAATAGTATATTTATTATATAGTATTTGTTTTGTTATTATTATATATTAATTAATATTTATTTAACTAAAAATTTAAACTAAAATTAGAAATTAATAAACTAAACTAAATAAGCTTTCTAAAATAATATCCGCAATGCATAAAATTTCATATGCTTTATGATATCTTCACTGCAAATGATAGTCCGTAGTCTACACTCCACACCTGAGTCCCAAAAATGTAATCTTTAAAAGTAAATCTCGAAATGAGAGGCCAAACAAGAGAGAGAGAGAGAGAGAGAGAGAGAGAAAAGCTGAGATGTAAATAGAGAGAAAATTTGAGAGAGAAAAAAATTATGAATGGGGGGGGGGGGGTGGCGGAGGGTGTTATATATAGATTTTAAAAATATAACATTTAAAAAAAACCATTTTTGCATTTTTTTTAATTTTTTTGTACTTTTAAGGGGCTGAATCACGAAAGCCATCAGATTAGACCCCTAGTCATTGGAGCCAACGAATCCAACGGCCTAAATAAAAAAGCACATTTTTAAAATTTTTTGTTATCGTTAGATTAGTTTGACCGTCAAACCGACCCAACAGCCGCATATTCTAAAAGCTAAAGGTCACCCGTCAGTGTTAAGTCAAGTCATTAGGTTGTCAGGTTCAACTTTAGGGCATCAGGCCGAGATCTGGGTTTGACCACTCAAAATGTGTATCCCACCATCTGGGTCCGAGAACGGGGCATGGTTCGGGTCATGCAGAATTATCATACCTTCGGGCCAAATAATTGGGTCATTCATGGCCTAGCATGTGGCTAGATGTGTCAAATGGCCCCGGCAGCTCGGGCCTAGCCCAAGGCATAACCCGAGGCTCATGGCATGACCCGAACCATGCCTCCCCCCTCCAACATCTCGAGCCTGATGACTGATGGGCGATGACCCATCAGACCCATCCTGGACCCGGCGGTCCCATCGTGTATCATGCCGACTCTTGAGCTCGAGTCCGATCGTGCATCATGTCATCTTCCCAACTCTTGAGCCCAACTACAAGTTCGGGCATCGTAGTTCTAGAAGCCAATGCTTTTGAAAGATAGAATCTATCGGTGGTCAGTCCCATTGTGTGTGAGGCATGATCCGGCAAATCGAAGCATGAATCAGCCCCAAGGGTTGGTTTTTAGGCTGGCGGGTCATGCATGGCCGGGTTTGCTAACGTCGTGACATGCCATGCACAGCACGGTGGCCCGATTAGGCTACCTAAAAATGGGCGGGGCTAGACTGGTCTAGCCCGTTTGACACCTCGACAGATGGCATGGGTTACCTCGATATAGCACGACATGAGTCGTGCCTCGAGCGAGTCTGACACAGGGCCAGGCACAATGCTGGACTATGCCGTGCTGAGCTAGGCATGGTTGACTCGGGCCATGCCTCTGGCTGGGCACGGGCTGCCTGATCTGTTTGATATCTCTATGCTCTAATATCTTTATAACACAAAGTTACGACATTATGAAGTGGTCATGGCTTCGTGCATTTATTTTTTTTTTTTGTTTTTCATAAAGGATAGTGGTTCTAGGAAAGGCAATAACATTTTGAATGGCCACTCATATGATAATATATGCATAGTTTTGGATAATGGTCGTGACATTGACATTGGTCTTCCTTGATCATTATTTGGCCATAATGTTATTAAATAGTCATGAAACTAAGAAGATCTCTTATTTGTTTCATATGGTTGTGGCACTGAGAAATGACCACTTCACAAAAAATATTCCTTCATGTATCTCAAGTGCCCATGGCACTATGAGTGATCATGATACTGACATTCATTTCTCTCATATATTATATTACCATGACACTACAAAGATATTAATGATCTTGGCCCGAGTAGTTTTAGCTCTATAATTTTTTATAGCTCAAAAGATATGACTCTGTAAAAATGTAATAACTTTGACTTGAGACTACCGAGCCATATTAAAGAAAGAGTCATGATATTTGAACTTAGCTGTGACCTTTAGTACTAGTGATATACTTGGTTATTATTCTATAAAATTAATATTATAACCATTTAAATTTTATGAGATAAGTGTGGTTATGACTCCATGATATTATTAATGTCACAAATAATGTTTCACACAATGAAAGGATTGTGCTAATGAGTTGATAGGATCGTGATATACAAGAATTTTGATTACCAATTAGGTAGAGTTTTAGCTAAGAATAAATGTCAAAATTATCCAAGACTTCATATTCTACCCTTTCAGCTAAAACCCTACAAAAACCTATCAATTTCATTATTATTCATCAAAACTCACTAAAACTCAAAATTCATGAAATCAATCCATAATTTCTCTATTTCTATGCCTACAAATCATCACAAATTACCAAAATATATAAGAATATTTGATTGTTTGAATACTAAATAATGGTGATAGAAAGATTATGAGGTTCACTCATGCATATGGTGGGGAGAAAGTAATAGTCTTTTTGACCATAATATATAAGACTAATTTATACATTGAAACTTGAAATTTATATATGTTAATTTTTATGAGTATGATGCTCATAAAATCAAAAGTATGAATGATTTTACATTTCAATCCATTGTACATGTCAATTCATTGAACTATTTCTTGATTAAGGTAGATATTTATAGAATATTCTTCCTAAGAGTTTCACCTTTAATGTGTAAATTACAATATCATTATGGAGGATGATGATAGGTAATCCACAAAACATGTGCGAGTGTATTGTGACTCACAAGGTAATTATAGCCCTTTGACTTGTACTTGTATGGTTCCCTCTAGTGAAACTTGAGAGAAACATATATTAAAGCAAATACTTATAAGTCACATCAGTTATTGGTCTTTATAACACTTAAGGCCACTAATAAAAATGTATATATAAAGAAAATATTAAGGACAATTGATAAGTTGCCTAAAAGTTATGGACTTGCGAATCACACTAGAGCAAAGATGATTTATTATCTCGATAATATAGTACCAAGGAGATAACTATGAGTATATAATCTCAATGTGTTAGAAAAAAACAAGTAAAGTTTATTTTTTACAAATGCTTATAGGGTCCATATGATGTTGATTCAAAGTATTGGAGAGTATAAAATCTCCTCTACATGTCAATGTAATAAAAAGTGGTCTTCAAATAGAATAATTTTGTAGAAGACTACTAGCCAGATGAAGATGAGAAAGAAAATATGGAAGAATATCTTTGGAGCTATGAAAGTTATAAAGTTGAAGATGATGATATAGAAGTACCACTTCGAAGTTATGGAAGTGATTAAATTGTGGAAGATGATTGTTATGTGGTCGTGACATTTTTTCAAAGTCACAACTTTTAGAGGAATCTAATACGTGCAACTACAAGGAAGCTAATGAACAAGTTAGAAAGTTATGGATGAGATATAAATTTTGAAGGATCTGATCAATGACAAAACTGTGACCATTTCCAGCACAATGACTTTGGTATTATAGAATGAAATAGCCCATCATAAGCTCAAAGACAAAACTATAGATATGCACAATGCTGAAACTTAGAAGTTTTAGAAAAAAATTGACCAAAAAAAGCTCAAAGGCAAAGTCATAGTTATTCACATCATCATGACTTTGGAGTAATAGAAAAGGGATGGGCGAAGAAAAGTTGAAAGATAAAGTCATTATTCTGGTTAGGACTATGATGTTGGGGATACAAGAAGAAATTGATCAAGCTATAATCAAAGAACGAGTCATGTCATTCACCAAAGCAACAACATCCGAAGAAGAAAATGTCAAAGAATGAATTATAGTTGAAGTAAAATGAAAGTAATAAAGTATTAATGGTCTAACTATGGACATTAAACATACACTACAACAAAAACCATAATCAATGACGCATAAAAAACATCATTATATATATATAATGTCACTTATCGATAGCATCATCCGCTAGCGTGACATAAAAAGTCTATACATATAATGATGTTTTTTTACAGTGTCATTGAATCATACATTGACGCTAAAATAAAGTGTCATTTTTGTTAACAATGACGCTTTATTTGAGCATCAAAGCATGATTCAATGACACTGCAAAAAAAACGTCATTATATGTTGTAGCTATCATAAATTTTTTTTAATACTATGACACTTAGAAAAGGCATCAAGGAAGATTATGATTTAAATAATTTTAAATTTAATAATTATTGTAAATATATGTTCACCTGTTATTGTAATACTGCATGCACATAAGAACAACATTTTTTACAATCCATACCAAGAATACAGTTTTCAAGTACAATGGGGAACTCGGACTTCTTACCAATCAAAAAAAAATATAACACAAGTTCAACATTCGTTTCTTAAAATCAATTCAAAATTTTTGATATATGCAACCCAATTGTGCCTTAACTCCATAAAATTGGTTCCTGCTAGCATGAAAAAGTTGAGAGTTAATTTCCAAATAAGGTAACCTGCATACAAATAGATGAACAATAAATACTTACACTTGTAGAAAAAAATATATTATAGAGAATCGGAAAAAAAAACAGGAATGATAACAACATATCATAAAAATAAATTATATAACAATTAACATATATGATTAAACAAATTTAACAACAACTAAAACAAAGTTAGTAGTAATAGATAAAATATAAAGCAGAAGATTTATCAATTATGACATAAAAGTTGATAATGTCTTTTAAAATACAAAACAATAATAATCCATTTAAAACATAAAGGTGTGTAGTGAGTTTAAAGATCTTACAAACAACTTGAAAAAACACTACAAAAACCAATTAAATATCATAAATTGAAAAGTTAAATTACTTGTCATCTTCCCAACACATCAAAAAAAACTCGATGAGATGCTATGTAATGTAATTTCAAGTTCTATTTGATTACATAAATATAGTAATCCAATCAACATATAGTATTAGATTCATTAATAAAATATTGGCTGCATGAAAAAAAAAATTTGCGCCTTGAAATAATTATTGTGTTTTATAAGGGTGAAAAGGTAATTTACACTGTTGTGGTAAAATATTGAAGCCAAAAGTCGAAATCATAATTTTTTCCATTGTCAATCTACAACAAAATATCTATGGTCGACAACATACAAAAAAGATAGTACGAAAACAAAAAAAATTCTAATTACATATTCAAGTTTTGAATATTTAATTAAAAGTAAGAAGTAATAATTATGATCTCATTAAAAAAAATACCTTTATTATCACAATAGTTCATAGACCATTCCAAAGTAGGAAGATCTCCTAACTTGACAAAAAAAGTTTTATGTTTAAACACCTAAGAATCACGCATTCAATATACTAAAGTAATTCAACATATGAAAATTATAGAAATATAATGAATGTGTAAGTTAAATACTAAAATGTCTTCAAATGATTATGTCGAACAATTTATCTTCAGTCATATTTTGGTTCAAAAGAGATATAAATTACGAACCTCATCAAAAGTTAATGTTGTAAATCCCAAAATTTGTTCATCCTTCAATACAATAAGGTGTTACCAATGCTTTTCAAACCGAGGAAAATATTAATTGAGTCACCAACATCACCCATTCAGATCGTACTTCATCCAACTCATCTTTGTTGTATGATTCCTTCCCATTAAACTGTTGAAAAGTAAAGTATTATTTTAATCAATAAAATTCGAAAACTAAAAATAACTGATATATTGAGAAATAATAATTTAACACATACCTTTGATGTTAGACATCCTTGATCAAGAATGATATCTCTCATATATCTCATCACATAGTATCCACATTCAACACTACCTTGTTGTCTTGGACACTGAATGTAAAATAAAATCAATATATATATATATATGGAGTTTCTTGCAAGTCATATTGTAAAAAGTTTAAAATTAAGCAGAAGACACTAAATATTATACTACTCAGTTAATGAGTTATGTACCCCTAGTACAACCCAATTAGGCTCTCTTTTTGATGATGTATGTTTTTTAAAGTGAAGATTTCTTTGAGCCCTACATAAAGAAAAAAAATTTATGTTGCCACCAAATGCTTCATTCTATAATAAGAAGGGAAAAACTTGCATATTAACAATGTCTTTAAGATCATCTGCAGGTTGATCATGCAAGGAATCAAGGTAATAGGCGATCAAAGTCCTTATTTCAAGTACCACCAATACCCAATGACACCTACAAAATTAACATTAGTGTAACAACATATCATTTATAATTTGATATATATGCATACTTATAATCTTACTTATGTTAAATAACTTACCCTGTGTTATATGGAATAAAAATAAAATCTGCATTATTTGCATTCATCAACCGATTAGCTATAACCCTTGACCTAATTTTCTTGCTTGCTTCTCTCAATCCAGCTTTGGAAACCAAGGTCGGATTTACAAAAATAAATCGCTCTGCCTCTTTAACATCAACAATATTTTTATGCAAATGTCTGATTTAATTTCACACAATATTTAAAAGTTATAATATTTTAATTTAACTAATATTAAATACAATTTGCATAATGAAAAATTAAAGCATAAATAAGATAGTTAAAATATATGAAAAACATATTAAATTTTTATCGTACCATATATAGAACAATAGGCAATTAGATGACACCTCTGTTGATGATATAATGATATCAATGTCTTCTTTCATGAGGAAGGTCTTAAATGACCGTCCAAAAACCTCATATATGATTTCTACTGCATGTACGATCTCATTCTTTAATAAGCACTCAAACTAATGTAGCAAAGTTCTTGATATCTACAGGATTCTCATTATTTAAACTCAGTGTTCTTTCTCTATTACACTGTTTCTTAAATTTCTTTGAATCCTATCAAACATAAAATATCTTTGTATAAATAAGAATTATCCTAGATAAACTAGTATTATTATTATTATTAAATATTTTATTTAAAAAAAACACATACCTGGATGCGAAGAGTAGTAGGAATGACAAATTGGGCATGCCATAAAATTTGATGCCCAATAGCATCTCCAATAGTGGTAATTCGGCTTGGAATAGGTACAAGAAGTAATGCATTTGGATCATAAGAAACATCCAAGGTAACAAGTAAGTTATCACCACATTCAAGTACCATAGTTCCAACTGTGACAACATTTTCTTTTGTCCCTATGGCCAATTGACAATTCTTTTCCTGTAAAATGAAACTTTGGTGTTTAGTTATATGCAATCATCTAAAGTTGATAATTTTCACGTAGAAAAGAATTAGTTAGAAGAGATGAGCAACCTCTATTTAATTTGTTAAAAGAAAATTAAAAAATCAATTTAAAAAAATATTTAAATGCATGTCAGATATAAGATAGAAGAGATGAGCATTATTTTTTGTAATATTGTTGAATTTGTTAACATAGGCAAAATTATTAAAATAAAATTTAAAAATGAGAAATTAGTTCTTACATTAAGTTAGATTCATAGAAAAAAAAAATTTAAACAAAAAAATATCATTAAACTATACTTTAAATTAAAGTAAAATATGAAAAAATTCATTTTATAGATATGATATTAAATGTCTCTAGGTCCTTAGGCTAATTGATTTTGAAATGACATGACTATAGAGCACACATTTTTATGAAATATAACCTCATTTTTTTTCATACTATCACTGTCTGATAAATAGAGGATGAGAGAACAAATAGAACAGCATGTATAAAAATGACACGAGATTAAAAAAAATAGATAATCACCTACTCAAAGCCAACAACAAGAATTGTCCACTTATTATCCCTTGTAATTAGCAAATTGGACCTTGCAAGATGAACTGGAGACTGAGCCTGAAAATGAGAAATGGAAAAGAAATCATTATAACTCTGTGGTAGAATTGTAGCCTGGAAATAGGGAGCAGATAACTCAACTAAGGCAAAATCACCAACAAAACCAGCACCAACATTACAAAATATGCATAGAATGATGGAAACATAACTAATTAAAATTCACAAAATAACAACACTAAACACAATGCCGAAGATATGATGCATAAGCCATGCACAACTCCACTTTCCACATTTTGTAAATCAAAGCCGTGTATAAACTGATGACAAGAGTAATTGACTATAATTTCTATCTTTCGAGAACAAGAGAAGATCAATTTCAATCATTCCCAAAAGGGTAAATAGTCCATGCAATCATTCCCAAAAGGGGTTGATAAGACGTACCATTATATTCTTGACTTGGTTCACTTATATATTTGTGGACAAATATTTGTATTCTCTATACGAACAATAACTATTTCATATTGTTTGTACATGGTTATTTAAGAATGATGTGACTTTACTTTATTATATAAAATTCTAAAGTATTCTTAATATCTAAGAAGTTTCAAAACGTAATTGAAAAATACTCCAAAATATAATAAAAGTACTTAAAAGTTAAAAGTGACAAATGGAAAGAGTCACTCTCTAAGCATTTTGTCTTCTATTGTGAATAAAAATTAATTCATAAATAATTCACAACTCCATAAATTTCTCACTATAATGATGATATTGTAAAGAAGAAGAATCATGTGATAATAAAGATGCCCTAGGCCCATGATGCCTCAAAAGAGTCTTCCAATATACTTATAAGCCAAAGTACGACACTTATATTTATTTGTTAAATAGAAGTCCAACCACAATCTTAAAGCACATCACTCCAATTGAAGTCTAGAGTTGAAAGAAGCCAAAAAGTAATCATTGGAGAGCAAATGAAAGTTTACATTGCTCTCAAATATCCAAGCATAAAAGAAAGAAATTAGATAAAATTCTCATATAATGGGAAATGTCTTCACTCCATCAAGTCTACAAATGTCACTAAAGATAACTCGAATTTCACTAATATTCAACAAATTTGCTCAATATATATATTTATTAAAATCTCTATAAAAAAATACTCAAATATGCATAACACAATAGTGAATACATACAAAATATCTCAAAAAAGTTATTAAATAAAATGTCAAATAATAATTCAAGAAAAAAAAATAATCATTATAATTCACCACTTACTTGCATGGGGACATAACCATATAGGTTCTCATTTCTTGGTGAGCATGAATAATATACAATTAATTTATTTTCAAACACATTAGAAAATCACTTAAAAAAGCTCAATGATTGGAGTTTCTAGTAAGAGTTTACTGTGTTGAATTATAAGTTAGAAAAGGCTAACATGGTAGCTGATGAACTAAGTCATGAGATTGAGCATGATGTAATCAATAACCTTCAATATCTACAAAAAGAACATATCAAATAAGACTACTCCCACATTTAATTTTTATTTCATTGATATAATATGTCATTGAATGAAAGATTCAAAAAGATTATGACAGGAGTTTCATAATGTCCAGTGCCACAATAATGTTGATTCTAGAAGATTCTATAAGATTGTAGAATATCCAAGCTAAGCTCAGTAGTATGTTTAGGCCCAAGTTCAATTGATGTTCTATTATTTTTAATGTTTGTTTGTTTTTTATAATATAAGAATATGACATAAGGTAGAATTGTCAAAAGTAAAATATATATATTTATCATAAGGCAGAATTGTCATAAGGCAGAATTTTGATATTTGGGTACAAGAGAACACTCGAATTGTCATAAGTAAAATAAATTGGAGAAGTTTGTATTGAATCAGAGATAGAAATAAGAATTTTCAAATCACCAATGTCCTTGAGACGGAATCCCAGAAATGACTTGTGCCAAACTAACAAATGGCCTCGATACCGTGGATTGGTATTCTCCGGCGAAGGAAAAGGTTTCCAACAAATGCAGCGCTTGTTGTGTCAGTTTAGCTCCAACTCTTCCACAGTTATCGCTGATTGCTCCCGAAAAATAGAGCTTATAAACATGCATTTATAATAGTGCATTTTATGCTAAATTACTCGGAACACGTTCAATTTAATAATTAGGCTAATGCTAGCGAAGAGCTAATACATTTATAAAATTAATGGAGAAACTTACAGGATGCTGCAAATATGGCGAATGATTTCGAAGACGCGATCTTGAACCCGAGCTATTGGAAATGGCCGAACGCGATGAAGAAGAGGCGCAACTCTTTCTAGCGATAGATTATTCAATATAATTAAGTTAAGTATAATATTAAATTTTTCACATAACAATGACACTTCTAGTAAGTGTCATAAAAACTTAATATATTTTCCAAATAATGACGATTTTAGAAAAGTGTCATTAAATGTCTAATTACAAATAGTATAATGACATTTTCTGAAAGCGTCAAGATATAAAGCTTCATTAATTTGCTGTTTTGTTGTAGTGATAGTTTTGCTTGGGAGACAACCCAATAATTTTTTTTTTCTGATGTATGATATAATAAATACCTTAAATCTATCACAAGAATGACTATACACATCCCCAACATTTCTATAAGTATAGTCACGAAATTCAAACCTTACCATGATTATCAATATGTTTACTAAAAGTTAATTCTACTATTTTGAGACATTATTATTCTTGAACTTAGTTATATAGAAAAGCATATTTTTTTATATGTTGTGGATTATTTTTTCTCGAGGGGGAAGTTATTACTTAAGGATGAGAAATAGTTTGTGTGTAGGTTTGTTTGGTTTGTAAACTACCGAATATTCTTGTGTATTTAAGGTACTATTAGACATGTATAAGCATGAAAATGGCAATAATTGAATCAATTTCATAACTCTGGAGTTTTGGTGGATTTTAATGAATAGTCATGAAATAGATAATTTTTGGAGGTGGTTAATGACTTGGTGATATATAGGTCATCGAATAGTTTTAGCATTCATTCTTTTCTAAAACTCTACTTATGCATTCATAATAATATTTATATGTCATGACTTTACCATGTCATCAGCACAAAAATTTTAAATATTATATTCTTTTTGACTGTGATATTAATATGAAGTTGCAACTCTAATTATCTCGTAATAATTAAATAATGTAACCATGATATTAATTTCACATCATAGTAACTAAGTAACTCACTAATGCTATAAGTTAAGGCCACTTCCTATCATTATAGCCCTATCTTGATCAAGGCTTTATATTCTCAAGTTAAAATCATAGTCTTTTCATAGAGCTGTGCCTTTTGAGCTAAAAAAGTTAAAAAGTCAAACTACTTAAGCCAAAATCATGGTAATTATCTAGTGTCTTGACTTTTAGACACATAATATAGGGTATTAAATAAGTATACTTATTTCCCAAGGCCACATCTCTTACTCTTAAGAGAAAGAAAAGCCACAACTTTGATGTATGGGCTAATTGCTAACGTTATGACCATTCATAGTTTTCAAGCCATGTGATATACAAAAAAGATCAAGGCAATAGTCATGGCCATTACTAGTACTATATCCATTTGATATATAAGAAAGATTATTCTTAGTATTATGGTCATTATTAGTGTTATGGTTGTATTTACACTAAATAGACCATTCCTAGTATTGTGGCCATTCTCAGCATCATAGTCACATTATGTATAAGAGAGATCATTCCCAATACCATGGTCATTTTCAGTGTCGTGGCCAAATTATGCATAAGAGATATCATTCGTATAGTGATGATTATTCTCAATATCACAAATTTGTATTGCAAAGATAATAATCCTAAATTACAAACACTTCCTAATGTTGCAACTCCATGTTACAAAAATGATAAGGACGTATTCTAAAACTATGGCCACTTTCCAAAATCATGACCTCGAGCTCAAAAGATGAAGGACAAAGTCATGAATCTTCCAAAAACCATAGATTTCTACTTAGAGAAATATAGAAATCTCAAATTATAAAAGAGAAAAGAGAAAAAAAAATCATCAAGTTCTTCACTTTTTCACACACCAAAACAAAGTTAAAGCACATCAAACAACCCTAGGGGTGAGTTTCATACTTTCTAGAAGATCCACAAGCCAAAATGGGATCCAAGACATAACTTAAACCCTAGAGTTATGGGGCAAGAAACTCAAACCTATCCTTTTTTCTATGTTGGATTCAAGAAAATCAATCAAAATATTATGTGATTAGGGTTTATATCCGAAATTTTTATGAGGGTTATCATTGGAAACTTGAGATTCATAAGATTTCTTCTTTTCTACCTCATTGAATTTCTTCTTATTATCATGCTAAATTGAGCTTGAGGTTGAGGTTTGTGTAATTTGATGTATAGTTTTGTGATTAATAAATATGGTTTATTTATATTGTGGAATAGAAACTGAGGAATATGTTGATTAAATAGAACTTGAATTATGAATTTGATTATTAGTGGGTTTATGCATGTTATCATGGTTGATGGTAATAGGTAAACTATGATGCTCACTCATACATATTATAGGATGAAATTGATAATACTTTTGACTATGATGCATGAGACAAATCAATATGTTAAAACTTGAAATTTAGGTTTGTTAATCACTATGAATATGATGCTCATGAAGATGAAAGCATAATTGATTTTATTTGCCAATTCATTATACATGTCTTAGAAAAATTGGCTCTAGATTACTATAGATATTTTATAGAATGCTTTTCTAAAGGTTTCACCTTTAGTGTGTGAGTTGCATCATTTGTATGGAGGATAGTGATAGGTAATCCATAGGATATGTACAAGTGCAGTATGACTCACAAGGTGGTGACAACAAATTGAGTTATTTCACTCTTATGGTTCCAATTAGAGAAAATTAAAGAAAAGTATATGTTATTATGTGAGTATTATAATTATGAAGCTAAAAGTATAAATACTTATAAACTATATTAGTTCTTAGTATTTATGATACACGAGGTCAAAAATAAGAATATACATACGATATAACTATCAAGGACAATTGATGAGTTACCTAACAGATAAAGACTTGTGAATGACTCTTGAGTATAGATAATAAATTATATCAATGATAAAGTATAGAGTAGACAAATATGAGGAGACCATTATTGTGATGGACTTAATAGTGATAACTGTTAAGTATAATTGACATGCACTTGTTTGAGTTGTGCATCAGATTTAGCTTCTCAATTTAGCCTGACATTGGAAATGAATTTATGTGTGATTATTCAAAATATATATCATGATATTTTGGGTTCCCAATAACAACCCTCAAGAGTACATAGGAATCAAACTATAAACCCACGATACTCATTCATTTGTCGTAAATTTTCCCCTAGGTGGAATCATAATTCATACCCACAATACTCATTCCTATTTGAATATTTCATATTTTGTACTTTATACTAGAATAGCTAGGTATGAAATTTAAGTCAAAATTCATAATTTTTAGGAATATCACAGCTTTGTCTTTTTATCTCTATAATACAAAGTTATGACTCTATGAATGAGTCATAGCTTTGTTATCTTTCTTTCTTTAGATGATCATGGCACTAGGAATAGTTACAAATATGCATTTAGGGCATGTTTGATAAAATTGAAAAAATTAAGTACTAAAAAATAACTACCGAAAAATTAAGGTTGAATTTTATAAGTGTTGAATTTGTATTGAAAAACTATTTGATAAATTAATATTAATTTGAATACTGAATATAAATATATTTACCCTTATTATCATTGTATTACATATTTAAAACTGAATACCGAATATAAATTAATATTAATTGAATACTGAATATAAATTATTGTTTGATAACTATAAATATTGAATGCTGAAAATAATATATTTTATATATTTACCCTTATTATCATTGTATTACATATTATCCAACATAAATAGAATTTCTAATGGATTTTTTTTACTACAATTATTAATTATAAAAAAAATAAAATTTCAAAAAACATATCCATAAATAAATTATAAATCCAAAAAAGAAATAAAAATATTTAAAAAATAACTAATAAAATGTAAACTCTTTAAAACTAGCCAAAATTTTATTATAAAAACAAAAATTAATGAACAACTAGTTGATTTGTTATTTCCTTTTTAAAATTAATCATGAAAGAGGGTTAGGGTTAGGGTTTGTGGTGGCGGTAAAAGGAATATAGAAGATAGATTCACAAACTAAACTGTAGCATGAATGAGAAAACGAAAAAGAAATGAAAAAAAGGATAAAATGGTAATTTTAAAAAAATATGTTGAAAATTTTCAACCTTCAACATTAAGTAGGTCTCTACCTTCTTAAAATTTTCAATGAATTTTCACTTAAATTTTAAATTTTTAGCTCCCAATATTTTTTTATCAAACACACTTAAAATTTCAAACCATTAAAAAATTTAATTTTTAATGGTTTGAAGTTTTTAAGTGCATTATCAAACAACCTCTTAGTCTCTATAACACATGGTTGTGGTTTTAAAAAATGAGCGACAACTTTGGCCTTTCTCTTGCACCAAATTGTCATGGAAATGGGAATAGACATGGTTGTATATTTCATCTCTATAACAATAAGTCATGATGCTAGGAATAATTATGGATTATGTATTTCATCTTTGTGACCTAACGTCATGATGTTGGAAATGAGCCATGGCTTTGACCATCTTTCCAAAGCAAACATTGTGCCCCTAGAAATGGTTAGAATTTGAGTAAATTACTCTTGATAATTCTCTATAGCTAAATGTTTCGGCAATGGAGAACCTCCATTGCTTTTTTTTTAGATTCGGTAGCTTTGTAATAAAAAAAATCATAGTATTGGAGGATGTCATGGCTTTTATCACCAATGGGATACTTGGTTGTTGTGATATAAAATTAATACCATAGCCATAATAAATATTACAAGATAATACTACTACAACTCCAAGAAAGTTTAACAATTGAAAAGAATGTGTTTCACGATAAAATGGTTATGTTAGAGTGGTGGTGGTGTTAGCATATAAAGATTTTCATGACTATTTGTATAAAACTTTAGACCAAGAATATATATTGAAACTACCCAATAAGCTCAACAAGATGTAACAAAGTTGTAACACAAAAAATGATATGAATTTACATGAATTTTCGCTTTCCTCCTCAAAAAATCACCAAGATTCACATTTCATCCAAAAAACACTCAATTTCAATATTATTCATCATATTTCATCAAAAATTATAATTTAGAAAAATTATTCTATTTAAATTTCTTTTATATAAAAATATATCATGAATAAATATTAAAATAACTAGTATTATTTAGTATTTAACATACCAAAAAGTCAGCACAAGTGAACGAATGACATATTTGGTATTTTTATAGATATAAAAAGAACACATTTAAGCTATATTCTTTCTCTCATTGTCAATAGAAAAACAACTAATCATCTTTCCTATTCCTTTTTTATTGCCTCTTTGAACTCCTTAAACTTTGAGAATGTTTTAAATTTTCTTTCATAAATAAAACTCACACGTATCTAAAGAAGACATCAATGAATCTCACTATGCACTGCATCACCTCAAACATATTATAGTGAAAACTTTGTTGATTCATTCGCATTAAACATTGATTCCTTGTATGAATTAGTATGCTTTGTGATACTAACAACCTACCCATCCCATATATATTTTCACATCAAACTTGAGAACCCTTGAGCAATGCCTTCTTTATCATCATAATTAGCTTCAAATAGCCAACATGAATTAGGCACATGTTTCATAGATTTGATGTTTCATTCATTCTTGTCTTGTATGTGTATGTAAACTTTGATAGCATTACAAAAATTGATTCTAATCATTATCTAGCTATTCATTGCTTTTTTAAAATTTTGTGGTTACATTAAACCTTCCTTGAACAAAATGAGATGATGGTCCAATTTGAGCCATTAATAGAAACCTTTTTCTTCATTCCTTAATATAAGAAACATATAAGTGGAAATTTTCTAGAATTATTTCTAATCACCAATACATGGATTTTTTTAATATTCTAATAAGTTATGTGATTTTTTTTCATCACATTTCATATGATTTGAACAACTCGAATCTCTAATTCAATCATTTTTGAAATTGATATATTTTGTTGTTAGCATGAGAGGTTACTCATCCTTCTCTAATGAGAACCATACTCTGCCATTCTAACCATCTTTATAATTCTCTTTTGAATAGGAAGTAGTAGCATTACCTTAAGCATATTATTTTTTAGACCATTAATTAATCTTTCTTCACATGCTATTTCTTTCCAGAGTTATAATATTCACCATCAAACCATTTGTAATTCTTTAAAATGTTTCCTAGATGTTAGTTGTTGCCTCCTTGATAACATTTTATGTTGTCATAATTTTTTTTAGATTTGAATTTGTTGCAATGATTCGAATTATCTTTTCTTTGTTTAGCATATAGTACTTCATCCTCACCCTTCAGTGAGACTCCTTCCAATTGCTTAGTCATAGCTCCTTGAGTGGCTAACATAATTTCAAATTCAATAAGAGATGGATGTGTCATTCATCTGCATACTTCACTAAAAAAGCTTTGATATTCAAGTCTAAATTCATGCATAATCATTCTTTTTATCTTGGCTTCCCCAATAATAGCTTTGGATCTAATTCCAAAATTTTGTGGCATATTGACTTTGACTTCTATAAGTATCATGCAATTTTTTATATCGTGTTGCACCATCAATAAGAATTCATTATAGAGGAGTTTCAACTTTATATCATTTATCTATGAAATGTGTACCAAAGGTGTTCCATGATTTCTTTGGTGCTTTGGTATCCCAAATGTGCTTTAATATTTATTATTTAATTGTTGTTTTAAGACAAACATTGCCTTATCTATTTTAATTTTCTACTTATGGAAAATAGCATTTTCATCTTCAATAGTTGGTTGTGTAACTTCACTACAATTGAAAACCTCCCACAATATTTAATGTGATATGACTGTAAACATGTTACTTGTGTATTATAATTTTAGTTGTTGATCGTCTTCTTCTGCTCAACTACTTGAAGACCACTTTTTTCCTGTAAAATTTCGAAGTACCAAACAAGACTAACAAATTTATAGAGTAAATTACTTTCAACATAGAAACTTTTCACAATAATCTAAATAAATCTTTTTGAAGTGGAAGATCTGTTTAAAAACTACAACCACATAGTATACTTAAAATTTTAAAAATATTACAATATTCCTCTATTACCAATTACTAAAAAAATGAGGAGATATAATATCTACTTTATGATGAAGAAGAAAATCAATCTTTCAAACACATATTCAAGATGAATTATTAAACTTTACATATTTGATGATAATCAACTAATATTTATAGCTTGCAAAATGTAATCTAAACCACACATAACATTAACATTGGTGTTGACATAAGTATTCGACACTCTATGTACAGACTTTTTTTGGTCATTTAGAATATATTTATTGATCTGTTTATATGTATTTAAGTTTTAATTAGATGGATTTTATTAATATATATTTTGAGTAAATTTTATGAATATTAGCAAAATTAAAGTAATTTTTAGTAAAATTAGTAGACTCGATGGAGTAATGACTTGCAGGAGGAAAAAGTGTTGGTGAGTTATATCATTTTCCATGTTACAATTTGGTTACACCTTTCATAATACTACTATTGAGTAGTTGAAGCCTCTAAAATCAGTCGTGGCAATATTTTTTGCCATGACTTTGTGTTCTCGAGAGTATTTCTTTGATCACAATATTTCTAGCCACTATGACTATTCAACACTTTAAATACTAATATTTTGTGGGTGATTTGATATGTATTTACTATTATGTTTGTATATATTTCTGATTTTATGGAAAAAATTACACAAAATGTATTTTTTAAAATAATTTAATGAATATTAGTGAAATCATAGTTATTATGTATATAAATTGATAGACTTGGCGGAGATAATATTTGGAGGAGAGAGAAGTAGTAGAGAGTAATGCCATTTCTCATGCCATGACTCTATTACACCTTCTAGATCTTACTAAATAGTTATAAAATTTTTCTATTGGTTATAACTCAACAAAATCAGTTATGATAATCTTTGTATGTCATAATTTTACTATTAAATTGTCATATTTTTTTCACTATTTAATATAGTCTTAATGGTTATGATATATTTCTGATGACATATCCACATTATCTCTAAAATACATAATTGTTATGATATTATTTTCATATCAAGATAGTTAAGTACCCCATTAGTATAATTAGTCATGATAATTTTTAGAGTCATGATTTATTCAATACATAGCAAAAATACCAAGTTTTTTTAGTAGAGCATTATTTTCTACTATAATATATTGTTTCAGAGAGTATTTACTTTCGTCACAACTTTGTCAATGCCACAACTTTATGCTCCAACAAAAAAATACCAATACCACACTCATCTCTAGTAGCATGACTTTTGTCACATAGAGTAAATGTATCAATCATACATATTTTCAATACCATGATATTTTGCTATAGAGATAATATATCAATCATGATCATTTTCAACACCATAATACTTTGTTTTAGAGAAAGTTTGTCTCATTCATTGTATTTCCAGTACCATAACATAATACTTCATAGAAAAGTTACTTGAGTCATGGTATTTATTGCCACCAATAATTTGATACTCCAAAAAAGATCCAATGAGACTAGAAAGTAACAACTCAAGTTAATATCATGACTTCTAGCTTAGTGTAACACATGAAATCTCTAAAGTATTTAAGTATTAGAAAATTTTGTGAAGAAAGGAAGAGGGGAATTGGATTTTGAGCAAGAGCACTTACAAACCTTATGCAACATGATTCCACTCTCAATTAAGACCAAATCCAAGGTGAATGTGAGCAATATTCAATTGAGTTTGGGTTTTCACATTTAGATTAGTACTTGGGCTAAAATTGAGAATTCTCAATTTCAAGAGATGTCCCTCAAAATTTCTCATAAGAAATCTTCTCTTATATTAGTCTAAATTCATATTTAGGGATGATAAATGTACTTGTGTGATATATATGTAATTTTATAATGTATATGTTTATATATTAATATTTTTGTTTGGATATTGATGGATATGAATATTATATAGAACTGAAATTTATGATTTTCACTATTTTATAGATATATGCATATCGACCATAGTGGATAGTGATAAGTATGTCATGGGACATGCTTATGTAGTATGGTAAGAAAAAGTGACAACCCTTATAATATTAAATTATGAGATCAACTTATGAATAAAAATTCTAGATCAAGACAAATTTAATCATTGCAAGTATGATGCTAATAAAATGAAAAGTATGAATCCAATTATAACCAATCTATTATACATATTCTAGAAGAACTATGCTTGAATGATGTAGTGGTTAAGTATAACTTCTACCTAAGAGTTTCACCATAGTGTGAAAGTCATGCGTCAATCATAATGGATAGTGATAAATAAATTATAAGACACATATAAGATGAGGTGCTTCATATGGTGGTGATAGCCCGATGAAACAATTGCTCTTGTGTGATTCTTATATGTTTGATTCATGGACAAATGTATGCTAATTATCTTGAGTATATTGCTAATAAAAGTGAAAACACAAATGCATTTATTTTTATATCATCTCATATCTTTAAGATATTATAGGTCAAAGATTAAAATTATATATTGAAACAATCATAAAGGTAGTTGAAGCATTACCTTAAAAGAGTAAATGTACAAATGATACATGAAAGAAATAATGTGTAGCTTTGGTGGTGAAAAATCAAGGAGACAACTATAAGAAATTATCCTTCGTAATGATAGTTCAAGGATGGCAATAATATTATTTTCTAAGAAGGTACTAGGATATTTTCACACAAATTTACTATTCTTTTTACACTCAAACACAATATTGACCAAATACTAAGGAAGTCTCATCATGCACATAGATATAAGTCAATTTTGGAGTTTAAGTATTATTCCACAAATCCAAATCTATCTACTCATATTAATCAATTATTAGTTCATTTTGGTTCATCAAATTATGTTACAATTCTTATGAAATTGATATATATACTTATGATTATTTCACTACTAGTATGACTTGTATACCTATGGGACTGCTTTGGGCAAGTGACACTTACCCAATAAGATTTTATGTTCACGTCTATTAATTAAAAGTTATGATACCCTGACAAAGTCACAACAAGTTTTTGGTATCATCGCAAGAAATTATTTATTTGATTGTAATTTGATTAGTTAATTTGAATAGATATAACTATCCTTGAAAAATAATAGTTTTATTTCTAGTTGTTTGGATATATTTATTGATTAGTATTCGTATTGTATATGGTTTCTTTTCTTTGTTTTTTTTTTTTGATTTTGTAACCATTGTGTCTACATGAGCAAATTTTCTATGACTAAATTAACATTGCTTGACCCAAAAATTAAGAGAATAACGAGAATACTATTGATATAGAGAGCTAAGAGAGAACATATGAAAAAGAAATTGATAGCAAGAAAGACCATTGCAATGATAGATATGCTATCTAATAACTCAATTCTCATCATATAATGGGTGATTATTGGTAACCTAATATAGTGAATAGATCTTCTAGTATTTAGATACAACTTGTATAAGTGAATTATTTTGAGTTGAAGTTGAGTTTGATAGTAATGGTGCAACAACATCAGTATGGAAAAAGAATTATACAAGATTTGAATAGTTACATCATGATTTTCTTGGAGTTATGGGAGAAAGTGGAGATAAATAATGGAGTTTTCCTAGATATAATATGACTAACTTTTTTTTATTTTTTTTGAGAGACAAAGCTCGGAGCTGATACTAGTGCTTATCTCAAGTTTTGATTGATAGTTGGGATAAACTTGATCAAGTTTTTCTCACCGAGTTTTTCTAGCCTCAAATCAGCTCTAAAGTCTAAACTTTGGGGAGAGATAAGTCAGTTTTGACATGAAGATCAAGAGATGCTATATGATGCTTGAGATTGATTCAAAGAGATTTTGAGAAGATACCTAAAATATAGATTTGAATTTTAGTTCCAAGCTTATACTTTTTACAATGGACTAAACTACATGATAAGATGCATCATTGATGCAACCTTGGATGGTTCTATTATGAACAAGTCATACGAGAAATTATATTATATATTTGAAGAACTAGCAAAAAATATTTATCAATCTGTATTTTTCAATATGTTTGGAGCCCAAGATGAAAAATGATGAAGTGTTGTAGAAATTATTATTTCATAACAGTGGGAAATAATAAATTTTGATCTCATATATCAAGTATAGAAAGCCAATATTTTATAGAATAATTAGTATATATTCCAACACAAAAACAATGCTCCCACATATTATCATCTAAACATGAGAAATTATGAAAACTTATCCTATGTGAGATATGATAATGTCTATCATAACATCAGCTCATTTCAAAATAATTTTGAAAATAACTCTATTGGCTATCAATTTCAAGAAGCCTCAAATTTAAATTTCAACCATTCGAAGGGAGTATAAAGCTTATCATTTGAAAATAATATATTTGACTTACTCTCTGAGACAATGAAAAAAAATGATCTTCAAACTAGATAGAATGAATTGAAACAGTGCTAAAATACATGAATTGACAATAACAATCATTGAGAATTAACTTGGATAATTAGCACTATCTATGAAGGATAAGAACTTGGCATAAATAGAAATAGAAGTGCATATTTATGATACTAAAAAATAGCAAAGAATTCGATGCCTGACAAATAGAAATGGAAGCTAAAAGAGAATCTAAAATAGAAAAGAAAGTTGTTACTAAAGAATTCAAGACACAACTCAATAACAAAGCACAAGTTGCCATAACATTTTCCAATGTCATGTTATCCACAAAACTCACTGCCCAACTCATGCCCTTAGCCATAACAAATAAAGAAGTGGAGAAGGAGGTAAAGATTTAGATTACCTAAAGCAAATATTTGAGTGATGTGCAAAAGAAAGACTATGCAAATGGTAAATATCTTCCTCTTAATATTTTTTTTTGCACATAATTTTAAAAAGCAATAGATAAACAAATAGTTTGAGAGATTTCTCAATATTTTTCTAAAGTTGGAAATCACTATTCAATTTGTTGAAGTCTTATCATAGATGCCAACTTATATGAAGTTAATGAAGAATAAGATAAGTTCTAAAAGGGAGTAAGAGACATATGGACTAGTTAATATGATCAAGAAGTATAATACTATCATCCAATATAAACTCTTATGAAAGCTAAAAAATATAAAAAGATTTATGATTATGTACATTATAGGGGAGTATACTTTTCGTGAAGCTACTATTTGATTTTGGATCAAGTGTGTACTTGATTTCATTATCCATATTACATGTTTAAGATCTTATTGAAAAGTTATAATATCCTTTCTTGGTCATAAATCTATAAAATTAGTCTTAAAAATCTGTGTATGCTATGAATACTATTTAGCGTTCAAAATACCGAACATTTTTATATATTTTAGTAATTTATGTTGATATATATGTATAGAAATGGAATAATTATATATTGATTTCAGAACTTTGGAGTTTTGACAAATTTTGGAGAATTATCATAAAATCAATACTTTTTTGGAGGTATTTGAATGAAGGTTAAAATAATAAGTCTCATGTAATTTTGGTATCTATTCTTAGCTAAAATTCTATCTAATTTGTTATGACAATCTTTGTATGCTATAACTTTACTAATGCATTAGCACAACCTTCCACTATGCAACATATTTTAGTAGTTGTGATATTATCATTGAATCATAGTCATACTTATCTCATTAAATTAAAATAGTTGTGATATTAATTTTACATCATAGCAACCAAAAATTCCACTAGTGCTAAAAGTTGTTGTCTTGTCATAGTTTTGTGATTTTATATTTAATACGACTCTATAGTCTCAAGTCAAAGGCATAACTTTTTTACAAAGCCATAATATTTGAGCTATAGAAAATTACAAAACCAAAAGTACTCATGTCCAAGCTATGATAATTATTTAGTGTCATGACTTCTAGTAAACAAAATATTATAAAGGGTATTATTTGAGTTTAGTCATTTCCCAATATCATGACTCTTGTCCTCAAAGTAAGACAAAATAGTATCGTGGCATATTTGTGGTATCCTCATAATATGATATATGAGAGAAGTTAAGGCTAGTGTCATTGTCACTCATAACACCACAGACACTTGAAACATAAAATTTTACTACCGATACTATTTTTTACCATCTCAACAATGTCCCATCAAAGTAACACTAGGATACATATGAGAGGCTTTCTTAATGATGTGGTCATTTTTTCAGTATTATGGCCATATAATGATTAAGAGAGACTAATGTCAATGTTACAGCCATTACCCATAATCATGGCCATAATAAGATATAAGAGATCATTGAAAATGCCTTGGCCATTCCTAGCACTATGATCATATATGAAGAACAAGAAAGATGGGTACACAAAGTTAGGGGCACTTCATAGTGACATGACTTTTTCTTACAAATACATTAGGACCAAGTTGTGACTACTGCTCAGTGTCATAACTCTGTGTTATAGAAATATTGTGATATATTTAAGAGTTGTGACTAATTTCTAGAGATGCAACCTCAAACTTAAGTGATGAAGGCCAAAGTTGTAACTTTTTTCTGAAAGTTATGATTTCCTGCTTAAAGTAATATAGAATTGCCCATGTATAAAAGATAAAAAAAAATTCAAATGAGCTCTCCATTTCTTCTTTTTATTCCACTCAACATGAAACACCATGATGTAGCTACCTAGAAGTGTCAAACGGGCCATGTCATGCTCACACGGCTCATTTTTGCTAGGCATGGTCATGCCAAACATGGCATGGTATAATTCTCGTGTCACGAGGCATGACACTAGATTCATCAGGCCGGCCAAACATGGCAAGGTGGCATGGTCGAGTGCATGGTGGTATGGCCGAGTGCTCAGCCATGTTGAACCATGCCAAACATGTGTTCGTACCTGTGGAACCCATTGCATGAAAATGCAATGGGTAGCTTGCTTACGTGACTGACCAATTATAATCGGTCATAAGCAACATTGCTTTACAAAGTGGGACTGTGACACTAGACCAAGCACACAGGTCATGCCTAGCCCGACATGAATCACGGCTCATACCAGCCCAAAACAGCACTAACTATGTCATGGGGCATCATGGCTCAACATAAGGCATGGTTCTAGACTGTGCCATGGGCGATGCTCAAACTGCCTAGCTCATTTGACACTTATAAGGCTACCAAACCTTAGGGGTAATTTTTACACACTCTTGAAGCTCCACAAGAAAGTAAGAGATGTAAAAGTTAATACTAATCCCAATAGTTGGGGGCAAAACTCTCAACCCTCCCCCCCATTTTAGAGTAGATTTAGGAATTTCTTTCAAAATAGTATGTGATCTAAAATTATAATTTGGTTTATGTGATGTGATAATAATTTTACCTTAATAGCTATATTTTGATTTATGTTGTATTTATATAATTCAATAGTTGGGTGATTAAATAAAACTTGAACTAGGCTTTTAACTATTAGTAGCTTTGTGTTTGATTGTCATGATGGATAATGATAGGTAAATCACAAGGCTCACTCACACATATGGTATGAAGGAAGTGATAGCCCTTCTAACTATGATGTACGAGATAAAATTATATGTCAAAACATAAAATTTGGGTATGTTAATTATTATGAGTATGATGATTTTGAAGCAGAAAGTGTGAATAATTTACATGTCAAAATATTGTATACATCTTTAAAAAACTAGGTTTTGATTAGGATTAATATTATATAGAATGTTCTCCTAAGAGTTTTCACCTTTTATTTGGAAGTCACATCATCACGACAAGGATTATAATAAGCAATCCTTGAGGCATGTATAAGTATATTATGACTCATAATATGGTGATAACCATTATGAGTTTCTTTCACTCATATGGTTCTCATTAGTAAAACTTAAGAGAAACATAAATTAATTGCATGAGTATGATACTTATGAAGCTAAAAGTACAAATACTTATAAACCATATCAATTCTTGGTCTTTATGAAACCTGAGACTAGAGAATAAAAGTGTACATACAAAGTAAATATCAAGAGTAATTTATGAGTCACCTAAAAGGTATGAGATTATGAATGACTCTCGAGTTGAGATGATTTGTTATCTTAGTGGTGACATACTGAGTGTATAGCTATGAAGAGGCCACTATTGGGATGGATTTAATAGTGATAACCACCTTTTATGTCATTAGGGTAAGAAGTCATTACACAATAACCCAACCTTTATTCTATATTCAAATATAATATAATTTGAACTAATTTGAATATACATCACTTAAATTAACTAATGGATCTAAGGTTGATTCTACTATTCAAAATATATATTTTATTAAAATTAAGTTGTCTCACTATTGAATAGCTATACTAATGATATAATCTATATGAGATCAATGTTTTGATGAAAGTCCTCTTTACTACTGGTAAGACTCACATACTTGTAGATTTATATTGTTAAGGTATTCTTGCCAATAAGTCTTTATGAAACTACCTAATTAATAAAATTAGCAATATAACAATGTCACAATAAGTTTTTGGTACCATTGTTAGTGATTATTTAGTTTGGATAGTCGATGTTAGTTGGGATAATTATTCTTATAAAAGAATAATTACTTTTTAGAAATTTAAGTAGCATTGAGTTTGATAAATCTTCTTGACTCTAAATTCTAATTCTTAACTTATTTGAAAATTAGATAGCTATATTTTGGTGTATTACGTGTATCCTTTTCCTTATTTTTTTTTCTTTTAAGTACCATTTTATCAGTTGAAGCTCTTGGACTGAGCTAGCCCATCTAAACCTAGAAATTAAAAGAAGTAGAAAAAAAATTATCAAATAAATAGCTAATAAAGAGCCTATGGAGAGCACTGGAAGTAATAGAGAGCCTCAAGATAGTAGTTGATGATGAAAAATATCGAGGGTCAAATTGGAAAATTGGTATTATCAATGCATGGAAAATAAATAAATGAACTATCAAGATATACTAAAATAAATCTAAAAAATTACTCCTTTGTATTACTTAGTAGTTGGAAAGATAAAAAAAGGCATTGTACTACACAAGATAATTTTGGACCTTTTGGGCTAATAGCATTGTGACTTTCCCAAAATTCATGGTTATGACTAAATTTGTTAAGAAGCCATGGCTCCTATTGAAAAGAGATCCTAGTATGGAGGATCTAATCTCATGGCACCTAACAAATATGTGACTCTAGAGGATGAACTATTTTGAAGTTATGAATATGAGAAAAAAGAGGAAGAAGACTATTATGAGGTCAAGACATTCTTTTAAGTTGCAACCTCTAAATAATAATATGCTGATAACTTTAAAGAAGATGAAAGAATAATTTTGAAATACATGGCTAAGATAAAAACCATTGAGGATAGAATCAAAGACAAAGCCATGACTATGCACAGTGCAATGACTTTGGCAGTATATATAAAAAATGTTCAAGGAAAGATTAAAGTCAAAGCTATGGATACAATATCACGACTTTAGTATTATAAAATGAAAATGGCTAAGGAAAGCTCCACAAAAAAGTCATGACTATGCAAAATACTACTATTTTAGTTTTTGAAAAAGCTTAAAGACAACGTCATTGCTATGGAGAGTATCAAGACTTTAGTATTATGAAATAAAAATCAATAATGAAAGCTTCAAGTCAAAATTGTAACTGTGCAAAGTATTATTACTATGGTGATATAGAATTAATTAGTCTATCGGAAACTTAAATAAAAACCCACAACTATGCAAAGTGTGTCTTGACTTTGGAGTTAGAGAGTTAAAATGGAAAAGAAAAACTTAAACACAAACCTGTAGCTATACTCACTGCCATGATTTTGGGGATCTAGGAAGAAAAGAGCAAAAAAAAATTAAAAAGTAAATTCATAGTTGTACTCAGTGCCATGACTTTGGAAATCCATGAATAAAAGGGACAAGCCATCATAAAAAAATAATGCAAGGTATTTACTAAAGTCATGATATTCATTGAAGAAAAGACCCAAGAAATAAGTATAGTTGAAGAAAGACTAAAAAAACAAAAAAAAATAGAAGTAAAATAGCATATTGAGAAGCTAGCAATGATAGTAGAGAACTTTGATGAAGAAAGAGATTTTATTGCTCTAGAAATACACTAAATATAGTACTATTTGGGCAGCAACCCAAGGATTTTTTTTGCATGTATAATGTAATAAATACAAAGACCTATGAGAATAGTCATGGAACTCAAACACTACCATGATTATCAACATGTCCACTTGAAGTTGTTCTACTATTTTGATTCCCTATGATACTCAAAGCAAGTCATAGAGAAAAAAAATATTTTTCATAGAAATGTTGAAAATTTTTTTAATGGAGGAGAAAGTTATTTCTTGGAGAGGATAAATCATTTTAGTGTGTGATTTTGTTTGGTGTTTAAATTATTAACTTTTTTTTTTGTATTTTGGTGATTTGTGATGATGTGTAGGATGGAAATGAGAAAATTATTGATTAATTTCATGACTTTGGAATTTAGACAAATTTTGATGAATATTCAAGAAATTGATATGCTTTTATAGGTGTTTGGCTAAAGAATAAAATTTGGAGTCTCAAATAGATTTGGCATACTTTCTTGGTCGAAACATTATTTAATTAGTCATAAAAGACTTTGTATGTCATGATCCTGCCTACTTGTTAGCATAATCATTCAACTGTATAATATATTTTTTATTGATGGGATATTATCATGAAGTCACAATAGTACTTATCTTATAAAATTTAAATGGCTATGATATAAATTTTGTCAGAGGAACCAAGCATCTCACAAGTGCTAAAAGTTACAATCATATCATAGTGTCATGACTTTTATCTTTGATATGGCTCAACAGTCTCAAATCAAAGCTACAATTTTTTTACAAAGCTATGCCTTTTGAGTAGAAGTATCAAATGGGCCGTGTTGACATTTTTTTCTCGACATGGTCGTGCCATGCATGGAATAGTGTGAGATCCACCAGCCCAACACGACATGGTAGGCATGGCAAAGTGCACAGCTTTGTCTACTATGCCGAACGGAAAAAAATCTGCTTCATGGCCAAATTATTTTTTAAAAATGAACCACCCTATGATGGGGTGGTCGAATTTTTTTAAAATTAAATAACACCACCTTGGTGACTGCCCAATGTGGATCCTGTCGTGCGGTCACCCGGGCAAATTTACCATGTCATTGGGCTAGGCACATGGGTCATGCTTGGCTTGGCATGAAGCACATAAAATGCCGGCCTAGAATGGCACAAACTGTGCCCAAAGAATCCGCCCAACCCAACCCGAGGTGTGATTCTATATCATGTCATACTGGGCCAGACACTCTTAAACCGAGATGGGCCATGGGTCATACCTACGCTACCCAACCCATTTGACACCTCTACTTTTGAGCTATAGAAAATTATTCAACTTTAGTCATTCCCTAAGGATATGATTCTTGTCCTCAAAGGAAGGAAAAATTGTGACTTCTTTGTTCGGGCTAATTGCTAATATCGTGACCACTCACAATGTTGTGGTTACATGAAAGAATAATTTTTGTACCTTAGACATTTCTCAACATCATGGCCATAAAATATAGATGAGAGGCCTTCATAGTGTCGTGAACATTTCCCAGCATCATGACCATTATAAATAATCAAGAGAAAACAATACCAATGTTGCAACCATGTATGAAGAATAAAAAAAATGGGTTCACAAAGCTATAGCCACTTCATAGTACCGAAACTTTGATTTATAGATACATTAAGCACAAGTTGCAGTCATTAATCAATAATACAACTTTGTGTTACAGAAAGATTAGGATACATTCTTGAATCACAACCAATTTCTAAAGTCATGACTGCAAGTATAAGAGATAAAGGTCGGGGTTATGGCTTTCTTTTGAAACATGTGACTTCCTACTTAAAATAATATAGAATCATCGAAGTATAAAAAAAAATTCCAAAGGAGCTTTCCTTTTCTTCTTCTTTCTCCAAGCAACAAGCAAAGCCATGATGTAGCAAGCAAGGGACAAATGACTTAATGCTAATCCCTAGAGTTGAGTGGCATAGATCTCAAATCCTTCCTCTCTAGGATATATTCGGTAATTTCTATTCAAAAATAGCATGTGGTATAGGGTTTGTGTTACTTGCTTTATATATTATGATACTTGTTTAAAATTAATAGATGTTTTTGATTTATGTTGTGTTATGAATATTGATAGATGAGTAACTAAATTAAACTTGAACTAGGGTTTTTGACTATTGGTAGGTTTATGTGAGATTCTTGTGGTATTTGGTAATAGGTAAACCATGAGCTTTACTTAACCATATGGTAGGAAAAATGTGATAGCCCTTCTAACTATGATATGTGCAAGATAAACTTATATATTAAAACCTAAAATTTAAAGATATTAATCATTGTGAGTATGATACTTGTGAAGTTGAAAGTATGAATATTTTTACATGCTAATCAATTATACACATTTTAGAAAAACTAATTCTTGATTGGGATGAAAGTTATATAGGGGGTTCTCCTAAGGGTTTTACCTTTAATGTGGGAGTCACATCATTAGCAAGGAGTATGATGATAGGCAATCATTGGGACATACATGAGTATATTGTGACTCATAAGATAGTGATAACTCATGTGAGTTTCTTTCACTCATATATTTCTCACCCATGAACTTGAGAAAAGCCTATGTTAATTATCTAGGTATGGGTTTTATGAAGTTAAAAGTTCAAATGCTTAAATATGTCAATTCTTGGTCTTTATGATATTTGAGGTAGGAGAATAAAAGTTTATATATGAAGTAACCAACAATGGAAATTAATGAGTAGCCTAAAAGGTATATAATTGTGAATAACTCTCGAGTAAATATGGTTTGTTATCTCAATGGTAATTTATCGAGTGGACAAATATGAGGAGACAAACATTACATAAATTAAATGAATAAACCCATAGATTTAAAATTGATTTCCCAAGTGGACAAATATGAGGAGAAAAACATAATATAAATTAAATGAATAAACCCATAGATCTAAAATTGATTTCACAATATGAATATCTATTTTATAAGTTCTCTCACTTTTGAATAATCAAATTATCAATACAATTCTTGTGGGACCGATATATAGTTAAAAGTCCTCTTTACTACTTGTATGATTCATTCATTTGTGTATCTTTGTTGATTATATACTATCACCAATGAACTTTTGAGACATTATATATAATGAATAAAATTAGATAACATAATAAAATTGTAATATCTAATATCAAATTATCATAATATTTTCATTGTTCAATATATCTTCATGGTTATGATGTTTTATTAGAGGCATAGATGAGTTATCTTTAAAATACATATTGGCCATGACTTTATTTTCACATCATAGCAGCCGAATACCCTAATAGTATAATTAGTCATGAAAATTTTAATAGTTAAGACTTATTCAGTATAGAGTCAAAATAAGTATTTTGAGTTGTGACATTATTATCCACAATATTTTGTGGTTACTATATTTCTAATATATGATTTTATATTACAGAGAGTAAATGTATTAATCACTATTAGAGTAAATGGTGCACAAGTCGTGCATTCACGACCACATTATTGATTAACCTAATAGGTCTGATGGCATGCATTCCTAAACTAGACATGTTGGGTCATATCGTGTCAGGTAGGGTCATGTAAAGCATGGACAACACTAGCACGACACTACCACTAACTAGGACACCATGGCCAAGCTAATGCCTAGTGGCAGTGGGAGTGCTAGAGCCTAATCCATAAAACAAAATTAAATATCAAAATTAAATTGGGTTGTGCCTAGTGGCTAGTGCTGATTTTTTATGTAAAATTATTTTTTTAAAATATAAAATCAAAATTAAACTAGACCACATAATAATGTAAATTAAAATGAATACAACTCATAAGATTATACTCAATAAATAAATAAATAAATAAATTTATATATATCTCATTTTTGAACATCATGACATCATATGACAAATAACAATAAATTGAAAAAATTTTAAAGAAAAATAAATGAGTACATTATCAAAATAATAACTCATTACATGTGAGTACTAAAAGTGACTAAGTCTAATATCCTTATCCAACAATTAGTATGTGTTAGTAGTATAGTGCGGATCATTATATCTAATTCTAAAACTAATGCTAGCCTAATTGTCCTCGATGTTGGCATATGAGTCATCATCTACCAACAACTTTTATACTTTATCTTGAATACATATTTTGAATATTCCTAGTCCTTTAATCATGTAAGTGCTTCTATAATATCTAATTATAGTCTTGATCTGGTAGCTGAAATAATATTAATAGTCATATAAAAAGTAGTTTCTGATGTCATGCTAGACACTAAAGGGATCAGTAGATCATATATCATTTTAGATAGCATGTGATATGTAAATCCATATGATTTTTATCAACTTAATATATCAAGATTTTTATTATCATCATGTAATAGAATAGAATAATAATTGGTATAAGTACTAAAAAAATTCACTCTTATTTAATGAATCATCGTGTCAATTGTCCCTTACTAAATAAATCAAAAAGGCATTATCTTTAATTATAGTATCCATGTCCATACATAGAGCCTCGCTATAACTATCATAATTAGTGTTGCAATATGTAAATATATTAGCCAATTTTTTATAAATTCATCCATCTGATTTTTCTACTTGATTCATGTAGGTGGGTATATATTTTAATATATTTTTGACCTCTTTCACCTAAACCCTAAGATCTATAAAGGCAGCTCACAATAAAGAGATAGAATGGATAACCAGTATTTCAAATATTGGTTTGTATCTCAATAACCATTGGACTAAAATTAAAGTATTTCTTATGCATGTTAAACATACTACTAATATTGTGTATGCACCAAGTGTAATGCATGTTAAACATACTACTAATATTATATATGCACCAAGTATAATGCATGTTGTAAGAGTATACACAGATGAATACATATTCATCTTATCATAACAAATCTTCATAAATATTCAAAATAAAATTTGACTCCTAGTTTTAATCATCAATTATAAATTTCCCACTTTTATTATTAATATAATCAAATATCATATGTTGATAGTCAATATAAGACTCCAATATCATGTAGGTAATTCTAATAGTATGTTACATTGACTTGGATTTTTTTTATGCTCACTACCAAATATAGAGTGTGTAACTCATGTTGTCTACTAGGTATCCTAAAGTATTTTAGTAAATTTCTTATATTTTATAATATAGGAAAAATAACTTTTATTCTCACTTATACTAATATTTTAATTATATGAAACATACACCAAATATGAAAATATAATCTAATAGCCTATCTATAATGGTTATGACAAATATGTTAATGATGATACTATTATTTGAAACATTATCTAATCTAATAGTAAAGATATTACTTTGAATGTTATATTTCCTAAAGATTCTTATCAGATACTCATATATATGAAACTATAATGAAGAGGGAGGATCTCAAAAAATCCTAAAATTAATTTATTTAGTTTTCACTTATAATTGATATAGTGGATGGTAAGGTATGTAAATGATATCTCATTATGACTAGTCCAGATGTTAGATGTCATAAATATAGTTTCACTATATTTTCTAAGTTCATTAATTATTAATTATTTTTTAATTTAAAATATTTTATGTCATTCCTACTAGTAGACCTAAAAATTATATGATAAGCAGGTTGTAAGTAGGTGTGTATAATATTGACTATTCAAGGATCCTCTGGAATTTTAATTGAAAGATTTATGATAATAATCAAATTTTCAATGTCTACTCTCCAAAACTCATTGTGATAAATGAAAGGGGTCACTTGAAGTTATGTTGTACCTTTTTTATGTTGCCAAATTTTATATGTTAGGTGATATCCCAAATACTCATTAATGAGAATATCTCATCAATGGATATCAACAAGTACATAGGTTGTGAAGTAGTAAAGTAGACTTTCATCTAGATATTGATCTTACATAGATTATGTCAGTAGTTCGGTTATTCAACAATGAGACAACATATTTTTAGTAAAATATATATTTACATTGTTAGGTATTCTTAAGTCCATAGTTTATTCATTTAATATATATGATCATTTTTAAATTACTAGTCTTATATTAGGTTAGATGTAGAATGAACATTAAGATATTGTCTAATGACTCCTTGTCCTAATGGCATCCAAGGTAGTTATTTTCATTGAGCTCATCTCAATGGTTGTCCAATCATAGATATCCCTTTAGTACATCACCACCAAATAATAATTCATCTCTACTCTAGAGTTATTCACAACCTTATACTATTTAAACAATTTTATCAACTGCCCATGATAGTTGCTTCATATGAACACTCTTATTCTTCAACATCAAATATGGTTGATAAGCATTTGTGTTTTTGGCTTCTTAAGTGTCATACTTTCATAATTAATATATACTTTTTTTAAGTTTCACTAGTGTGAACCATACAAGTAAAATAAACTCACGAGGCTATCACCACCTTGCGAGTTACAAAATACTCATTCGGGTCCCGAGGGCTACTTTTCATCATCCTCCTTGGTGATGATGTGACTCGCACACTAAAGGTGAATTCCTTGAAAGAATATCCTTTATAACATCCATCCAAATTAAGAACTAGTTCTCTTTAATACATATATACTAAACTGGCTTGTAAAAATATTTATACTTTTTGATTCATAAGTATCATACTCTCAATGATTAACATACCCAAATTTTGGGTTTTAGCATATAATTTTATATAGTGCATCACAATCAGAAGAACTATTACTTCCTTCCTACCATATGCATGATTGAGCATCTTTGTTTACATATCACTATTCATCATGATAATCTCACACAAACCTACTAATAGTTGAAACTCTAATTCAAAAACTATTTAATCATCATTCATAAATATCCATAATATAAAATAAATCAAGCATGTTTATTTATTAATTGAAAACCAAAGTCATATTAAATCTCTCAATTTATACAAACCCTAGACTCGTGTTATATTTGTACAAATTCTCTAGTCCACCCTGGAGAAGGGGGGTTTGAAATCCATGCCTCCAAACTCTAGAGATTGGCATTAATATCGTATCCCATGCTTGCTCATAAAAAGTGTGAAATTTACCCTTAGAGTTTGGTAGTTGTCATGCATTTGCTTGTTGCATGAGAGAGAAGAAGAAAAAACTAAGATTTTTTGGAATTTCTCTATCTTACACATTTATACTCGGTCAACTTTGTATCACTCTAAGTATGAAGTAATGGCTTTTAGAAAAAGTTTATAACTTTGCCCTTCATCTTTTCAACTTCAAGTTGTGACTCTAAAAAATAGCCGTGACTTTGATCTCTATTTTAATCTTTATATAACACAAAGTTATGGCACTAGCAATGATCACTATTTTAGCCTAATGTATCTATAACACAAAATCATATTACTATGAAGTGGTTATAGTTTCATGCTTTTATCATCCTGCATCGATAAAGGGCCATAGTTTTGGGACATGGCTGCGACATGGTGAATGGCTTTTCATTGTGTTATATAGTCATGATGTTATGTAGAAACTATAGTATTAGTCTTTCTTGAGTTTAATGTGGCCATGGTGCTGAAAAATATCTAAGGCACTAAGAATGTCTCTCATGTATTGGTTGTAGCCATGGTGCTCGAAAATAATCATTACAAACAATTTTCTCTCAAGTATCCATGATATTATGGGTGGTCGTGGTACTGGTCTTATCTTTACTTATATATCATATTGTTATGGTGTCATGACGATGCTATAATACTATAAATTTGCTCGATCATACAAGTTGTAACTATCACTTTCTTTGATGATAAGAGTTGTGGCCTTATAAATGGTAATACTTGAGTAATATTCTTTCAACTTTTAGTAACTCAAAAGTCACAACTTTGAATAATTGTCATAGCTTTGGCATAAGTAGTTATAACTTTATAGTTTTCTATAACTCAAAGGTTATGACTTTATAAAAAGTCCTTAGTTTTAACTTGAGAATATCAAACCATATTAAAGTTAAAGTCATGGCACTTGGACTTTAGCCATGACCTCAAGCACCAGCAGGGTACTTGGTTGCTGTGACTAAGGTCTCAACCATTTAAATTTCTTGAGATAAGGATGGTTGTAACTCAATGATAATCTCATAGCTACTGAGAATTTGTCACATAGCATAAAAATTATGTTAGATGGGGGTATGGTCTGGTCATTGTGTATAGGTATTGCCCCAAAAAATTAGGTAGAGTTGTGGCCATGATAATTTGCAATATTTTACCCCACTATTAAATACCTCCAAAAGCTTGTTGATTTCATGATTATTCATCAAAACTTACCAAAATACCAAAGTTATAAAATCAAGCCATAATATCTCTATTTTTCATCCCTATGTAGTATTATAAACTTCCAAAATATAAAAGAATATTTGATAATTTGAACATCAAATAAACTCTAATACTAAAATAATTTCTAATCCCCAAATAATAACTTCCTCCTCAGTGATAAAATGTCTTCATCATCACTATGAATTACTACAACTAGGTTTGAATGTAGTAGGATCTAAATATAATGGAGCAACTTCAAGCCGACATATTGATAGTCACAGTAAGGTTTGAGTTACATGACTATAATTATTGGTCATTGGATGTGTATATATGTTTATGTGGTAGATATATGTGCTTATTACATCACACATATAAAAAAAATCTTAGATTATCTTCAATGTAGAACTATGTTATATATTCATAGCTAGACAATAAAAATATTTCTTTTCTCAGTATACTATTTTATCTCCTTGTTAACTTCTTCCTTCACTTTTCATTCGACTATACTTGTTTCTTCGGTCATTTTTCTCTTTGGATATCATGACTTTGGTGAATGTCGTTGATCCTTCTTTTCTATTGTTATTTCTTTAAGCTTCTAATGGACTAATTCAAAATGTATCCCCAAAGTCTTGATGCTAGGCATATTCATGCCATTGTCTTCATGCTTTCCTTGGCTATTTTAATTCTATAACACCAAAGTCATGATACTGTACGCATCCACAACTTTGTCTTTGGTTGGTTCTTTCACTATGTTTGTTTTAGCTATATAATATTTTACCTATTTTCTTTTCACCTTAAATTTTCTTCCACTCCTTGACTTCACGATGATTATCCCATAAGGTGTAATAGATATTATTTCAAACAGACCATTTCATCATGATTTTAACTTTCCTAAGAACAACTTCAACCGTGAATTGAAAACTAATACATTTTTTCTGACTTTGCAAATTTTTGTCATGCTATTGTTTTGTTTGGTCTTTAAAAATGTATAAAGTATTGTATGCTTTTTATGTCAGCTCTTCTATTTTTCATTTATAGAACACTTCTTTCCTTTGCATTCTTTAAATCATAATTTAATGTTTTGATAGTTTATCATGCTTTATGTTCAAGTTTAACATGAAAATGGCAAGCCTTCCTAAAAATGAGTCGAAATGGAGACATTCTCAATGGTGTATTGAAAGTCATTCTTTATGCCCATTTTGCCTCCTCCAAACATTCAGACTAATCCTTCTTGGACGGATTGATTATTTTCTAGAAAATTTTTTTTATCACCCTATGCATGATTTTTGCTTGCCCATTTATTAGTGGATGATATGTGAGCCCCTTTTTATGTTTAGTTTTATACATGTCCAAATATACTTCAAACAATATATTGCATAAATAACTCCCACAATCACTTATGATACATAGTGGTGTTCCAAATTAGGTGAAAATATTTTTGGGTAAGAACTCCAAAACTATCTTTGCATCATTTTTCAATAATGCTACTACTTCCTCCCATATCGATACATAATTGGCTGAAAATATAATATATTATTTTCCATAAGATATCAAAAAAGGACTCATAAAGTCTATTCCCTATACATCAAAAATTTTTACTTCTAAATACCATTTAGTGGTATCTCATGTCATCTAGATATAATACTCCATCATTGGCATTTATCATAGCCTTGTGTCATGCTTTGAAAATCATAAAATAATGTTGGTCAATATAAAGTAGATTACATTATTTTTTGAGCCATTTTAATTCTCACAAAGTGTTGTCCATATGGTAATGAATGGCATTTGAGAGTAATTACTTGTTGCTCACTCCTGGGAACACTTCTCCTTATAATCTGATCAATAGATCTTTCAAACAATGATAGGTCATTCTATAGATAATGTTTTACATCATAAAGGTAAGACATCACAAGCTAAATATTTAGAAAAATCAGCATACTATAGAAGTAGAGTCTCTACTATCAAAATTTGCTCATCCGAGAAATTTTCTGAAATTTCAATCTTTTTTATGTTGTCATCTCCAAATTCCAATCATGATAAATGGTTGGTTATTATGTTGTCACTTCTTTTCTTATCTCTAATTTCAAGATTGAATTCTTATAGAAACATTATTCACCTTATTAGTTTGGGTTTAGCCTCTTATTTTATCAAGTATTGCACTACTACATGATCCATGTCGATAAACAACCTTTTCCCCAAGGATGTATGGGTAGAATTTCTTTTTATATAATTAACTTCATTTAATGTGCAACTTGCATAAGATATTGCTCTAAAAATGTTATCCTAATTATGTCCCAATATAGCACCCAAGGCATATGTATTTGCATCACACATAATGAAAATAGTTTTGAACATCATGAAATCATTATGATTGGACTTTCAACTAGTTTTATCTTTAGTTATTAAAGTGCATCAACATATTTTTGATCAAAGTTAAAAGCTACATCTTTCTCCAATAATTGTACAATGGTTTAGCTATTTTTTTTATGAAAAGTTGTGGATGAATCTCTTGTAAAGCCCCGCATGTCTAAGAAAGCTCCTCACCCCTTTTACAATAGTAAGGTGGGAAAATTTTTTGATAATGGACACTTTTGCATTATCGACTTCTAATCATTTAGCTGACACAGAATGCTTCGATACTATCTACTCGTTAACCATAAAATGATATTTTTCCCAATTTAAGGCAATTCTTTTTCATATATTTGTTTAACACAACTTTCTAAATTATGTAAGCAATCTTCAAAGAATTTTTATAAATTTAAATATCATCCATAAATATTCATATAATCTTTTCATTAAGATTAGCAAAGATTACATTATGGATCTATGAAACATAGTAGATGCATTACACGATTCAAAATAACATTCTTCTAAAAGCAAATAACTCATATAGGTAAGAAAATATTGTCTTTTCTTGGACTGCATGATCAATCATGATTTGATTATGCCATGAATAATCATCTAAAAAATAATACTAAGAAAGGAATAAGATCATATTCAATATTTGATCCATGAATAGGACAGGTTTATGATATTTCCTTGTTCCTTTGTTCAATTTTTGATAACCAATGCATATATCTCCTTCTAATTGTTGCTCGCATGAAAATTTCTTCACCATTAGCTATTTTTATCACAATCACTGATCATGTCTTCAACAAAAGATGAATGGGGAACACCCTTAGGCTATTTGATATCACATAGATAATACTTGTGTTTAACCATTTAACAAATCTTATTTTTTACAATATTTTAATAATTGGATTTAGTCATCACAAGGGTTCAATCATCGGCCTCACATCTTTCTGCATAAGGATCTTGTGCATGCATGTCAATAGACTGATCTCCTTAATATCATCGAATGACCATGTAGAATAACTTGATATTTTTTATGAGATTCACAACTTAAGTCCCTTGAGAATTGACTTCTTCATCATCACTTTCAACTTATAACATTAAACATGTTCAGCCTTGGATACCATAAATCTGCATTCTTTTTTTTTTTTTGAGTCTTATCGATTTTGGTTGATTTTTATGACATTACATAGATAGACTTCAACTAGCATCCTTCCATTATTAGTGTGCCAATGATTTTGATGTCTTAATATCCTTTGACATCATGTGGACTGAACAAGGCATAATGGCATAATGAAATTAATTGTGCCACTAACACCAAATGTTTCTTCAAGCTTATTTCATGATAAACATCTTATTTTAGTATCTTATTAGTACATATATGAGGTATGTGTTGCCAAAATGAGCTATAGGCAACTTCGAGTTATTAGTGGTTACCACCACATGGCTCCCCTTGCACTCAAAATCTTTCAACTTATTAGGATCGCCAATCATATGGTTCAAGTAGGTATTATCCATGATCCATTCTTTCTCATCATCAATTTTTCTAGAAGATATTATTATAAGAGCCAATACTTCTTCAATGGCGAATGAAGCTTCAACATCCTACTCATCATTACTTTGGCTCTTCTTCTTAGATGTCATTGCATTGCTCACAGTATCCTTTTAATTTGACCAATTGTTTTTGGCCACGTGACCCTCCTTTCCATAGTTATGATAATTTACATCGATTCTCTTCTTAGATTGATTACTTCTACTATCACTCTTTTAAAATCCCCTAATTGCGAGCTCCCATGATGACTACTTCATCTATCGTATACTCCCCTTGAGTGATTCCTAACATTTTCTTTGGAGTTTCTATTGTGGTTTCTATTGAAGAGTGCTTCGTCTTCTCATTTAAATGAGACACCAACCATTTGCTTGATGACCAGCAAACAAATTTTCAACTTCAACAAGTGATAGATGGGTAGGACAGCCTTGTATTATAGTGAGAAAGCCTTTGAATTGAAGCCTTAAACCATGGATGGTGATTCTTTTCATCCTGGAATCTATAATTTTAGCATCTTGATCAAGTTTAGTGATCTCATGGCACAAAGTTTTCACCTTGTAAAAATATTGCAAAATTGTCACATCTTGATGCATAATTGAGCGTAGCTCATTCTGGAGAATTTGTAATCATGAATCATTCTTTTAATAGAAGAGTGAAGTGAGTATATCTCATGCCATTTTCTTTGTTTGGGTATCCCAATTGCACTATAATAGTTCTTCTTCAATTGTGGTCTTCAATGTAAACATCATCTTGCTCTCCTTAATCTTCCACTTGTGCAAAGTCTCATTTGTGTCTTTTGTTGATGATTGTGTAGCTTCACTACCATGAAAACCTCCAAAAGATCTTGTCCTTGCGAGTAGAACACCATACACATCACTCATGTCGTAGTTTTGATTGTTGAGCTTCTTGATTCATTCGATGACCTGAAGGTCACCAATTTTGTTGGCAGTACCTCAATAATACCAAACAAGTCTCATCAATTAGACTGGTAGAATCTCGGACTACTCATGACACAAAGAAGCTTACTTACTAACAATTTATTGAAATATTTTTTGATGTAGAAGATCAATCTAAAATGCAATTGCATATCATAATTTGAATAACTAGAAACTTTACAATCTTAGTAATCCTTGATGAACCTGCTCTAATACCAAGTTGTAGAACACAACACTCTTGAGCATACAACAAAAACTATTGTTATTATTACAGCAATAGTTATTACAAAATATTCACCACACAACTAGAACTCACACTCACACAATTTTCTTATACAAAATACTATTATTACACTTGGACTTATTCTCCTCGCTTGATTATTTCTAAGATTTGCATGGGGGGTATGTATAGTTAAAAAAAATAATTACAACTGCATAATCACACAAATAAACAACACACTAATCAAGACCACTTGTCAAAATATCTTTAGAGTAGAAATTTATAAAATATTTTGGTCTTGAACTTATCTTATCAAGAAGCATCTAGTTATTTTAATTAATTAAGGACTAGTTGGTGTTGCATTTTCACAAAGCACTATATAATGCACACTATATTGTAATGTGCACAAACACATACTTCTCATAATTGAATATTCTCATGTGCATGCGCGCGCGCACACACACACACTATTTTTGGCCAATCTCACAGAACATGAATTACACAAACAACCACAAGAACACTAATTCTTTTCTTAGGAAACCCTAAAATATTAGTGGAAAAATACACATTCATCCATAAATATAAAGGATACAAGGGTTGCTTTAATGCAAGTAATGATACTGTTTATAACTTTATAAAACCCAGTTTCATTGATGTTGGATGCAATGTGTGTGTTGAATAAAATCATAATATATGAGAGCTTCTTGTTTTTCTTATTCTTGAGTATGCATTCGACCAAGACCCATTTTTTTTCCATGACAAAGATCACACTGAAAGCATGGTTCCACCATTATGTCTATATTGAAGCTTTTTCCAACTAGCCCTCTTTATTATCCATGAAGAACTTCCATTTTGGTCCATGCATTTCATCATTAAAATACTTGAAGAAAATTCTCACCACATAAATTTCATGATACATTCATGCATGCCCAAAATAAGAAAAAACAGCACAAAAACTTTTCTCATATTTTGTTTGGTATTATATTGATTTTAATTAAAAATCAAACAAGGAAACCAAAAATGACTGTGTACTAACATTGGATAACCCATTATTTCTTTCCATATGTACTTAGTGGATAAACTAAGTCCAGCTCAATACATGAACATAGTGAATATCACTTCCAATGATTTTATATTTCCTACAAAGCTTCAAGATATTCCTTTATTATTTCATGAAAAATGACTTCATGCAATGATTAATGCCCCCCACTGTTTGTAAGTAACCCAAAGTCTATCCTAGAGTACCTCATGGAAGCAAAGTTGTTGTACATTAGCCAATAATTACATGATTAATCCATTGTAAACTAAAATAGCAAATACATGATTAATGTTTACCTTTGTGGGTACACTAAATCATATATCAACTAGTGTAGAGACCTCAACACTAGCTGAAATTCAAAAACATGCATAACCAAGGATTGCCCAGTTCTATCCTGAACTCTCTTCTCTATCGATAGTTGGGTTCTAACTCAAACTTGAATATTCATAACCTATCTCATGTGACTAATCTTTAAAAGCATGTAGAATCGAGACAATACAAATAAAAGTCTATTCATGCACTAAAAAAAAAAAATACCTGCAAGAATCTTTCTTGACATGAAGTAGACATGGGACTGACTTAGATTGAACAACATTGATCTCCTCAAAGGGGAACACAAATGAAACCCAACTATATGGCTCTACACAACCATACAACATGAACACCAATTAATAGATGACTCATAAGAAATTGGTGAGACATATATTCAAGCAAAAAACTAAATACACTTATCACTCCGAGTATAATGTTTTATATCAACATTGTCCTTCTAATGCAATTCTTCTACCTCATCAATACAAACGCTAGTCTAGTGATGTAAACTAAACAATTCTTCTACCTTTGATTATTTTTCACCAACCTCCACTAAAATGACTCACATAATTACATCATCCAACATGATTTTGGATAAAAAAAAATTGGACAAATGGCTAAAATATGCCACATATCTTTTTGCACCAACTAATATATGATCTCTATTTTAAGGTATGCATCTTTAATGTGTGTATGATTTTTGATGACTCATTGTTGCCCATTTTACTAAACCAATCACCAAGTATGTTTGATGAAAAGTAATTAATGTTAGGTGTGATCATAAAACAAATAGCGGAACCAACAACTTAATGACTTAATCACCCTCTTGAGTCACAAATTTGACATAATCAACTCAACTTTTTATCCTTGTCTTCTTCATTATCTTCTCTCTCAACCTCCTACTAGATATGCTTTTATCAATTACAATCTCTCTCAAAAAGTTCTATATTTACCATGAAAAGATCTTAGTGCCTAAAGTTGCACAACTCTATCTATAATGCTCTCTCTCTCTCCTCTATTAACAATGAGATTCTAACTCTCCACCTAAAAATTAATAACCTTCTTCTTCTGACTTATCTCTAAGAATAATTGGAGTCGATACAATACAAATAAAAATCTTTTTATGAACTATGAAATAAAGTAAACTTTCATGAATTTTTCTCCAAATGAAATAGACATAAGACTGAAATAGATCAAACATCATTTATCTTCTCAAAAAAGACATGAATGAAACACAACTATATGGTTGTACACAACCATGTAACTCGAACACCAATCAATAGATGACTCATAAGAAATTGGTGAGACATACATTCAAGAAAAAGGTTAAAGGCTTTTTTCACTCACTTATCCAGATATCTAATGTGTTAGAACAACATTGATCTTTCAATACAATTATCTCAATTCATCTCTACAAACTCTATCTTAGTGATGTAAACTAAACTCGCCTTGCCTATCAATATCACAAGTAAACCCTTGAATATTTTTTATCAACCTCCATCAAATTGATTCACATAATTACATCATCCAACATGATTGAGGATGATGAATTTAGACAAATGGTTGTAATATATCACATATCTATCTACATTAACTAATATATGATCTACATTTTATGGTATGCATCTTTAATGTATATAAATTATGAGACTCATTGTTTCTCATCTTTATTACAACAATCATATAGTATGTATGATGAAAAGTAATGTTAGGCATTATCTTAGATAATACAATCAAATTGGAACATAAATGTAGTAGAATTTATAATTTTTATCCCATCAAGGATCACATGCATTTCATAAAAATGAAGGAAGGTTAAATGAAACTTGCCTTTTGTAGATCAATTCAACAAGCCTCCAAAGTGTGCGTCTTGATTTATTCATGCTTTCGCAGCCAATTCCTAATCCTGTAGAATCTGATAAAAGATCGCCCAACCTTCCAATATCTCTTTCTGAAGCAACTATGATTTATCTCCAATCCTTGTAGATTACTTATAAGAATCTTCAAAGATATTGCCTTTCTGAAAAATGACCACCCTCTATAAGTATCCACACATGAACAAATAATGAATGATCTTGTTGAATGCGAGTTAATATTCATCTTCTCAAAACAAAAGGGTTTCTCTCTCTTTTATAAAAGACAATGGCTTGCATCAAATATGTCTCATACACACACACACATACACAAGTCTGCTAGGGGTTTAGTCATAAATAAATTTAATATTATTATATATTAAAACTTTTTTAAATAATAACAACTTAAATTCAAATCCTTAAAACCCCCTTTTAAATGAATTTATTCATTAAAATTTAAGTTCAATATAACAAATTATTTATTTATTTAAATCATGAATCTAAACTTTTTCAAAATAAAATTCGAATTTAAATAATAACTAATTATTATTTATAATTTAAAATAATCTCATCATTTTAAATTACTACAGAGAGTGAAAAACCATAACTATTATTATTATTCGTTCTTAATGTGCAACCTTATATGCTTAATTAATATTGGTAATAAGCCTAAATCACATTTTGATCATACAAGTCAGAAGTGGCCCCTAACAAGACATTATGACTACCCAAGTTAAATGAAAAACTCATGATCCGAGACAACCTTAATATAGCTAATGACACAATCTTTTTATCTTATAATATCTTGATAGAATATAAGGCATATACAAAGTCAGCATTATATCATTTTATCTTTGATTACTTGAAATCCAATTAGACTGACTAAACAAATGATCTTCATCAATTTATTTGAGCATGACCATGCACTTCTCAGTCTCAATTATCGAGGGGATCCAGAGATATCTATCTTATAATAAGAGGGATAAATTTCATCTTAATCGCTCATATCTCACTACATAATTTTTATTATATTCAAGTATAACTTTTATAGTCAGCTGATTAAAGATAATGTTTGATTATCTCAAAACTTAATATTCTTTATGTTGAGAACTATAGTGATCTCAAGTCAATGGATTTATTAACATAACTATTAGAGATTAAGTTATGACTTTGATCCATGTATTAATCTCAAGAAGAGTCTGTCTAATATTTGTTCTCAACAAATAGATATAAATTTGATTTGTATCTTATACACATATTCATCCCATGAATATCAATCAAACTTTATACTAATCTTAATTTATTGGTATTCCTATAACAATAACCAATTATGGACATTTAGAATAATTAAAATATTTTTCAAGGATATTATATATAATAAATATGTAAATCATCAATAATTAATTCTCACAAATAGTCAAAAGAATATGTTCATACGATAGGCTTAAAACACTATTACTAATAGTATGATGAAAAGTAATGTTGGGCATTATCTTAAATAATACAAAAGAACCACCAACTTAATGACTTGATCATCTTAAGTCACCATACTGATGTAATCAACTCAACTTTTTATCCATCCCACTTCATAATCTACTCTCTCAGACTCCTACTAGAGAAGAATATATGAATTAAAATCTCTCTCAAAGAGCCCTATATTTCCCATGAAAACATCTGAGTGTTGTCCTACTATGCAACCTTTCCATGAATGGACAATTTCTTCCCTATTACGATGAGTGTCTAGGGTTGCTCAAATCTTTCTTCTTGTTTCTCTCTAAAATAAGAATACTAGGAAACATCTCTTCCTCATCCTCGCCTCTCGCTTAAAAGACACATGTAACCATATTCATTTTAGATCAACAACTCAATGAGATAGTCACCCTTGTGAGTCACCATGTTAATGGAATCAAGTCAACTTTCTATTTTTTTCTCATTTATAATCTTCTCCTTGACACTAATACTAGAGATGGCTATATGAATGACAATCTCTCCTAATGTGTTCTAAATTATTATATTAAAAACATATTATTATTGTCATACTATTCGACCTTTCCATGGAAGGAAAATCTCTACTCTATTACTATGAGTGCCTAAAGGTACTCCAATATTTTGTTTGTTTGGTTAGATCAACAACTCAATGACTTAGTCACCCTCCTGAGTCACCAAGTTGACAAACTCAGATCCATTTTTTATTTGCCTCTCTCATCATAATTTTTTTCTCGCACTCCAACTAAAGTTGCCTCTTTGAATGAGAGGCTCTCTAAAAGTGTTTTATATTATGAAAATGAAAATATCTCATTATTGACATACTATTGACTTTTTCATGGGAGGACAATATCTATCATTTTAATGTGCCAAAAGGTGGTCCAAATCTTCACCTTGTTTCTCTTTGAAATAAATATATATACAAGGAAAATTCCAATTTTTTCCTTCATGGTTATATCAACAACTCAATGACTTAGTCACCCTCCATTTTTTTTTGTATGATACAATTATCTTGACTTATTTGACTCGAAAAATTTTGTATATTACTTTTGTTTTGATATCATTAATATAGTTGGTTTCCATTGTACCAATTATTTGTTTAGCTTATTTTATTAGTTGCATATTAGTTTTTTGAATCATTTGTCTTATCAAATTTATAATAGTAAATTCAAATAAGCTACTTAGTCAATGTCATTCCAATCTTTTGTTGCACATTCATAATATTGGATTAGTTTTCTAGTTGAAATTATGCTAATAATATCAAATGAGTTGTATGATTAGTTATATGTTAGTAATCTCGGATTAATTGTCCAAAGATGCATATGAATAATCAATAATATCAGATAAATTTCAACATCAATATCGGACTAGCAATCTTTGATGGGTTGCCTAGTCAGCTACATATAGGTTATCCAAGTTAAATACTTTGATTAGCTAATTATGTAAGACCCTAGATAAATTTAATCGATTGATGTCATGCTAGTAATCTGACATGAATTACACAGTCAACTTCATGCCAATAATTCCAATTGAGTTCCATCATAATAGAAAATTGAACATTAAGCTAATTAAAAAAAATATAGAAACAAGATTCATATTCAAAAAGATCATACAATAAAAAAAAATTCTACTAATCCCTTTCATTCCTTCATTAAGATAGAGATGGAGGGGGGTAGAAAGAAAAAGAAAACAAATCATATTGAATTAATATAATAGTAGCTATCTGTATTCATCCTTTTGGTAATTGAAATATATCCTTAACGGCAAAAAAATCATATAAGATATGTTGTAATTGTTTAAATAGCAGCAAGGCAAGATATGCAAAATCATATTAGATATCTTGCCTTGCTACTATTTTAATCATCTAAACTCTATTCTAAGTACAAAATGAGCATGCATAGAACATGTTTCATCTCTTGTTATCCATCATCTTAATTCCATCTTCACTACCTTCATGAGTTCCAGTGGTGGAATCATATTGTAACTAATACACACACACACACACACACTACAATCAATTTGATTCACTTAATTGTGATGTTGCAAACAACAACTACATAAGTAAAATCATGACATAATCTATAAGAACTAGAGAGATCCTAGCAAAAGATCATGATCAAGTTTAAAAATCAGTAGAATAGAAATGGCCCAACACTTTTGATGTAGTTATACTACAATCATTGTCATTAATCATGATGGAATCTTCTTTAGAATTTGACAACTCAATGACCTAATTGAAGCTTTTATGAGACAGTGACTCCTTAATCTAATCGTTCCATAAAAAATTATTTTGGATATTGCATTCCAATAATATAATGTAGCATGTGATGGCCATATCTCCTAATAATGCCAGTACCATGTAGAACTAGTCTCTTTGGCATCGTGATATCTCTTTGTTTAGTTTTCCTTGAAAAAACTAGTACCAAATGTACATTGTGCATTTCGCATCAAAAAATTAAATTTCTATATTTCCCTCATCAAGGAATAGGAAGTCCAGATCTAGCCCATGCATCATTTTTTGGCAGTGTTATTCCATTTTTGATCCCTACAATTTTAATATTATAAGTATGTTTTGTCAGACATGAATCTAGATTTCAATCTTGTTCTTTACTGAAAATTCTTTTCTAAGTGAGGAAAATTAAATTTTTTCGATGATGGAATCATCTTGTAACTAATATATATATATACTACAATCAATTTGTTTCACGTAAAATCAATGTGATATTGCAAACAACAACTACACAAGTAAAATCATGACATAATCTATAAGAACTAGAGAGATCCTAGCAAAAGATTAGGTTCAAGTTTAAAAATCAGTAGAATACAAATGGCCCTGCACTTGTGATATGGTTGTACCATCATCATCGTCATTAATCATGATGGAATCTTCATTAGAATTTGGCAACTCAATGACCTAATTGAAGCTTTTATGAGACAGTGACTCCTTGACTTAATTGATCCATCAAAAATTATTTTGGATGTTGCATTCCAATAACAAAATGTGGCATGTGATGGCCATATCTCCTAATAATGCCATTACCATGTAGAATTGGTTTCTTTGGCATCATGATATTTTTTTGCTTAGTTTTCCTTGACAAAAACTAGTACTAAATGTGCATTGTGTATCTGGCATCGAATAATCAAACATCTATATTTTTCTAATCAAAGAGAAGGAAGTCCAGATTGGCCCATGCATCATTTTTTGGCGGTGTTATTCTATTGTATGTTGTTGATCCTTGCAATCTTAATATTATCAGCATGTTCTGTCAAAGAGATTAATCTAGATTTTAATCTCTTTTCTGAAATTCTTTTCTAAGTGAGGAAAATTAGTTTTTTCAATGATGGAATGGGCAAATATGAGAAAGATTGTAAAAGAATTATAACATGGATAGTGGGGGTGACATATTTGTCTTGAAATATTCATTTACTTCCCATTAATTTTACAAACTTTATTCTCCTCCTACTAATTATTTGTTATATCCCTGTTAATTTATTATCCTCCTACTAATTATTTATAATCCTAAAAGGTTTTACTTCACTATTTTAATACAATATTACCAATTGGTTGAACCTCAATGTTTTAAAATTATTTTTATTTTATTATTCTTAAAAATGTTTTGTTTTTATTATTTCCTATGTATCCATTAAAACTAAAAATTATAAAAATTACAAGATTTTTAAATTTTAAAAATTGTAAAAATTAAATTAATAAATAATAAAAGTGTGTGTGTGTGTGTGTGTGTAATTAATTAATAACAATTATAAATTTATTAATTTTATATTTCAAAATTTATACAATTTCAAAATTAATATAAACACCAAATAATATAAATTTTAAATCTGAATTTTAAAATTTTAAGTAAAACCAATTTTAATGTAATTCAAATAATAAAAATAATAATGATAAATACATTATGTATTTTTAAAAATTGTAAAAACATATAAAAACTTTAAATTATAAAAATATAATAATAATAAAATTATAAAGATAAAGTATTGAAAACATATAGTTAGAAGAAACAAATTTTAATATATATATATATATATATAATTATAAAAATAAATAAATTATAAATAATATGAACTCAAAAAGTATTAAATTATAGAAATTATTCATAAACTATAAAAAAAATATTGTGGTCCTGTTTTTTATTATTTTTCTGATTTTCTAATTCTATAATTTTTATGTTTTTTAAATTTTTTTTCAATTTATATAAATTTAGAATTATGCAAATTTTATAATTTTTATAAAAAAACTATAATTCTTACATCTTATATAATTTTATAATTTTTATAAATGTATAGCTTCATTAATTTTGCAAAAATTATTTTATTTTTATTTATTTAATATTTATTAATTAAATATTTTTTTATAAATATTATATATTTATTAATGTTATGTTCTTTTATATTATAATTTAAAATTTTTATATTTGTCTATTTTTATATTTTATAATTATTGATAATTTTATTATTTTATTTTTAATAAATTTAAAAGTAATAAAACATAAAATTTATAAAAAATTATGAAATTAGCATATCATTAAATTTTGTGTCCCAATTCTATTTAATAAAGTCTAATGATAATTAGAGTAATAACTAAATATATAAACTTAATTTTTTTACAATTTGATGTAAGAATTATGTATTCTAGAAATTAAAATACTTTATACTAAATAATTAAAAAAGAATAACATAGTTAAAAAATTATTATTCTAAAATAATTGGCTGGTTAGACTCTTTATTGTAATACATTATAGTTGACACCTAACAAATAATAACTTAGACAATAATTAATAGTAACAAAACACATTTAATTTGATAGATAAGGAGCATGTTATCAACAAATAGCTTTAATTATATTAAATAATTGATGACAAATTTATCATGACACAATTATAATTAATAGTTGAGATATCATATTCAAAGTATTTTGAAATTAATAATTACTAAAATTAATGGTAGTCTGGTTGGTAAAAAAAAGATTTGTATTCTTACTATAGGATCACGAATTCGATCCCTAAGATTATTAGATATGCTCTCCATGGTATCTATTAGATGGATACTTTGTGTTGTTGGGATGAGATTCTTACCTGCTCTGACCTAGGAGCCCTATGACTCATATATAATAGTAGGTTGGGTATTGAGGGGGGAGGATAAAAAAAATCATTATTGATGGTTGATAGCTAATAATAAAAAGTGAAAATGTAAAATTGCATAATTCATAAGTGTATAAAATTCTAACCATTATTGATTTCACAAGAAAAAGAAAAGATAGAGCTTATTGGGTAGGGATCACACATTATAGATGTGTTCTCAACCCATCATACTTCTAATATTTATAGACACCAAGTCAGTTGAAAATGACAACTATGTAGACATAATTATTAGGACAATAATGCAAATGTTGGGTCTAAGTAGGGTATGAATTCATCATGGGACCCTTTCTATGGATACCTACCAACTAATGCACATGTATCTGCACACTTCAATGTGTGGACTACTCATCCAATGTGCTATTAATACATGTGTGTACTGTATCTCATGTCTACAATGCATGTAGTGTACAACTGATGCACATTTGGGAAAGTCATTCACACAACTCAACTTGGCATTGCAACAACAATGGTAGCATGTTGAATCTTTTTGCAATGTATTGTGTGTGTTGCCCATGTTGGGGTTCATCACATATTTGGTTAAAAGGCTTTTCTTAAAGAGGATGTAATGTAACAAACTCACCCTCACTAATTTAAGTCAATATTATGGATTTTGGAGTGTCTCTAACTAGTTCTTGATATTTGGTTCAAATTATCATAAGATTACAATTACATTATGTTTATTAGTTGGCTCTTCCCCGCCATATTTTTTTTTCACTTGGACTAAGTATTTCTCATGTTGTCTTCTTTTTGCTTGCCCAATGGTTTATTTATCAAGCACTTAGAACTTTTTGTAGAATTGTTTCATCACACTTGAAGGAGCTCTATTTGCTTGTAGTTCCTTTAAAATCAAAATTAACAATGTAGGTTTTTAAAAATCTAGCAAAATATGAGATGAACCTTTATTCTTTTAGAAAATTAAAGTTAATGAGCCACATTGTCTACTTTCCTATTTATTTCAAATGCTATATTTAAAATTATTTATTAGTAATTTGTGTATTAATGTTATGGAGTGAGCTTCAGCAACATTTTACATTCCACTTGAAATTTCAAGGATTTCCTGTGTTCCACCTCTAAGAGAGTTAATGGTCACTACCTAGAATTTAACTCTTAGAAATTTATCACCATAGCAGATGAATAATGAAATATATAACAAACCTAAGTAATGTCCAATCAACTTATCCAACTTCTCGGACATGTAGTTACATAATATCACAAGTATTTCTCAAGTATGTCATTGGTTTACTCCATATGCCCCTAGGTCTTATTCATGCTACTTTGATGTTTTAATTTGTCAACAGAATCACTTTCAATAATAGTTACAGAAACAAAAAATGAATAAATATTTGTTTGATTAGAAATATTTGTCACTTAATTTTGGCTCCATAATTTTGAAGCCATATAAAATCAATTAAGCTAGGAACTCTTGTTATTGAGAATGCTCGAGTGTAAAATTCTTATATGAGTTTTAGAATACTCTATAACATAATTTATCACATTAATAACTTTTATTCCCAATAAATTGCCCTTCACTAGTAATAAGTTGTATGACACCACTATTTTTTTTTCTTGATAATTATTATTGTAGTTCCATCTCCTTAAATCTCTAACATCTAAAAATTATGAGAAGTATCTCATTAATTAATTTTATACCAATAATTTCTATCATGTGCAACACTTGGTTTGATGTCAATGATTATTTGTATCTTTAATTGCATTTCTAATATTTGTGACCAATTTCATGTCATATTTTTTTTTAAAAAAAAATTGTAGGTAAGGTATACCTAATAATTTGGGATGGGTAGTCTAGTCCATCCCAAATTCAACCTAATTTTAGCTAGGCCATTGAGACAAGTTCGAATATATTTGACTTAAGAATAAGCTACCTTGTTGTGTTGCAATATCAAGTTTTAGTTTTAGTCTAAATAGTTGTGCCTTATGGAAAACTACACTAATATTTCTAGATCATGTGAATAAAATTACTAGTGTAATGGAGACATTTTTTTTTTTTGCTTATATTTCACAAACTTATCGTAAAAATATTTTTTTCATTCATCATAATTATTTCCTTAGCGGTCTTGTGTCTAAGGAACATAATTTTTATTGATGGTCACATTTTTTTGGAAGAAAGTGATTATTTTTTTTTAGGGATTTAGAATTGTTGAATATAGGGCTCTCTAATCCTCTGTTATCATTGATAATATATAGTGTTTATAAAAAAGTTTTCCTTCTAGGCTATCAATTACACTCTAATACTTTTATTAAAGATTATAATGAAAAATATCGGTGTATTTGTAGGGATTTTAAAAGGTTATCTTTTAATAGTGTATGTTCACCCTTTTATAGTTGCATTTCTCTTGAGCAATTCTCCCAATATTACCAGTGTGATTTTAGTTATTTATATCTTGACAATTATTTTCCACAAGGGTGAGATTTTTACCTTATTAATTCTTTCTAATAATTATATATCGATTTGTATTGGATGACAGTAAAGTGGCCCATCATAGAATATATAAGTAGAAGATTGCCTAGAAAAATTATCTTAGTTCAATCATGGAATATTCATTCAATGATGTGACCCACAAATATTGTAAGAAATTCAAAAAGATGTATGCCTCATAACATTAGTTATTTTTGTTTCATTTGCATTTGCAATCCCCACTTGCCAATAATTAGAATGGAAATCCAACTTTGATAAATTATTCATCTTTTTTAGCCGATCAAATAAATATGATACTTTTAAAATCACATATTTATTTTTCATAGTTTCCAAGTCAAGGGGTTGATAATTGATAAACCTTTCACAAATATTTGTTTTATCTTTTTAAAAAAACAAATTCTAATAAATCTTTTGAAAGCGAGATTTAGAAAAGAGGTCATGGTATTGGTGCCAACTCTATTTTGTGATCAATGGCATGCCAAGATCTTGATTAGGGACTTTCCTCACCTTGTCTAGTTAGATTTATACCATGAAAACTAGCCTAGTAACTTCTTTATATATTCTTTTTTTCAGATTTCAACATGGAAGCTCAAATCACCAAAGGCAACTAGAAGTATAAATGAACAATATTAAGGTACTTTTTATTCATAATGAACAACCTAAATTGGTATGGTATGCGCAATATTTATCTTGTATTAGAAATTTAAGGTCTGCCATTGATCAAACAATATCCAAATGAACCACCATAAAATAATACTCATCTTCCTAATTTGAATATAGACCAAGGATAGGTTATGTAGTTGAATTCATGATCTTATTTTTTATTACGTTATTTAAAGGATCCATCCCAAGCATTTCATTACCTATTGTGATACAGAATTATTTTTGAGTACTCCTACATCCAATATTTCTTCAAGTGGTTTCTCATATAGTTTGATGCCGATATATATATTAGAATATCATAGGCTTGTCCCCTTCATATAGTAATTGTGTTCTTATTAGTTTTGGCTCAAGGACTCCTAATTTTTTTTGCAAAGAATAAAAAAAGATTTTTAATGACCCTTTTTTGCTCACGCTTAACAATGATAAAGATCATCACCAACCAAATAACAAAAAATCATACTTATATTTTGGGAGGAATTTGACCTCTTAAATTTGAGATCTACTTTTTTGTTCTTTTAAACATATTTTTTTATTATTTTTTTTCTTTCTCTTTATTAATGGGATTTTAATTTTTGAAATTGAATGAAGAAGTCTCAAACTTTTAGTCACCGAAACTATTAGCTATGGAGATAGTTAATGATATATCTTTAATATTATATGTCCTCAATTCATCTTATAATGACAAATATAATCCATAGAAAAAATGGATAGTTTATATTCTTCTGACATGTTATTAATGTACAAAAAACAGAAAAATTACTTCATTCGCATTATCTTTTTTTGAATCTGTATTTCAATTTTATTTTTCATATCTTTCAATGTGACCCAAGTGTTCAAGGGAAAACATTGATTTTTAGCTTATTTTTCAATGCAACCAAATTGTTAACCAAAGGTTTACTTGCACTAACATCATAGTTTTGATGTGTGTTCTCCCAAAGCATAATGTAACTTTATGATATAGAAATTAGTAATGGTAACTTGTTTTAAATCATTAGCTCTAGAAAGAAGCCTTAATATATTATTTCATGTCCTATAAAAATTATCCAATACCTTAGGGTTTTTGTGCCCATTGAATTCCATCATATATGAAAATTTTAGGTTAAATTTGCACCATCATAATCACCAAAAGGTCTAGACAACTTTTTAAGTAAACTGGCGTATGTCTTTCAAGGATAAAAGTCACTTCTCACTATTATTTGTGATTGCTAGCACTCGATTAAGTAACCCATTTTTATTATGGTTTAATAATCTTCTATGGTGTGGAATTCTATCATTTTAGTTGTATGAAACTCTAATTATTCTAAGATTTTTGAATTTTCCATCATCCATTGGTGCACATGATCTCTATGTGGGTTGCTCACCTAGTTTTTTTATTAGCCTCACTTTGCATTTTTTATATGCCTATAGTTAAAGTAGTTCATGTACTAGCGCACCAAAAAGTGTATGAGTCTTTTATTCATATCATGCACATGACTTTCCCATCTTAGAGACTGCAACACATTGGCACAAGGGAATTTTTCAAGAATAGACAACAAATAAATCAATGGATAATAAACATTTAATAACTAATGACCAATACTTGATAGCTAGTGCCTAATAATTAATAATTATATATAATTATTTTTTATTTTTTTATTATTATTCATTTTATTTATTCCAAGAAAATGTTAAAGTTTGCATATGATATTTAGTATTCAGGGGAATGCATACAACAAAGTTCTCAAAGAGTTAACTTGGTTAATGCTTGAAATTGACAATATATCTTAATAATATATTGATATCATTATGTGTGTGTGTGTGTGTAAATTAATGATAAAAATTACTTTATTAGTTAGTAAATATGTTAAATAAATTTTCCATTTAAATAGAATTGCATCAAAGTTTCACTTTAAATTCATAATCCTCTTTTTTGTCATAGATGATTTGGAGATGCATCTTTTGGATGAGATACATTGGCATATATTATTTTTTAATTATATCATTATAATAAAAGAAGTGAAACTCTTGATCAAAAATAGTTGTGTTTGATGTTATTCTACGTTAAGAGTTCCAAAATTGGTTAAGCCTTGATGTATAGCTTACAACCTCACTATTGAATTGTAGGGATTGAATGGTTCGATTGAAATTGAATGCAGCAATGTCTTAAAGCATGAGAGCTTCCCGGTATCTTGAATATATAAATGAATACAATTATGTAATTATAAAAAGGACGGTTTGTATTTTGGCTCACCAAACACAAAATATTTGTGTTTTGCTGCACCAAATTTTTATTAATTAAAAAAAATGAACCAAACTTTAAAATAATTAAGTTATGAAGCACTAAAATTAATCAACTCAATTTTGTACTCTAAAATTTGGAAGAAAAAAACTAACTTAATTAATTTAGAAACTACTATTGAGATTTGAGAAAACATGTTACTGAATTCGGAAATCATAATTTTTCTAAACTCAAAATATAGTTTTAAAAACATGTAATTATTACTATATGTGGAGAGATAGGGATTCGAACCCACACCCTCAACATTACAAAAGTGATCCCTTACCTATGATCACAATTTTAATATTGTATCAAAAAAAAAAGAATATATATATATTATTTATTTATTTATTTATTTATTTATTTATATATAGAAACACATATATAACTATCGATATATTTGTGTGTGTGTGTGTGTGTGTGTCTATTTGTATATGTTTATATGTACACACGCACACACATGTGTGTGTGTGTGTGTGTGTGTATAATTATATGTCTGTGCATATATTTATATATATATATATATATATATATATATATATATATATATATATATCTATATGTATGATAATGAAAACACACACACACATATATATATATATATATACATACAAATATACAAACATACAAACACAAACACACATATATAGATATCATATATGTGTTTTTATATGTATTTCTATGTATATATATAATTATTTTTGGTATTGACACAATATCAAACTTGTGACCACATGTAAGGAATTGTTTTTGTAATGTGGAGGGTGTGGGTTCAAATCCCTCTCTCCACATTCAAAAATTATTATATATTTTAAAACCACATTTTGAGTTTTGAAAAATTATGATTTTATAGTTTGAAAACTTAGTTTTTCAGTTTGCAACAGTAATTTCTAAATTAAGTAAATCAATTTTTTTAAAAAAATTACAGAGGATAAAATTGAATTGATTAATTCTAGTATACCAAAACTGAATTATTTAAGAGTTTTGTACTTTTTTTAATTATGAAAAGTTTGATGCAACAAAACACAAATCTCACTTATAAAAATATGTAAATAATATGATTAAAATTAGTTAATCAAAATGAAGAATGATGTGAAGAGCCATATATTACAAAATGATGCCTTAAAGTCAAAATTAATTTGGTTATAAGGTAATTATTCAACTAAATTGATGATATGATCTAGAATATTGTGACATTATACTATTATCCTGATACGTGTGTGTGTGTGTGTGTGTGTGTGTGTGTGTGTGTGTGTGTGTGTGTGTGTGTGCACGTGCGTGTGCATGTGTGTGTGTCATGATGATGATAGATTTTCATCTTTTTAAGATGGACTAGTAGGAAACTTTATTATAAAAAATATCTTAATGAAATAATCAAAAGATATTGAGGATTAACTTTGATATTGAGATAGCACATGTCAATGTTTGATTTCGATAAAGATATATAAAATGATTACATCGTTTAGGGAACTAGAATTTATGTCATTTTTATCTCTAATAATATTAATAAAATATTTTAATAATGATGTTAATTAAATTTATAATGTGCTTTATTAACTATACTGAGTAGATATGATAGTTCATAATTGTACTTGATCTAACCAAATCACCCATTTGGTTTTGTCAATATGTATATGTAATTTTGCATAAGCAACCTCGTGAAAATAATTACTAATAAAAAATATATATTTCTTACACACTTAAATAAATTTTCTTATTCACATAAATTTTATGTAAGACTTTCAGGCAATCCAAAAGTTCCATAGGAGGTTCATTCTTTATCTGTTACATAATTTTTTTTATTTTTATTAAATCAATGCGATCATTCAAAAATAATGATTTGTTGAATAAATCGAGCTCTAACTCCTAACTTTGAATTATCATGTCTAAGTATGACTTTTAACTAATGAAAATAAAAAAAAAATAAAAATAGCTAACAATAAGAAAAATAAAAAAGTGGAGGATACAAAATCAAATAAAAAACCAAATAATCATGATTTTTAAAAGTAAAATATTTTTCACCTATAACTTTTTTTTCATAAAAACATATATTTACCAAATGTTTTTAAAACTTACTCTTTTAAAACTCATGCTAATATATGTTCATCCTAAAATGTTATTAAAAATAAACCTTCTAATTATTGCTTAAATATAGCAATTTTCCTAGCATTTCCTAATTTCATGTCTAAATATATCAAAAATAAGTGATGTTCCCAATCCATGTCCAAGATTTGAACTCAATAACTCAAAGTATGAACCAACATCCCAGAGTCTACCTCTTGCTAACTAGACTACCATGTAGGGCATTGAGCTTATTATTATATTATTATTATTATTATTATTATTATATTATTATTATTATTTTTATTATTATTATTTGTTTTATATAGTTAGTTTTGTTCACATGGAGATCCTTGAATATTCAAGCTCCTATTGTTTTGAAGGTTAGGTCCCACCCGGCGACTTAAATTGATGGATGTCTGGTATATATGAATCTTCTTTTATGGAATTGATGATAATTGTGTATTAATGTAAAAAAATTATATTCTATGGATTTCATTCTTGTTAATGTTGTCATTAACTATGATAAGAGCAAAAAATATCTTTTCTTTAACAAACATGATGATATGCAAGGCACCAAAATGAACCAGAAACTTGTTTGAATAAAACTTACTTCTATATGATGTTAATAATATCACGGTCTCATCAATTTCACAAATAGATAAAGTTCATTGACACATCATAGTAATTTCACAATTACTATGAGACATATATATATCCTTAATTCATGATGTTGTCTATTAAAAAATTAAAAAAAAAAGAAATTACCATATATTTCATTAATTCTATATGTCAACCATTAATAAAGACAATACTTTCAAAAATCTAACAAAAATCTGTCATATCATATATTATACATCATTAAATGATGTTATGAAGCTTAAGCAAGAAAGAATTAAGTTAAATTCCAATCATATAAACATTGTCCACATGCGATGCCATTTATGCACAACCCGGACATAACATTTTTGAAATTGATCAGTAGCCAACAACAAGAGCATGATGCCAAACATGTATACATCACAAAGTGAACCAGGATTAGTATAAATTTTTAAAATTATAGCCAAATACTTAGTAGCCAATATGAACCATAAAAGTTTCTAATTCTTACAACATGAACAAGGAAAAACATAACATATATTTAATTTCAAGACTGAAGATTAGTACAATTTGACTGAATATGTCATATCCTATTACAACAACAATAATAGATAAATCTTCTGGGGTTGAATTGTGTCTCAATGCATCTATATCAAGGTCTACCAAGTGGATGTTTGATTTTAGAGGATTTCAAAAATGGAATGAAAAGATCATCCTCATAATGAATAGTCCCATCAAAAAGAATATTCGACATATAATTTTGACAATGTTTAGAAAAATCTTAAATATACAATATGTTTAGTCAATAACATATAACATAGTTCCACATAATCATAAAGTGTTGTGACTATGTTATTCTATTCAATTTAATCAATTAGGTGATATCCTAAAAGGCTCATTAATGAGGTTACCTTATCAATTGAGATTAACACGTGCATGGGTCATATAAGTAATATAATAGGTTTAAATCCAAATATCGATCTCATCGAAATTATATTAGTAGGTTAGCTATCCAACTAGAGGCCATTAATTTACATGATTCCTTAGGTTCAATATATTTAAAGTTGAAGAGATACTAAGATTTTAATCATTTTTAGGTCAATGGTCTAATTACCTAATTTGTGTTATGTCATTAATTTATTCAATATATTTTATATTGAATACAAAAGAGTTCAATAGGTTATGGTGTTATGCAAATGATACCTTGTCTGATTGGCATACAAGATAACTGTCATTATTGAGCATTTCCAATGATTATCTTTTTATAGTTATCTCTTTGGTACATCACCACCAAGACAATACTTCATTCTCACATGAGGGTCATTCATAATCATGTAACTTTTAGGTAATTTTGTCAACTATATTTGTTAGTTACTTCATATGCACTCTTATTTATCAACCTCTATTGTCTTAAGATTAATGATTGACATGATTTATAAATATTTATACTTTTAGCTTCATAAATATCATATTCTCATAATTAATGTATGTTTCCTTCATGTTTCACTAATGGAAACCATATGAAAGAAACAAATTCACAAGGGTTGTCACCACCTTGTGAGTGAATACTCATGCATATTTTGAGGATTGCCCATCATCATCCTTCTTAGATACAATACTACTCTCATACTAAAAGTGAACCCATTGGAAAAATACTCTATATAATATCCATCCCAATCAAGAACTAGTCTCTTTAAGATGTATATAATGGATTGACATAAAAAACATACACTTTTAGTTTCATAAGTGTCATACTCATGATGATTAATATATACCTAAACTTTAGGTTTTAATATATGGGTTCATCTCTTGCATCATGATTTGAAGGGCTATCACCACCTTTTATCACATGCATGAGTGAATCACATGGCTACCATATCACTAACCACCATGACAATCTCACACAAAGCCACCATTAGTCAAAATCATAATTCAAGTTATATTTATTTATCATCTATTAATATTTATAAATATAAAAAATAAGAAATTTGATATTGTATCAATCATTCCAAACCATTACATCATATAATGAAAGTCATAACTTTTCAATGTAAGTCATGAATTTGGCCTCATCTCTTCAAATTGAGATTGTGACTCTAGAACATAATGTGACCCTATTTGATATCTTGATCTTTTTATAACACATAGTTGTGGTACTAACAATAATAATGACTTGGACTTAATCTCTATGCAACACAAAGTTATGGTACTATACAATGGTCATGACTTTGTGTCTTCATCATTCGTAGTACATAGATGACTACAATGCTATGAAGTGGCTGTGAAGGGTGTAATGGCTTCCAATATTATTTTATGGTTGTGGTATTATGTATAAGCCATGACATCAGTCATTCACCTTTCTTGATAAATATATGACTATGGCATTGTGAATTGGTCATGTTGATAAATATTCATACTCAAATAATATCCTCTATAATATTTAGTGGCCTAAAAATTATGAATTTGAATAATCATCATGATTTTTCCTGAGTACTTATGGCTTTTTAAGTTTCTATAGTTAAAAGTCATGACTTTATGAAAAAACCATGACTCTAACTTGAGACTACCAAGTCACATGAAGATAAAGTCATGGCCTTATTTAATTATCATGACCTTGAGCACTAATGGGAAACCTGATTGATATGATAAAAATTTATATCACAACCATTGAAATTTTATGAGCTAGGTATGGATACATCTCCATAGTTATATCGTAACCATTGAGAAAGTGTTACATGGTAGAAAAATTATTCTAACGAGAGGGTAGAGTCATGACGTATAAGATTTTGTCATGACTATTTAAATAGAGTTTTAGTCAAGAATGTATGTCAAAATTATAATGAACTTATAAACTCACCTTCTCTACTTAACACCTCCATACTCATCGATTTCATGACTATACATCAAACTTCTTCAAAATACTAATAGTTATGAAATCAACATAAAGAAGCCCCATTTCCACATGTACATATCATTTTCAACTACTAAAATATACCAAAATATTTGCTAAATTAAATACCTAACAAACTCACCTATTAAAATGATTACTCATCCCCGAGCAATAACTACCCCCACTTTAAAAAAATAAATAAATAGAAATATAATGAATTTCTATGACTAGGCTAGAGTAGCACAGCATCTAATATTAGTGAAGCAATTTCAAGCAGACTTATCTATAATCACGCTAGGTTTGAATTCCATGACTATACTTATATAGAATGTTAGGCATATGTATTTTTTTATATGGTAGATATGTGTGTTTATTACATTACACATGTGAAAAAAAAAAGTTCTCAGGTTGCATCCCAATTAGTTCTATATTTAACATCCAAAGCTAGACATTCAAAAAATCCTTTCATCCATCAGATATCTTTATAGTCCAAGTGATCTTTTCAATATATTGATCTACTTTCTTCTTTTTCCTCTCTTTATTTAAACTTTCTTCCATTAAACCTATCTCCAATGTTCTCTCCTCAATTGATGCCATAGTATTCATAAATTTTTGTGGCTTATACTTTTCCACTCTATTCTCCCCTTTCTATTTGAATACCAAATGTTATGATGTTGAGTAGTGTCATGGCTTTGCCTTTGGGCTTATCTTTTTCTTTCTTCAATAGTTCCAAAGTCATGGTGCTATAAATATTCATAGCTTTGTCTTGTAAATTTTCATTGCCCTTATCTTCTTATAACTCCAAAGTCAAAGTATTGTGCAAAATCATGGTTTTATCTTTAAGCTTTAGATGAGTTGATTCATTGTGTAATACCAAAGTTGTGGTGCGGGGCACATCCATGACTTTATCTTCTATTTTTTTCATTATTTTCATTATATAACTCCAAAGTCATGTCAGTATACACAACCACAACTTTGTCTTTGATTTTTTCTTCCATAAAACATATCTTAGCCTTGTCTTATTCTTCTTTAGATTTGTTACCGTATGACTTCTTAAAGGTCTTGATTTTGAAGAATGTCATGATCTCATAGCAATCATCTTTAACTATTTTCTCATTTCTACAACTCCAATATACTTTTTCATTTTTTTCACAATCATACATTCAAAATTGTTCCTCTGTCTCATACATTACATCGCACTCGTAATTCCATAGTTCTTCCTTACTTCTATAGACTTAATTTGTTGTTTTCACAACTCCAAAGTTCTTCTAATTTATATATTTCATTTGCATCTAGCCAGAATCCTTTTACAAATTCTTTCTAACAGTATAGAGTAGGTTGTCAATCCTCCAACACCTCATTTCATAATCATATAGACCCCTTAAGCCATTGTAAAGATTGAACTTTACTTATTTCTCACCAATACTAATAGTAAACACCCACTTTTTGACATCGATGAGGGATTGTCTTATGACTAAAAATGAACATCCCAAAATTAATGGTGCATATTAATTTTTCTCTATATCCAAAACTATAAAATAAAGTGGAAAAATAAAAATATCAACCTTAACCAATACATCTTCAATTATTTTATTCAAATGCTTGACTAGAGACTATTGTGTGGTATAATGAAACTCTTAGGATCTTTCAGTTTCTTCAGTAGTTTTTGTTGAATAATAGTTTTAAACCTCTTGGTCATATTTATCATTTTGTGTGCCTTTAATTTTTTTTTACTATTCATTATATTTTTCATAAATGTATTATAATTTAGCATTTAGGCTAGAGATTCTACAAATAGTAAATTCACTTCTAATTGGTAAAATATAATTAGAAATTTTTTTAAGTTTTCATCAAATTTTCCTTTCATAAATTATCATGAAAATGAAAGATTTATCGGAAGTTTACCTTTGTCTTCATTCTAATTCATTTTTCTCTCTCCATGGCTTCGAGTAGGCTCCAATTGCTCATCATATTCTTCATTTACCTTTTTATCCTCTTTAGATGAAACTTGATTTTACCTTACTTTTGGAGTTGAAACTTTGTTACAAGCAACGACTTCATAGTTATCATTTCTCCCATCATTTTTAGTTGGGCCATGGCTTCTTAGAGACTTTCATGTGGAGCCATGGCTTTTGAAAAAGTTATTACTTTTTTACCCCCAAAAAATTTGGAATCTTCTTGTTCAAAATCATCTTGTACCTATGGAGTCTTGGCTCTTAGAAAATTCATGGTATTTTTACCCTAAAATTATCCATAACCTTTCTATCTTGACTACATTTATAGCTCGTTGCAACTTCTAAACAATATTAAGGAATAATTCCTTAGATTTATCTCAGTATCACTTGGCAATTCATCTATGCTTCTTCCATGTATTGATAATGTCAACTAATTAACATAATGTTCAATGTTTCTTATTACCAAATTTGTTTCATTCATTTTAGCTTCAAGTGCTTCCATTTGCTTGCCTTGGTCTTAGTTTTTCTTTTAAATTTTTGCAATAATAATTTGAGCACCATCATCTACAATCAATTTTTCTTCCCTTTATGATGGTCGACAATTAAAATTAGAGCTCATTTCATTCATGTAGTTCATAGAATTATTCCTCATATTTCTTGATGATTTTCCAATTTACTACATCTACTCACATAGTTTCCATATAAAAGATTTTTATGATTTCTCACATTTAGATGATAAGCTAGTGAGACATGTTATTTTGTTGAAATATGCACTCTTTGCTCTATATTTGATTTATCTTTTCCAAATGATAAATGAGTTCCAATTCCATCAATTCATATGAATATAAAGTGGTAGTCTCCTTTGATATTCTTCTAACAACTACTTGTCTTTTCCATAATGACTGATCCTTTAGAGTTTACTTATTATTTTTTTACTAGCTCCTCAAATAAGTAATATACCTCCTTAGGTAATTTATTCATAATAAATCCTCTAACAACTACATCAACCATATACCTCTTTCCCATTGTAAAAGATTTGGGCAAGGAAACATAACTCAAAACCATGTTGAGAATATTTTCTCAATAACTTCTTAAAATGATTCCAAGTATCATAAAAGTTATCATGCTCTTCTTACCGAAATTGACTTATCTCACTCCAAAGTTGAGAGGTAATTTATGGTAGAAATAATTTGGTGAGAAAAGCCTTTATCAATTCACCCCAACTCTAAATGGAACCCCTTGTTAGATATTAAAACTAATTTCCTACTTTGTTAGTTAGTGAAAATGGAAATAATTTTAATTATCTTGTGTCTAGATCAACTTCATTCATCTTCACAATGTCATATAATTCCAAAAATAGTGCAACATATCCATAAGGGTCTTTCAATGCCTTTCTACTATATCGATACTACTTAACCATGGTAATTAAACTTAGCTTCAACTCAAAATAATTAGTTTTAATAGATTGTGGGTGGGCCCCAGGATAACTTTTCATCACTATAGACTTTCAATAATCTTCTAAAGTATGGTAATGGATGGACTATTGAATAACTTTTTTATCACCTCTCTAGGTCTCTATTACATCTAGTGTCATCCATATTATCCTTGTCAACTTTATGTTTGGAAAGGATTCATCTAGTTCTTTCAATTTCTATGTTTAGAGAGTTTATCTAAATCCCAAAGCTTCGCCTCATCAATGGTGACTAACAACAAAAAAGAAAAAAAATAAGAGTACATGATACAAACAAATTCAAGTACAATAATCTATATTCAAACAAGTTATCACAACATAGCCATTTAATCCAAAAATATTTATAAAATATAATACTACAAAATTTACTAAAAATAAATTATTCCATTGTAAAAATAATTACGTCGATTCATATTGACCAACTAAACAAAACATTTCCTATCAATTATGATAAAACTATATTGTGACTTTATTACTCTACCTAATTTAATTAGTTAGGCGATATCCCAAGAGACTCATTAAAGAGGTTATCCCATTAACTAAGATCCATGAGTGCACAAGTCATACAAGTAATGTAATGGACTTAAGTATAGATATTGATCCAATAGGATAATATTAGTAATTCAGTTGTCCAACTAGAGGCAACTCATTTTTAGTATAAAATATACTAAGATATTAATCAACCTTAAGTTTATGGTCGAATTACTTAATTTATGTGATATTATTAATTTATTTGATATATTTTATGTTGGACTTAGAAGAAAGGTTGGAGTGCTGTGTAAATGAGCCTTTGTACATCACCACTATGCTCCTAGACCCTAGACCTAAGGTCTAGGATAAATCACCACTGAGCCCTTCCCAATGATTATTCATGTCATGGTCATTTTTTTAGTACATCATCACCGAGATAACACTTCATCCCTATGTGAGGCTTATTCACTATCACATATTTTTTAGGAAACTTCATCAGCTACCCTTGATGGTTACTTCATATGCACTCTTATTCACTAGTTTCCATTGTCTAGAAACTAATGATTGGTATGATTTGTGAGCATTTGTACTTTTAGTACTATATGTACACAATTAACATTTGTTTCCTTTAAGTTTTATCAATGAAAAGCATAAGAGTGAAATAAACTTATATGGGTTATCACCACCTTGTGAGTCATACACTCGTGCATGTCACAAGGATTGCCTATCACCATTCTCCTTGGTGATAATGCGACTCACATACTAAAGGTGCACCCCCGGAGAAATGTTTTATATGATGTATATCTTAATTGAGAACTAGTCCCTCTAAGACGTATATAATGGATTGGTGTGTAAAAACATTCATACTTTTGATTTCATATAAGTTCCTTACTCATACTGATTAATATACTCAAACTTTATGTTTCAATGTATATGTTCATCTCATGCATCACAATTGAAAAGTCTATCAGCACATTTCCATCATATGAACGAGTGAGTCTCATAGCTTATATGTTACTGTCCACCATGACAACTCCACATAAACCCACTATTATTTGAAATACTAATACAAATTCTATTTAATTATCATCCATCAATATCCATAAACATAAAATATAAGCAACCCAATAATATATCAATCATTCTAGACTATTATATCACATAATCCAAATCATAAACAATGCAAATTTAATAGAAATTTTTGGATTTATTTCTAGAGGAGGAGGGTTTGAGAATCATATCTCCCAACTCAATGGATTGAAATTGATCATGCATCCTTTTCTTTCTTATGAGCCCCTAGGGAGTGTGAAAATTTTCCTTGGGTTTGTAGTAGCCATGACTTTTTCTTGTTTCATAAAGGGGGAGGAAAAGAAAAAGAGATTTTCAAAAAATTATATAATTTTTCTTTTTATACTCGGGCAACTTTTCATTGCTCTAAGTAAGAAGTTGTGACTTTTCAATTAAAGTTGCAACTTAGGCTTTCATCTCTTTATCTTGTGGTTGTGACTCTAGAACATGGTCGTGACTCTATTTGATATCTTGATTTTTCGATAATATATAGTCATGACATTGGCAATAACCATTACTTGGGATTAATCTCTTTATAACACAAAGTCATTGCACTATGAAATGACCATGACCTTGTATCTTTATTATTTATAGTCCATAGATAATCGTGATACTCAAAAGTGGACATGGAGGGTGCAATAGCTTCTAACTTTGCTTTATGGACTTGATGTTGTGTGGAGACTATGACATCAACCATTCAACCTTCTTGATAAGTATATAGCTACAGCACTATGAAGTGACCATGATGCTTTCACTTATTTTGCATGTATAAGTCATGGCTATGCCTTCCTTTTAAGATAAGAATTGCGTCTTTAAATGATGATACTTGAGTAATATCCTCGATTATATTTAATGACCCAAAAGTCATGGATTTTACAAAAGTTATTATTTTTCTATAGCAAAAAAGTTATTATTTTAATAAAAAGTGATGACTCTAACTTGAAACTAAGCCATATAAAGATAAAGTCACAGCCTTTTGAAATTAGTTGTGATCTTGAGCACGTGTGGGATAAATGATTATTGTGATGAAGAATTAATATTCTAGTCATTAAAATTTTACAAGCAATGTATGATTGCAACTCCATGATAATATCACGGTCATTAAAAAAATATCACAAAATACAAAGATTGTACTAACGAGAGAATAGAGTCATGACATATAAGATTTTACCATAACCATTTAGATAGAGTTTCAATCAATAATTAATATCAAAACTATAATAGACTTATAAATTCTCCTCCTTTGCTAAACATCTCCAAAAACTTATAGTTTTATAATTATTCATCAATATTCTCTTAAACACCAAAAAATATGAAATCAACATGAAGCAGCTCCATGTCCACACATACACCATTCTGAACCACTAAAATATATCAGAATATTTGGTAAATTAAAAACCAAACAAAAGTCATATCAAATTGAGTGATTTCATAATATGTGAGGTTAGAAAGATCATGCACAAGTATGCGCATGTGGAAATCCAAACATCAACCACTCAATACAAGTGTAAACATGCATCCATAGGTTGATTTCCAAAAAAAAAAAATCCCAATTGAATATCTTGAATACTCCACCCAAATAAGGTGTTACAACCATAAATGAGGATTTCATAATATGTTACAATATTTTGTCATGTATTTAACTTTAGATCTAACATAACTTACCCATTTATAAATTTTACCTAGATGGTTGTTGCACCTGACAACCAATTGATCTATATGCAAAGACAACAATAAAGAAATGCTATGGTATAAGTTCTCTTTCAATAATGCTCATGTATTGAAAGACTCAATTATGTTGCCAACCATTTTGTTTAATCTTTTTTTTTTTTGAAATTTTGACATCACACTTTGCTCAAGATTATTTTCCCCAATATGATATAACTTACCCATTTATAAATTACACCTAGATGGTTGTTCCACCTGAAGACCAATTGATCTATATGCAAAAATACTAATGGACAAATGCTATGGTATCATTCCACTTTCAATCAAGATCATTTGTTGAAAGACTCAATTATGTTGTCAATCACTTTGTTTAATCCTTTTTTTTTTTTGAAATTTTGACATCACCCATTGCTCAAGAAGTTTCACCAATAAATTTGTGTCATCTGTATTCAATATTGTATGTGTAATGAAATCAAGAAGCATCATAGCCTCATCCTTTATTTGTATGCTTTTAAAATTTTTCACATTGAAGTTCATGAAGAAGTTATCTTTTAGTTTGCAATAATTTAATGTATGTCTTGCATAATGAGAATTTCCTTATTAGCTAGGAAGGTCCTAAGCTTTTGTAAGAACCAATATCAATTTTTATTGTCTTCAAAATTCACAACATGGAAAGTTGTGAGAAACAAACCATCACCTGCATCTTTTTTTTAGCATACAAAAGAACTTCTTTGCTTGACTACTTGGGTGGGAGGAGTCGATGATCAATAGCAGAAAATACCGTATCATAAATGATTAGATTGAAAAATCATATGCAAAAAAAAAATTTAAAGTAACCATCCAGATATTCAATAATGGTTCCACGGTTAACTTGTTGATGATTATAAAACAATTAATGAAATAACTTGTGTGAATCTTTTGGAGAACCATAAAGATTCTCCTTTGCTTTATTTTTCAACCTCCAGGCTTGGTTATAAGTCAATTCATCTTCATGTTTTCTTGCAAAATCCTTGTATATTTGATAATGAAGATAAGTAGGAGTAGATTTCAAAACTTACTCATCTATAATAACACCTTTTTGAACTAAATATTACATATGAAGAAGACTCATCCTAGGCTGAGTGATTATGTTGGGCATTATGTTTTTGATATGTCCTTGGCTAATAATATAATTATTTTCATTTATAGATTAATAATAATGAGGTATTTTTATTATCATATTATTATTTTAATTTGAGAATTGATTCCATAAATATTGACTTAGCTTATGACCATCAAGTATATGATATGACAGTAAAATCATGTAGCTAAAAAAATACTATTTTAAATTATTCATCATCACTCATTATTGGTGTAATGATGATGAATTAAGACTAGCGCATAGTCTTATCGATGACTTTGTTTTACTAATCATTAATAGATGATGTTAAGTCAGCTCATATGTATATATTAGAGAGAAAGTAAAGATTTGATATAGATTGAGAATACTATATAGATTAAATAAGTAATTTTCATTATATTGATATTTAGTCCTCATGCTTGAGAATATAGAGATCCCTATACAAGGAACTCATTTATTGATATAGTCCAACATCATCTATGATAGGTTAATGATACAATCTATAATTGGATATTGAATAAATTTCATAGAGGGGGTATGAGGGATAGAGAAAGAGTTTGTTCTTCTCATTTTGAGAGAGATATCTATGGGCTCCTCGAATAGTTAAACAATATATATATATATATATGGATGTGCTCAGGTAAATTAATAAGAGTTATTAAAATTACTTGCTTTATCAATTTGCTTTTAGGTTGAGAAATAACATGATTGAAATTTAGAAGGACGACTTAATCTTTTTATTATTTATAAATCATAATATCATGTGATTGTATAGAACTAATGACATTCACATAACTTGGGTAATTATAAAGTCTTGTAAATGACTACTTATGATTTATGGGCCCGGAGTAAATTTTGCCTCATTACCAACTTGATGCTAACTTACAAGGTTTTATACTTAGAATGGATGGAAAACAAATCATTGCATTTATATTATATAGGTTCATTGAGCATTATATCAATTGGATTCAATGAATTATATTTTATTCACTCTCATTGAATATGATGAAACAATTTAAACTCAATGCATCTCTTGATTTAGCAGTAGTTTTTACTAGTGAAAAATTTAAGGTTTTGCGAAACAAAAATCATGTATAAGTTATCAATGGATTTTTTGTGCCTTTCATTCTGATAGAAACTCAAAAAAATAAATTTTCACTACATATAAAAGAAGTTATTTCTATCCCATAACTAATTAATTGAATTCATACATCCTTGGGCTTATGAAATTAAGTAATTTCTACCAAGATTTTTTTTCTTTTTTTGCAATATAATTACCTAGCAATGATATGAGAGTCACCAATGATTTTAATTAGTATAATACATTAATTATATATATGCACATGCATTGTGTGTGTGTGTGTGTGTGTGTGTGTGTAAATTGAAGGGGGTGACTTTAATTTGTTAATCATGAACAACAATGATGTATTTTGATTTTACAACCTGATAATCAAAAATCAGAATGTGTTAATTTGATTAGCTTTCTTTATAGATTATATGAGAATATTAATAATATGTTTAAATTAAATATGACACTAAAGATATGTATATAACAAATTGATGCTTTCATGATGATCATTTGAATAATCATAATAATGAATTAACCAATAATGACATTATTGATATTAATATGATTTGCTTAAATTGATATACTTCTATTAAGAACAAGATGTGTCAATAGGTGCCACTCCTTAACCCCAACAAAATGTCATCGCATATACCCTAAAGTATAATATTAATAATTGGTTTGGCTAGGGTTTGATAAAGTATTATTGAAAATTGATATATTTGTGTCTTTCTATGAAAAATACTAGTATATATCATGCTCTTGAGACCAATGTGATTAGTTTATTTATTTATACTGAGATTGTAATTCTAAATATGGCAAGCATATCATTCTTTACTTGTTATAATTCCTTGAATTTAATTTTGAGTTTGTAAGTTTTAATATAACATGTGTCATTTTTTATTTGTTGAATTTATTTATTAGTATAATCTAAAATATAAATTACAATGGAGAATATAGGCACGGGTTGGAGATGGAAACCATTAAGTACAATCAAAAGCAAATTTATAGAGATTAATATTTACCTATATTGATCATTGATCTTTATATTAGCTTATAAAGATCAATATTGTTTATGTGCCTTTATGCTTTCTTTATGCTTTGATTATATATGTACATGTGATGCTATATATGTTTAAATATATGATTTATTATATATATTCATGTGATGCTATAATATGTTTAAATACATGATTTATTATACATGTGATTGTTGTATATGCTTAATTGTATGACATACACACACACACATGTGAAGCTATACATGTTTAAATGCATTGAATAAATATATAGAAATTAAAATTTCTCACTTAAACTTAAGTCATTAAAATGCATATCTTAATTTTATTGTCTTGATATGTTGTGACAATCCAAGGTATATCAGACCATGTTAGTAACTGAAGATTGATAATGATTCTATTAATATGTATGAATTGATTATAATTAACTAAGTAATCAAAATAGTTTTAGGCCTAGGGTATTAAACTAGATTTTTAACAAGCCGATACATATAATGTCAAATCCCATAGTAATCCAAGAATTGATAAGATGTAATATGTAAATTGTTACTTACCTAAATAACTAAACTTTAGGTGATAAGCCGAAGTTTACCTAGAATTAGGTGAACTATGAATATTTACCTACTAAAGTCTCAAATATTAAAATTATTGAATTAATATTTGCGGGTCTTTGGTGTAATAATAATCAATAAGAACTATTTTAGACTCATCAAATTGTTTAGTGAAATGTTAAAATACTATGAATATGATTTGTAAATAATAATAATAGTGTACAGCACACCTAATTTGTGTTTGTGATTAATCCTTGAGAGTGACAATCTTAATGAGACCAACTTATTGATTTGGTATAGAAATTTAAGAACTATTTTCATATAAGAGATGAAGTTGTATATCCTAGAGTATATTTTCTAGAGGAACCAAATGAAAAAACTTTTAGGGCCAAAGGAGATGCTTATAGTAAGCATTAAAATGATTTTGTTGATTTACTTGTCTCATGCTTTCCACTATACATTTCAAGCTTCTAAAGCAATTGGTAGATATGGAGGCATTTACAATAAAAATCCATCTTGGGGAACTATTCCAAGAGGAGGCGTACATTAAGAGGGTTTCCACTATTTAAGCCTCTACTCTCTGACAAAATAGTTGTAGATAGCTCAATTAACCCTCATATTTTTAAGATACGGGATTATCTAAATTATTTAGAGAAACTTGGTCTGGCAATTAACCAAAGGATGCATTGATATTAATACATATGATTCTAAACTATAATGTATATGATAATTTTGTGATGAATGATAATATAAATAATATGGAATAGTCAATTTCTAAATTACATATGATTCTTAAGACTAGTGAGCAAAATATCAAGAAAACAATAATGTTCTAAAGGTTCAAAAGGATAAGGACATGTAGGAAAAAAAATGAAGTGATGGCAGGACTTTGGATAATAAGATGCCCAATCAAAAGCCTAATCATTAACCCATGGCTAAGGCACCTAAAAAGTGAGAATATTATTTTTCTTATTGACCAGTCATTTGAAAAGAAGTTACAAGCTCAACTTGCAAGATCTAAAGAAAAAAAAAGTTGGTGAAACTTCATTTTCAAATACTTATATTATAGAAGTTATTTTATTAACTTTTACTTCTAGGGTATTAGATATTTGTTGTGGAAATCAATTTTTTATAAATATAAATAATCAAGGAAATAATAGATAATTAACAAAAATTGAGGTGGACCTACATATTGATAATTGAGAAAGTGTTAGTTTAGTTGTGGGAACTTATTCTCTATCTCTATCATGAGTACTTGTTTTAGATTTAGATAATTATTGTTATGTTCATTCTTTAAAGATAAAGATTATTCTCATTTCTTATTTGAACATGGTTGGATTTGCTTTTGTTATTAAGAATAATATTTACTCAATTTATTATGATGATATCCTTCGTGGGGATGCTTATTTGTCACTTTATATGTTCTAAATTTCAATAATCCAAATACAAAGTCAATATATATAATATTAATACTAAGAAGTTTAAATTAAATTATTTAAACACAACCTACCTTTGATAATATTATCTAAGCCATGTAAATGAGAAACATCAATGAAGATCAATCCATATGAATGTTTATCTTCATTTGGTTTTGAATCTAATTAGGCAAGAAAATCTTGTTCATCAGATAAAATGATTAACACTTGTTTTACAAGTCATAGTGAAAGAGCTAATTACTCACTAGTCTTTATTCATGGTGATGTATGTGCGCTAATAAGTTTGACTACTATAGAAGACTATTAGTACTTCATTACTTTTACTAATAATTTTATTAGATATGACAATGTCTATCTAATGAAACAAAATGATAAATTTTTTGACAAGTCTAAAACATTATAGAATGAGATACACAACTAATTTGACAATATTATTAAAATACTTCAAATATACCAAGATTGTGAATACTTAAATCAAGAATGTGATGAATGTCCTAGAGATTGTTGAAATAATTGGCTTCACCATGAATGTCTTAGTGGAATAATGTTTCTGAAATAAGAAGTCATACCTTATTAGACATTGTTTGATATCTCATAAGTTAAATATATCTTCAAATAATTCTTTTTAAGATTTGCCTTAGATATTACTTTATTGATTCTTAATCATGTTACATCTAAAATAATTCAAAAGACACAATATGAGATTTGGATTGATAAATATCTCTAAGTGCCCTTTCTTACGATTTAGAATCATGAAGCTTATGTAAAATATTATATATCTAATAAATTAGCACATAAATCTGATAAAAGCCTCTTTGTAGGAAATCTTAAAGAAACTAAATAATATTACTTCTATAATACTTTTGAGAACAAAGTAGTTATTCCTCCCAATGATATCTTTTTGGTGATAAAGTTCATATTTCAAGGGACTAGTAGTAGAGAAGTTCATCTTTAAAAAATTCAAGCATAAAAAATCAGCATTGAACAATTTATGAAACCTCAATAGGTCTCACAAATTATTGTTGAGCATGCACTAGTAACACAAGCCCAAAGAAGATCTAGTAGATTATGTGAGAGTTCTGCGAGATATACATTTCTTGTGACAAATAGTAATTATGTGATCTTTATAAATTATGTTGAAACCACATCTACCAAGGGGCTATGTTTGATCTATACTCTAAGACTTGAATAAAAGACATTGAGTTTGAGATATAATCTATGTGTAATAATCAAGCTATTTCCTTTACTATGATGAACCTTTTTTTACCAATTATCATTCTTAAATTTATCATGATTTTTCTTGTCAAATCTATGTACTTTACGTATGAGAAATGAAAAAAGAATGTCAAATAGTATTCCTTAATTGAAACTTGCTAGAGTATGTGTACATGACATGACAAAAAACTTTGTCGGTCCTAAAAATTCTAGAAAAAGTTCGTAAGCTTCAAAGATCAATTTATGAATTGAATAAAACATCTTGGAGCTAGAATATTCATTTTGATGAAGTAATTGAAGTATCTGACTTCATCAAAAATAAATATTAACTTTTGTTTACAAGAATGTTAGTAGTGAGAGCACATTAGGTTTTCTAGTACTCTATGTTAATGATATTTTACTAATTGGAAATGATATTCATGTGAAGTAGAATGAAAAATCTTGGCTAGTGAATTACTATCAATGAAAAACTTAGAAGATATTGCATATATAAATATAATATAAATATATATAGAGATAGATCTGAAAGGCTAATTAGCCTAAAGTCATATCACATTTATAGACAAATGATTTCATATATTTGATATATAAAATTTTAAGAGAGAATTTTTGATAAAATCTCATGTTATAAGTCTAGCCAGAATTAGTGTCCAATGATACATGATGAGTGAGATTGCATGAGTTAGATTTTATATGTTTCTAATATTTGATCTATCATATATTTATATACCCAAGGTGACATGCTATATGCCATATGAATCACAAATAGATATAATCATATCCCATTGAATGTCATTGGATAGTAATTGGTAATATCCTCAAATATTTGAAAAAAATTAATGATGTAATTTTATTATATAAAAGACATGAGTATAAATTAGTTATAAGTAGTAACACATGTGACAACTTCTAGTTTGATAAGGATGATTTCAGGTCACAATCATGTTTTATGTTTTGTTTGAATATAGATGTAATAATTTGGAAAAGTTCAAAGTAAGATAGTATGGTTGACTCGACTACATAGATAAGTTGTATCAAAAGTAACTAAAAAAGCAATTTGGTTCAATTTAGTTCATTTATAGTCTAGATATAATTTCTTTTATTTCAAATATAGTGGACTTATCATATAGAAACAATGGGACCATATCACAAACTAAGGAACTTGGTTCACTTTAAAAATTCAAACACAAAGAGAAGATATGTGAATGCATGTAGAGTACCTACAATTGACAATATTGTTCATCCATTGACTAAGTCATTCCTATAATCAAAATGTGAATCATACCGGTTCCAATATTGTTCAAATATATTGGACATACTTCAAGTGGGAGATTCTTAGTGACGTGCCCTAGATGAATAATATAATTATTATTATTTATATACTTTAATAATAAATAGATGTTTTCTTATCATTTTATTATTTAATTTGATAATTGATTAAATGAACAATTGATTCAACTTATAGCCATCATGTATGTGACATGATAATAAAATCTTAAAGCTAAAAAATTATTACTCTAAATTGTCAATAATCACTCATTACCAGTAGAATGATAATAAATTAAGACTAACATAAAATTTGATTGATGATTATATGTTATTAATCGTTAATATGTGATATGAAGTCAGCTCATATTTATGTATTAAAGAATAATATAGTAGACCGACATACTATGAAAATACTACATGGATTAAAAAGTATAAATAGTTCTTATTATAATGGTTTTTAGTTCATAAACCTAACATCACCATAGATGGCTAGATGAGAAATTCTATATCTTGAGACAATCCAATATTATTTATAATATACTAGTAAAGATAATAACTGAATATATAATAAATCATATAGATGGACATGAGTGAGTGAGAAATAATTTTTTTCTCTCATTTTAGATTGATATTTATAGGCCACTCAACAAGTGAGTTTGGAGAAAATGTATAACTATGCTCATATGAATTAATAAAAATTAATGTTGTCATTTTTTTTTCATCTACTTTTAGGTAGATAAATAATATGATTGAACTTTATAAGCTAAGTGACTTGATTTATACATTATATTCAATCGATAATTTGAATAGTCATTCTATCTTTGCTATTGATTTCTTATGATTAGTGATCTTGACATGAGCTTTGATTTTTGAAGGTTCCAAAATTGTGGGAACCTGCATGGTCGCCCACATAGGATAGATTAGAAACCAAAAAATTTGTCCATATTTATTTAATCTAATAATACTATTTAAGCTTAATATATATCTTTTTGCTTTATATGTAGGTTTGATAAAGAAAAATCTTGAGTTTTGTGAGATAAAACTCCAGTACTAGCTCGCATTATTTTAGGATTTTCAAATCATTCATTCATGTAAATTTTTTTGTAGATGGTACTAGTGGACATGTTATACCTTTCAATCTGACAAGAACACTAACAATGATTTTTCACACAAAAGGTGATAATTTCATTTTGAAATCCATGGAATCCTAGATTGATGTACAAGAGCAAATTTTTATTTTTTCTACTATGATTTCATTCCATTTTATCATCATATAACCCAACATATTATACATGTGAACTCACAATATTTCATTTTCAATAACAACATAAATTATTATTTTCTAAAGATAGCTATGGAATACTTAACAAACATATGCTTGGAAGAAATCTTTTTATATTTGCATTGAAACCTCCCTGCCGATAACATTATATAAATTTCATTATAAAAACTCTTTTACTAACTTAAAAGTATGGCTTTAACTTAATATTGCTTGAAGAAACCATTCAATTAATAATGACACATTTTCGAACCATGCACATCTACTTAGAAAACAAATGAATTATACAAAAGTATAAGGTATTGCGTCATAAGTAGCAATAGACATATGAACTATACTTCTAATAAAACTGAAAATTTATATCAAAATAAAAGATGTTGAACTTAGTAAATTAATCTTAAATGTGATAATTACTTTTCCTAATAAGTTAAGTATAGCACCAAATTATGCCCTTTGTACGTATGGGGTTTGATTGATCAGGATCGCTATTTTATCAATGCAAGTTACATACAAAAGCAAATTGATCACTATGCATTATCAACTCAATTCATATGTGAATTATCTGTCATTTCTTGAAATATTTAGGAATTAGAATCATATTTTACTATTCAGTAAACAAATATTTAATCAGGTCATAAAATTTAATCTCTTCTCTAATTACTTTACTTCTATCACACTCATCAGCAAAAAATATTTCATATCATATTTCCTCATGAGTATTCACACATTTATTAAGATCACCTGTATATGTTGATTGTTCATTATTATTTATTTGAAAATCACACCCATTAAGAATGTTGCAAAAAAAAATTATTTTCTCCATTTCATTCACTCACTAACCATAATAAATGTACACATCCTACATTAGTTACTAAAGTGGATATAATTTGTACTTTTTTATCTTTTCTAATAGCATTTGTTAAACTTTATTCAAAAAAAAAAGAATACAAATTTGCCACTAACATAAAAAACCCACAAGGTTGTTTTACAATGCATCAAAAATTAATGATTAATAATTATGATTAAATGATGTTAAAAAAAAGGATGACAAAACATTAACTAAAACATTAACACAAGTAAATTGTTTGACCAACACATCAAAAAGTAACAACTAATCTATTTCAAAAAATTTAGTTCTAATAAATAAAAAAATTATTTTAAAAACTAGCTCATAAGACAATTTGTGCTAAATGAAGAAAGAAGTTGAGCATTAAAATTTTTTTTTCATTAAACTTAGGCTGTATTTGTTTTTTTGGATGAATGATGAAAGCAATTTGCTTTCATCATTTAGCCATTTGTTATTTTATTTTTCACTCGGTTATCACTAAATTTTTTGAAAAAAATAACTGAAATAAAAAAGCCACAAAATTTGACTTTTTCCATTCAAAAAGAGCTCACTCACACCAAAATCGAAACCATCACTTTGCGTCTCCACTTATCCCCTTAATAGAAATAAAATATTTAAAAAATGACTTAATACTTAATGATTGAGTTGTGCTAGGTCATGTCAGGCCGAGTCGGATCAACCTTACTAAGGTAGTCTGATTCATTACAAACTAGCTCGAGTTAGTGCTAGGCTGGCCTACTTGGCCATTCGAATTGAAATAGGTTGTGCTTATAGTGCCAAAAAGTTTGGCCTATCATGGTGCAAACCATGCCGTGAGACCAGCCCACGACATGTTTAAGCACGGCTTTCAACCTATTCATGTTGTGCCAGGCATGATTGAATCATGTTGTGCCAGGCATGATTGAATCATGTCATGCCTCGTGTTGTACCCAGGTTGCTCGACCTAGTTGACACCTCTAAGCCTTGGCTATTGCTCACTACTTATCCCATACCCCAATTATCACACTATCGCCATAGTGGCCAATGTATAGTGGAGCGGGCATTGGCATTAAGAGTGTAGTAGCTTGTAACCTATTGCTTGCATTGGAGTTGTTGTGAGGGAATGTGAGTTGCGACAATGTTAGTGCCTAGTGCCACTATGTAACGATCCGTACCAAATAATATAAGTTTTAACCAAATTTGACCAAGTTTAACCAAGTTTAATCAGTTGACCAAGTTTGACTTTTTCGAGGAGGGATATTTTTAGGTTAACTAAAGTTTCATCTCGTAGGCCTCATCGATATGAGTTCATAGATGGGTGGAACGTCCCTATCCGACTTACGGATAAAAAGTTACGGCTATGAGAAGATCAATAGTTGCACTTTATCGGTGTCCAAGTTATGCCTTAGATTTTTACAAGAAAGCGACCCTAGACCCTAATAAACATAGATTGGGATTCCAAATGAAACCTTAGCCCCCAAAACACCCTCTTGAGCTCCAAAACCCTAAGAAAAGCTCTCCAAAATGGGAACACAAGTTGGTCCGTTTAACCTTTTGGCATCGTAAAAGATTGGACCAAAGAAGGCACCTCCGGCTAACTACCAACTACAAGCACCGGACCATGAGGTGCGCCACCGCCGGATGATGCCGGCCATAAAATTTCACAGCCAACCGTCGTCAAACGCACCGGGATCTGGCCAGCGAACCCGATGGCGGCTACACCCTCTTGTTACCGGATTTTTGTGATTTCCGGTCACTTCTGGCCACCCCATACCTCCCTCCCACCATTTTTTGACCCTCTGAACTCATTTCCATGGTTCCTTTCTGCATATTCCTCACCGTTTAAAAGATACGATGAAAACAAAGTTGGCCAATGATTGAATCGAGTTTTTCGACCACCACAGTGACTGTTGGACCAAGGTAATGCTACTGATGAGTTTTTGGTCTTTTGGACTTTCAATTGATAAGTGGTTTGTAAATTTTGGACATCATTAGGTTAGTTTTCCATTTTTTGAGTAATTTTGGGTAATTACCGATAAGTTTGGACTGAAATCAAGTATAAATTGGTCGAGTTAGATAAAATTGGAGTTGTATTAGTGAAATTGGATATTTTAAAAAATTTTTGGATGGTTCACTTTCAAGAAATTTACTCCTGAGTGAAAACCACACTTTTGAGTATCGGGTCTATATAGCTCACTGTATAATTGGGCTAGTCAAGGTGAAGTTTAGAGGGCTTCATAGTTCTAATAAGTATATTAAGGCCTTAGGAGCATCTTAATGCCATTGATTCAATTATTAGAGCGTAAGTGATACTTCATTTATATTACAGGCACGTCGAGCTGGAAGATGATCCTACTGTGGAACAAGATTGAGTGTCTATATTCGGTGAGTGGTTTATATACTTTTAAATAAATTGGGGTATTATGTTAATATATCTATTATGATTTAATATTTTACATATATATTATTTTGATCAGATGGTTGGTTGCATTCAAACATGATTTTAGGTTTCATATAAAACAAGTTATCATTTCATATGAATTTTGTCAATATTTTTAATATTTGAAAGTTTTTCTACGTTCATGGGTGAGTCGGTGGTGTTTGGATATTTTGGATACATAGACTGAAGTGGTAAACTATCTTGAAAAATTATTGTTTCAAATAGGCGGATCTTGAGATTTTGTGGATCGACTCTAATACAACATTGTTGGAAAAATTACATGTGAGGAAGGGGACGGTTATATTGGTTGTCACATGATGGCCGGGTTTACCCGAAGGTTTATTAGTTGCCACATGATGAACAGGTTTACCTAGAGGTTCATTGGAGGACACATGATGGACAGGTTCACTCGGAGATTTATTAAGGGTCACGTGATGGCCAGGTTTACCCGAAGGTTTGTTAGTGCCACATGATTGCCAAGTTTACCCACAAATTTGTTGGTATCACGTGATGACCAGGTTTACCGGAAAGTTTATTAAATGCCACGTGATTGCTGGTTTACCCGGAGGTTTGTTAGTGTCATGTAATGGTAGGGTCTACCTTAAGGTTTGTTAGTTGCCATGTGATGACCGGGTCTACTTGGATGTTTGTTAGTTGTCATGTGATGGTTGAGTCTACCTGGAAGTTTCTTAGTTGCCACGTGATAGCCAGATATAACCATATGTTTATTAGTTGTCAGGATGTCGTGAGGTCAAGCTTTTTGATGAATTATTATGGGTATGTGGTATGGACATTATTAGTTTTTCTAAATATAATATAATTATTTTAATACTCATGGTTTTGGTGCATTTCAAGGTTATTTTATTACTTGATGGCTATACATGTCTTGTGCTTGGTTTTTTGTTGTGTATAGTTCCGGTTATGTTTTTTTTTCTTAACATTGTGTCGGCTAATTATTGGACATGATTTGTATATGTTGGACTTGGGGTAAAGTTGGGTTTTGTGAAATATTTCTAAACATAGAACTTTACAAAAGAGTGAACGGAAGGTTTTGAGAGAAGAAATCCTTAAAAAATCAAAATGTTATTTTCCTTATAAACTATGCCACTCACTGAGATTTATTATTTCACATTTTTGTTTTAAATTTATTCCATGGGTCCAAATAGTTTGTAGGACCCATTTCGCGCCATATATGACGTCGCCCTCCCTGCCACAGTTGCCGTACTCTATCGTATTTATCTATTTTGTGTTTGTTGTATTGGAATTATTCATTTCTACTTGTAATCCTAAATTCAAAATATTCTTAAAATGCTCTGATGATTTGTATCGAACTTTTATTTATATATGTTGCAAATCCTTTATATATAAATGGGATATTAAATTAACACATATGTTTACTTCCCTCCTTAAGGTGGAGTTCCATTGTATCTTCTCTAGGGACTATATAGTGGAACTTCACTAGGCGAGACCACCTGGGGAAATCCCCGAAGAGTATCTGGGTCGGGTCCTATCAACTACTATTGTTGCATAGTTGTAATTAGCATCAAATTGGCATTGTAGAGTAGAGTGTTGTGTTGATCCTAATGTTAATGTAACATTGATTTTTATTTTTTAAGTTTACAATTTTATGTAAAATTTTTATTTTGAAAAATATAAATATCAAATTAAATTGCACTATATTAAAAATAAAATAAATATATTTCGTAACTTAATAAAATCTACTACTTAAAGTGCGATATCATATAAAAATAATAATAATAACCTTAAAAATAAACATGAACATCAACACCACAAATATATAAAATGCATCACACATGTTAATTATCTAATATTCACTATCGATTTGTGTCTGTTGTATGGTTTGGATTGTCATGTTTTATTCTGAATCTAGTGCTAGTGATAGCATCAATATCTTAGATGTCCTATGAATTATTATTCACCTGCAAATATTTTATTTTATCTTGAATACTAATTTTTGAATTTTTTCTGTCTGTTAAATATGAAAATACTTTTATCTACTTGAATTTTGGATCTCTTATTCTAAAATAATATTTATAGTATTATAAAAAATTAATTTTGATTTTAAGTCAGACACCAAAGAAATTAGTAAATCACGTATCATCTTAGATAGCATGAGATAGATGAATTTATATGATTTTCATGAATTTAAAATATTTAAATTCTTATTTTCATTATATAATAAGATAAAACATTAATGATTATTTAACTACCAAGTTAACTCGCTCATATTCAGATTTTGAGCCTTGTTACAATTATAATATTAAGTGTCATAATATATAAAATTGTTATCTAATTTTTTAATAAATCCAATTATTAGGTTCTTATAATTAGTTTGAGTTTGTGGATGTATATTTTAATATGTTTTATCTATTTCACCTTAATCTTAGGATTTATATAGGCAATCAATCAATAAAAAGATAGAATGAATGATTAGTATTTAAATACTTAATTAATCTTAAGAATCAGAATAATAAATCATAGTGTTTTTTATATTTATTAAATATATTATTAATATTGTATATGCACGTAAGTATAATGCAAGTGATAAGAATATACACAGACAAACGCATATTTATCGTATCATAAAAAATATTTAGGAATTACAAAAATATTATTCTTGTCTTATAATTTGAATCATCTATAAAAAATTTATCACACTTATTACTGATGTATGTATAATTTTAATATTGTCTAATATTTATTTGACATATACACTTATCATGAAAAATATTAATTAATGGTTTGTCTCTAATAGTTCTGACAAATATATTAATATTTATATCTTTTATTTGAAATATTATCAGATATAATATTAAAAATTGTATTTTGAATAATATATTTTTAAAGTTTCTTGTCAAACACTTATATATGGTATGACCTATCATGAAAATTAAAAATCTTAGAAAATTCTAATTTTTTTTATTTTCTACTTAAAATTGACATAATGCATGGTGAGACATACATATAAAGTATTATTATTATTAGTTTAGATATCAAATATTATAGGAATCACTCAATTAAGTTTTATAAGTTAATTAATTATTATTTATTTTTAAATTTTAAATATTTGATTATATCATTCTTACAAGCGAATTCAGAAATATTATAAAAAATATGTTGGAAGTAGATTTATATTATATTGATTATTTTAGGATTCTTCAAAATTTTAATTAGAAAATCAATGTAATTAAATAATTTTATTATGTATTTTCTCTAAACTTTATTATTATAAATGAATAGAGTTAATAAACATGAAGGTGATCTAATTTTAAAGATCATGTCACTAAATTGGGTTTACTTATGATTCAATATATTGTATTTTTTGATGTATTGATCGGCATGTCTTTTAAGATTGTCGGTATCACTAATACTTATATATGTTTATATTTTTTATAATATATATCTACAGTTGAATCTTTTGATAATATTACTATTTTTTTAACAATTTTAAAATATGCCTGAATTATTATTGTTCTCTTAATTTATAATTTTTTAGATAAATTTAATCGAGATCATTAGAGAGAAATTTGTCTTGGCATTAGATCTTTTGGTTAGGCTGTTATTATTTATGTTTAAGTCTAATTTATTTGTATTAAATGAATGATTCATTATTTTTTTAAATTTATAACATTAGATTAGAAATAGTTGGAATAAATGTGTATTTTAATTTATTAATATTTATCTTAATTTATTAATATTTTTCTTAATTTATTTATTAATGCAATAATTATTAAATACTAATTGAAAATTGTTAATTCCAATATAATTATATTGTATATATTAATTTTATGTGTGAACGGTGAACCGTACACATTAAATGCTCCATCTTATTTTTTTAGTGTTTTATAGTTGATGTTCATCACTAAACTAATACTGATGTGCTTTAATATTTAAATTACAAATTATTTAAAAAATTTGATACCAAATATTACATATTCAAATTAAGTATAGCGATGAGAGGAGGGGAGTGTAGATGAGTTTACAAATTAACTATAAAAAATATAAAATATAGTAATATATTATTTATAATTTTTGCTATTAAAATATATTTTTATATTAATTAGGATTTAAATTTGATAATTGAATTTTGTAATGGAGTCGTCAAATTCAATTTGACAGCTCAAATATTTGTTCAATATTTTTTTTTATTCCCAACACGATAATGACAAGACAATGTTTGTCAACTTTTGTTATCTTGGTCATGTCCCCAAAGGGACAAAAGAAATAGTCAACAATTGTTTTTAAAAATTTTTTTGCCATGCCATTGGTTGTGTCTGACATGATATGAGGCTTATGCAACCTTGGCCATCTCAACATCAATTGTGCCATGGGTCGGAACGACCGCTGTCTAAGCACACCTATAGACTGTGTTGTGCTTACAAGTGTCAAATAAAAAGTGATGGGTAGGCACAACTCATTTTTTTAGGCCCGTACAAGTTTGCGTGCAATGTCTGGCATGTCACAGTTCATTGGAGGGTAGGCCCGGCACGGCCCTTGATCTAAAATCAGCCCAGTTTTGGGCTGGTTCATGCCAGGATTTGGAGATATGGGTGCTCCCTAAAATTGAGCGGGCACTCCTGCTGACCCGCTCAACTCGTCCCATCACCTATCGAGGGTCTCCATCTCTCGTTAGGCATCGCCCATCGTCCATCGAGCATCGTCCCTTGGGCATCATCCATCGGGCATCATCCATTGGGCATCATCCATCGGACATCGTCCATCGCCATGTCTAGCCATCACCGTGTCACCCATCGCCCATCAGGCATCGTCCATCGACATGTCTAGCCATCACCGTGTCACACATCGGGTGTAGTTTGGTGCCGCATTGCACCGTCACTTTGTGTTGTGCCCACGTGCCAGGCACCCGGGCAGTGCCTGGCAGAGCCGATTTCCCTCGACACGACACGACAAGATTCATGCCAAGAGTGTGCTCGACACGTGAGCCAATTTTTCTCGGCACGGCACGACAAGATTCATGCCAAGAGTGCGCTCGGCACAGGCTAGAGAATGATCCTGGATATTCATTTACAAATTTTAAATGCTTGGTGACTTGCATAGAGGGAAACTCTTGTAATCTGTTAGATATATTAATATATTTTATTTCACCTCTTATGTTGTTTATTATGATAGAAATTATTTTTATTCTTGTTTTTATTATTTTGTCAATTATGTGATATATATATCATGATAAATCTTGTTTAATGGCTTGTTTTTAATAATTCTCACAAATATATTAATTGAGATCCTGTTATTTGAAATATTATGAATTGTAATATTTAAATTTTTATTTTGAATATTATATTATTTAAAGATTTTTTAACAAATATTAATGAATGACAGAGTTATCATGATGATGAAAAATCTTATATAATTTTAATTTTTCAAAGTTTTTTTAAAATCAATAAAGTGAATAGTGATGCATGCAAGTGTATTATTATTAGCACTAGTTTTGATATTGGATATTATAGAGATCATTCTATTGTGTATTTTAAGTTTATTAATTATTTTTTTTTATTTCATAATTTTTTATTATGTGATTCCTATTGATTGACCTATGGATTTTGCTATAAGCAAATTGAATGTAGATTTGGATAAATATACTTGTCTACGATACTCTAAATGTATTTTTAAAAAACTTATGTTAATAATTAATTTAGTCACGTCTTTCATTGCAAACTCATGATGATAAATAAATATGGTCGTTCAACTTGAAGTTAATCTAATTTTAATGTTTTAATTACTCAATTGAGTTTGCTTGAAATTTATTGTATTATATATTTTGGTGCATTAAAGAACATTTATTATCATCAGTATTCTAGTTCTAACAAGTATATATTTTTTATAATATATATATTATGTTGTATTTTTTGTTTGAAAAAGGTTAGTGTAATTACACAATTAAACATAGTTTAAAATGTATGAAAGTTCATAACATAATTTAAATTTAAAATTATTAATGCAATTGAAAATATTTTTGTAATGATTTAATTTCTTTGATTTTGTTCGGTAGATTTTTAAGCACCTTGAGCACGAGCACGACACAAATTATGCATATTATCTTTTTATGAATAGTGCATGTCCACCGTACAAACCATGCACGAACACCACATGAACATCGAGCAAATCCTAGTTCTTCCTCCTTAAGTCTCGGAACATACGAGATGAGAAGTAAACGTTCTCTTTCAATTATATTATACAATCTTATCAAAGAAAGAAATCTCAAAAATGATTATAACTTATTGTTTTTGAGTTACAAAGAGAAACTTAACAAATATCATAATTATACCCCATTAAATAAGTACACTCATACTCTTTTAAATTTAAATTAACATAAAAATAAAAAACAAACAAAACCAAATAAATTTACTTCAAAAATAAAATAACCCAATCTACCATAAACTTGAGTGGATCTAACAATCTCCCCCTCTATCATATCTAGGTAGACTATGATATGTTCTTGGTTTAAATTTAAACAATTTAAGTCGGAGGGAATTTTTTTTCTTTCGTAGACTATAAAAGTGTTTTTCATTCCTCATATGAGAAAAGATATTTTGAAAATTAAAAATAGTCAAATTTTTTCTATTGAGTCATCAACTTCCTCATGTTCCAAATCCAACTGATCACAGAAAGTAGTTGTAGTAAAAGTATTAACTTTTACTTCAACCCATAATCTTCTCCTTGATCAATGTGATCCGAGGGAGCAACATGAGTAAAAGTCAATCATTAGAGATTTATTCGAGAATTTTATTTGTCTTGAAACAAGTATATGAAAAATCTATATCGATCATTCTTGATCTCCTCGAAGGAGGAGGCAAAAGTGTAACACTTATATGACTTCCTCGAGTTGTGCCTATTGTTTTACCATGACTGGGTGACTTTTGAATAATAAGTGTGAACTACTTTCAAGTGAAAAGTTGATTATCCACATAAATTTATATGAGTCTATGCAGCTCAAAGTCAATCCTTGTAATTCCCTACCAAATATTTATCTTAACTTAGCTAATATTAGCTTGGGTAATATAAAAGAAATTTATCCTTTGACCTCTCGCCATAGTTAGTGCAATTTTTATCAAATTTCATTTGTCTTTTTTGAAAATTTCCATGACATATAATGTTCAATATTTATACGGACAACAAATTTATTCTAATATCCATGATATATCAGATAACTTTAAGAAGTAATCAGTATTCTTTATTTATCTTCAGACAAACATCATCTTTGCTCATTATTCTTGATATCTTTTTATTGCTTATCATGACTAACTAAAAGTTCTCAGACAAAAATATCACAAATTAGTTCGTGTTCGGGGTGACATGCAAGGTGACTGCCAAATTCGCCACCCAATCACTCTTTGAACTAACTTTGTGTATAGTTCAATGCTACTTAAAAAAATAATATCGCCCTCTATGACAAAAGTGCTAATCACCTTTCATACTCTTGTAGTGTCCTGCTTAATTATAGTAGTGCAATTTCTTCCACATAGTTTTATCCAAAATTGTTGGCTTCGGATCACCGAGAACTAGTTCGAGCAAGTCACTCATAATTAAAAGATCCATTGTTTTCATTTTTTAAAGATAAATAGTTCGACGGTTCCAACCTAATCATTCTTAATGAATTAATCTCTTCATCCATCTTTTAAAAAAATATCTCAACACTAAAAATAAAAATACCAAAAAAATGCCAAAAAACTACCAAAAAAATCAACTTATCATACTACTTTATGAGGAATGACCAAGATTCTACTCGAAAACCAAGAATGATGTCGAAACTTTTTTTTAGTTCAACAATGTTAATTAATTTGTCATTTATCTTTTAAATTATTTTAATCTTTATTGTTAAAAAATTTACTAAAAAATATGCAGCAAATTAAAAAACAAATTTTCAGGTTTATAAGTTTTTTAACCAAAATACATAAATATAAATATATTTCAAACTATCATATATATATATATACACTCATAAATGAATCTGCCCAAATTTCGAATATATATATATATATTAAACTATACACAAACACACGCACACACATATCCTCTGTGTGTGTGTGTGTGTGTGTTTTTTAGAATATATATATATTAAACTATAAATTACTACCACAAGCACACATAATTACAAACAAATATTATGGCAAAAAATGATAGAATATTTACATAATTAAACACAATTTAAAATGTACCAAAGTTCAATATTCAATTCAAAATTTAGATGGTTAATATAATTGAAAACATATTTTATGATGTTTAATTTCTTCAGTATTCTTTTGAAGAATTCTGAGCACCACGAGCATAATACAAATTCCACACGCACAATCTTTTCATGAACACAACACATATTCCACTCATACAATCTTTTCATGAACACAACACATATTCCACTCACACAATCTTTTCATGAACACAACATATATTCCACTCATACAATCTTTTCATGAATACAACACAAACACCACACGTCCACTGCACGAACCATGCATGAACATCACACAAACACTACATGAATTCTTATTCTTCATCCGCAAGTCCTCGAACATAAAAGATGAGAAGTAAATGATTCATATTAATTATATTAAAAATTCTATAAAAGAAAGAAACTTCAAGCATGACATATAATTTATCATTTTTTAATTATAGAAGCGAAACTCAAAAAATGCTAATACCCACGCACACAAAAATAATTTTTGAAAGATCATAATCTTTATGACTTTTGAATTTTGTTATCCACATGTGAACCTATTTCTCCTATAATAATTTAACAATATACAAATCCTTTCTAAACATATACAGATCCAATTGAATTTTTATATGTTAAGAAGGGAAAAATAACGATAAATTTGTATATGTTTAGAAGGGAAATGCCACAAGATGGAGAAGTGTTTATGTTCTCAACATATTTTATTGAATATTTAACTATTACATGACACCATAAAGTTTGGAAGCAACAATTGGGAAGCACCAGTCATATCTCTTGGAGATGTAAGATATTTCATATCTTATATTAATTTTTCTATATAATGGTAGGTGTATTCAATCAAGAAGAATTTAGATGTATTCATTTTTCAAAATATTTATAACACAAGTAAAATTTAAATATGAATATAAGATCAAGTATTTGATGCATATAATAGGAAAGAATGTATTAATATTGAGTTTGATAATTTTTATCAAAAAGGTGTCACAAAGTATTATACTGTGACATACACTTCATAATAAAAAGATCTAGCAGAGTAGATAAACATAGTCTTATTAGAATAAATAAGGGCCATGTTAGGAACAATATGAATGATTAACTCATAAGTGAGTGTCTCGTTGTATCAAATTCTTTCGCTACATAGACCTTTAATTCTTAGACATATTTTTTGATGAGCTCTTCTACTAATATATCATCTATGTATAATATCAAGATAATAAAATTATTTTTGTGCTTATTTGGGATCAAATAAAGATTTGTTCAATGCATAAACCAATCCCTCTCTTCATTTTTTTTCTTTAAAAATGTTTAGCCATAACATATATATTTCCTATTTCAATTTTATCATGATGAAATATAATTTTTATATCTAACTACTCTAATTGTAAATTATATGTAGCACACATCATCAAAACACTTGAGCTATTATAAGTCAAATAAAAGAAAGAAATATTTTTTTTGAAATTAATGTCTTTCTAAGCATATCATTTCACTATCAATTGCGCATGATCCCACTCTATTTGATTATTGTTGTTATGTTTGAATCATTTATTTTTAGTGAACTTTTTTTTCTTATGGTAGTAGAATAAGATCTTATGTATATTGAATGTATAAGCGATGAGCTTTAAATAGAGCTCAATAAAAAACTTTTATAGTATAAATGGAAGAAAGGAGAAAAAGCATTCAAACAAAACCATTCAAACACCCCCCTCAAACTAATGGTGGTTTAATAGAAATCATTTTGAGTTTGGAAGCTAAAGCTATAAAGGGTCCTAGAGGAAGAGGTTTGGTGAATATATTAGCTAGATGATCCCAATAATAAATAGACTAAAGTAAAAGTATACTTTGAAGCAAATGTTTATAAATGAAATGATGGTCAAATTTAGTGGAACAATTTGAATGGCACTTTTATTGTCGCGGTAAAATTGAGTTGTAATTGAACAATCAACCCCAAGATCTTGTAGTAGCCAATGTAACCAAATAAGTTTAGATATAGTAACTATCAGTGCTCTATATTCAGCTTTAGTGCTAGAATAAGAAATAACTATTTGTTTCTTGCTTCTCCAAAAGATATGAAATTCATTGACGATCAATGGGATGACCTGCTAAATCTGCACCTGAATATGCTGAAAAGTTAATGAAAAATGAGAGGAAATATGAAGATCATCAAATAAGATGCTTTTCAGATACCAAAGAATTCTTAGAATAGCAGCATAATGAGGAGATTTAAAGGTAACCATAAATTGACTGACAATGTGTGCTGTATAGGAAATATCAAGATGAGTAACAGTAGGATATATTAGACTCCCAACAATTTGTTTGTAAAGAGTAGCATTAGAAAGAGCTTCGCCTTCATGAGAGCTGGGGTGATAGGTATACTCAATGGGTATGTTGACTATTTTGTTATCAATGATACTAGCTCGAGAAATCAAATCAGAAGTACATATGGCATGGGTAAGATAATAACCATCTGTAGAGGAAGAAATTTCTACGTCAAGAAATTATTTGAGAGGACCAAGTTCTTTCATTTTAAATTGACAACCAAGAAAGTATTTTATTTCTTGAATACCTTGTATATTATCACCTGTAATAATCATATCAATGATGTACATGATTAGAATTATTCTACCATGATCAGATCATCTCAGAAAAAGAGCTATATCATAAGAACTGCCTGAAATCTATGTTGGGAGATCGAAAAACTAAACTTTGCCAACCATGCTCAAGATTCGAAAAGCCTATTTTAGACCATAAAGGACTTGTCGCAGATGACATACTTTGTGAGGGAACCCAAGAGGATGAACATAACTAGAGGGAGCTTCATATAGACTTCCTCGGAAAGTTCACCATTAAGAAAGGTATTTTTTAATATCCACCTAAAATAGTGGCCATTTGAGAGTAGTTGATATGGTAGATGTGTCAACCAGGTCGGGCCGGCCTGGCCCGGCACGAGGCACGGCATGGTTCGGCCGTGACTGGGTTGGCCCGGCACGGGAAAATTCCATGCCCAGGCCCGTGCCATGCCCGGGTAAGGCACGGGCCGCACCGTGCCGTGCCTGACCCGGCACGGTTCGGTGCCCATGGCACGACACACTGGCATGGATTTGTCTCGTGTCCCCCTCGCTTCACCCCTCCCACAAAAAAGACTGCGGGTTGGGTTTGATTGGACCCGACCCGCTGTCCCCCGAGCCAACCCAATTCCCCCTCACCCCAATGGGCAAAAAAAAATTAAAAAAAATTAAATTAGCCATTGGATCTCGCCTCCAACGGCTAGGGGGCAGAATCCAATGGCTCTCATGATTTTTCCCCCTAAAAAATTAAAAAAAAATCAAAAAAATGACTTTTTTTTAAAAAAAATTATTTTCTTTAATCTATAAATTCCACCCCCCCCCCCCCTCCCTCTCTATAACATTTATGTTTTTCATAAATATTTTTTCTCTCAAATCTCACATTTTCTCTCTCAAAAATCTTGCTCCTCTCTCTCGGAACTCGGGATTTCGGCATTCAGCTTGGATTTTTGGGAATCTCAACTTGAGTTTTGAATTTTGAGCTTGACTGTGGTGCACCGTGCACGTGATCAACCTCACTGCTTTTACCGGGTAATTATTTTAATTTTTTTTTACTTTCTTTCTCTCTCTCTATACCAAAAATAAAAAATTTTAAAATCAGTCATCTAGTCTCTAAATAACTATTCTGATTAACAAAAATCCTAAAAAATGATAAATACTAATGAAACATATTTAAATTTAGAAAATGAAAATATTACGCAGAGGTCTGAGGCTGCTGAAACTTTGGTTTCTCCAGTCGTCTCAACCCAAACTTTTAAAAAACAAAAAACTAGGAGGACTTCTGTAGCTTGGACTCATTTTAATATAATAAAACAAAAAAAATATTAGGGGTGAGGAAGAAGAAATGGCACAGTGCAAATATTGTATGAGACTTCTAAAATGTAAGAGTTCGTTTGGTACTAGGCACCTTAAGAGGCATGCCGAATTATGCACCAAAAAACATGGTCCATTAAATCCTAGGCAAACTCAACTTGGCACTGTATTTTTTGAGACTGGATCGAGTTCAGTCTCAAAGTTTACTCACTTCATATACTCCAACGAGTTGGGTAGGGACGGCATGGCCAGACTTATCACATTGATGGGTCTTCCGATCAGATTTTCGGAAGATCCAAGGGTAGTGTGCATCATGCAGACATATTTTCAACCTGCTTATCATAGGATTCTTAGGTCTACATCTAGGAAGACATACTAAATATATATAAGTTGGAAAAACAAAAAATAATAAATGAATTTATGTCATATAGTGGAGTGGTGTCTGTGACGTCCGATATCTGGACAAGTCACGATGAATCATCTTATGCATGTCTCACCAGCCACTATGTAGATTCTAACTGAACTATGAATAAAAAAATTTTAGGATTCTCTGAGATTCTTCATCCTCATGATGGTCTGGTCATTTTTGAGTGTATGTTGAAAATCTTTAGAGAATATAAAATTCAAAATAATATTTTTAGTGTCACATTCGATAACGCATCTAATAATGGAGTAGCGATTAACATGTTTGTTAGGAATATTAGAGACGCACCATTAGGAGAGATTTTTCATGTCATATGCATATGTCACATGATTAACCTGATAGTTCAAGCGGGTATGAATGTGTGTTCCCCCGTGTTGGATAATATATTTAATGCACTAAAATATATTCACACTCCTCGTAGACAACAAGAGTTTGATAGTCTCTGTTTGTCTGCGAATCTTAAGAAGAAGAAATTCCAATCGGATGTGAGACATTGTTAGAATTACACGTACCTGATATTGGAATCATGTGTTGGATACGAACATGTGATATCTGACTACGTCAATAGTAAGAGTGACGAACTTATTATTGACGACACTGACTGGGCTTCAAGAATTTCATAAATGAAATTTCTTAAGATTTTTTATGACACGACGAACATGTGTTCATCGGTTTATACGCCCGTGACTTGCATTGCACTCCGATGCATATGCAATATCAGTAGCACGTTTAGGAAGTATTGAGCTGACCTGACACTTAGTCATATGGTTGCAGAGATGGAAACTAATTACTTAAAGTACTAGTCTACCATTCCATCTCTTTATTGTCTCGCTGCATGCATGGACCCTAGGGTTAAGGTGGGAGGGGTAGAAAACACTCTGACTTACATTTCCTTGTGCATGAACCTGGAAGAGCCACCTGACGGGTTCATTCATGAGAAGTTGACTGACATGTTCACATACTACGATCTTAGGTATGGTGGTGGTGGTAGTGAGACTGTGATTACGGACATGGATACCTTGTTCAAAGATGATGATTTTTCCATTCAGCTAGCGAGGGGGAAACATAGGGGTGGACTATCACATAGGAGTTAGCTTTCTCGGTACTTAGATATTGATTACTACTCAATCCTATCACATTCTGATACTAAGAATCTTGACATATAATATTGGTGGAAATCATATGAGTCCACCTTTCTCGTGCTATCTAGGATGACATGAGATCTACTGACTCCTCCGGTGTCGAGCGTAGCATTGGAGTCTGCTTTTTCTGTTACAGTGAACATGATTTCAGATAAGAGATCGATATTACGTCCAGATATTGTTGAGGCCTTGGCTTGTTTGAAGGATTGAAAGGATTCGAGGTTTAGCATCCATGATCATGTTGGAGCTGGGACTGGGACAGGGACTGCAGCCGCATCCACTACGATAGTGGAGGAGGTGATTGCTGATGATGATGATCCATATGATATTGATCTTGATGTTGCGGCTAATGATACTCATGATATGCCGATTGACGATTGATGATGATCTACTGTTTTTTGATTTCGATGTTTTGTTTTTTATTGATTATATGCTTTATATATACGTTAAGTTGAAACTTTAATTTGTTTGATTCGGACCTTCGGTATCTAATGGCTGATAGGTCATTTTTCATTTGGTTTGCTTATGTTTTTTTTACTTTTTAATTTTTTTTAACATAATTTATTGATTTATTTATTTTTTTGTTTTAATTTTTCATTTAAAAATTTATAACTCTATTATATAATTCTAATAAATTTTAAACTAATTTTACATTCAATTATAAAAAAAAATTTTAACTTTGTAATTTTAATAAAATTTAACAATTTTCATATTATAAATATATAATATTATACATTATCTATAATTTTATATATAATTTAATAATTTATATAATTAAAATAAAAATTAAAACAATAAATTATTTTAAAAAAAAATTTGCTTGGCAGTATGGCCATGCCTGGCCCAAGCGGGCCCTGTCCGTCACGGCGGGCCGTGCCAGACCCGACTTTTTTAAACCGTGCCGAGCCTGGCCCGACACAAAAGCACCCCCGTGCTCAAAAAAAATGGGCAGGCCGGCCCGGCCCTGCCCATTTGACACCTCTAAGATTTGGCAATAAGGGTCCTAACATATAAAAGAGGAGCAACTTAAGCAAAAGTTTTCTCATAATCAATCTCATACTCTTGAGTAAAGCCACTATCAATTAAGTGAGCTTGGTAGTGACCAATTGAGTTATCTGACCGAATCTTGATCTTATAAATCTATTTATTTCCGATAGTTGATTTTTTAGAGGGAAGATCACTAGATCTCATGTTCCAATTTTATGTAATGCATCTAAATCTTCTTTCAAAGCTTGCTGCCAATGCCATAGAGGATTAGAGGAAGCCTCGCGAAAAATCCAAGGTTCCTAAAGTGAGATAAAGGTAGAAAAGTAATGGAGGTCATGAATATGAGAAGGAAGAACAATTACCCGATGTGAATTATGAACTACATTAGAGTCAAAAGGACTGGCAGTATCATTGGGCATGTAAACAATTAGTGACATGGTCTCATTAGTTGCATGAGAAGGTTCAAGAGTAATAGAACAAAGAGTCTCTTCAAGAAAAATATCAGAAAGAGGATCGATGGAAGAGATAGAAGAAGTAGGATCGTGGGATAGTTTGTAAAACATTTAGTGTTCCCAAAAAACTATATTTCGAGAAACACAAAGATGTTTATTAATGAGATCATAACACATATCACCTTTTTGACCAATTCCATATCCAAGAAAATAATACAAACAAGAATGTGACTGATATTTGTTTCTTTCATGATCTTGAAGAAGAACAAAACAGATACATCCAAAGACTCTGCATAAGTCATAGGAGGAGGAAGAACTAAACAACATATCATATAGAGTTTGATTTTGTACAATGGGATGATACCTATTTATGGTATAAAGTTTATGTTCAACCCTATTATTTTGCTGAGAAGTATTAGTAGAAGAAGAGTGTGGAATAGTACAAAATTGATGAAGAATAGTAGTAAATTCATTGGTCTTATATTTTTGGGCATTATTAGATTTGAAAACTTTGATCAGTTTAAAAAATTGTGTTTCAATCATTTTGGTAAAGTCATGATATATTTGATAATGTTCAGAATGATTTTTGAAGAGATAGATCCAAGTTCATCGAGAAAAATCATTAAAAAAATAAAATAACATGACCCATCTTGAGTAGAGAGATAGAAACATGACTAAGACAAGAATGTCATAGAGTAAGGGAAGAGATACTCATTCTTGATATGACTGAAGAAGAGAGACTAGAGATGATAGGATGGTAGATGAAGAGAGATGAGCTCAAATAATCTTCCAACCTTATGGGCATTCCCAATGATCTATTTCATCTGAGAATCCTGCACATAAATACCAGTAAAAGAGAATATTAAAGAAAAACCAATCTTAGTAAGTTTCCCAACAAATTTAAGACTATGAATAAGTTGGGAAATCTGATAAACATTGGAAATAAACATTTTTGCTGTAGAAATATTACTAAGATGATATACTTGTATAGGAGAATCATTTTTAGTATATATGGTAGTGAGAGTAGTGGTGGTGTGTGAAGGGACCACATCATGAGAGGAAGTTATATGATTGCAACAAGCATAATCAAGAAGCCATGTATGAGAATTACCTGGTATTATAGAAAGAGTAGTGTTTGATGCATTAGAAGATGGAAGATGAACTTGATTGATCATATCCTATAGATATGCGATAGTGAGAGATGAAGCATGACCATACAGGGAATGAGGTTCCATAATAGATAATTCAGATTTAGTCCAAACGAAAGTGTTCTGAAGAATATGCTGACGAGTGTAGCAGCATTCAATAGAATGATCATTGTTCATATATAAACTACAAATAAGAATAGATTTCTTTTTATTATATTTTCATATAGTATTCTTATTGCCTTTAGAAACATTAGGTATAGCATGCTAAGAAATGGCAGATAGAGTAATAAGAATCATAAGCTGAGTAGATATGTGATTAGTTTGAAAGTGTGTTTTCACATCTACTAACTTATGAATGGCTTGGGATACTATCAGCAATGGATCTTGATGGAAAATATGACTTCTTATTGATTCAAGTCATCCCGGAGTCCCATTAGAAACTGGAATTTTTGAATACTTATGTTTTGGTGCAACAAATTTTTATAATTAAAAAAAAGCTGCACCAAATTCTAAAATAATTAAATTTTAGTGCACTAAAATTCATCAACCTGATTTTACCCTTTGAAATTAAAAAAAAAATAAAATTTTATTTTATTAATTTGATATTTGTGTGTGTGGATGGGTGGGTGTGTGTGTGTGTGTGTGTGTGTTTGTATATATATATACACACACACACATTTTGTTTGAGGGACCATAATAAAGTGTACCAAAACTTAATTGGTATAGGGACCTTATGAAACCAATTAATATTTTTTTTGTACATTTTCTTTAATTAGTTCTAGAACATAATTACCATTTTTTTTAATATTTTTGTTATAGGGACCATAATTTTTCCAAGTCTTAAAGATATAATTAATGAATTATAATTATTTACCAAATAAATAATGAGTAATTTGTGTTTTGGTACATTAAACACATAGTAATTAAAAAAAAATAATTTTTTTTCAAATTAAAAAAGCATACATCTATATCAAATTTTATTAATTTTTTCTTTAGCCATCCACCTATCCTCATATCAAATCAATTAAAATTTGATATATATATATATATATGTATGTATGTATGTATGTTTATAATTATATATTTATATATATTTATGTTTTATATTTATATATGTTTATATTTTAAAATATATACAAATATATAGAATAATATTTAATGTTTTTGGTTCGTATTTAATTTGATGCATGTAGCTAATTGGTAAAAATATATAATAAATTATTAAGGTTACTAGCTAGAATCATAAAATATAAATAAATGATTTGTTAATTGGGTGAAAAAATTTGTTTATAATTTTTATTGCATCAAAATATAACTATTTTATATTTTGTTGTATTTTTTATATTTTAAAAAGATCATAACATATAATTAAAATTTAATTAGATCTTAACATAAAAATAAAGATCAACTTTAATTTCAAACATTAAAATTGAAGTTTAAAAAAATTAATTTAAAATAATCTCAAAAATCAGTTCAACTAATTAATTTTTAGTTATATATTTCAATAAATTATTTTAATGAAATATAAAATTTATTTTTGAACAAATGAAATATTTTCCTTCTACATTATTTTGAAGTAAATATTGACTTTTTTTTATTTTAAATTAAATAGAAGCCTAGGTGGAAACTTCTAACCGGCTAACTGTTTCATTTAATAATAGGTGAGAAATATGTTTTGGTGCACTATTCATAAAAAATTTAAAAAGACGAATAGTGTTTCAATATATTAAAAATACTGCACAAAATTGTTAATTAATTGATTTTTATTGCAGCGAATAATGTAAATACAAAATTACCCATGTTTTTAATACTTCCAAAGTCCCCAAACACACTAATCATGCCATCCAATGGGCAATGGCAAGCACACTAATAAAAGAGTGTAAATTGTAAAAATAAAATTTATGACATTTTCAAATATACATATATTTGAATTTTAATCATATATTCATTTTCAACATTATTGTAAAAACAAAATTTATCAAATACTTCTAAGTACATTTGCACACACACACATTATATATAGATACACACACACACACACACACACACACACACACATATATATATATATATGCTTTTAATGTAAATGTTGTGATATTTTATTTTAATTAGAATCAAAAAATTTTAAATACATTTTCACACAACACACACTCATCAATATATCAAAAATTGAATGACGAGATTCGAATGGAATTAGTGTGCTTGGGGACTTCGGAAGAATTAAAAGTAAGGGTATTTTCGTATGTATACTAATTAGTGCAATAAAAATTAATTATTTAAAAGTTTGGTGCATTATTTTTATAAATATTAAAATTTGAGTTTGTTTTTTCAATTATTTTTTTTTTGAATATTACACCAAAACATAATTCTCCCTAAAAATAAATGATATAAAGCACTTTTATTTGTAAGTAAATACTTTAGTTACAATGGTAAACTATCTTTACTGTGACTTAAAAAATGAGGTAAATTGTTTTTACAGTGGTGCTTTCGAATGTTCTAACATTAAAGAGTACCTTCAAAGGTTTTTATTGTGGTAAAATGTCTCCCCGCCCTATGCCCTATGAATTTTTTCAGTGTAAATTCTAATTTCTATCACATGAGCTAAAATTGATTGATAATTTGAAAGCAACTCTTTAATGTTAGGAGCATAAATTCCTAGAAACAAAAGAGATAGTGAATGTCGTAAATTATTTTTACTGCATTCCACACATTTTCTAAAGGAGAGAATAGACAGACCTACTCACGTAGTTACGACAGACATACAAAAATCTCATGTTATAATCTTATCGACGACATTTCAAATTATATTTAGATTATGAACAAACAATTTATATATAATAAGAATTAATAAATTTGATCTTTTACATGTAAGTTAATATTATATACCAAATTGTCTACCAAGTAGAATAAAAAATACATATGCATAATATTTGAATGCAAACATAACTCCCTTAAATTCTTATTGAAATTAAAATAGCCATATTTTTTATTAATAAAATAAAATAAATATCCATAACAATAAAATAAATTTTGTCATGTACAACTTTACCATTTAATTTCTTTAACTAGGTGAAAACATTGTTTAAGAATAACAATATAATAATAATAATAACAATTATTAGTGTTCGGAAAAAATTGTGATCATTTTGTGTTCATGTTGTGCTCATATTGTATTCGTGTTGTGTTCATGTCGTGCTCGTGTAGTACTCATACCGTGCTCGTGTTGTGATTGTAGTTTTCTAATTTTTTCTAAAATACTAATTCAATAATTGAAAACACAATTCTATAGGTATTTTCAATTTTTTTTATATTTTGGTTGATTTGTAATAAATTAGAGATGGGGAATTTGTGTGTGTATAAATATTCTGCTAATTTTAGGGAAAAAATATTTATTGTGACTGTGTTATTTGTAGCATTTTATTTTTTATACTTTCCGGTATAAGTAGAGAAACATATATATATATATATATATATCGAATAGTTGGAAATATATGTATCTACGTATCTTGATAAAAAATTTTGATAACCTAAAATATTGTTTTTTTCACAGGGTATTTTTGGGTGAAATTTTCTAACATAGACTAAATAATTTTAAGATCAAAAATATCAAATTAACTTAATAGTTAGACCGAAAATTTATTCCATAATATTCTTAGTTTTTTAGTAGTATCTTGGTCGGTCCCTAATAGTAGTATTAGAGGTATGTTTCTTTTGGCGGTTTTGATATTTTTATTATTTAGAAGTTAGGTTATTTTTTGAGATGGATGAAGAAAATAATTTGTATGGCATGATTAGATTGGAACCTTCCAACTATTCAATTTGAAAAAGAAAAATGATGGATCTTCTAATGATGAGGGATTTACTTGAACTGATACTCAGTGATCCTGAACTGGAAAGTATGGATGATGCTAAGTTGAAAATTTTACACTATAATGTTGTTGCCACAATTAGACAAAGAGTTGGACAGATAACTTTCCATCACATCTCAGCATTGTAAAAGCTGATGAAATATGGAATAAATTAGAATTTGATATATGCGTCAAATACATTGACAAATAAAACCCTAATAATCTAGCGATTGGTCAAGATGCAATATCAAGATGGAACTGATATGGATGTTCATTTAAGTCTTTTTCAATAGTTGATGAATCAACAACTATTTATAAAAATAATACTAGATGATGAAGTTCAAACATCTCTACTTCTTAGCTTGTTTCTAGAGAGTTGGGAAATGCTTGTAATCTCTTTAAGTACCTTGGTTCCAAATAACAATCTTGTCATGATGATCATCACTGAAAGTCTAATAAGTGAGGTTGTGAGGTGGAGGGGAAAAGGGACTACTCTATACATTCTCGTATTTGAGGAACTTAAAATGAGAAATAAAGCAAGCTCATAACTTATACTCAGGGAAAGAAATGGGAGTTCTCTCAAAGAGAAGTTCATAGTGAACTATTATTACTATAATCAAGTAGGACATTTTAAGAGGAACTGTCCCAAGTGGAGAAAATTTCAAGAGGAGCATAAGAAAAAAGATATGATCGAAAGGATGCCTAGTAATTTTTCATAGAATGTGATATTGTAATTTTGAGCAATATTGTACTGTATGATAAAATTAATTGGGAAAGTGATAGGGTAGTAGATTTGGAAGCAACATTATATGTCACTTCGAATCCAATCTTGTTTGTGACTTTTTATCTGGGGACTATTGAATAGTCATTAAGGTCTTATGGGCGATGGAAGAACTTCAAAAAAATTGTGCATCGATATTGTTTGTCTAGAAATAAACATGGGATACCAACTATTTCTTAGGGATGTCCATAGGAATGTTAGATAGTACTTCTCAAGTGGGCAAGTTTAGAAAGAATCAATGCAACTTGTCTAAAGGATCACTAACTAAAGTGAGGGGTAGAAGGGTAGATTCCTTCTACATTACTTCAACTAGGGCTAGCTCAAATTGGATAAATACTTGGTGAGAAAATACTAGTAATGACTGTGAGATGCATTGGCAAAAGAAAATTAGTATGGAAATTCTATTTTCTATTTTCTATTCAACAGCCACCTAGTAATGATAAGATAGTTGGTATGACTAGTGAAAGTTGTACTACTATGAAATTCTCTTCAAGGAGATCTAGAGCATTCAATCTAGATTCTTCGAGTATTTATTCTAAGACAAACAATAATATCGAAGGAATCCCTAATGTTATGACTTTTACTTTATTCCCTTTCAAGGATCACATTGATCAAGGGAGAGCATATGAGTTGAAATTAAAAGATAATGCTTTTACTTCAACTGCACTTCGGGATCAGTTGAATCAAGGGGGAGCTAATAGCATGGATGAAAAAGTTGAATTCTTATGATATTATTTTTTGGAAAACTTTGTCTCATATTTTATCTTTTAAAATATTAATTATAATTATTTAATTCGTATAACCTTAGAAATGTGATAAACTTCATAAAATGAAAAATTTTCATTAGTATAATTTTTAAACAAAACACATAAACCCATAAACCCCTTAACTCCTAAACATCTAAACTTCAAAACCTCCAAACCTCTAACCACCTAAACCCCTAAGCCCCTAAACCCATAAATTTTTAAACACTAAAACCCCTAAACTTTTAAACTCCTAAACCCATAAACCCCTAAACCCCTAAACTCCTAAACCCCTAAGCTCATAAACCCCTAAACTCATAAACCCCTAAGCCCATAAACCCCTAAACTCCTAAACCCCTAAGCCCCTAAACCCCTAAACCCTAAACCCCCTAAAACCATAAATGCCTAAAACCCAAACTAATAAATTGTAAACCCCTAAACCCTAAACTTTTAATCCATAAACTTATAAGCCTCTAAATCTTTTAATTCCTAAACCCCTAAACCCATATACCCCTAAAGCACTAAATCCCTAAATTCCCATACTCCTAAACATGAAACCTCATTTTTTGTCATAATTATAATATTAACAAATATATTTTTTTTATATTTTTACTAACAAAATTTATTATTTATATCATTGTTTTAACTATAATAATGATTATAAAATTTATTATTAGTATGACAAATATAATTTTTTTTAAAAATTAGTTATCATCTAGAGGCTATATAATCATAGGAAAAAAGCAAAAATTTAAAAAGTCAAAAAATATTATTTAGTAATTTGTTTTACTTAGATTTTAAATCATTTTAAGTATTTTAATTATATTTTAATAATTATTTATCTCATTTCTAATAATTTATTAATTCATGTTATGGTCATTATTATAATATTAATCAAAAAACCATTATTTATCTGAACTAATGTGACATATTATTCTTAATATTATTTTAACTAAAATATTGAATACATATTTACAAAAAATTGAAATTTTTTTTGTTTCCAAAGGCTATAATCTTAAAATACTACATAAAATTTATAAAATAATTTTTTTTTCATAGTACATTTTCAAAACTAAACATCTAAATCACAAAACTACAAAACCATTTACCCTTAAACCACTAATCCTCTAAATCTTTAAACCCATAAATGCCAGAACTACTAAACTCGTAAAGCCCTAAACCTTTAAACCCCTAAACTTATAAATGCCTAAACTCATAAAGCTTTATACCCTTAAGCCATAAACCCTAAATTTATAAACTCATAAACTCCTAAACATCTAAACCAATAAACCATAAACCATGGGCCTTAAATCTCTTTTTCTTATCATGATTATAATATTAACGAATGCATGTATTTGAATTTTTACTAATAAAATGTGTAATCTTTTTGTTTATTTTATTTGAAATACTGATTTCAAAATTTATCACGATTGAAAAATACATAATTTGAAAATTTATTTATTATCTAAAGCCTATATAATCTCAAGGAAAAGAAACAAAAATTCAAAAGTCAAAAAATAATATTTAGAATTATATTTCACTTAGATTTTGAATCATTTTAAGTATTCTAATTACATTTAAATAATTATTTATCTCATCTCTAATAATTTTTAATTTATTTGTTTGGTCATTATTATAATATCAATCAAAAAACTTAATTATATCGAACTAATATGATATATTATTCTAAAGATTTTTAATATATAAAATATTAACTACAATATTAAATTGAGATGTGCAAACTAAATTAAAATATAAGATAATATTCACAAAATGAAAATTTTTTATTAATACATTTTTTAAACAAAACCCCTAACCTCCTAAACGCTTAAACATTTAAACTCTTAAACCATAAACAATATTTTTTCATGATTATGATATTATCAAATATATTTATTTATATTTTTACAAATAAAATGTTTTATTTATAATTTTATTTTAACTAAAATGTTCATTACAAATTTAGTTTGAGTGAATGACTTTTGAGGCTAGAGATTAAGATATGACAACCTTTTTGATTCATAAAAAATTATACGAGGAGGATATTAATAGGCAATCATTAGGCTATGTACTAGTATATTTTAACTCATAAGATGGTGATAATATTTGTAAGTTACTTTCACTCATATAGTTCCTACTTGTAAAGTTTTAGGAAAATATACTTTTATTTTGTCGATATGGTTTTTATAAAGTTACAGTACAAATATTTATAAATCATATTAATTCTTGATCTTTATGATAGATGAAGTCGGAGAATAAAATTATATATATGAAACAACTATCAATGGTAGTTGATCAGTTACCTAAAATGTATGGGAATATGAATGACTTTTGAGTAGAGATAATTTGTTTTCTAAGTGGTAACATATTTAGGGGATAGCTATGAGGGAACCATAATTAGAATGAGCTCAATAGTAATTATCACCTTATATGCTACTAGGGTAAAAAGTCATTATATGACAACTCAATATTTAGTATAAATCTAAACATAATCTAATTCAAACTAAATTGAATATATATAACATAAATTAAATAAATAAATCAATGGATATAAGATTGATTCTATAATCCAAAATATATATTTTACTAGAATTAAGTTGTCTCGCTATTGAATAACCAAATTACTAATACAAACCCTATGAAATTAGTATATGGACAAAAGTTCTCTTTATTACTAATTTGACTCATGCACTTAATGAACTTTGTAGATGAGATACTATTGCCAATGAGCTTTTGGAACACCACTAAACTAAAAAAATTATGAGGTAAAACAAAGTCATAACAATATTTTGGCACTATTTTTGGATATTATTTTGTTTAATTAGTGAATGTGAGTTAATATAATTATTCTTATAAATTGATACTTTTTTTAATAGTTTAGATATCATTGAGTTTGAAAAATCTTTCCAAATATAAATGCTAGTCTTGTTAACTTGTTAGGAAAGTGGATAATTATATTTTATGAGTCGAAGCTTGGTTTTGCTAGATCCATAAATAAAAAGAAATAGAAGAGCAATTGTTATACAAAGAGGTGATAAATAGCCTATGGAGGGAACGATTAGTAATAGAGAACCCCAAGATTGTAATTGAAAAGTTATCCAGCAACCTATCCACCACCACCCCTTGCCAAAATAATGGAGGCTCATGATGATGAACAATAATTTATGTATGATTGCAACTAGTAGAAACAGACTACTTTGAGTTATAGTCACGTCTTATAGTTATGGTTCAATAATATCTATATAGTAGACGTGCATTAGAGGATCTTAATGGAAATGTCAAGATGTTTTTGGAGCTATGCAATATGGTAAAAATGATCGGAGTCAGCTTCATCACAATAAAGTTATGTCTATTACTATTTTTATTGGCAAGGAGATGGTTTTATTATTTACCTAGTGGCTTAATTAGAGTTGGGATGAACTAGCAAGTTCTTTTCACTTCAAATTACTTCATAATTAAAAACTGAGATAAGTTGATTCCAACAAGATAAACATAGTATTTTATATGATACATGAGACTATTTTAAGGATTTATTAAGAACATATCCTCAACATGGGGCTGAGATATAGTTCTAAGACCAAATTTCTATATTTGGTTAAACTATATAATTATATGAACTGTGATGTGATTCTTTCGACTTTGCTATACCACCTAATTTTATCAGTTATGCAATATCACAAAATCTCATCAATGAGATATGCCATCAATAGAGCTTCAATAATACATAAGTCATACAAGTAGTAAGAATGATATTCATCCAAATATGGATACACATGGATTATATCGATAGTTCAATTATTCAATATTGAGATAACTCATTTCTAGTAAAATAGATATTCGAATTGTAAAATAATCTTAGATCCACATGTTTGTTCATTTGATCTATGTGGTGGATGTTTGTATTAGCTTGACTTTTTATGTATGAACATAAAATGAAGATTGAGATATTGTGCAATGACTCATTACCCTAATAGTTTATAAGATGATCATCACCTTTGCACCCATCTCGATGGTGGTCCCCTTGTAGTTATCCCCTCGATGCACTACCACTAAGCCAATAAATTATGTTTGCTTGAGAGTCTATCACAATTGTATACCTTTTATACAACTTTATTAAATTTCATTCATGGTTCCTTTATATGCATATTCTTATTCTCCAATCTTAGGTATCATAGAGACTAAAGATTGACATGATTTTTATATATTTGCACTTTTAGTTGATTTAGTGTCATACTCACATAATTAACATATATTTCTTTCAAATTTTACTAGTGATAACCATATAAGTAAAAGTAACTTACAATACCTATTATTACCTTTTATGTCACACCATACTCATGTATACCCCGATAATTGCATGTCAGTATTTTTTTTGGTGATGATGCAGATTACATACTAAAGGTGAACCCCTTATACGAATATTTTTTTATAATTTTCATTCCAATCAAGAACAAATTCTTTTATGACATATATAATTGATTGGCATGTAAAAGCATTCTCACTTTTATTTTTGTAAGTATCATACTCGCAATGATTAACATACTAAAATTTTGGGTTTCATCATATAAGTTTATATAAACCTGAAATTATCTGTTTAGCCACGAAAATTTAGCTAGAGAAATAATTCCTAGCTAATTTGTGAGGGACTAGCTACAAATAGCAAAAGAGGTTTGATTTTACATTGAATGACAAATTTGTGATGGATTTGTGATGGATTAGAGATGGAAATTTTTAATTGAAAAATGTCACTAGCTAATATTATCGTTGATTTTGGCACAAAGAATGGCGGTAAATTTAGTAATAACTTTAGAGATAGATTTTTCCTAGCTAATAATTAGCTCGAGAAAAAATCCCTCGCTAAATTATTTTTTGGAAATTTTTTTACAATTATATATTAATTGGAAGTTATTAGTTCTTAAATGATAATCTTCACAAAATATATGCATTTAGCTATGGATTTTTCCCTAGCTATTTGGGCTCAAGATTATTTCGTCATTAATCTATACCAATTTTTTTATGTTTTATATATTATTTATTTTAATATTTGATGTAATATTGTATATTAAAGTTGTCTATGGACGAGGGATCCTTGAAATACACTTTCTCCTAGTATAATTATAAATATAGGATATAATAAATAAATAATTTCAAATATATATAAATATGAAAAAAAATTATATTAATAAAGACTAAAATAACTATTTTTATGATTATAAAATTTTTTAAAAAATATACAAAATATTATTTGAATTAATTAATAAAGATATTTAAATATTTGTATTAATAAATACATTAAATAATTATATCTATAATTATAAATATTTTTTAAAATATTTGAAATAATAAATGAACATACACAAACATTTGTATTAGTTAAAACCTAAAATCATTATTTGCATGATTATAAAAGAAATATTTATAAAGAATCTAAATTAACAAATAAACAAGTAAATATTTATATTAATAAACTTAAAAAATTAATGATAATAGAAATTTTTAAAAAAATTATTATTAAAAGATTTGAAATATTTGAATTATTAAAAAAATCACATTTTTCATTAAATTAAAAATAAAATAAATTAATATTTAAGGATAAATAAATTGATGTTTTAATTACATCCAAAAACTTTTGACGAGTTATAAAAAAATATCTTCAAATGCTTATTAAAAGAATACTTAAATAAATTGATACTTAAGGATAAATATTCTTTTTTAAAATAATATTTTTAAATAAGTTTTTAAAAATATTAATAATGATATTTTTTTTGTCCTAAACATACTTAAAATTATTTTTAGCCCTATTAAACCTTTTGAAAATCACCACCAAACTGACCATAAGTTGATTTTTATTCAAGTTTTATTTTTGCCTCTACTAAAATTTTTAAGAATTAAAGCATTGAATAAATAATTATAGCACAGTAAAAAGAAAATAAAAAATAATATTAAATTTAAAATAAAATATCTAATCTTAAAATTATATATATATATATATATATATATTTTATTTATTTATTTATTTATTTATATTTATATTTATTATATATTTATATTTAAAAAAGTTAAACATAAATAATGACCTAATCGGTGGCCGACCAAAATATCATCAAGGAGGCAATATGCTTACAGAACATTTTTGGCAGCGTGTAATGCTTCTTCATTCTAATTCTGATCGGTGTTCTTGCCTTTTCAATTCATCTATTTTCTGTATTTTCCGAAACATAATTTATCATGATACATAACCTAATCGGTGTTCTTTCAATTTGAAGATTTAATGCTGTGTTAGCATTTGTTGTGTTATTTGGTCCATACTTTTAGTTTTTGATGAAGAATAAAATATATGATTTTTAAAATTGGTTTGATGATCGAACTTGGTAATTTTGATCAAACTCGCACAATATAATTTTTTTCCATGGATTTTTTTTTTGAAAAGTTTAAGCTCACTATTCTTACCATTTATTATAATTAGGATTGACTTTAACAGCCAGGACAAAATGGAAGTGAGTCCTTAGAATCTACTACTCAATATTTTTCTTAATGTATATCAATCAGATATCTGCTAGGAAACTCTCTATAATATTTTTTTTATTAATTTTATTCTTCTTTATGTTATAATTACATGTTGATTACTTATTATAATAGGATATTGAATTTGTTCAATTTTTTTGTATTCGTCGAGACTGTTAGTTTATTCACTGCACCTACTTTTTTTTTGTATTTGCTTAATGGGCAACTTGTCTTTTGACCAAGGTTAGTGTGATTAAGTGTCAACTTTCTGTCTGCATTTCATTTTTAAATTGAAGTTTGATTTGATGATATTACTTTTGTAATACATGAAGTTAAGGGTGTTGGTGCTGGGCTGATAGCTGTAGCTTATTTAACCATGGTAAATCATACAAGCATTGTTAATTCTGCAGCATGTTTGAATGAATTATTCTAAATAAAATATGTATAAATTAGGTTATAGATATTTAAAAATTGAAAATAAGTTGGTGAACCTATATGTGCAACACCATAAATCATAAAAAATAATTCAACGCTAATCTCAACTTCCATTCAAGTTAGCATTCATTACAACATAAATACCAAGCTTACTTGAGAAAGAATTGATATTAGAATTATATAAAATTTTTATGAATGCTAGCTGATAACAAATTATGCACAGGATGAAATGTCAGTATTCTCTTAAATCTTATTGTTTAAATTATTTTGTTTAACACAATATTTATTTTTTCATGAACAATGTAATTAAATGGAAATCATATATTTTCTGGTGTATGATTCAAAAGAGTTTACAAGTGATAGAAGTTTTGATTCTTTATTGCACTTGTGTTAAAGATGATATTTAGGGTTAAGCCAAAATATTTATTAGTTTAATTGGTAATTAAGTTAAGTAAGACTAAATATCTCATAGAGTTTGGTTACTCACATTGATTTAGTAGGCCAAAAATACTCAACCTAAATTTTTGTTGCTTAGTTTGCATGTGAATACCGACTCAGGTTGTGCTACTTGAATTGTCAAGTGGACTTTGTGTTATGTTAAAATACAATACATTTTTATTTTATCAAGTGATAATATTTAAAGATTATATTTTAAAAATTATAAACATTATTAATCTTTTGCTTAAATCCTATATCCAACTCTAATCAAAAAAAAAATGATATAATCAAGAATATTCATAATTAGTGAAAGAATTGTTAAGTTTTACTATTCTTTGACACAATCAAATAATTATATGTGCAACTGAGAGAATTGTGATGTGCAATATGATGTTATACTAAAGCTTGTTTCTCATGCTATACAAATCATACAATTTGCTATTTGAAAACATTGCAAAAAATATAATAGATTCTAAATTATTTTATAGTTTCAAAATATAATAAATTATAATTTTACAATCCAAATTAAAAGAAATTAAAATTTACCACCAAATAACAATCCAAATTATAATAAATTACAAGTCCATGCTTAACAAATAAATTAGAATCAAAACACATAAGTGTTCTATTTGTATTTATTGTATAATTTTGATAAAATCAAATTCATTAAAATTAAGGAAAAGATTAATTTTTTTCATGTAAGAAAAAAATATCATCCTCAATTAAATATAAAATATGAGCTACTCAATGTGATGCTGATTAGTAAATTCTTTTTTTTTTTGCTAGTTTAATATTGTTTGAAAATATTTTGTTATTGTTGTTAGATGTTATTAGATGTAGGAAAAATTATGTAATGGTGCATTAGCATAATATTTTTTTAAAAAAAATACCTAAATAAGTAAATATTCATATTAAAAAATACATCAAAATATAAGATTTCTACTTCTTGTAAACTCAAAAAAAAAAAATACTTTTATTCTTCTTGTATATTTCATGATTTGAAAAAAAAATAAAAAAAATAAAAAAAATAAAAAATATATATTTTTTTAAAAACACTATAGCATGAGCAGTATACTGTTTTGGAAAATAGTATGCCCAATTTGTAGGAATATAATATTTATATAAATATTATTAACACATTATATTATATATAAACATTTATACATTTATATAATCATATGACATTATAAATAAATATTTATACTTTAATATATATAAACGTATCACATTATATATAAACATTGATATGTTATATAAATATTTATACAATTGTATAAATATTTATTAATATTTATACAGAATTTACATAACGTTATACATTTATATAATTGTTTATATAACATTTACATAACATATAAATTTTTATATAAATATATAATATTTATAATGATTATATAAATGTGATATATATACTATATAATATTTATATAATCATTATGTGTGTGTGTTTGTGTGTGACATTATAAAAATATTTTAAACACAACATAATATCTAAACACTTATATATTTATATAATCATATACCATTATATATGAAAGTTTATCCTATAATATAAATGTGCAACTAAGAGAATAGTGTTGTGCAATATGATGCTTGTATGCATACACAATAGATTGTCTCTATACTGTATTTATCATATGAAGAAATGATATATCATAGAGGGATATTAGTAGTTTTATCTATGAATGAGGCATAGAGTATTATTGGGTATGGAGGGAGACAAATCATTTATCATTGTCATTTAGGAGTCTTCATAGAGCTCTTCTATCATGACGCTTACTTTAATGAAGTAAACAAATCTTTTTTAAAAAAATTATTATTGATACTTCTCATTTGTTATGTATTATAGTTTTCATAACTCATTTTTTACTTAGATGTATGATTATTAACTTAGAAGTTAATAATCATAGTATAAATATTTATTATTTGCTTAATATTTTTTTCTTGTTTTTTTTAATATTGAAATAGCTACTAAAAATATTCTAAAATCATTTGTTATAGTAATATACAAGTTAAAATTTGGTTGCTTTTGTCTTTTTTTTTTTTGGATTTATTTGTAGTCTTATTTTTATGAGTTATATTTTTAAGTAATTGATTTTTAATTTTTTTTTTAAGATAATGTTAAGATTATATATTTTTATGGTCAGATATTTTATTAGTTATTTAAATATTATTGATATGTTTCTTATTCATTATTTACTTGGTTATTTATTTTTTATTTAATTGAGATGTTATAAATTTTGTATAGTTATACATTTATACAATTTATCAATGGTTATATAAAATAATATGTTTTTTAAATAAATAAAATAATATGCAAATTTAATAATCAATTAATAGTTTTCAGGTTATTAGTAATATTATTTATTTTCTCCATTGTTATAACCATAAATTAATTTTTTTATTTCTAAATTTTATTTTATAAATTTATAAATAATATTTTAAAAAATAACAATAAAAATTTCATAACCATAAATTTATATATTAATGAATAATATATGTAATGGTCAAATATAAAATAATTTCATTTTCTAATATTTTCTATTTGTGACTCATCTCTCCTTTGTCTGGCCGTCTCTACGTAATTAGGTCAGTTCACTCTTAAAAAATCTTCAACTCTCAGAACACATCGTCATCACAACATCATTTCGAGAACCATATCAAATAAAGAACATCTCTCAGAACACACCACTGTCGCGACATCATTTAGAAGAATCTTATCAAACAAATATCATCTCTCACTATCTTTCTATCTCACTATGAGTTTTTAGTTATTTATTTTCATTATAATTTAATGAGAAATTAGTAATGAGTTTTGCAAATTAAAAATTGGTAGTGAGCTAAATTGTGCTTTTTTGTTTAGTTCATGTGTGTTAACGATAAATTGGTAGTGTGAACTTTTTTTATTTTAATAATTATTTTTTTTAAGGTTTAATGGATTTAAAATCAATAGAAAGTGTGGTAGCTTTGTAATTCGAAGAAAAATAGTAAAAGAGGATGAATAAAATAATTATAAGAGGAGAAGAAGAGAAAGTTACTGTAAATTTTTAAATTAAAGTTATATCTTATTTTTTAATTTATGGTTTTTTATATTTTAGAATTTTTGTCCTATTGAGAAGATGAATATGAAGAACGTGTGGAAATTTATCTACTAATTAGGTTTATGTGGTTATAGTATGGAACTCTTGTATTTTTCTCAAAGAAGAAGGTACAACTTAACCATAACCTTTAATTTTGCTGTCATTGCTCAAGTTGATAGTTTGTTCAGGCTGGAATTTTTGTTGATGGATGATGATGAAATATGTTTAGTTTTTTTTCATGATAACATCATATTTTATGGTCTTTAATTAGGTACCCAATAAATTCCAAAGTAATTCTATTCTAATAAGATTGTTGATGCTTTAATTAATTTAATTGGCCTGATGTTAATTATTGTTTAATAGTACTATTGAAAAAAATTCACTACACTAAGTTTTTATTATATCTATCTAATATTGGCATGTAAAATCAAAGCACACTTGAGGGAGAAATGAAGGGTGTAGAAGACTAAGAACCCAAGTTAGACTATACATTATTGTAAGTAGGGGAGCAAACATTGTACATAATTTTCTCAATGTGTTTTATTAGATACCATGCATTCTCAAAGCACATTGGCCATGCATGGTGACTTATTTCATGTATACATTTATAATAAGTAATTATTCCATAATTATATAATGTTCACATGCGTAATATGATAGCTAATTTGATTATTAATAGAGTATACCCTTTTGTTTTTTAAAAAATGTGCATATAGTATATATATCCAAATTAGTAGATGTGTGGTATGTGTAAAGTTGCTTATTTAGTGCAGTCTATGTTTGCTTTACATGAACTTGATTTATTGTTTATAGTGAAATATGTGTACTAATATATTTCTGCACACAAAAAACTTGTCAATTTATTTGTCACACAATAAAATTAGAAATTATCAAAAATAAAATTGTACAACTAAATTAAAAAAAACAATCAAACAAGATGAAACATGTCATTTAATAATGACTTTAAAAATTTTGACTATGATCTAATGTTGATTCTGAGATTATTACTGAGAATCATAATATCAAAATAAAGTATTTTAATTAAAATTGTTTATTGGATCTAAATCTCCATATGAAGAAATATCTTTGATATTGGTGCGATATTTTAGTATTAATTTATTCTAGTAGTATATTTTTTGTTAAATTCAACATCCAGCAATAAAAAATTAATGATAAACAAAAATCAAAAATTATCATTATTGCATAATATAATACTCTTGATATACGATACTCTTGATATAACGTGTGTTTTCCTCTTATTTTTTTTTTCTTTTCAACTATTTTAGATTTAACATATGTTAATAAATTTTGTTGTGAAGTTGATGATACTCTTGATATATGATACACGCACCCACACACATGCATGTATAGTTTTTTGTTTGTATTTATGTGTATCATTGTATTTTTAGTCATTTATATATTTGAAATATGTTATTTTGTTTTGTTTTTGAAAATAACATATTTTGTGAGCTAACAACTCTCATAGAAAATTAAAATAAGCTGTTCGATAGAAAAAATCAATTTCTCAGCAAAATATCTAATTGGAAAAAGTATATAAGTGATGATCCTATCTATAATTTTTGCTAAATTAATAAGTTTCCATCCTTTGTATCATTAAATTTTATTATTGATGTGTATGTCAATAATCTTTAAGTAAATTACTAAAATATTAGGATAATTTTCTTTTACACTACAATTTTTTTGGCAGTTCTTTAGTTAATAAGATAGTGTGTCCTTAGGCTACTACTTCGATTAACTATTTATTTATGCATATCTTTGGCATTAACTATTGGTTTTTCAGTCATGTGTCTTTATAATATTAAGCTTTATAGTTTTACAAGATTATATTTTTCAATTTCTAATCTCTATCTTGTTAGTAAACATAATGTAGGATGTGACATAATTACTAAGAGCTCTGTAATCAACTAGTTTTGCTTAATTCTCATTCTTCTTATCTTAGTAAGTTTTCTTTAGCAAACTATCTTTTGATTGCAGTTTTCCACAAAATCTTTTAATGTTAATGTCTATAATTATTCGTATCTATAATCAGTCCATATTTGTAATACTAGGAATCTGTAATTATAGGCTGCTACACATCTATGTTTTCTAGTTTTATACTTTGTATGATATGTTTTCTAGTCAAAATCTATTATTATTAATGTCTGAATTCTTCATTAATTCATTTTCCAAGAGTTCTTGGAATTGGATCTTCATTCCATTTATTTTTTTCTTTCCTATTTATTTTTATATTCAAAGACTGAGTTGAATCACAGTTGAAATTTTGATTTTTGATCTTCATTGAGAAGTGAAAAGCTTACTCCTTCAAACTTTCAATTCTTTTCTTTTTTGCTTCCCTTTCTTGTCCTTTCACTTGGTTCTTCTGTTCTCCTATTTCTTACCTTTTTGTGTGGATTTGATTGATGCACTAGAAGAGACATGCTCCATTCATCTAGCAATAGTGTGATATCTTTTCGCCTTTAGCATGCCAATAAATGCTATGTTTTTTCATGTAGATTCTGCAAATGTATTGCCTAGATATTCATGATAATTTATTTTTTGCATATTCATCTATGAATTATTTTATTTTATTAATAGTATTATTTGAAGTCATTGTATGTTTCATTCAGAATTATTATTGAGCATAATTTTTTGCAAATCTAATAGGGCATAATGAGCTCGGATCATCAATGGATGTACAGAAGATTTATGAATAGAATTTTTAATAAAAAATTTTTGAGTGGGCTAGAAACTTTTATCAACTTTGCTTGTAGTCAATCAAGATGGATGGATGAATATAAAATTAATTGTCCATGTAATAACCACAAGTGTTAGAATATGTCTTTTCATGATGTAAATACTATTAGATATCATGTGGCTAAATATGGCTTTGTACAAAATTATTTTGTTTGGATTTATCAAGAAGAAAGTATAATGACTATGAATATTGACCAAAATGAGGGTACTGAATCATATATATATAATTAAGAAGCATCAAACACATACTATAGAATGGTCATGGAAGCTGCTGGTGCTGACTTCAATATGGATTACATGGATGAACAACCTAATCCTAAAGCTCAAAAATTTAATGATATGCTTAAAGCTACAGATAATGGGTTGCAGACTGGTTGTAAAATATATTCGCAATCATCACTTGTGGCTCGACTTATGAGCATGAAGTCAAAAAATCATGTTTGAGAAATTATTTGATCATGTCACAGAACTGATGAAAGAGATTGTTTCGGATAATAATTTGGTCACTAACAACTTTTATATCACTAAGAAGTTACTAAGATGTATGGGTCTACCAGTAAAAAAAATTGATTGTTATTTCAATGGATGCATATTATATTGGGATTGGTGATAATGATTTAATTAGCTGTAAGTTTTGTGATCATCCTCGGTTTAAGAAAGCACCTCGTTTTGTGGAAATATGACAGAAGATGTAAGTTACATTTAAGAAGATGTATTACTTCTCTTTAATTCCTCGATTTGCAGAGACTATATGCATCAAATGCTATAGCACATGATATGAGGTAGCATTTTCAGCATGAGATTGAACAAGGGGTAAAGTGTTATCCATCAAATTCACTTGCTTTGAATCATTTTAATCATATACATCAAGATTTTGTAGTTGAAAGTCAAAATATGAGATTTGGTATCTACGATGATAGTTTTCAGCCATTTGGCCAATCTGGACAATAGTATTCAACATGACCAGTGATAATGACACCTTACAATTTGTATCCATGGTCGTGTATGAAGGAGCAATATATATTTTTATCAATATTGGTTTTAGGGCCAAAAAATCCAAAAGACATGTTGGTTGTTTTATTACAGCCACTTATAGTAGAGTTGAATCATTCGTGAGATGTTGGCATGAATACATATGACATCTCAAAGAAGCAAAATCTCATTATGCAGGCAGCCCTTATGTGGATGATAAATGATTTTCCTACATATTCAATATTATCTGGTTGGAGTACTACAAGATTGTTAGTATACCCATATTGCATGGACAAATCTAATGCATTTACTCTCAGATTCACTAGTAAAAAGTCAAGGTTTGATTATCATCATAAGTTTCTACTTACAAATCATCCATTCCATATAAATAAAACTACATTTCAAAAAAATAAAATAATGACGAAAGTTCCACTAGCTATTAGTTTAGGAGATGATATATTGCCAGAGATTCATAGTTTCGGTTTGAAAAAGGTAATTGAAATTGATGCTATTGTAACTAATGGACCAATATGCAAAACATTTGGTTGGAGGAAACGTAATATTTTTTGGGACTTGCCCTATTGAAGGTTCAAATTAATTTGTCATATCTTTAATGTAATGCATATTGAAAAAAAAAATATGTTTGACAATATTTCAACACTGTCCAGAATATAGATGGAAAAACAAAAGACACTTTAAAATCAAGGCAAGACATGAATGATTACTATCGGCATCCTGAATTGAAATAGAACAAGACTACAAGAAAATTCCTTAAAGCTTATTACATACTTGATAAGAAGGCAAGACAGACATTATGTGAATGTGTTAAAAATTTGAAATTCTCTAATGGATATGTAACAAATATGGGCATATGTGTGGATGTGACAAAATTTCATCACGTCTTGAAATTCCTCCATTATCGAGAATAAATTTGAAACTAGTCCTAAAAATTCAGCTTTATAATATGGTTGTCTAAGCGAGTAGAATGATGATTTCGATGAACCGATGCCATAGATGGGCATATTCTCCTTGCCATCAACAGCCACATACCAAATCTAATTCGTATCAACTGGTGGAGCTGATGAATGAGAACTACCTATTGCACCATCACATGAAACTGAAGTAGACTAGGATTATGCTTGAGTTGCAGCAACTAACATTTCTACATATCTCGCCTAATAAACATGTTCAATAAGTATTTCAATTTTTTAATTAAACTTACATTTGCTACACGAGATCTCTGATCAACGAAAGTAAGATTATCATGAGCCTTCATGTGCGTGTATCTGAATAAACGAGAAGCACTAGGCTTCTTACCCTCATTGCGTGTCTATAATTACACACATTACATATGTTAATTCTATTAAAAAAAATTCCTTATGATAAATGAAAATTAGGCATAATTAAACATATTTCACAAAATAATAAACATAAAAAATATAAATTAGAAATAATATCAATGCTCGTTCGTGCCCAAGCATAGAGCGAGATCTACAAGTGTGTGTAGACATGCCACTACCCTCTCTAGCCTGCTCTTAGCGATGATTTCCGCTCTGTTTATCACACCTCTTTTTATTATCAGCATCTTCCCATCTGCTTCGCCACTCCTTGAAAATATGATCCAGGACACTCAAATCTTTTTCTTTCTTCTTCATTCATTTATCTTTGATCTTGTACATGGTGTTTTTATATTGACTGGCAGCATGTTTGTAGAACACACTTTTAACCATCTCCTTTCGCTGTGTCTACCTGTAAACTTTCTGCAATTATAAATAAAAAATTTTTAATCAGTGAACAAAAGAATAAATAAAAGATGTAAAAAATTTTATGTAGTAATATTTACCTTAAATTCTCTCCAAATCATCAATTGGTCTTTATGTGTCATTGACTTCCAATTATGTTCATTAGGTTTAAGGACTTCCTGAAAATTGTCAAAGAACCTTAGAAATGGAACTAGACGGCTCTAACTTCATCCTGTAGCCCAAAATTTATTAGCAAGTAAGAAATAAATTAATAAATTGATAATTCATTTGTTAAGTTTTATATCTTACGGATTATCAATTGTCGAATCAAACTAAGCAATAAGGAGAGTTTCATCTGTAGGGTGCTCTGAGGAAGACTTTCCAACATCTCCATCCTTTCCCTCCTCTCCTGCCCATGTCTCTTGATCATTCATCAAAATCTCAGGACCATTATGTGGATAATTCAGATGATGCTGTTCCTATAGTACATTCACAACATTCTCTATCTATAGTGGAGTTTCATCAACCCATGACCATCTACTAGTTTCGGGCATACTTGAGGCCGTGCTGCCTATACTATAATTGGTACGACCTTGCAACGTGCTGCCTCTACCTCATCCATGTGCTAAATCTATTAAAAATACATAAGGTAAACAAAAAATGATTAACGATTAAAATAACATAAAATTCATTATCTAATCATTCTCATCAGAATCATCCAAATTTGGTTCGTCTTCTTCTTTAGATGTAGTAACATCATTTTCAAACTCCTTTTCATCACTCATTTCTTCCTCATAATCAATTAAAGTTTCATCAACATTTACATCCCCACTTGTATCCATCTCAAAAAAATGTGACTAAAAGGACGTCTTTGTCCCCCACCACAGCTTCGATTATAACATCATTGTCATTATTTTGAAAAGTTAGTTCTATGAAATCAGTACTTGGTGATGCGGGGATATCAATTTGAGCCCTTACTTTGATCTTGCACACATCTTTCCAATCCTTTCTAGGACCGGTCTGACTCGAATTTTCACAATAATAAACATGTGATGCTTGTACTGCTAAAACAAAAGGTTCATACTTGTTGATTCATTTTTTATCGTACACATCGACAAGTTTATATTGAGGATGGACAACAATACCGACATGCGGTATTGGGTCGAACCATTCATATTTGAATAACACAGTTTTTTTAACCAAGAGGGCTTCAAACTCTAACTCGATCACTTCGACCAAAGTCTCGTAATAGTCATATTCGATTTCATTGTCTGTTGCCCAGTAACTACCATACAATTTAGTGTGAAATTTAAAATCATTCACATAGTAACCATTGTATGTTCTAACCTCTCTTAGGGGACCTCGTGCTATACTTCGAAGATAATGATTAAATATTTTATTTGCATAATTATGAACCTATAATCAGAATTAAGTGTATTGTTTCAATTATAAATTTTTATTAGAACAATACAATTGTTTTGTGATTTTCATTTTAAGTAAACATATGTATTATCAAAAAATGATGGAAATTCTTGTTTCGTCACAGCATTGATAGCTTCTTCATTCATGTTTGGAAATTATTTATGTTTATCTGTAACAAAATCACTAAAAAAAGAAATTAGAAATAATTGATACATTGATAGGAAATAGTAAATTATAATGCTAAATAAATCTCTTTTGACTTTTAGTAAATACTTACTCAATGAATAGTTGAACCTCTGAAAAATTCATTAGGACATATAGATGAGCTGTAGTATATTCATAGTCTACTAGATACCTTTTCCCTTCAGCACCAATTGCTTTGCCTGGAGGCTTGAAAATTTCAAACATATCATTATTCACATTCTCATAAAGATAAACATCATTCTGCTTTTCCTTAAGTAGAAGAGTTGTATCTCATTCTTTGAAATAGAATGATATGAATTTTACAGCCTTATCTATAATATAACCTATTGATTCCTCAAGTGTCTACAAAAAGATTATTGAAAATTACATGTCATTTTTGTGAATATATAAATATATAAATAGGAAAAGAATTGGTTTAGTGAATTATTATTATCTTTCCGGTGGATACATCCAAAAATAATGGACAGGACCATCAATCCTAGCTTTGTAAGCCATTTGCACTGGAAGATGTTCCATTAAGTCAAAAAAAATGGAAGAAATATTCTCTCAAGATTGAATAAAATAATAGGAATTTTCAACTCCTCATCAGTCAATGAAGAAGAAGTCAGTTGCTTGAAGAATAAAGAAATCTCAGTTATTGGCTCTCATATTCATTAGGCATGAATTTTCGAAGAGCAATTGGTAGTAACCTTTACATGAATACATGACAATCATGACTCTTCATGCAAAACATCTTTTGTTTTTTCACATCCACACATCTCCCTAGATTAGAAGCATACCCACTCCAACACATCTGGAAATCTAAGTTTTTTTACCCACTCCAACACAACCTTCTTCTGTGATTTATTCAGAACAAATGGCACATCATGGTATTTATTGGTGACAATATTTTTTGCAAATTGAGGATGATGATAATATTTTATTCAACTCATCTCTTGACTTGTACGTGTCCTTAGTTTTCCCTATAATATTAAACACTGTATTAGGGCATTGTCAAACACATTCTTCTCGATATACATAACATAAAGATTGAGCCTGAGCAAGTCTTCACGCCAATAGGACAAATCCCAGAAAATACTTCTCTTATTTCACCCACAAGTCTTAAATATAGCTGCATACACAACCTTAGCATCAACATCTATCACCTTCCTCAAGCATCTGTTATTTAATTCCTGCAGAATTTCATCCCCATATCTAACCCTCGGGAATTGTTTAGTAACCTTTTTATTCTTAAAGAAGTCTTTGGTGTTACGTTGATAAGGATGATTAATGGGAAAAAACTTTTGATGATTGTCGAACCATGACTATTTTCCACTCTTAATTAATTTAAAAGCATCAGAATCTTTCATATAATACAGACATGCCAACATACCAGTTGTACTCTACCCATACATTATAGAATACACTAGAAAGTCATTTATGGTCCACATGAGGGCAGTGCACATTTGAAAATTTTTCCATTTAGAAATATCATAAGTTTGAACCCCAACACCCCAAGACTTTTCAACTCCGCTATCAATGGCTGCAAGAAAATATTTATCTTCCCCTTTGGATTTGTAGGCCCCGACACTAACACAGTCAAAAACATAAATTCATCCTTCATACATAAGTTTGGGGGCAAATCATACTGCATCACCACCACAGACCACAAAGAATATTACTGTCTAGATTGACCAAATGGCTAAAAATCATAAATAAACCTAGCCTAATATTTCGAACTTCAGAAGAAAAATCAGAAAAACATCCATCAAAATATTTCCAAGCAGGGGCATCAGAAGGGTGACACATCTTATCATCCTTCATATGATGCTTTAAATGCCACATCATTTCATTAGCTATTGTGGTTGATACAAATAATCTCTGTAATTTAGGTGTTATTGAAAAATAGTACATCTTCTTATACGGCATCTTCAACTTCCGTATATATAATCTATTTCCAGGATCCCTAACCTTTTGCTTGTACGAGCATGCCCACATATTTTACAACTGTTAAGGTCAGTCTCATCACCCTAGTATATCATACATCTATTCACACAGTAATGAATGACTTGTACGAGTAATCTCAAGCTTCTAACTAACTTCTTCGTGCTGTAGAAATCCAATGGCATCAGATTATCTTGTGGGAACAAATCTTGAATGAAATTAGACATATCATCAAACCATGCCTACGATCACCTATATCTGCACTTTATTTCTAACATCCTCATGGATGTAGATAGTTGATTATGCTTATAATTTTTCTCATATACAAGTTTGTCTCCGGCTCAAATCATGTCATAGAAATTTCTTGCCTCAACATTGGGTTCCTCATTCGGGTTGAATTCAGGACTCACAAAATCACAAACCATTTTATGGTATGTAGTGTGATTGATATTATCAGAGACCATCTGATCAGTTTCACTTACTGACACATGTACTAAACTTGAACACCTCGGGTGAACTTGCTTCTCACCATGGTATATCCAAACATAGTAATCCATCACAAAACCATTTCTATACAAATGCATCTTCACAGTCTCAACATTCAAAAACTTTTTATTCTAATATTTAACTAAAGTGCAAAGACACCTTATATCAGTACCACCATTCACACAAGCAGGATGTCTCAGAGCAAACTCAACAAATTCATCAACTTTATCCCCCCATTCATTAGAGAACATTCTATTCACTATCCAACCCTTGTACATCCATTCATGATCGTCTTCCATACCTAGATAAAAAATCAATTTATTTAACAAACACGATTGTCTCTAATTATAGTTATATATAATTATATAAACATTTTAGTTATGCAAATATTTATATATAGCTATACACATATAATTTAGCATAATAATGTATGTTGGTATACATGTAATTATAAATATAGTTACGTGTGGTTATACATGTAGTTACCCATATAGCTAAACGTATATTTATACACATAGGTTTATATATTTGTTCATTTAATTTTATATATTTATACATATAGTAATGTATAGGTATAGATATAGTAAAATAATTTTTTATATACTACTATATACAAATATATATTAAATATAAGCTGTAAATTTAATATTTAAATATAATTATTCATATAACTTATATAGTTATACATATAGTAAGATACAATTATTTATAGTTATATATTATTTTACATATATAATATATAGTTATAAATAGTTATATAAAATTAAACATGTAGTTATATATAGATATATTCGTGCAAGTAGTTATAAGTAGTTATACATGAATATTTACAATGTTATAAATAAATATTTTGATTTAATTATATGAATACATATATGTATATATAGTCACAAATATAGTTATATATAATTATATAGATATTTATTTAGTTATACAAATATTTATATATAGTTATACACATATAGTTTAACATAATGTTGTATATTGTTAAACATGTAATTATAAATATAGTTACATGAGGTTATACATATAGTTACAAATATAGTTAAATGTATATTTATACATGTAGGTTTATATAGTTGTTTATTTATTTTTATATATTTATACATATAATAATGTATAGGTATAGATATAGCAAAATACTTTTTTATATGCTACTATATACAAATATATATTAAATATAAGCTGTAAATTTAATATTTAAATATAATTATGCATAAAACTTTTATAGTTATACATATAGTAAGATATAATTATTTATAGTTATATATATATATTATTTTACATATAATATATATAGTTATAAATAGTTATATAAAATTAAACAAATAGTTATATATAGATATATTCATACAAGTAGTTATAAGTAGTTATATATAAATATATACAATGTTATAAACAAATATTTTGATTTAATTATATGAATACAATAATGTATATATAGTTACAAATATAGTTATATATAATTATATAGACATTTATTTAGTTATACAAATATTTATATATAGTTATACGCATATAGTTTAACATAATGTTATATATTGTTATACATGTAATTATAAATATAGTTACATGTGGTTATACATATAGTTACACATATAGTAAAACGTATATATAAATATACATGTAGGTTTATATATTTGTTCATTTATTTTTATATATTTATACATATAGTAATGTATAGGTATATATATAGTAAAATAATTTTTTATATACTACTATATACAAATATATATTAAATATAAGCTGTAAATTTAATATTTAAATATAATTATGCATAAAACTTTTATAGTTATACATATAGTAAGATACAATTATTTATAGTTATATATTATTTTACATATAAAATATATAGTTATAATATAGTTATAATATAGTTATATATAATTAAACAAATAGTTATATATAGATATATTCATACAAGTAGTTATAAGTAGTTATACATAAATATTTACAACATTATAAACAAATATTTTGATTTAATTATATGAATACATATATGTATATATAGTTACAAATATAGTTATATTTAATTATATAGAGTGTTACATAGTTATACAAATATTTATATATAGTTATACACATATAGTTATAAATATGTATGTAGTTAAAGATATAATTATATATAACATTTATATAGTTATACATTTAGTAAAATATAATTATATATAGTTATATATTAGTATACTTATAGTATATATTTTTTAGAAATATACATATATATAATTATACATATAGTTATACATTATTATATAGTTAAAAATAAGTTATGTAAAGTTATAAATATAGTTATAAAAATAGTTTACTTTATTATAAAGATAGTTATAAATTCTTTTATATAAAATGACATATGATTATATAATTAAACACGTGTATCTATATAATATTTGGGAATAAAATATTTTTATAAATGTTACTTAAGTATTATTATATTTATATATAACACTTTTATAAATAAAATATTGTATATATATCATATTTATATAAATATTATAACTATTCTATATTTATATAAAAAATAATATGTAATATAAATATTTATAAAATTGTATGATCATTTAATGTTACATAATTGTTATTTAAAAAATTAAATAAATGGATAGTTTTATGTAAATGTTGTATGGATATTTATAAACATTAATACATATGTATAAATAAACATATCAATGTTTATTTATAATATAATACGTTTATATATATTAAAGTATAGACATTTATACATAATATCATACGATTATATAAATGTATAAAAGTTTATATATACTATTACATGTTTATAATTTATTCGAATACAACAAAATAATAACCAATTAACATTAAGATTAATTTTTCTTAAGTTACAGAAGCATGTAAATCAATCATTATATATTTTCTTCAGCTACAGAAGGATAGAACAAAATATAAACATTTTGTATTTGAAATCAAAATCAATAAAACCCTAAAAATCTAAATAGTAGAAGAACAAAGATCACACTGAAAAATTATAGTTTAATTAATTGTGTAGAGTCAAAATCATATAGGTTAAATAAAATTGAAGCAATAATGAAGAAATTCAGATTAGAAAAAAAACCTAATACCTGATTATACTGAAAAAATGAAAATTTGATTGTCCTAATAAAATTTAGAGAGACGGAGATATGTATAAGCATTTTGAAAGAGAAGAACAAAGAAAAACCTTTTTGGATTCAGAAGAAGGGATACAATTTGATCGATTTTATGCTTGCAGTTGCCTTTGCTTCGAAAAATAATAGATATACGAATGTATGTAGGTGTTAATGACTTAGCAAATAAATTTTAAATCAAAAAATTAAACATATGAATTACCGACCAAAAGTATGGTCAGTAAAAAGTCGATAAGAACAAAGTTATAAATATTTTGGAATGCCACTTTACCAACAAATTTTAATGGTAATATATGTTTGGTCGGTAATTTGTAGGCAATTTCTATTCGCTAATTACATCCTAATTTACAGACCAATTTCTGACTAAAAATATTTGGTCGGTAAGTATGGTCGGTATTTGGTTGGGAATTTGGTTAGAAATAATTTTTTTTCAAAACCCCATTTAAGTCCCTAAATGGTCGTGAATTGATCAATAATTATCGATCTATATATTAGGTCGGTAGTTTGGATGGTAATTAAGTTATTATAAATATTTTGGAAAACTACTTTACTGGCCAATTTCATGGTAATATATTTTTGGTCATTAAATGGTCGGTAATTTTTGGTAATTTTTTTTCTCTAATTCCCTCCTAATTTATAGACTAATTTTCGACCAAAGATATTTGGTCGGTAAGTATGGTCGGTCTTTAGTCAGAAATTTGGTAGAAGATAATTTTTTTTGAAACCCCATTTTGGTATCTAAATGATCGTGAATTGGTTAGAAATTACCGACCTATATATTCGGTCGGTAATTATGACGTTATAAATATATTAGAAAACCATTTTACCGACCATTTTTCATGGTTATATATTTTTGGTCGTTAAATGATCGGGTAATCTTTCGGTAATATTTTTTGCTAATTCCCTCCTAATTTACAAACCAATTTCCTACCAAAAATATTTGGTTGAAAATTTGGTCAGAAATATTTTATTTTTCAATGCCCCTATTTGGATCTCTAAATGGTCGTGAATTGGTCAGTAATTATTAACCTATATATTTGGTCGGTAAGTACGAAGTTATAAATAATTTGAAAAACTACTATACTGACTAATTTTAATGATAATATATTTTTGGTCATTAAATGATTGGTAATTTGTCGGTAATTTGTATTCGCTAATTCCATCCTAATTTATAGACCGATTTCCGACCAAAAATATTTGGTCGGTAATATGGTCGGTCTTTGGTCAAAAATTGTGTTGGAATTTTTTTTTTCAATTCCCTTTTTTGGTCTTTAAATGGTCATGATTTGGACAGTAATTATTGACCTAATTTTTAAGTTGGTAATTTGGTCGGTATTCTCATTATTTTTAGTAGTGATTATGGTCAACTAGCATAACTTATTGAGTTGGAGTATCCTGGACTCGAAAATAATAGGATTGTATTATTAAAATGTGAATGGTTTGATCCTACATGAAATATGGGTACAAAGATTCATTCAGATTATAAGTTAGTGGATGTTAGCCACAAACATAGATTTAATCAATATAAGTCATTTATTATGGTAGTTCAATCAACTCAAGTATATTATTGTACATATCTGAGTTTATCTCGTGATAAGAGTAACTGGTGGGCTATTTGCAAAATCAAAGCTCGATCAAATTTTCAAGTACCAATATCTCAACAAAGAAGTACAAACTTAGCTATTGCACCAACATTTAAAAAAAATTGACATAAATAATATTGAGCATGTGCTGGAGAGGAAGATCTAGAAAACTTATGTGACTCAAATGGTGGCCTAATAAAAATTGAAGATGATGATTTTCTATCTGAAGATGAGTTAGAACTTCCATCAGAATCAGATGAAATATTAGAAGATTCATTAAAAGATGATAGTGATATTGATAATTAAACTGTTATAATTTTATTAGAATATTATAGTTTCAAAGTCTTTTTATATTTTGTTGAAATCCATTGGTGTGTGTTATTCTAAAATGCATGGTTGTTCATCATACAAATATCAATTTATATTTTCATTATATCTCTATTGTTTATTCTATGTTTTTACTATTTGTACAATAGATGATGCATAAAGGATGTGGTCATGGTGGAGGTGGACGTGGATGCATACATGGATATAATATATCTAGTATTTTAAATCGTGTTGTATAGTCAATACCATCTCATACCCACTCTATCCAGACTTCGACATCACCATCACCATCACCATCATTAACACCTTTACCATCACCTCTATCAGATATAAGGCCACCACCCATTGTCTCTCATGCACACACTTCTGATCCATCATCATCTTCTACACCACGTTCTCCACCACGTTCTACACCATCAATTGTTCCCCCATTTACATCACCATCGACATCATCAAATTCTATGACTACATCTGTATGTAGTGCTAAGTTAGTAATAGAGATTGTGTATACGAGGTATAAGAAATATATAAATATTACTTGAATAAAATATTATGATGTCCATGTTAGTGGTTTTGTTTTTATATATAGTTACGAATTGCTTGTTTTCAATGTTATTTGATTATTTTTACAGTTTCATTCCATCTCACAAATATTTGGCAATAATTACAAAGTACTTTAAGAAAATGATTGATTCCAAATCATTCTCATAGAAGAAAGTTTTGAATCAACAAAATAGACTAACTTTTGTAATTTTCAAGTAAAAACAAAGAAACAAAAGTATTGAAAATTAATTATCTAATTTGTTAACTATTATGTTGGTTATTATTCAAGTATAAAAGAATTATGTACCTGTTATTAATATAGTTTTTTATGAATTCTTTATATGTAGAATTAGAGTACATTGACAGATAAAGTTATTGGGCCTAATATCTTTATAACAAAAAATACAACAATGTGAAGTGACCATTACTTCATGCAATTGTCTTTCTTGTCCTTCATATGGAGCTAAAACACTATAAATGACTATGAAATTGTGAATGTTTACATACCATAATATGGATGTGGCATTGGGAAATAGATACAGTATTGACATTGGCTTTTCTTGCTCATCATATAACTACAACACTGAGAATTAGTCATGATATTGAGAATGTGTCTAATGCATATCATATGGCCATGGAGCTGGAAAATGACTATGGCCCAAAATTTTGTCTTTCAAGTATCTCAAGTGTCTAAGGCACTATGAGTAGTTGTAGCACTAGTTTTTACTTATATCATATGTCATATCATTATGGTATTATAATGATGCTATGACACTGACAATTAGCCTGAACATAAGAGTCATAATTTTACATTCTATTGAGAACAAGAGTAATGACATTGAGGAATGGTCGTACTTAAGTAATACTCTTTATAATGTTTATTATTCAAAAAGTAATGGTGCTGAATAATTGCCATAATTTTTTTTTATGACATGAAAGTAATAACATGACTATTTTAATTTTATAAGATAAGTATGATTATGATTCTGTTATAATATCATAGTCATAGAATGTATTGCACAATTAAATAATTAAGCTAACAAGTTTGTATGATAATGATATATAAAAATCATCACAACCAATTAGGCAGAGTTTGGAGCAATAATGAATATAAAAACTAAATGAGATTTCATACTCTATCACTCAGCCAAACACCTCCAAAAACTTATCAATTTTATGTTTTATGACCATTCATCAAAATTTGCCAAAATTCTAAAGTTATGAAACAGATTCATAATTATCTCACCAAAATACATAAGAATGTTTGATAGTTTGAATACTGAACAAATTTTCACACTAAAATGATTGCTCATCCACAAATAATAATTTCCCCCTCCATAAAAAAAATATTCCAAAATCTCAATTTAATTCAATACAATGGGTACATCATTATAATATGGAAATTAAAAAACATAAATACAAATTAATGTGGTGACAAGGATGGCTAGTATGATTTTATTTTAAGATCATGCTCCTTAAAAATAAAATCTGACTTTGAGTGCTCAAATGGAAATATAAATTGATGACTTTTCTCAGTATTTCTTATGTGTAACTAAATATCCCAATTATTTTTGCTAAAATGTCAAAAAACATCTCTCATTTTTGCCCATTCGAATTTAATGCACCTTGTAAGTATCTCATCACAAAATACATGTATTTTTGATTTGTACTATAATTTCTTATTTTCTCTATCCACTAGAACTCTTGATATTTTTTTTGTTTTCATATATGTTCTATTTTTTCTACTGATCTTTTTCAATCCATAGCAATGGCCCTATATAGCATTCTACATAATTCAACATTCTCGTTAAGCCAATACCGACTAATCTCATTTCTTCCTCCAATATCATTGTTTTTATGTGGTGAATTAAGAGACATCTCTTTTTGATGGAGATGTTTTTTCCAATATCACATCTTATTTTCCAACTTATTCTGCTATTAATGTGCATAAGGAATTGATCTTCCTTTTCAGTTCTTCCTTATTTCTTTTGACTTTTTACTACATATTTTCCAAAATATGCAAAATATCTACAAATACACCTTCATATATAGCTAATAAATACTCATTGTGGGCTAGCTCATCTTATTGCATTCCTTCTCTTCTTTTTGTCCCTCATATGTCAACTATGGTGAAGGTTGAGCCTTTTTTCTATAACACCAAATTCACAGCAAAAGAAAATTATTATGGCTTTTGGCTAAAAAATTTTATAATCGTAGCTACTTTTATCTATGATTCTACTGTGTGTGGGGTTTAAGTGTCACTATATACATGTGATATTTGTTGTTACAACAAAGACACTTTATCAAACAAGTAGCTAATCAATAATAAAATTTTTAGGTTACCACCCAAGCATCACTACATTTAACATACATAATTAGATCATCAATATTAGTTGTGGATGTTAGATAAATAGTCTTCTCGATACCTTTATCTAAAAGGTTTGTTTGAGCAGAGCCCCTCTTCTTTATTTTCTCCAAAGCTTCAACATTGTAAAATTTCTCAACTTCATTTTTTGATCATACTTCTCATTCACAATTTTCTGTATATTTGCTACCAAAAGTTGAGTATCCACTTTAACTTCTTCCTCTTTAGCAATTGATGATGTATCATTATTTTTTTCTTCTAGATTCTATACCAGTATAGAATCTAGAAGTCATATCTTTAATTTTTTCATCTAGATTCTATACCACAAATATCTTTATATTAGCTATGTATATCTCATCATTCACTTCATTTTCTTCATATATAATGATTGAGGTTATATCTTCAATTTCTTCTTCAAATTCTCAACTGCAATCATTTTAGTATTAGCAACATGAATTTTTGTTGTAGGATTTTATTTGAACTTAACCAAATCAATGCCTTTATATTTCTCCTCTAGTTATCTCATCATCTCTTCCACAATGTCATTGAATAGTCTCAATTTCAATCATTATTTTTTCAATCTTAGTTATGAATAAAAATTTAGATGATGGGTAAAAATCATAAAATATACTTTTCTCGTGACTCCCATATCCCCAATCTCCATAAATCTTTCTTGATTGATAATAGTATTGATATTAGTTTCCATAATATTCATAAAAAAAGTCACAACTTTTAGCATAATAAGTCTTCTTATACTAATAATATGAGATGTTTTCACTTACTTTAGTCTTATATTTCCCAAAATAAATTTCATTTGCTTCATTATTCTCATGAATCACCCAACAATAGAGAATGTGTTGCAAAATGGAAGGAATGACTAAAGAGTTGATATGATCATGACGTACAAAGATTATTATGAGCAATTAAGTAGAGTTTTAGTCAAAAAATGGATGCTAATTCTATACAAGGCTCAATACTCTACCTCTAAGCTAAATGTCTCCAAATATATATTGATTTCTTGATTATTTATCAAAATCTACCAAAACTCCAAGGGCATAAAATCTATCCATAATTATCCCATATTCATACCTACACATCAACATAAATCACTAAAATATATAAGAATATTTGGTAGTTTAAACACCAAATAATTTTCACAAAGCTGAAGTTTATGAAGATCCATAGTGAGAGTATGTCAACTAATATCAATGGTATAGTGGAAGCCATACCTAAGATCCACCTTTGCATTACACAACGAGCATCATGTCATGTCACATGGATGAGCTTGGAAAAGAAGGAACCATCTCCAAGCATTGTTGTTGATGTCTTTGATTGTGTTGTAAGATATTTCTATAACATGGTTCCTAAGAGGATAATTACACAATAACATGTGGAGTGCATGAAGAAAGACGAGACCATGTTGACACTCAATTTCATAGTAATTTCATGACACCTAATTGCTTCAACAACAAGATTAACAAATAATTGGAATTCTACACAACACCAAAAGAGCATGGATGACTCAAGTCCTAATCAAAGAATAACTTCAAATATTCATGACAAATTGAAAGTAGAAATTATATTGCCATCAACATCTAAGAATCACACCTTACTCCTTTATAATATGTTGTCTTGTCTCATTGGTGTCTATGAGTTGCCCAATGTTTTAAGATGTCACCTACCACCATATTTCTGATCTCCATATAAGCCAAAGAAGAGAGAGTAACTCTCTTCTCCTCTTGCCCTCTTTTTTTTGATGGCCACTACTTGAATCACGCAAAGTTATCCGAGTTGTCAAAAGTGGCTTTCGTATGGTCTATGGCATGGACTTAAAAGATTAAATAATATTCTTGGCTTCCAATGCAAATAAATGAATCCATTTGCATTATTTATAATTCAATTGACTAAAGAATTATAATTATACTTCTTTACTTATTAAAAAATCTAATTTAAGCACTTTGTTATCAAATACTTGTTAATCTCATGTGTTAATATTATGGATATTCATGTGTTAATAATTAATCAATTTATAATTATTACCTCGAGACACCTGACTTATTTGATAATATTATATTAAAATCCACCTATATAGTTTGACATCATCAAAACTTATAAGTATCATTAATGAGCATTATGACAATTTACAAGATGTGAATTTCAATTAATGTAGTTATCCAACTCGATGAGATTATTTAATTTATATCTAGATCTCACTCTTTATGAATTAAAATAATTATAATAAATACATATGTCTATTAATTATCTTGAGATTAAGAGTATTCATTTGCATAATAACCATGAAGTATTAATAATTATATGTGTCAGTATAAAATAATTATCCCAAGTTAGTCCATTTCAATACACACAGATATACTGCATAAGAAATTGGAACTTAATTTATATCTTGACTTATTGACATATTGTACTACAATATTGCCAAAGGTGTGTCAAATTTCATATTTAGATTGTGGTATAATAGCTTATATTCTATAAGAACCAATAATTTGCTCTTCTATATTTAAGTCAAATTCAACACACCAAATCATTTACTATATAGAATACAAGACATTTATTCATTATATTTGAATGCATATATAAGTCATTTAAATTCTCATTGAAATAAAAATAATAGAATTTTATTAGAAATAAATAAAATAAATATATGTCAATAATAAAAAATGACTTTTAGAGTATATATATTTCTAACATCAATATATGTCATGAAAATTTTTTTTATATAATTACTTATGATATGTTGTAATTCTTATACAAGTGATATATATATTTCATATTTTTGGTAAGTTAGAGTCATGTGTTTCTAAAATAATTTACCTAATTTTTAATTATTAGATAATGTAATTGTAATTATTTCTTTGGTTCACTCAGATTGCCACTATGGTTGACATAGCCATTCGCGCTCGTGTTGATACTTATGGTGTTTTATGTGATATACATCATATTGCCCGATCGGTGTTACACCAGATCAGTGAAGACCATCATATTGTCTGGTACACTGAGGAGGCTTCGACATCACATGAGCCATTTATTAGAATTTCAGAGTTGTCAACACCATCACATATGCAACCCGTTCGAGATAGAGGGAGAGGAAGAGTGGAAGTTGATCTCCGAAGTTGTGCTCGAGATGGTGGGCCAGGTCATGGTCCAGATAGTGAGAGCGGTCTTGGTACACTTGAGCCGATTATGTCTACTTCTTACCCCTCACCCGAGATGTTTATACCCCCACATACCTGTGTTATTTTATTAGGGGTAGGTGAAAATCACATTGCCCACATTGGAAATCTGTTTGGAGATTTCTAAAATTTTTCCTATATATAGGACTTTTCCTATTTCTCTGAAACTTATTCCCATGTATTCCAATTTCTCATTTTCTTTTAAATGTATTTTATTTCATGATGCAATTTATTGCTTTAGTTTTGAATTTTCTATCTTTCAAATTATTGCGGATTTAGTTTTATTTTATAACAACCTGCACATCACATTTCATACCCCACTCACATTGACTCATCATCTTCCTTACTCTCATGTTGACATAATTCCTCTAAAAGTGCTTGTTCCTTCCAATTATCCAAGAAATTCCCAGACATAATTATTGTTGAAGTTGGGTGTGTGTTAAACTTATCTTCTTTAAGTCTTTTTAATAAATATGCTTATTTATTTTTTGTTGTATGTGATATTTTGTGTGTTTTATTTGAAACAGAAAGATTATTCATACATGGGATCAGATTACGAGAGCACTTGTTGTAGACTATGCATAGAAAAAAGCTGAAGACACCTGCAACTCTTTTTTTGCGACTTAGGAGAAGATTGTCAATTATGTATCATAGATATGATCTGAAGTTTAGCAAGCTTATGTATTTGTTGGATGATTAAAACTCAGGGTTTGTGTTTTTGTTTGAGATGTGGTTTTGATTTATTTTGTAATTTTTTCAATTGGACGCTACTAAATCTATGTATTCTATAATTTAATTTTTTGCACCAGAGTTGTTGATGCTTAAAACAATGATGAAGATTTTTATATATTATTATGTAAATGCTTAATTTTTTGCAGCTGTAGAGTCTGGTAGAGAGAATGTTTTGGTGGAACAAAATGCTGAAAAAACACAGGGGGTTGGGAAAAAATATAAAATAGAAAAACTGGGGAAAAGATCGTTCAATAGCTGGCATTAAGAACGATGACCATTGATTTAATAAAATAGTTGTCGTTCCCAATTTTGGCATTTGAAGATTTTTAAAATTAAATAGTCGGCATTGAGAACGTCTAATTGGTTTAATTAAATAGCCGTCGTTCCTAATGCTGGTCTTTGTAAATTTTTAAAATTCAATAGCTATTATTGTAAATGCCGGTCTTTGATTTTAAAAAATCAACAGCGTGGCAATGGCCGTCGTTCACCACGACGACCATTGCAACGCTATTTACAGACGAGCTAGTTTGGGCATATTTTTAAAATCGGGATTAAATTGTAGATTTTTTATTTTATATGTATTATTTATGTACAAAACTCTTATTTTTTTATAGAATTAATTATGATAAGTTGTAATTCTGATAAAAGTGATATATATATTTCATATTTTTTTTTATTTCAAAAAGTTATAATAAGGTCAATATTTTATAATTTATCTATCTTAAAAATGTCATGAATAATCCATGGTTTGCGTTGCGGGATGCTGATGACTTGATCAGTTAAATCCACCGTACATATTTTTTCTCATGTTTCGAATTTTCTTTTTGTTTGCCGTCGTCGCCTTTGGCTTTTGCCAGCGAAGAGTTTTGCTTCGCAACCATTCCTCTCTACCCGTTCAGTGGGCGCTCGTCGATCAATACTATTGCGCTTGCCTTGTTGATCCTGCTAATCATCGACACCGGTGGCCTCTTCAGTATTTACTCTGCACTCACCAAGCTTAGTCATTTCTGTTTTCATCATAGTTTTTTCTGGGCTTGTACTAATTGGTGCGGTCGATTGATCTGGGAAACACTACCAGCGCGCAATTTTATAAGCTCACAGGAGGTAGTCTCTTGTTGTTTGTTCACTAAATAACTTCTTTTTGCATCCGGTAGTTCTGTTTTCTTATTATGTTGATTGGATTACATAGTGCAATGCTTTACTTCAAAATTGCTATTAGTTTGTTATCAATTTGCTAAGTCTAGGGTTTCAAGCACTCAGTCAAAATCTGGGGTTTCAAATGCATTTCTGCTGTACTTGTCTATGGATTAATAATGCAAAATACAGTACTCCCCTTAGTGTATATCCTCGTTTGACTCCTTTCTTTTTAATTCATTAAGAGATGTTATACATAATGATAAAAATTTCTGATATATCCACCGATATATTTTCGAAATATCTTTAAATTCTAATTATCGATATATCCATTAAGACCGATATATCTATCTTTGATTGATACTCATATACAAATATACATCAATATATCTATAAAATTCAAGTATCAATATATCCGTAGAAATTGATATTTTAATCATTGGTTATACATCAAGGGTTCTGGGGATATGCTCATAAAAATCCCATCATATGGTCACCAATGACAATTAATATGGGGATAGTGGAATGTCGGTAGAATACATTTGAGAATCAATGAAATGGCTGAGATTTATTGCTATCTATAGAACTACAAATGTAGCAATAATTATAATTATAATAATAATAAACATAGTAACAACATCAAATAACTAACATCAAATAATTAATATGGCCTGCATACCTGGATTTATATCAATAAAAAAAAATAAAAAAAAATAAAATGATTTTTAATATTAATTTTTTAGAAATAGTATATTTTTAGTTTTTCATAATATAATTGTAGTATTTTTTTTCTTTCGAAATATCATAAAGTTAGCCCAACTGTATTAATCAAAGTATTTTTTTATATTTTGTAATTTATAAATTCTTATAATGGCTGGTAAATATTTGTTTGGTTGTCGATTATGTATTGTTGTCTTGTTGAATGCTAGATACATTGGTTCAAGGTATATAGTATATATGTTTTAGTTGTTATACTTCTCTCATACTCAAATTTTTTTAAATATTAAATTAAAAAAAATTAAAAAATGGCAATATCATGAAAATAAAAGAGACTTAAATATAAATAATGACAAATTAATTAACATGATCTTTAGTTATATTTTTGGAGAATCTAAGACTATTTTATTATATGGAAACATATATCTAACCTATTAATAAAAAGAATCCTAGCTCGACAAGTAAGAATAAAATAATAAAATAATAAAAAATAGAAAAGTAATTACTTATTAATAACCTTAGAATATGATGGAGTAGTTTTTGTGATGTCTGGTATTTGAATAAGTCATATTGTTGATATATTTTAATACTTCATTGCTTGCTTTGTTAATTTGTAGTAAAAATTAAATAAAAAAATATTAGAGTTTTATGAAATTCTTCATACTTATGATAATCGTATTATTTAATATGAGATTTTAAAATAAAATTAATAGTATAATATTTGATAATATTTTAAATAATGATGTAATAATAAATATAATAATGAGAATTATTATATTGGCTCTTAGGTGAGAATTTTTGAAATTTGATTTATGTCACATAATTATTTTTATAGTTCCAGCATAAATATAAATAATTTTTTTTCTTTAGATTATATATGAAATATATTAAAATTTAGTTAATTATATAGTTGACTACAAGAGTTTTACATTCTATATAAATTCACATGCCTAAAAATGAAATAAATTCAAGTGAATTTTTGATATTATTAGAATTTTATATATTGTATGTTAGATTTATGTGTTAGTTACTAATATATTATATTTGACTATATTAATAATAAAATTGATGAATTAATTATTAATAAATCATACAGAAAGATAAGATTTTTTGAAATTTCTTAAAGATTTTTTGTGATATGAAGAGCATATGTTTGTTTGTGTATATTATCATCACATGTATTATACTTAGATGTATATGCAATATTAGTAATATATTAAAAAAATATAAAGAATAATCAAATTTTAGTGACATGACTATTGAGATAGAGAAAAAAAATTTAAAATGCTGGGCATGGTCTTTCATTCTATTTTTTTTTATTTCTCGGTTGTATGTATATAAAATATTATAAAATAAATATTTAGCTGTATGAACAAACATATAATTAGAGTGTAAAATTTATAAATTATTAGATACTTTATCTAAAAATTTTTATAATAAATATGATAGTTTTAGCCAACTTTCGAGTTTGCATATTGACATCATATTCAAAAAATTTATAGTTCCTCGTGAAATGGCGAATTGAATCGGAGCTTATAGTTCATTGCTTCTGAATTTATAGGTAGGGAATTTAACACTTTATTATATTTTATATTGTTAGGGAATTTTGGAATTTTAAATTTTGTAATTCAGATAATCAAAAATTATTATAATTTATTATATGTTATAATTATGACATAAAATGAATTATAATATTTTTTTAATTAAACAATCACTTTTGCTTAATGGTAAAACTAGGCAACAAAATTTTAGAAAATATCGGTGAAATATCATCAATATTTCTGTTATCAGTGGATGTCGACATGATATCTTCTACCAATAGTCAATTTGATTAATTTTTGGATAAATTTCAGTGAAAATGCTGAAATATCTATGATTTAATGAGTTTTCACTGATATTCCCATTTTTTTGGTAATTTCTATGATATTTTGGTTTTTTTGGGCCACATCAAAATTTTGTAGCAATCGAGATTCGAACCTACGCCAACAACGTGGAGTTTGCTACCCTTCTCCACCAAGCCAAAATGCTTCTCATTACATACGGTGCAAATAAAATTTATATGTTTTTCTATTATTCATATTATATTTACATTATTAATTTAACATCACTTCGTTTTATTTTTTATGAATTATTTCATATTTTCAAAATTTTAAAAATTAAAATTAATTTGATAATATAAAATACTATGATAATTTTAAATTATAAATTAATATCAATGTAATAATATTCACATCACAACTATCAAATTTAAGATACCAATAATTATATAAAATATTTTGTATAAATAATAAAATAATCTATTTTTTTAAAATTTATTTAAATATGTTTTAACTAAAATAAATGAAGTTAAAAAATAATAATAATTTTATTTGTTAATAAATAAATATAATTAATTTTTATTATTATATTTTTTAGTTGATATATCTTTTTAATATTATAATATTTAATATTTTGATTTTTTTCATTATGTATGTTATATTATTTAGTTGATATATCTCATTTAATATTAATTAACTCTAATTTATCTATTTTACTTATTTTTGTCATTTTTTTTAAAAAATAAGTATTTTTATAAATTTTATATTATTTTATCTTTTTTGATATTTTTGTAAAAATATCCAATGATATTTATCGATATTTTTGATATATCCATAAAATCTAATTACCCGATATATATGTATTTACTGATATTTTGATACTTGGGTGAAATTAGGTTTAGAACCCACATCCTTATTAATAAAATATAAGCTAAACCATCCACCTACCCATATCAAATCAATTAAAAATTGATTAATAAATAAAAAATGATATATATATATATATATATATATATTCTATGTATTTATATTTATTTAAACATAAACTTATATAAATATATTAAAAATATAAACTTATAAAAAAATATATATATATATATAGCTATATATATAAATATATAAAAATATATATAAATAAATTAATAAATATAAATATAAATATATATATATATATATATTTATGTATATTTATAATTATATATTTATATATGTTTATATTTAAATATATATACAAATATTTAGAATATATTTATATTTATACATATAAATATTTTTGGTTCATATTTAATTTGATGTGTGTAGCTAAATGGTAGAAATGTATAATAAATTCTTAAGGTTATGAATTTGAATCATAAATAATCATATGATAGTTGACTTGTGAGTTATACTATTAAATGATGTGTTAATTGAGTTAATTTTTTTTATAATTTTTATTGTATCAAAATATAATTATTTTATATTTGGTGTATTTTTTTTTATTTGTAAAAAAGATTTTTATAATTATTTTGTGTTTAATGCATTAAAACATATCAGTAATCTAATTATAAATGTGACTTTCATCTCTCTTACTCTCACCTTCCTCTCTCTGTGTCTCTTTCATCATTAATTTTATTCTTTTTAAACCAAATAACATATAATTAAAATTTAATTAGATCTTAACATTAAAATAAAATCAACTTTAATTTTAAACTTTTAATTTGAAGTTAAAAAAAATTAAATTAAAATATTCTCAAAGTTCAATTCAAATAATTAATTTTTAGTTATATATTTTAATAAATTACTTTAATGAAATATTTCCTTTTTTTAACAAATGAAATAACAACCATAAAAATACAACACATGCAATATTTGAAAAGAGAACCCATAATATTTGAAAAAAAGGCATCGAACTCTTAAAATTTAAAATTTACACTTACTTTCACTTGCCACTCCCCTCTCCCTTTCCCCTCATAAAAATGCAAAATACTCTTATTTTTTTTCAAATTAAATAATTGTTAATGAATTTTAATCCCACTCTCCACTTACCCCTCGCCGCTCGCCCCTTGCCCATGTAACTCGTCACTGTCTAAGCTCCATGGAGCTTGGCGAGCTACTTTGAGCTTGACCAAGAGTTCACAATAGCTCAACCAAGAGTTCACAAGAGCTCGACCATGAGTTCGATGAGCTCATTGAGCTTCATGGAAATGAGCTCCTAGAGCTCAACCACAAGTTATATTTAGCTCTTCATTGAGCTCAATGGAGCTCGCTTAGCTTGTGGGGCTCGACTCGAGCTCTTCGAGTTCTTGGTCGAGCACTAGGAGCTCGACCAAGAGTTCACAAGAGCTCGACCAAGAGCTCAATGAGCTCACATTGAGCTCCATGGAGATGAGCTCCTGGAGTTCAACAAGTCTGTGGAGCTTGACTAGAACGCATCAAGCTCGTGGAGCTACATTGAGTTCCTAGTCGAGCTCCAAGAGCTTGACCAAGAGTTCACAAGAGCTCAATGAGCTCCCATTGAGCTCCATGTAGATGAGCTATTGGAGCTTGACTAGGAGCTCCATGGAGCTCAATCAGGAGCTCAAACAAGAGCTCGATGGAGCTCAACCACAAGCTTTATGTAGCTCCTCGTTGAGCTCCATATAGCTCGACTAGTTTGTGGAGCTCAATGAGTGCTCATCGGTCTCGTGGAGCTACATTGAGCTCATGGTCGAGCTCCATGGACTTCTTTGGGCTGCTAGAGCTTCTGGTTGATCTTGATTGGAGCTTCTGGTCTAGCTCTAGTAGCTTTTGGTTGGGCTCCTTGTAGCTCGATGAGCGATAGAAGAGGTGCGAGTTATAGTAGAGAGGAGCAAGGGTCGAGAGAAGTGAATTAAGGAAATTTTTGGATTATAATCTTTGAGTATACCAAAAATTAATTAATTAAGAGTTTTGTGTAATTTTTTTTAAATATTAAAAATTCAGTTTATTTTTTATAATTATTTTACAGGGAGTGCACCATAACTTTATTCTCTCAATATTTTATATTAATTAAATATATGAGCTTGTATTTTATGTAATTAACTATTTTTTATTTATTTATATTCAGAATAACTATCATGTAGTTTATTTAAATGTATTTGTCTTGTTTATTTATAAATAATAATTTTTTTTACAATTTTGTTGAAAATGAAAATATAATTCGTATAAATAAACAACATTGTTTTTTTTTAAGCATTTATATTCAGAATATCAACTTTTTTTTTATTATATTAATAATTTTTTTTGAAATATTTATGTTCAAAATAAATATAATATATTGCGTATAACTATACGTGTTTGTTTTTTTGCAAATAATTATTATTTTTTATTTTGTATTCAAAATAAATGTGATGTAGTTCATATAAATAGATGACAATAAATTTTATATATTTAATAAATTTCTTTTAAACATTTTTTAAATATCATGTATTGCATATAAATATATGAGATGTAAAATATATTTTATAAATAAATTTTAATTTTAATGATTTATCTTTATAAAATAAAACTAAATTCATATATATTTTAACAATTTTTTTAAAGACATATTTTTTTTACCAATAAATATCATTATTTGCTTATAAAAATTAAAATATGCAATTCATACCAATGAAATTTTATTAAAAGTAAATTATAGTTAAAATCGAAATATCAATTTCATAATATTTTTTAAATAAATAAGTACATGCAGCAAGAATTAAATACAAAATAATTAGTCACACACACACACACACACATATATTATTGATATATTTTAAAAAACACAAATCCTATTTGAAGTTAGAAAAAATCAGTGATTGTTAATTATTCGTGAATCATAATTCATAATTTATAACTCATACAAAATCAAACTTTACGGCCGTTCTCGTTCGTCCGGGATTATTTGGTTCATCACTTCTGTAACATGTTGGAAATCTGTGCAGCTTGCTCAATGTGGATGCTGAAAGACACGATCAAATTTTTTTTTGTGGAATTGAAAATGAGTGGATGAATTTAAGCTAAATTAATGAAAAAGCTTCTTTAATTGATTGAAAAGCGATGAACTTCCACAGTAGAACATTCCTACCACACAGAATAATTAAATACAGCAAAATTATGCTAAGATCCTATATAATTTCTTAGTATTGATAATTTTACCAATTTTTGAAGATTGGTGAATATTTGTCAGTAGACCGAATTCCTTCCTCCAATTTGGTCTAGCAAAGTTTGTTCTGATCTGTCATAGCCAACAGATCGGAGAAGAATTTGGTTTAATCAACAGATTGATAATGTAATATCGTAACTAAGTGGTAAGGATATGTGAGCTGAGAGGGCTTGTTTTTATTCTGTTTTTGTATTTTGTTTGAACTAAAATGTAAAACATTATTCTTTCTTCACATTCATGTGGATTTTGTTTATGATTGTCATGCATGGCATGGAGGGGGCAGCCTTTTGGGCAACGAAGATAAGAAATAAAATTTGTAATCATAGAACTCACAATGTGATCATACTTAGCAATATCATTCATGACACCTTTGAACCATTCAAAGGAACCTTGTTCTCTTGTCACCCAATAAAAGTTACTAGGACCCTTTTTATCAGACCTAATGGTTTTTTCCTACATGCAATTATGTTTTAGCCAAATTAATATCTACCCACTTTAATATCAATCTTACTAAATATAGTTCCCATGTATTTAACTCACTAGATTAGGCTTGTTTGACTTGATTTGATTAAGAAGGCCTTTCAAAATACTGATAAATGGATTTGCTCCAATACTTAGACCTACAAGCTAAAGTATATCAGATTTTTTTGTGAGCCTGTTTTGCGGCACCACATGATCCCTTGATGAGGATCTTTGGAAACTTGTAATGTTGAAAAAAATCATGGGTTGCATGCATCTCATAATTATGTTTTAGCATATCTGAAAAACAGTCTACACTCACATTTCCTCTATCTTGTCACAATTTAATATTTACAATGTTGTTTCCATCCTCACCAAACCTTCTGCTCTCGTTCTTCTTGGTGGGAGTTCACAAACTTGCATTGTGAATAAAAAATGATTGATATAGTTTCATCACAAGAACAATGAACTGGCAATTGGGGGCACGAGGCACGACCCAAAATAGTCCTACCAAGCATGACACAGCATAGTGCAAAATTGTGCTTGGACAATGGTATTGTTAGCTCATTGCATGTCTTGTGTCATGCTGGGCTGAGACCAATTGTTCCTCATGTTGAGCTAGACCTGACATGTATGTATGGCCCATTGGCATGACCCATGCAGGCCTGGGGCACGAGCACAGATTATGGGTTAAAAAAAACTTGTCTTGACAACGACATTGATAGGCCCATGCTTGTCGTTATCATTGTCTGCAAAAAATAAAAAAAAATAGTTTATTTTATTATTATATTTTATAACTATTAGATTTGCTTTCAATGGCTATAAACATATATTTGATTGATGTCGGATTTATTACCATTATAAATAAATAAAATTATATTATTTTAATGGATTTTTTTTATAAATATTGAATAAAATTTATTTTATATTCATTAAATTTATTTCATCTATTCTTCTCTTAGTCTTTTTTATTTTCTTAATTTTTTTCTCAATTTCTACTCTATTGTGTTATCTACTATGGGCTATGAGTATGGGCTCACTAGTTTAGAAAAAGAAGTTGAATGATGCACAAATTATGTTGTTATAGGTTAATTTATAAGTTAATTTGTGTTATAATTTATATAAATTTTAAATGATTAAAAATTTAAAAGTTAAGATTATAAAAAATAAAAATAAATAAATAGTGATTTTATTGATAATGATTTTGATTTAGATATATATTATAATGACAACCTGACCCAAAATGTCCGAAGCAAAAACAAAGTTCTCTGTAATGACATTGATTTATTTGCTTTAAAAATTTGAAATTAGGTTAATTTTAATAGTCTGAATTTATTTTTACATAATTAAAAATAAAAATTTTACTAGTATTGAAGAAGTATTATAAATAAACATATATATGCAGGAGTATTGGTGACATGACCACTATAAGAGACATGATATTCAATTTACTAAAAAATATTGTGTATTGAATCTCATGCAAAGTTAATTGAGCTATGAGTTTTTGAAATTGAATTAATTTTTATTTTATTAATGTTCTTCATAGAGGTGTCAAACGGGCCTGGCCGGTTTGGCCCGGCCTGTTTTTTTTGAGCACGAGCGTGCCTTTGCTGCCGGGCCGGTATATTTCGAAGGCACGGCAGGCAGTGTCGTGCCGTGCCGGGCCCATCAGGCCAGAAATTTTTTTTTTTAATATAAATTATCAAAAAATATTTAAAATTTTAGATATTGTATAGTATTATATATTTATAATTTTAAAAATATTAAAATTTATTAAAATAACAAAGTTTAATTTTTTTTTTGTAATATAAAATTAGTTTAAATTTTATTATAATTATATAATAAAGTTATTAATTTTTAAATGAAAAATTAAAACAAAATAAATAAATAAATCAATACATTTTGTTAGTAAAAATAAAAATTAAAAAAAACATAATCAACTCAAATGAAAAATGACCAATCATCCATTTGAAACCGAAAGTCAGAACCAAACAAATTACAGTTTCAACACAACGTACAAACAAAGCGTACAATCAATTAAAAAAATATCGAAAACAAAAAATAGTAGATCATCAATCGTCAATTGACATATCATGAGAATTATCAGCGGCAACATCAAGATCAATATCATATGGATCATCATCATTGACAATCAACTCCTTCGCCATCGCAGTGGATGCGACTGCAGTCCCAGTCCCAGCTACAACACGATCATAGATGCTAAACCTCGAATCCTCTCAATTCTTCAAACAAGCCAAGGCCTCAATAATATATGGACGTAATCTTGATCTCCTATCTGAAATCACGTTCACTACAACAGAAAAAGCAAACTCCGATGCTACGCTCGACACCGAGGGAGTTAGTAGATCCCGTGCCATCCTAGATAGCACGGGAAAGGTAGACTCATATGATTTTCACCACTGTAATAAATCAAGATTCTTAGTATCAGAATGTGATAGGATTGAGTAGTAATCGGTATCTATGTACCGAGAAAGCTCGTTCCTATGTGATGGTCCACCCATACGTTTCTTCCTCGCTAGCTAAATGGAAAAATCATCATCTCCGAATAAGGTATTAATGTCCGTAATCACTGTCTCACTACCACCACAACCATACCTAGTATCGTAATATGTGAACAGGTCAGTCAACTTCTCGTGAATGAACTCTTCAGGTGGGTCTTCCAGGTTCATGCACGAGGAAATATAAGTCCGAGTGTTTTATACCCCTTTCACCTTAACTCTAGGGTCCATACATGCATCGAGGTAATAAAGAGATGGAACGGTGGACCAGTACTTCAAGTACTTGGTTTCCATCTCTGCAACCATATGACTAAGTGTCGGGCCAGCTCGATACTTTCTAAACATGCTACTAATGTCGCATATGCATCGGAGTGCAATGCCAGTGGTGGGCGTATAAACCGACGAACACATGTTCGTTTTGTCATAAAAAATCTTCAGGAATTTCATTTATGAAATTTTTGAAGCCCAGTCAGTGTCGTCAATAATAAGTTTGTCACTTTTACTATTGACGTAATCGGATATCACGTGTTCGTATCCAACACATGATTCCAACATCAGGTATGTGTAATTTCAACGATGTCTCACATCCGATTGGAATTTTTTCTTCTTTAGATTCACAGACAAACAGAGACTACCAAATTCTCGTTGTTTGCGAGGAGTACGAATATATTTTAGTGTATTACGTATATTATCCAATGCGGGGGAACACACCTTCATATCCGCTTGAATAATCAGGTTAATCACGTGACACATGCCTCTGACATGAAAATATCTCTCCTAATGGTGCGTCTCTAATATTCCTAACAAACATGTTGATCACTACTCCATTATTAGATGCGTTATCGAATGTGACACAAAATTTTATTTTAAATTTTATATTCCCTAAAGATTTTCATCATACGCTCAAAAATCACCTTCATATCATGCATAAGAATCTCAGATAATCTTAATATTTTTTTATTGATTATCCAGTTTGAATCTACATAGTAGCTGGTGAGACATGCATAAGAAGATTCATCATGATTTGTCCAGATATCGGACGTCAGGGACACTACTCCACTATATGCCATCAATTCTTTAATTATTTTTTATTTTTCTAACTTATATATCTTTAGTATGTCATTCCTAGATGTGGAACTAGGAATCTTATGATAGGCAGGCTGAAAATATGTTCGGAAGACTCATCAATGTGATAAGTCTGGTCATGCCGTCCTTACCCAACTTGCTGGAGTATATGATGGGAATAAACTGAGATTGAACTCGATCCAGTCTCAAAAAATGCAGTGCCAAGTTCGGTTTGCCTAGGATCTAATAGTCTATGTTTTTTGGTGTATAATTCAGCATGCCTCTTAAGATGTCTAGTCCCAAACGAACTCTTACATGTTAAAAGTCTCATACAATATTTGCACTGTGCCATTTCTTATTTCTCACCCCTAATATTTTTTTTGTTTTATTATATTAAAATGAGTCCAAGCTACAGAAGTTCTCCTAGTTTTTTAGAAGTTTGGGTTGAGACGACTGGAGAAACCAAAGTTTCAGCAGCCTCAGATCTCTGTGTAATATTTTTATTTTCTAAATTTAAATATTTTTCAGTTGTATTTGTCATTTTTTATGATTTTTATTTTTAAGAATAGTTTAATAAAGACTAGAAGACTAATTTTAATTTTTCTAATTTTAGTCTAGAGAGAGAAACTATAGAGAGAGAGAGTTAAAAAAACATAAAATAAATTACCCGGTTAAAGCAGTGAGGTCGGTCACGTGCACGGTGCACCACAGTCAAGCTCTAATGATATAAACTCAAGTCCAGATTTCCGAAAATTCAAGCCGAATCCCAAAATTCCGAGGCCCGAGAGAAAGAAGCAAGATTTTTGAGAGAGAAATAGAACGATTTGAGAGAAAAAATGTTTTTGAAAAACATAAATGTTAAAGAGAGGGGGGTGGAATTTATAGATTAAAGATATTAATTTTTTATAAAAAAAGAAATTTTTTTTAAAATTTTTTGAATTTTTTTTATTTTTTTAGGGGGCAGAATCATGAGGGCTGTTGGATTCTGCCTCCTAGCCGTTGGAGGTGAGATCCAACGGCTGAAAATATAATTTTATATTAATTTTTTTTTTCCCGTTGGGGGATCTGGGTCGGTTCGGGCCTCGTGGAAGTGGGACCGTGGGTCGGGTCCAATCACACCCGATCCGCGTTTTTTTTGCAGGAGGGGCGTGGATCTATCACGGGGTAGCTGTAGGTAGTAGGCTCAAGGGACACCCGGCACGGGCCGAACCCGTGCCGTTGTGCCGTGCCACGAGCCGAACCGTGCTGGGTCAGGCACGGCACGGGCCAGGGCACGGTTTTTTCTCGTGCTGGGCTGACCCAGGCACGGCCAAACCATGCCGTGCCTCGTGCCGGGCCGGGCCGACCGGCCCGGTTGGCACATCTAGTTCTTCATTTATCATGATTTTTAAATGAAAGTTATAATTAAATTGATTATTATTATGGGTTTTCTAATTAGATTTGTGGAGGATCCTTGGGTTAGTGTATGCAAACATATTTTAAATTAGCTTATCATAAAATTTTAATAGGTTCACTAATAAGAATGACATAATGAAATTTTATAAATTAAAAAAAATAATTAATAATTAATTAATTTAAAAAATATAATAAAGTGATGTCCATGATATCTAATATCTGGACTAGTCATAATGATACATTATTTATATGTCTTGTTATATATGAATGTAAAACAAGGATATTTTTAAATATAATATTTAGAATAAAATTTTTAGTATTATATTTGATAATAATTCAAATTATGGTTTCATCAATAATATGTTTGTCAGAACTATTTGTGATGAGCCGTTGCCTATTAGCTAAAAGTATTTATATTAAATATATGTATTACAAAATTAATCTAATACTGCAAACAAGAATGAAATTGATTTTTATACATTAGAAAAAATAAAAATTTTTTTTGGGCAATTGCACTTTCACAGTTGTGAATTTAAGATACAAAAGAATAAAGAACAACAAAATAACAAATGCTATATATATCCAATCCATAATCCAATGACGACATAAACAAAAAACGAAAATAGAAAGCCGAAATAACATGGTTCACTAGTCGCTTAGTATGATTAGTTACATCAACCAGAAAATGCTTATGCATTACAGATAAAATCAAATCAGAAGTCTTACAGTATGTGCAGCACAAAAATAGTCATGATAAATCATGCAGAGAGAGAGAGATAAGACGAACAGTTCCAAATTGCGAAAACAGTAACCCAAAAAAATAAAATACAAAATATTTTATATTAAAATATTCTCGGTTCAATTAACCGGAGTGGGTCGGATCATTAGACAGATCAGGCTCAACTCTAAAAAATTTTGACCCGCTGACCAGTCAGCTGGACTTTCGTTATTGTGCTATTGTGGCATCTTAGCCTTTTAATATTTTTTTTCCTGTACTTACATGAAAATACTAAAACAAAAATTTATAAAAATAAATTATGTATACAGTAAAATTTATTAAAATATTTTAGGATAATAGCAAACAATAAAAGTTTAATTGTCTATATTTATTAGTGGGTTTAAATTTTAAACAAATATAAGTCATTGTTGGAAATCTACCTAAATGATATTAGAGTCATGTGTTGACTATCAACATGTGATATTCAACTATGTCAATAGTAAGAGTGATGAATTTATAATTAATTATTTAAATTGGGATACAATAATTATATTTTTTTGAAATTCTTTAAGATTTTTAATGATATGATTAATATGTGTTCGTTTGTATATATTCTCATCGCTTATATTATGTTTGATTGCATTTGTAATATTAATGCTATATTTTAGCAAATATACAAGATATTTTATATTGAGTATCATGATTATTTAGATGCAAACCTAATTTTTAAAATATTGGCCATTCATTTCAATTTTTTTATCGTTTAGCTGCTTATATACATCACAAGGTTAAGGTGAAAAAGATAAAAAATATATTAAGATATATTTCCACTTGTATGAATCAAGCAAGCGAACCTAAAGGTTTGATTCATAAAAAATTAACTAAAATATTTATATTTTATGATACTCAGTATAGTTTTTGTATCGAGGCTTTAAGTATGATCATATATGAGGATAATAATTTTATATTTAGTTATCTAGAGACAAATGATTAGGTAGTTCTTTGAATAAGAGCTAGGGTGAGCTATCTTGATATTATATTTCAACTACTGTTTTATCCTATCACATAATAATAATAATTTTAATATTTTAAGTTGGTAAAAATTATATAAATTTATTTATCTTTTACTATCAATGATAACATATGATCTATTGACTCTTTCAGTGTTTAATATAATATTAAAATCTATTTTTTTAATGATTATTAATATTATTTTAGATATGAGATTTAGATTTTGATTAAATATTATAGAAATATTTGTATGTTTGAAAGATTTAGAATATTCAAGGTTGAAGATTCAGGATAAAGTTAAAGAGTTGTTGATTAATGATAACTTGTGAAACATCAAAGATATTGAGACAATAACTAGTGCTACTTTCAGAATCATACTTGATGAATGATAATTTGAATATGCACTATCATAATATGGGCGTTGACTGATGTCTCATGCAATGCATATTTTTTTTATTTTTGCTTTTATCCATGTATTATATTTATGATTTTATTTTTATGAATTATTTGTTATTATTTATTTTTTTATTTTTTTTTAATTTTATCATTCATAATTTTGGATTGTATTATTTTTTTTCATATGATATTTTGAGTTGAATGTAAAGTATTTTTTTAATTATTAATTTATTTTATTTAAATATATAATGTAGTATAATTTGTAATTTTATTATTTTCATATTTAATTTTATACTAAATTATTAAAAATAAATTTAATACTTCAAAAAACTTTAATTGGGCCTTTCAATCACCCATTAGGCTTTAACTAGCATGACTCAAAATTGACTCGACATGGAAGTACTAGGTTGTGATCCAATCAGGTCATGTTGGAATGATATATAATAAATCAGTTTCAGTACGACACAACACAATATGATACGATATATTTGATACCTCTATATATTTTTATTCGAGTACTCAAAGATGATGTAGGTATTTTCATTAGAATCATAAAAATTTATTTAGTGTCAATGTTATTTTTTTTAATAAGTATTTATTTTTTTTTACCAGCTTTGAGAAAATATAAATCTGGATATTATATTTGAATTTTTTATTTTTTCTTTCTTATAGCCATGCTTGAACTATTAGTTAGTAAAGTGAGTTATCTATTAATTACGACTGAATATGTTGGTACTCGGTATGATGTTATTCTTACAAAATTACTATATATATTAATAATTTAGATAATATTGATTCTAGAAAATAAATGGTTTTCTGTGTAAGAAAACATTATTTATATTCAGATGATATAATAGTTCACAAGTCTTCAAAGTAAAGACTCATATTGATTCTATAACTAGGATACTTGACCACACAAGACTTATATTCTATACTAGGAAAGAGATGCATGCACACCTTGCTCAAACAATGATAGTTTATTGAGGATTCATATAATCATGTAGTAAGTCTCTCGAATCTTGATATTCTGATTTTTATCTGGAAAAGATAGAGAAGTTGTTTTGAGGAGTCACATGCTGAGCATACACACATTCACGTTTTTAGCATATTCTCATATAATTTTTTTTATTTCTCTTAAATATTTTAAAATGCAGAAGTTTCTTTGTTAGACATTATCTCTTCTAGCATGATAAAAGAAATTCATATTTTTTTAATCTAATAAGATTTGAAAATTAGGATCATGACTTATGGGAATGATAAAAGAGATTATCTAACCTAGCATGATGTTAGGCCATAATAAAAGAAATTTATATATTTTTTTAATTTAATAAGGTTTAAAAATTAGTATAATGCCCTGTGTGAATGTGTGTTGTTGGTCATAAGTGAGTGTTCATTGTGAAAATGAGTTCATTTATGAAGGTAGATCACCTTAAAATGCTATTGGTGGTAATGAGATCTATATAGATATTTGATATGGACTACCATGATATTTAATCTCAAGTGGTAAAGTGGTTAATATGACTTCAGTATGAATTCTTTTTTTTCTTGCAATATCTTGTAGTAAATTGTGGTTAATAGATTCTAGAAGGTGTTATACGGTTACGAGAAATTATTGTGAGTGTAATTTGTGAGATTTTCACATACAATCTCTTTATTTGAGTTATGTATGTATGCTATTAATTTTTATTTATTTTTTTGGATGAACTTGAATGACATTATTTTTTTCTTAAATTTTTTACATAGATAATATTCTCATTATGGAAGATGATGAGCTAGGGATCACATAATCCATGGAGTATCTTGAGGGATAGTTTTGGATGAAGAATATTGAGAGACTTAGATATTTTATTAGTATAGTGATACTTTATTATATGAGGTGTATCATCTTGTCAAAGTAAAGATATGTATTGTTATTCTTGTGGAGATTGATATTTTGAATTGTGCTTTAGTAAATATTTTTATTGATCCATGTACCATCACTTCTAATGATACTTTTGTAGTTAACTCATATATTTATAAAAGAATCATATGAAATAATAATTATTTATTTATGATTAGATTAGATATAACATATATAGTGAGTGTAATTAATTATTTTTTAGATTCTTATCAGCATATTTATCTTGTCGTAGCTCTTCATATTCCAACGTTAATGAATTCAGATTTTGAGATTTTTTTTTTAGGGATAATGTAAACTTCGTGTTGGCTAGATATTCAAATTTGAGTTGAATATTAACATGCAGTGATAGAGTGTCAATGATTTGTTTTATGTTGAAGGTAATCTTGTTTCCTATAAAAATAGGAGGCAGACAATTATTTCATGATCAAATATAGAAGTAAAGGTAGAGTTCAGAATAATAATAATAATAATAATAGTTACTAACGAGATACTTTTGATGTGATATATGATCAAGGAGATCAAGTATATATTTTTTTTCTCATATTTTGTTTACTATGATAGTCAGCTAGAGAGACATATAATTTTGATAGGTATTTTTTAGATGGGTCGGAATGGGGAACTTGAATTGTCGCATATATGTTAAACATTTTTTTTCTAATACAAATTTATTGTCACATATACGCATATCCAAGTTTACCTTCGAGATAGTTTCTCATTATGGATCACAATAATTTATGTTGAATTAGATATATCTTTCAAAATAGTTTATTGTTATTCATAATTATTTATTTGTTCTGAAAACTAATCATAATGAAAAAAATCATCTAATTAGCGTTCGAATTATAGATATAAATTTTATATAGACATAAATATTTTATTATTATGATATTTTTGTACTAATAAAAATAATATTCATTAGGCTGAAAATTAATTCTTTTGAGAAAATCAAAAGTTTTATACATATTAAAACAGTATCTAAGATTTTTGTTTTATAATTTTTTTTTTCTATAGCAGTATTTCTCTTTGAGTTTTGTAAGTATTTTTTAGATTCTTTTATCTTTTATCATAGGACTTTTTTTTGTTAGAATTATTTTTTTATTGATTAATATTAATTGAATCGTCATTATTATAGATCAAAATTTAAAAATTATTCAATTTAAAAACATGAATAATTTTTATTTTAACTACTATATTGTGGTATAATTGATATTTTCATTAACTTGCATACCCCTGTCGACACAATCATACGTGAATGAATTATTGGAAAAATAAATTATTTTATAATTATCAGATCAAATATATCATAACTAATTGAATATTTAGATTTTAGTATGCATAAGCTTGTATATATAATTTTTTACAAATTATTTAATTTTTTTAGGATATATTATTATTATTTCTGAAAAATAAATAATAAACAATTAATTCTCCATTAAATACATACATAATACTAGGTAGCAATTAAAATGATTTATGATTTTTTGTGAATCAAATACTTATTTGGATAAATTAATTTATCTGTTTCAAGTCAAATAATTCTTTACTATAATAGTCAAACAATCAGATCTATAAATTCAGATCTGATCTTCTCTATGCATACAAAGCATATAGACATTCCAATGTAATTCTTAAGAGAAGTTACAAGATAGATTCATTATCATCTTGCATATTTTTATCATAACTAACTATGGTGCACAATATATATATATATATATATATATCACAAGGCTAGTACCTGTTGACTGGCTTTGAGATAAGCAATGATAGATGATGTTTAATGAAATTGTTGATGACTGCATTTACATACTATCTTTCTGTGCCAGGGCATATCCAGAATGAAAAGTGGCCATGAAGGATCGGGAGAGCATAGACCAAAGCAAGCAGATGGTGAGCGTACCAGAAAACATTGAATCCGTCAAGATGACGAAGTGAACCATATAAGTTGATGATGTTTTTTCTGAAATAGCACTTGGCCAGTGTAAAGGAGACCCCCATTGTCACCACCATCAGCACTCTTGTTATGCCTGCTGTGGTGCCCAAGAGTGACCAGTAGGTTGGCTGATGGTGATGGAAAACTGGGCCAACTAGTGCCTGGAACTTGCCTCTGGGACATGAACTCAACAATGGGAAGTTACAAGCTAGATGAGATATTGTATGAATTGCAATGCCAGCTGCTACTGCCACTGACACGATCTTGTGGAACTCAATGCTGTCATCGAAGGGGATAAAGTTCCCCAGAATCATAAACCTAATGCTGGTCAGTGTTTTTCTGCATACAGGTAGTAGAATTATAGCCATATTGAACTTAAGAGTCTCTGCGGAACCTTTTGAAACACTCAGACAGTAACCTGATATTTTGAATGTGGGTGCCAACTCTTGCTGTCTAAACTTCCATGAGAAGAGCTCCATGTTCACGGCTAACCACAATCAAACTACCCATATTCTTTGCCAATTGTCGTGTATGAATTCTACTGTCAATGAGATGAATTTGCTGACAGTTCTGTATCTTCTCGGGATCATCACCTTTGTCAGGGTGGTGACCTTTATACTGGTATCAGTGCACTCTTCATTGTTCACCATTCCTCTTAATGGTGTTTCAAGCTGCCACATCTATCTGTTCATTTTAGAGAAAGTGAGAAAACACATGTTTTACTCACTCAAAATCTAAATTGGTATGTGGGGGGCCTTTATATCGCCTTTGTTTTGATAAGTACGTTCTAATTCATGTTCATGTGTCATCATATATGTGTTATGTATGAAGATTGCATCCAGTGCACAAGGCTCATTCATTATGTTGGTTTTGACAAAAATTAATAGTTTGACATCCTTACCTTCTATAATCAGACAAGGTATATCTGATAAGTCTCGAACTTGATACCTGTCATATTTTGATAAAAGTATTTATCATCACATTAAGATATGACCTCTAAATTCTAATACATGCATGTAACATGGAGATTTTCTTGGTGATCACTCATCATAATATTATTATCACTTATATATTTTTAATTTTGGAGTTTTATTGAGATCTGATATTTTCATTGCACAAAGCTCTTGCTTAATATTGGGTCTGGAAAAGATTAATAGTTTGAGATTCTTATGTTTGAGAATTGGAGAAGATATGTTTGATAAGTTTTGAACTTAAGATCTATCGCTCTTGGATAAAAATATTTGTCATCATACTAAGGCATTACTTCTAATACATGGATGCATTATATTGGTCTGGGAAAGATTAATAGTCTGACATTCTCGCCTTCTAGAATCAGTGAATATATATCTGCTAAGTCTCGAACTTGAGACTTGCAATACTTGGATAAAGGTATTTGTCATCACGTTAAGACATGACCTCTAAATTCTAATACATGCATGTAACATGTGGATTTTCTTGGTGATCACTCACCATCATATTGTTATTGCTCAATTATTTCAAAGCTCTTGCTTAGTATTGGGTCTAAAAAAGATTAATAGTTTGACATTCTTATGTTTGAGAATCTAAGGAGTTATGCTTGATAAGTCTCGAACCTGAGGTCTATTACTCTTGGAAAAAAATATTATCATCATACTAAGACATTAACTTTAATACATACATGCAACACGATGATTTCTAAGGTGATTGCTCATTATAATATTTTTATCGCTTAAATGTTTTTAATTTTGGAGTTTTAATGAGATTTCATATATCCAGTGCGCTAGGTTCTTGCTTAATGCTGGGTTTGGAAAAGATTAATATTATGGAGTTCATACCTTCTAGAATCAAAGAAGATATGTTTGATAAGTCTCGAACATGAGATTTAGCACTCTTTGATAGATACACTTATCATCATACTAAGAAATAACCTCTAGATTTTGATATATGAATGTAACATAAAGATTTGTAAGGTGATCACACATCATAATATTATTATCACTCAAATAATTTTAATTTTGGAGTTCTAATGAGATCTGATATATCCAGTTGCACAAGGCTCTTGCTCAATGCTGGGTCTAGAAAAGATTAATAGTTCGACATTCTCACATTTGAGAATCAGAGAAGATATGCCTAATAAATCTCAAACTTGAGATCTACCACTCTTGGATAAAGATATTTATCATTACACGAATATATGATTTCTAATACATGTATGTAATATGAGAATTTTCAATGTGATTACTCATCATTATATTAGTATCACTCAAATATTTTTAAATTTTTGAGTTTTAATGAGATTTGATATATCCAGTGCACAAACTTTTAGCTTAATGTTGGGTTTGGAAAAGACTAATATTTTCAAGTTCTTACCTTCACGAATCAGAGAAAATATGTCTGATAAGTCTTCAACCTGAGATCTATCATTTTTGGATAAATGATATTTATTATCACACTAAGACATAATTTTTAATACATGCATATATTCTTTTTGGAGTTCTAATGAAATTTGATATATTAGTTTTTGTGTAATAGCAAATATATTCATATGTAAGATGATAATTTATTTATTTTTTTAATATGATACCAATACAAATAAATCAACATGTCTAAGCTTGTTCATTCATCATATTTCTCAAAAGGCTAAAGGAATTTTAGATTACATGTAGGCTATGTGATTAAGTTTTATTACTTGATCAAATAGGTGTTTTCATTTAGGTGCTTTCATTACTTCTCGATAATTTTTTTTAATTATTTTTGGAAATTAGAATAGCTGAAATATTATATTTATTGATTAGATTGTTGTGTGATATATACATTATCATATTTCACATGTAAAATTTATTTTCACTTGCAAAATCAAAATCTTCTGTTCCATGGTTCTTATAATGTTTTGCTAGTTCTTCGTTATTCAAAACTTGTTGCAATCTTTTGATAATTTACTTTTGAAACTTTTACTAGGACAACTAGCATATCGTGTTCTAGATATGATATAATCTAAAATCTATGTTCATGTAGTAAATTAACTAGTATAAACAAAAGAGCTTAAGAATATGAAATTTTTGAAGATAAAAATATTTTTTTTTATTTTTTCTTTTGTGAAGGTAAAAGTTCAAATTTTAGTTTAGAGTTTTATTTTTTAAAATATGAATGATGATAAAATATAAATTCTGAATTTTGAATTATGAAAAGGTGTGTGTGTGTGTGTGAGAAATATATGTCTGCCAAATTTAATTGATACGATCTTGTTGAAATATGCTTTCAACCTATCATGAAGCCTATTAGATAATATGAGACAGATATAAATAGTCTATTACTAAAGATAAATGAATAATAAATATCAAAAAGAATTTAGCAATTACTAAAGATCTAATAAAAATTGTATAATTGAGTGAAAAAGCTAAATATTTCATTTTAATATTCAAATAGATAAGTGATAAGAAAGATATATTAATGTTGAATTTTTTGATTTGTTATTTTAGAGATAATACTTATGTACATAATTTATTCTTCTTCGATGATAAATCTGGAGAAAGATATACCTTAGTTACTTGACATTTAAGTAGAGAAACGCTGCGAGGAGAATATCATTGAAACTATTGCAATCTTTCGAGGCATGTGATAACGTATATATTATTTATATTTTTTTAAAGTTTATTTTATATAAATATTAATTTCTTAAATTTTTTTTTTTCAAAATTCTAATATTTAATACACATACTTTCTCACATAAAAGTTATTAGAATTAAAAGGATTATATTTGTATTGTGCTCCCTACATTGTATCCTATCTTGATTTTTATGTTAGGAGACATCAGAAATATTAGAAATATCAAGAATATATCAAAGAGTATAATTGCACTTTATAAATACCTACATAATTGATCAAGACATTTTAACATACTTTGCTAGGACATTAAGTTGTTTTGATGGACATAGGCATAATTTGTGATTTTTTTCATGATGACTCAATTATATGAAAATAAGTTAATTTGTGATTTGTATCATGCAGTCCATGAACAAAATAACTAATGGAAAAGAGTGGTGAACACTATTTTAATGTTCTTATTTATTTTTGTATTTTTGCTAGTAAGCATGTGAATAATTTGTATTGAATCATCTTGGATCTTCAACATGTGAAGTGATACTTAATTTTAATATATTTTATATGTTTATGGAATATTTAATTAATAGAAATATGTTAGACTATCATGTTATCATAGTAAAATATCATCAGCTTATAAACTAGTAAGTAGAGCTCCTCCAAAAAATGGATCGTTCACTAAAGCTCATAAGTATTTAGTATTTTAGCTATGTATTTTGTTTTTTGTATTATATACGAAAATACTAGTAAGATTCTATATGATTAAATGCAGCAAGCATAGAAGAGAATCTACAAAATCATCTCCTAGAAGATTAGTAAGACTTTGTTTTATTGTATAAATATCTCTTCCTCGAGGTCACTTTGGATTTGGAGGAATGCATTCTTCATATCTAACTAAGATACATTCTAGAGAAATGACATGAACATTCATCTTCTCTCTATCTAGAGAGAAGATGAATAAAATAATAATTATTTTATGAATAAAATAATTATTCTTAAAAATTTTGAGTAAAAAGTAAAAATAATCTCTCCTAGTTATTAAAGTTAATATTGAGATATGACTTACGAGACAAGTTGGCTTTCAATTGATTAGGAAGTTAGGTAAAAAAAGTATCTCCTCTGCATAAACATCTATAACTAGAGGTCATTTTGGAGGAATACATTATTCACATTCAACTAGCATATAATCTACCTATGTGATGCAATAATTGAGAGAAATAGCCTAGTGGAAACCGTCTTGGCTATGAAAGAAAAATATCTAAATAATTAATATTATAATCTTGTATAAATCTCATAGTTACCTAGTAGGTTTTAAGTTGCTCAACCTTTACTTTAGGCTCAATATCCATTATGCACTTTCACATTCATCTCACTACTAGCTTATTAAAAGATTTTATAGTAAGATTCAAAGTATGGGTGAATGTGAATGTCCTTTGGCTTTAGTTCATCCAATTCATCATAGATGACTAATGCCTCAGAAATAGTATGAGAATTTCTATAGGCATTAAGAGAAGATAAAAAATTAGAATATATAGTATTAAAATGAGAATAAGAAAATACTCATGAGATTGAGTATTAGATTGAACTTGATTTTGATTTCTACCATATAACAATCAAAAAATCAAAGTCACTACTCTGAACCTATTTAATTCATGTGGTAAGACCAGGAGACTCATCAGTAAAAGATTGTAGATGTATTTATATAGTATATTCTTTTAAGTTGAGATCATCAAGTTTCCTAATTCTCATTTCCTCCTCCTATAAAGACTTACATTTTATGTTTAGTGAGATATTTATACGAAGCTCTTCTTCCTCGCACAAAGCTTAAGTGGAAGTCTCACCACTATTAGGAAGAAAGATCTCGTTATCCTCTTCAAAATGAGTTGTGCTAGTAGTACCAGGTGAATGGGGGTTGGAGGAAAAACTCCTATTACAGCTTGGCAAGCACTAACAATTGGACACATAAATGATCTTTTCAACTGTGAAACTCAAAGATGTATTTTCTTGTATTGAGCCTTTTAAGGACTTGTTCTCAAAGAATGTATTTCCATGTGTAATGATCCTTTTGATATGTGGTGAGTAATACTTTGTGCCATTCTCTATTCTCAAAGTGTACTTAATGGTACAAACAATTATCTTTTCTTTACTTAGATAAAAGTTGATATGAAATTAGTGGCAGGTGGCCTAATATAGGATGCTCTTCTCTATTCTCAAAGTGTACTTAATGGTACGAACAAAGTGTACTCAAAGTGTACTGAATATAAAAATTTTAATATTTTCATAGATATAAAAGTTGATATGAAATATAATCTAAGAGAATATGGGATGCTATTCGATTGATAATGAAGTTAGTGGCAGGTGGCCTACACTACTTTTCAATGGTGCTTAGGAACACTCATAAGTCCTATGTAATAAAAATATCATAGTCATATCAACCAAATATCTGATAAATTATTTTATGCTATTTAAATAATACGAAGATTAATTAGAAGTATATTTTAAAGTATTATTATTTTTTAATATTATAATATAATATCTAAATTAAATTATTATTTTATAAAATTTCGTAATTATATATAAAATTTGAGAGATTTTATTAAAAATTAATTATCATGTATATTTAGTGTAATATTCAATAAAAATAATAAAATGCCTCGGGTTTTCATGCATGATTATTTTGCAATGGCCTTAAATATATAAATTAATAAAGTGAATTGAGTGTGTTCCCAACACTCTTTTTGACCTATCTTATAGGAAGATCCAACATACTTTTTCAACTAACAAGCTTATTATCAATAAAAGATATTTTTTTGATGCTCAAATCAATTTTGCTCAATTCCAAGGAAAATTATGTTAATCCTAGGGGTGTTAACTAGGCTGGATGTCTCAAGTAAGGCATGAAGCACAACATGATTTAATTGTGCCTAGCATGGCACTGCCTGATTTAGAGTCATGCTCGTGCCTAGCATGGCACGGCCTAGTTTAGAGTAGTGCTTGGACTAGCTTCGTGTCAGCCCACAGCATGGCTTGGGCCATGTCTGGCCAAAGTTCTTGGCATAGGGACGCGACATGACACGATCTGGCATGATGGCCTGTCGGGGCTGATTTTTGCTCGGTTGGCCAAACATGCTAACTTGGAATAAATCAGGTCAGCATGGTTTGACCTAAGCTAGCCTAGATTGAACCATGGTGGCCTAGACTTGACCCAGGCTAGCCTGGAATGAACCCAAGCTAGCTTGGCCAGGCCGAACTAGAATGAACCACGTTAGCTTGGCCAGGCTTATCTTTGATAAAATTATCAAACTCATATTAATATATTCTCCCATGTTATATACATCAAATACTTGATCTTCTATTCATATTTAAATTCTACTTGTGCTATAAATATTTTGAAAAATAAATACATCTAAATTCATCTTGTTCAATACACCTAACATTTTATAGAACAATAAAAAAATATGAAATATCTTACATCTCCAAGAGATACAACTTGTGCTTCCCAACTATTCTTCCCTAGTTTATGGTGTCATGTAATAGTTAAATATTCAATAAAATATGTTGAGATCATAAACACTTATCCATCTTGTAGCGTTTCCCTTCTAAATATATACAAATTTATCATTATTTTTGCCTTCTAAACTAAAAAAAATTCAATAGGATTTGTATATGTTTAGAAAAGATTTCTATATCGTTAAATTATTATAGGAGAAATAGGATCACGTGTGGATAACAAAATTCAAAAGTCGTGGAGATTATGATCTTTCAAAAATTCTTTTTGTGTTCGTGGGTGTTAGCATTTTTTGAGTTTCTCTTCTATAATTAAAAAATGATAAATTATATGTCATGTTTGAGGTTTCTTTCTTTTGTAAAATTTTTAATATAATTAATAGGGATCATTTACTTTTCATCCTTTATGTTCAAGGACTTGCGGATGAAGAATAAGGATTCATGCAGTGTTTGTGTGGTGTTAATGCAAGGTTCGTGCAGTGGACGTGTAGTATTTGTGTTGTATTCATGAAAAGATTGTGTGTGTGAATTTGTGTCGTGTTCATGAAAAGGTTGTGTTTTGTAGAATTTGTATTATGCTCGTGGTGCTCAGAAATTTTCAGAAGTATATCGAAGAAATTAAACATCACAAAATATGTTTTCAATTATATCAACCATCTAAATTTTGAATTGAATTATGAACTTTGGGGCAATTTAAATTGTGCTTAATTATGTAAATATTCTGTCATTTTTTGCCATGATATTTGTTTGTAATTGTGTGTGCTCGTGGTAGTAATTTATAAAATATAGTTTGAAATATATTTATATTTATGTATTTTGGGCAAAAAACTTATAAACTGGAAATGTTGTTTTCAAATTTGCTCCATATTTATTAGTAAATTTTTTAACAATGAAAATTAAAATATTTTTAAAGATAAATGACAAATTAATTAAATGAAATAAAAAAAAATGGTTTTCATCATTCTTGGTTGTGAGTAGTATCTTGGCCAGTCCTCAAAAAGTAGTATGAGAGGTTGATTTTTTTGGCAGTTTTTTGGTATTTTTATTTTCAGGGATGAATAATTTTTTTCAAGATGGATAAAAAAAATTAATTCATTCAGAATGATTAAGTTGGAGCCGTCTAACTGATAATCTTGAAAAATGAAAATAATGGATATTTTAATTATGAGTGACTTACTCTAACTAGTTCTCGGTGATCTGAAGTCAAAAATTATGGATAAAACTACGTGGAAGAAATTACACTACTGTAATTAAGTAGGACACTTCAAGAGTGTGAAGGGTGATTAGCATTTTTGTCATAGAGGGTGACTATTTTTTTTTAGAAGCATTGAACTATACAACAAAGTTAGTTCCAAGAGTGATTGGGTGGTGAATTCGGCAGCCACCTTGCAGGTAACCCTGACCCCGGACTTATTTGTGATATTTTCGTTTGAGAACTATTAGTTAGTTAGTCATGATAAGCAATAAAAAGAGTTCAAGAATAATGAGCATCGAGAATGTTTGCCTGGAGATAAACAAATGATACTGATTACTTCTCAAAGTTATCTGATCCATACCAAATATTGGAATAAATCTGTTGTCCGTATAAATGTTGAACAATATATATCATGTGGAAACGCTCAAAAAAGACCAATAAAATTTGATAAAAATGCCACTCACTATAACGAGAGATCAAGGGATAATTCTGATATTTGTCGAGTTTCTCTTTGTTACTCAAAAATAATAAGTTATTTATTTTATTTATTTTTTTATTTTTTTTGATAAGATTGTATAATACAATTGAAATGGAGCATTTACCTCTCATCTCTCATGTTCCAAGACTTGCGGATGAAGAACTAGGATATGCTTGATGTTCATGTGGTGTTCGTGCGGTGGACATGCACTATTCATAAAAAGATTATTTATGCATAATTTGTGTCAGGCTCGTTTTCGTGTTCAAGGTGCTCAGAAATCTGCAGTACAAAATCAAAGAAATTAAATCATTACAAAAAATATTTTCAAATTACATTAACCATTTACATTTTAAATTGTTATAAACTTTCAGACATTTTAAACTATGTTTAATTGGGTAATAACATTAACCATTTTCAAACAGAATAATTGTTTATAATTATGTATGCATTTGATGATAATTTATAATTATATATATATGCATATATATTCTATATTTGACATATACATATATATAATTTTGACAAATTCACTTATGCGCGCACACACACACATATATTGAACAGTTTAAAATATATTTATATTTATATATTTCAATCAAAAAAATGTATAAACCAAAAACTTTATTTTCAAATCCTGTACATATTTTTGGGTAAATTTTCTAACAGTAAAAATTAAAAAATTTTTAAAAATCACAAAGTAAATTAGCATACTTTAAACCACAAAAAAATTACATTATCATTTTAAGTTGAGGGTAAATCTCCATAAATCTCCAACAAAATTGTACTTGCCTCAACATGTCATACATCTCATTCAATTTTATTGTAGCAGATAGAACCTAAAAAGAAAAACTTAAAATTCCACACTAACAACGAGAGAGAGGGAGGGGGAGATAGAAATGGAGAGAGAAGCTGAGAGGGGGGTGAGAGAGAGAGAAATGGAGAGAAAAGGTGAAAGAGAGACAGGGAGGGGAGATGGAGAGAGCGATTGATAACAAAAACAGTAATTAAAAACCAAAGATTACACAAAAAGCTTAAACTCCACTATAAAATAGAGAGATTGATTACAAAAACACTAAATAAAAACCAAAGATTACACAAAAAACATCAAATGTCACCCTAGTATATAGAGAGAAGAGAGAGAGGGGAGAGAGATAGAGTGTGTGTGTGGTGAGAGAGATAGAAAGAGTGGTGTGAGAGAGAGAGGTGAGGGTGGTGAGAGAGGGGGAGGGGTGAGAGAGAGAGAGAGAGGGAGATTGACAACAAAAATGCTAGTTAAAAATCAAAGATAACAAGAAAAAAAAAAAATCCAAAGGTAATTAATCTTGATCAAACTTGATCTTCTTGGGAGCGGGATCCAAGTTACCCACCTAAAAAAGAAGAGAATTATGATTGAAAATATGGGAGACAAACGATGATGAGCAGGGGGGGGGGGGTCTTACGATTGTGGGGCACTCATAATCAATACCAGCCTCCTGTATCAGCATCCGCCGCTTCTTATCTCGACTCAAGATCTTGCCCACCAACTTTCTATGCTCGTCCATTGTTCTTTCCTGCTTGCTCTCTCGCACCAAACATTATCGAATCAGAAACCAACACATAAATTACATTCATACCCATCGGGCCAGGGGCACAGGGGTCATTCATTACCCTGTTCAGCAACTTTCTTTCCACTCCTGCGCCATCTACCGGCCTGTACTTGCAGCTAACGCCTCTCCATCTAACACAAGGCCCACCAGAAAATATTACATTTTTAATTTTTTAGAAAAAAGAAATTTCAAGCTGAATGACTCTGTCGAAATAAATTATTAACATATTATAGAGGTGTCAAACGGGCCGGGCCGGCCCGGCCCGAGGCACGGCACGGTTCGGCCGTGCCTGGGCCGGCCCGGCACGAAAAAAAAACGTGCCCGGGCTCGTGCCCGGGCCCGTCCGCACGAACCACGTGCCGGGCCGTGCCCGGCACGAGCCGTGCCGTGCCTGGCCCGGCACGGCCTTGGCACGGCACGACTCAGGCACGTCGGCCCGCGTGCCTGAGTCGTGACTCGTGACCCAACCGGGCCCCGCCTTCGGTAAAAAGACCGCGGGTCGGGTCCAAACAGACCCGACCCGCCCCGCCCCGCCTGCCCTGCCTTGCCGTGCGCCCGTGCCCGAGCGGGCCGGCACGGCACGGCACGGCCTTGCCGTGCCCACGGGCCGTGCCGTGCCCGAATTTTAAAAACCGTGCCGTGCCGGGCACGTCACGGTACAGTGACCGTGCCGTGCCCGGCACGGCACGCCAGCACGGCTGGGCACGTGAAAAACGGGCCGTGCCGTGCTGGGCCGGCCCGTTTGACACCTCTAACATATTAATATATTTTATTTTTCACAATTAATTATAATTTCTTTTAAAGAAATCATTTTTATTTAATAATAAATTTCACATAGTATTATTATTTTTAATATTATCATATTTTCAATTTCACATAACAATTTTGATTGGTATTTATGTATTCATTGAGTATTTATTTCTCTTTAAACTTATTTTTTAATTTCAAGATACTTAATTCATTCTTATCAAAAATCTCTAAAGGGTTTTACTATATTTAAAAATAAATAAATAATACTGAATATTATGAAAATAAAATAGACATTTAGATTTAATTATAATTATATCTGTCTCTCGGCCCACATGTGCCTAAAAAACCTATAAATAAATAGACATCAATAATGAATAAATTATACATTTTATCATAATTCTACATAAAATTATAAAAAAATAAAAAATAATCAGTATGATATTGATTATACACACACACACATGTATGCGTAGTTGTAATATTTTGATACCGTATAAGACATGTCAATCAATACACTAATTACTCTCTTTATTTACCACCACGAGTTTAACAGTAAATAATTGACTACAAAATTAATTATATAATTTAACACTTTGCTAAAACAAGCCAAATAACACACACACATATATAAAAGAAAAAAAATTATATACATAACATATTTTCATATTTTATTTTTTAAAGTTTAGCTATAATCTATATTCTCTCCTCTATCTTTCTCATTTTTTAAAATCACCTATGGCCCATAAATTTTTAATATTTATGATTTTAATTTGACCAAATATCACTATAATTTTTGTGAATAGCATACAACCTGATAAAGTACTACTTGCCCACAAAATGTACACATTGTAACGCATATTTTTTATTTTAAAGTATTTTTTTTTGTAAAAAAATACATAAAATTGTGATATTAAAAAAAATCTCTCAATCTCCTACTACTATATTTAAAAAATAGAAAAATTAATATTATAAAAAATATAGACATTTACACTAAGAAGCACGGAAACGGACACGAGAACATAACACGGCAGGATACGGGAACACGGAAAATTTTAAAAAAACTAAGATACGGATACGACTAGGATACGGCATAATAAAAAAAATAAAGATAAAAATTATTTTTTTATAAATATTAGGTATTTTATAAAATAAAATAAAATATTTAATTTTATAAAATAATATTTATAATTATTTTATTTTATAAGATAATATTTATAATTATTTTATTTTATAAGATAATATTTATAATTATTTTATTTTATAAGATAATATTTATAATTATTTTATTTTATAAGATAATATTTATAATTATTTTATTTTATAAGATAATATTTATAATTATTTTATTTTATAAGATAATATTTATAATTATTTTATTTTATAAGATAATATTTTATAATTATATTATATAAATATATATTTTTTTATTTTATAAAAATATTTTATTTTATGCTACATCCCCACACAATTACGCCCGCCCCTGACTCCCCCTCAAATCGCGCCGCCCCTGCCTCCCACTCAAATCGCGCCGCCCCTGCCTCCCCCTCAAATCGCGCCGCCCCTGCCTCCCCCTCAAATCGCGCCGCCCCTGCCTCCCCCTCAAATCGCGCCCGTCCCGTGCTAGTGGCCAACGTCGCCCATGCGGCAATGTTGGACACCCGACGTCGTCGGATGTCGGGCACTATCGACATGGATATTGCTGCTGACGCAACCATCCGATACGCCACATGGCATATCTGATACGGATTGATCCATGATACGCTAAGTGGCGTATCGGACACGTATCCGTGCCGTGTCCACGTGTCCAGGTGTCGGACACATGGACACAACTGTAGGGAGCCGTGTCCGTGCTTCCTTGCATACACAAAGACCGATAACCAAACTGAAAGTTCATGACTAGGTTATCTACCAGGATCTTAGCCTCCGCACTTAAATAACCTAAAAATAAGAAATCATCAATAGTATAAACACACTTTAACATAATTAAAAATAAAAATTTTACAAATATAAAAAAAATACAACATGATATATATATATTATAAAAAAATCAACATCAATACAACATGAAATAGAATACTGATTATAAAATTCTACATAAATATATATACATGTTAGAACAAGAATACTGATGATAAAATATATCCTAAAAAATGGTTTATGACTGTCATTCATTAATATTTGTTAAAAAATCTTAGAATAATATAATATTCAAAATAAAAATTATAATATTACAATCCATAATTTTTCAAATAACAGGACCACAATTAACATATTTGTAATAATTATTAAAAACAAGCCATTAAACACGATTTATCTTGTTATATATATATATATATATAAACAAGAATAAAAATAATTATCAACATAATAATATAAACAAGAATAAAAATAATTTCTATCATAATAAACAGCATAAAAAACAAAATAAAATATCTTAAGATAGCTAACAGATTAAAAGAGTTTCACTCTATGCAAGTAACCGAGCATACAAAATCTGTAAATGAATATCCAGGATCATGCTCTGGCCCGTGCCGAGCACACTCTTAGCACGAATCTTGTCATGCCGTGCCAAGAGAAATCAGCTCACATGCCGTGCCAAGAGAAATCAGCTCACATGCCGTGCCAAGAGAAATCAGCTCACATGCCATGCCAAAAGAAATCAGCTCACATGCCGTGCCAAGAGAAATCAGCTCACATGCCATGCCAAAAGAAATCAGCTCACATGCCATGGCAGGTACGGCGCGGGTGCTTGGCACATGAGCACAACACAAAGCGATGGCACGATGCGACACCAGACGACACCTAATGGGTGACACGACGATGGCTAGACACGGCAACGGATGATGCCTTTGGGCAATGCCCGACAAGCGACGTGAGTCCGCCGAGTAGGCGACGTGACGAGCCGAGCGGGTCAGCAGGAGCACCTGCTCAATTTTAAGGAGCATCCATATCCCCAAATCCCGGCACAAAGCATCCTGAAACCGGGCTGGTTTTGGAGGGCGGGCCGTGCCGTGCCCGCCCTCCAATGAACTACGTCGTGCCAGGCACGGCACTCAAACTCATACGGGCCTAAAAAATGGGTTGTGCCTGCCTGTCACTGCCCATTTGACACCTGTATGCACAACACAATCCAGAGGTGTGCTTACACAGAAGTCGTTTCGACCCATGGCACGATTGATGTTGTGCTAGGCCAAGGTTGCACAAGCCTCCTGTCATGTTAGGCACAACTAATGGCATGGCAAAAAAAATTTCAAAAACAATTGTTGACTATTTTTTTCCCCCTTCGAGGGCATCAACAAGACAACGATAGTTGACAAATATTGTCCTGTCATTATCGTGTTGGGAATAAAAAAAAAATATTGAACAAATATTTGAGATGTCAAATTGAATTTGATGACTCCATTACATAAATTCAAATATCAAATTTAAATCCTAATTTATATAAAAAAAATAATTTTTTATTAGCAAAAATTATAAATAATATATTACTATATTTTATATTTGTTATAGTTAATTTGTAAAGTTATCTACACTCCCCTCCTCTCATCGCTATACTTAATTTGTGTGTGTACTATAGATATCAAATTTTTTAAATAATTTGTAATTTAAATATTAAAGCACATCAGTATTAGTTTAGTGATGAACATCAACTATAAAGCACTAAAAAAATAAGATGGAGCATTTAATGTGTACGGTTCACACATAAAATTAATATATACAATACGATTATATTGGAATTAACAATTTTCATTTAGTATTTAATAATTATTGCATTAATAAATAAATAAAGATAAATATTAATAAATTAAAATACACATTTATTTCAATTATTTCTAATCTAATGTTATAAATTAAAAAAATAATGAATCATCCATTTAATAAAAATAAATTAGACTTAAAAATAAATAATAACAGCCTAACCAAAAGATCTAATGCCAAGACAAATTTATCTCTCGTGATCTCGATTAATTTACCTAAAAATTATAAATTAAAAGAACAATAATAATTCAGGCATATTTTAAAATTTATTTAAAAAAAATATTAGTATTATCAAAAGATTCAACGTGAGATATATATTATAAAAAATATAAACATATAAAAGTATTAGTGATACTGACAATCTTAAAAGATACGCCATTCAATACATCAAAAAATACAATATATTGAATCATAAGTAAACCCAATTTAGTGACATGATGTTTAAAATTAGATCAACTTCATGTTTTTTAACTCTATTCATTTATAATAATAAAGTTTAGAGAAAATACATAATAAAATTAATTAATTACATTGATTTTCTAATTAAATTAATTAAATTTTCTAATTAATTACAATATAATAATTACATTGATTTCCTAAAATAATTAATATAATATAAATCTACTTCCAACATATTTTTTATAAAATTTCTGAATTTGCCTATAATAATGATTTCTATAATTTAATCCTCATGATAGGTCATACCATATATAAGTAGTTGACAAGAATCTTTAAAAAATATATTATTCAAAATAAAATTTTTAATATTATATTTGATAATATTTCAAATAAAAGATATAAACATTAATATATTTGTCGAAATTATTAGGGACAAATCATTATTTAATATTTTTCATATTAATTATATATCACATAATTAACATAAAATTTAGACACTATGATTATCAACAGATTCAAGGGGAATTCAAATAAATATTAGACAGTATTAAAATTATACATACATCAATAATAAGAGTGAAACTTATTATGGATAATTCAAATTATAAGATAATAATAATATTTTTGCACTCCCTAAATATTTTTTATGATACGATAAACATGTGTTTGTATGTTTATATTATTATCACTTGTATTATACTTAAGTGCATATACAATATTAATAATATATTTAATAAATATAAAGAATACTATGATTTTAGTATTCTGATGATTAAGATTAAAATTAAGTATTTAAATGCTAATCATTCATTCTATCTTTTTATTGATTGATTGTCTATTTTAACCCTAAGAGTAAGGTGAAATAGATAAAACATATTAAAATATACATCCACCAACTCAAACTAATTAGAAAAACCAAATAATTGGATTTATTAAAAAATTAGATAATATTTTTATATATTACAACACTTATTATATAGTTGTAACAAGGCTCAAAATATGAATATGAGTGAGTTAACTTGGTAGTTAAATAATTATTACTATTTTATCTTATTATATAATGATAATAAGAATTTAAATATTTTAAATTCATGAAAATCATATAAATCCATTTATCTCATGTTATCTAAGATGACATGTGATTTACTGATTTCTTTTGTCTGGCTAAAAATCAAAATTAATTTTTTATAATACTATAAATATTATTTTAGATAAGAGAACAAAAAATCAAGTAGATAAAAATATTTTGATATTTAACAGACTGAGAAAATTCAAAAATAAATATTCAAGATAAAATAACATATTTATAGATGAATGATAATTCATACGACATCGAAGATATTGAAACTATTACTAGTACTATATTCAGAATCAAACATGACAATCCAAACCATACAACAAATAAGAATTGATAGTGAATATTAGATAATTGACATGTGTGATGCATTTTATATTTATGTGGTGTTGATGTTCTTGTTTGCTTTTAAAATTTTTCTTTTTTTATTATTTTTATACGATACCACACTTTACGTAGTGGATTTTATTAAGTTACGAAATATATTTAATTTATTTATAATATAGTGTAATTTAATTGATATTTATATTTTTTAAAATAAAAATTACTTAAAATTTTAAACTTATAAATAAAAATCAATGTCACAATAACATTAGGATCGACACAACACTATGCTCTACAATGCCAATTTGATGCTCATTGCAACTATGCAACAGTAGTAGTGGCACTAGGCACTAACATTGTCATAACCCACAGTGCCTCACAACCACTCCAATGCAAGCAATAGATTACAAGCTACTACACTCTTAATGCCAGTGCCCACTCCACTATACATTGGCCACTGTGGCAATAGTGTGACAATTAGGGTATAGGATGAGCAGTGAGCAATAGCCAAGGCTTAGAGGTGTCAACCAAGTCGAGCAACCTAGGTACAACACAAAGAATGGCAAATTCAACCATATCTGGCCTAACATGGCTAGGTTTAAAGCCATGCTTAAACATGTCGCAGGCTGATCTCGCGGCATGGCTTGAGCTATGGTAGGCCAAACTTTTTGACACTATAAGCACAAACTATTTCAATTCGGCTGGCCAAGTTGGCCAGCCTAGCACTAACTCGAGTTATTTTGCGGTGAACCAAGCTACCCTAGCAAGGCTAACCCGACTTGGCCTGACATTACCTAACGCGACTCAAGCAAAGGGCATGACAAGCAAATCATTCCAGATTTCCCATTTTTGAGTCATGCATACACAACATTGCACGACTCATTTAACATCTCTACCAAGACCATTAACTCTTGCAATGATAGTGTTATGGCACTGCCAAGCCAACCCATCATAACCCAACACGCCCAATTCAGAAACATGGGTCATCGGGCCATGCCAACATGACCTACCATGTGATTAAGCTAACACAACTTCTTCATGATCTAAGATGACACATGATTAGTTAACTTTTTTAATGTCTAGCATTAAACAAGAGTATATTTTTCTACGACTATGAATATTATTTTATATTAAAAATTCTAACTCTAAGAATATATTAGAAAAGCATTTTCATATTTAACGGACTGAGAGATTTCAAAAATAAATATACAATATGCAATAAAAAATCTATTGATGAATTATGACTCCTAAGACATTGAGTTCGAAAATATTAAAGATACCACCATTGTTAGCTTCAGAATAAAATATGAGAATCTAAATTAGACAAAATAATCTGAAACATATTACAGGCATAGATTGATTATAGATATTAAATAATTGACAATGTGTGCGATGCATTTTCTTTTTGTCGTGATGATGTTCATGTTTAATTTTAAAATTTTTCTTTTTTATTATTATTTTTCACACAATACTGCAATGCATGAACCGAAAGTGAAACATATATTTTTTTTATCAAGTTATGAAATTTATTCATTTTAATTTATAAAACAATACGATTTTATTTTGGTATTTATAATATTTTCTAAATAATAATTTTATTTACATTTTCAAATTAAAAAAAAAAAAGTTAGTGCCACAATAGCATTGGGACTAACACTAATCTCTACTTTACAGTGTTGATCTGATGCCCACAGCTACTATGCAACAGTAAAATTATGATAATTGGCACTGCCACTGCCACTGCCACTCTACAATATGTCATGAACTTAGTCAAATTAGTGGTGTGACAATTAGGGCATGGATTGGGCACTAGGCAATGGCCGAGGCCACTTGGCAAAGGCAATGTCATGGCAATGGCAAGCCAACCCACCATGATACAGCATGCCTAATTCAGAAAGATGGGTAATTGGGTCATGCTAGGGTGAGCTACCATGTGATCATTCCAACATAACTCATTTAACACATCTAAACTCATGTATTAACTACCAGCAAATAATATTCAAATATATCGATAATAAAAATAATAAAATTATTATTGATAATTTAAATCGAGATTAAAATTTTACTTTTAAAATTTTTGAAAATCTTTTATGATATAACAAACACATGTTCATTCGTGTACACTCTCATCATATTCATTACGCGTTAGTGCATGTGCAATATTAATAATATATTTAACAAAAATAAAAAATACTCGAATTTTAATATCATAACTTTTGAAAATAAGATAATAAAATACTAGTCATTCTTTCAATTTCATCATTAATTAGCTATTGTTGAATCCTAGGATTAAAATGAACAGAAAAGAAAACATAATAAAATATATATCTACTTATATTAAAAAACCATATGAACCAAATAATATAATTCATGAATAATTAGATTAAATATTTAAACATTACTATATATGATGTTATTGAGAGTTGAGACCATGAGAGAATTATATTTTTTTTTTCTTATTTTTATGAGCAGTGACTTTTTTGTATTTGGCAATATGTGTTGAATTTTTCACTTATTTGTTAGTTCTATTCAATTTCATTTTCTTTGCAGTGTAGTTTATTTTAAATATTCAAATTTTATTTTACATATAATTTAATTTTTACAGTGGCAGTCCACCATAACTCGTGGCCACAGTCCAGCAGGCTACAGTGTACTGTTACCACTGACTTGTGGCCAATGGCCGCAGCGACAGGCCGCCAGGCGGGACAATAGAGTGCCAGTTGGCCTGTTGACCAGTCGGCCAGTGGCCGACCAAGTTCAAGCTTGGTTGGTGCTCAGAACATTTAACATTAGCATGAAACTGGCAAGCAGAAAAGATAAGATAGTTACAGTCTAGGGTGAACACGCTCTGCGGGTACAAGATGAACTTGCAGGAGATGCTCCATCAAGAGATAATTATGCATGCAATCAGCCACAACTTCTGCAACCTATACAGTATGAAGGCCCGTGAGAAAAATCGCATGTAGAACACAAGTGCTGCTGATGTAAACAGTTTCTCTGGATCTAACCTCAGGGGATTCAAATTCTATGAATCCATAGTGCTTTGATTTTCCAGTCTGAAATAACAAATTAACAACAGAACAACAGTCATATAAGAACAGCTGAACCTGAGTTGCACACGACACACCAACACAAACACAAACATCAAAACCCAAATAAGCAAAATCCTAGAGAATTAACCAATTGATGAAAAGCTGCACGATATAATTTCTTGGTTATGAACCCTCGCACATCACACGTGTTCTTACGCATTGTTCTTATGGATTATGGCATCAATCTTTGAATTTTTAAAATTAAATGAAAAATAACAAGATGAAGTTTCGGATATCTTGCAGTCGCACCCACCTTCTTGTTCCTGGAAACTCTCAGCCTTTTCACGTTACCAAATTGAGAAAAGTAACCTACACAGGAATGCAAGATCAGAAAAAAACAATGAGAAATAGTTTTGACGTTGATCAATGAAGTATCTCCTGCCCACCTTTCATCTCTCTTTCATAGAAACCATGAGGTATCCTGCCAATGTAGAGCACGGTAGCAGTGTTTTTCTGTCCTCCTTGTTCTGACCGCTCTTGCTTTGATCCACGTCCACCTTCTAATGGCTGTAACAGGGATAAGTTAAGAACAACCCCACACACTCTTACATGTGAGAGGTAGGAGAGAGATGAGAATCCAACCAGAAAATCAGGAGCTGTCTTCTCCTTAGATGATCGAGCAGCGATAAGTTTCTTGTGTTTCACTTTCAGTACTTTCTTCTCCTTTGCACCCATCTAAACAAACCAGGTCCCTAGACAATAAGCTTGAAATAATTAAGCAGCCTTTCAAAAATTATCAATTTAAATATTTTTTAATTAATATCATATATATACATATAATCAATAATGACATTGATATAATATAGACAATTTTCATTCTAAATAGCTTTTAGATCGATTACTAGGAAAAAATGTATCACCTCAATTTTACAAATTAAACAAGAAAACTATGTGCAAATATATTTTTTTACTTTATTTTTATGACTAATCTAAAAAATAAACAAGATTAATCGTAGAGGTGTCAAACGGGCCGGCCCAGCACGGCACGGCCCGTTTTTCACAAGCACGGTCGTGCTAGCGTGCCGTGCCGGGCACGGCATGGTGAGTTATAGGCGGGCACGGCACGCCTTGCCAATACAGGCCAGGCAAGGCGGCACGGCACCGGCAGGGCAGGCGGGGCGGGAGCCGCACCGCAACGCGTGACCGGGTCAACCGGGGTCCGGGTCCCGGGAGGCCAGCCGCCAGCACGAGCACGGGCCACGGGCCGAAATTGCCAAAATGACAGATTAGAAATTTTTTTTTTAATTGTAAATTTTTTTATTAAGTTACAGTATAGACTTTAGATTATTAGTAATAATTAAAAAATATAATTTTTTGTAAAAATTATAACATTTAAAATTAAATAAAACAAACAAAAAATAGAAAAAAAAAAAATTTTTTTCAATTTAGTTTAGCTTTTTTTATTATTTTAATTTATTAATTATATATTAAAATTTAAAGTTATTAAATTTTAAAATAAAATTTAAATCGTAAAATAATAAATAAATACATTAAGTTAGTAAAAATTATAATTAAAAAAAATTAAAATACACAAATGAAAAAGTATCATTCATGCTTTTGAAACCAATAGTCCGAAGAAAACAAGTATAAGTTTTAACACAACGTATGGTACAAACTACAAAATACAAACAAAGCGTATAAATAAAATAAATAAAAAAACATCAAAAAAAAAAGAACAGATGAGCATCAATCATCAAGCGGCATATCATGAGAAACATCAGCCACAACATCAAGATCAGTATCATATGGATCATCATCATCGGCAATCAGCTCCTCCGCCATCGTAGTGGATGTGGATGCGACTGCAGTGTCTGTCACAGTCCCAGCTTCAGCAAGATCACTGATGCTAAATCTCGATTCCTCCCAATCCTTCAAACATGCCAAGGCCTCAACCATATCTGGACGTAATCTCGATCTCCTATCCGAAATCACGTTCACTGCAACAGAAAAAGCAGACTCTGATGCTACGCTCGACACCGGAGGAGTCAGTAGATCCCGTGTCATCCTAGATAGCAGGGGATAGGCGGACTCATATGATTTCCACCACTGTAATAAATCAAGATTCTTATTATCAGAAGGTGATAGGATTGAGCAGTAATCGGTATCTAAGTACCGAGACAGCTCGCTCCTATGTGAAGGTCCACCCCTACGTTTCCCCCTCGCTAGGTTAATGGAATAATCGTCATCTCCGAACAAGATATCAGTGTCCGTACTCATAGTCTCACCACCACCACCACCATACCTAGTATCGTAGTATGTGAACAGGTCTGTCAACTTCTCGTAAATGAACCCTTCAGGTGGCTCTTCCAGGTTCATGCACGAGGAAATAAAAGTCAGGGTGTTTTCAACCCCTTCCACCTTAGCCCTAGGGTCCATACATGCTGCGAGGCAATAAAGAGATGGAATGGTGGACCAGTACTTCATGTACTTGGTCTCCATCTCTGCAACCATATGGCTAAGCGTCAGGTCCGCTCGATACTTCCTAAACATGCTACTAATGTTGCATATGCAACGAAGTGCAATGCAAGCGGTGGGCGTATACACCGACGAACACATGTTCGTCGTGTCATAAAATATCTTCAGGAATTTCATAAATGAAATTCCTGAAGCCCAGTCAGTGTCGTCAATAATAAGTTCGCCACTCTTACTATTGACGTAGTCGGATATCACGTGTTCGTATCCAACACATGATTCTAACATCAGGTACGTGTAATTCCAACGATATCTCACATCCGATTGGAATTTCTTCTTCTTAAGATTCGCAGACAAACAGAGATTACCAAACTCTTGTAGTCTGCGAGGAGTGCGAATATACTTGAGTGCATTGCGTATATTTTCCAACGCGGGGGAACAGACCTTCATATCCGCTTGAACTATCAGGTTAATAACATGACACATGCATCTGACATGAAAGATCTTTCCTAATGATGCGTCTCTAATATTCCTAACAAACATATTGATCGCTACTCCATTATTCGCAGCATTATCAAAAGTGACACTATAAATTTTATTTTGAATTTTATATTCCCTAAATATTTTCATCATACACTCAAAAATGGCCGGGCCATCATGAGGATGAAGAATCTCAGTGAATCCTAATATTTTTTTATTGATTGTCCAGTTATAATCTACATAATGACTCGTGAGACATGAATAAGAAGAATCATCGTGACATGTCCATATATCGGACGTCACGGACACCACTCCACTAAATGCCAAAAATTCCTTAATTATTTTTTGTTTTTCTAACTTATATATCTTTAGTATGTCACTCCTAAATGTGGACCTAGGAATCCTACGATAGGATGGCTGAAAATAAGTCTGCATGATGCGCACTACCCTCGGATCTTCCGAAAATCTGATCGAAAGACCCATCAATGTGATGAGCCTGACCATGCCGTCCCTACCCAACTCGCTAGAGTATACGAAGGGCGTAAACTTTGAAACTGAACTCGATCCAGTCTCAAAAAATGTAGTGCCAAGTTGGGTTTGCCTAGGATCTAAGGGTCCATGTTTTTTGGAGCATATTTCAGCATGCCTCTTGAGGTGCCCAGTCCCACATGTACTCTTGCATGTTAAAAGTCTCATACAATATTTGTACTGTGTCATTTCATGTTCCTCACCCCTAACATCTACTTGTGTTATGATTTTAAAATGTGTCCAAACTACAGAAGTCCTCCTAGTTTTTTGTTTTTTAGTACTTTGGGCTGAGACGACAGGAGAAACCAAAGTTTCAGGAGCCACAGACGTTTGTGTAACACTAACATTTTCATTTTCCAAATTTAAATACGTGTTAGGTGTATTTGTCATTTTTTATTTTTCGTAATTTTTTCTAGAGAGAGAAAGTACAAAAAAACGTAAATATATTACCCGGTAAAAGCAATGAGGTCAGTCACGTGCAAGGTGCACCGCAGGAAGCTCTGATGTTCAAAACTCAAGTTGAGTTTCACGAAAATCAAAACCAAAATCAAAATCACGAGGCCCGAGAGAGAGATGCACGGTTTATGTAAGAGAGAAAGTATTGAGAGGTTTTATGTTTTTGAAAAATATAAGTGTCATAGGGAGGGGGGTAGAATTTATAGGCTAAAGATTGTATTTTTTTTAAAAAAAAAAAGATATTTTTTTATTAATTTTTTGAATTTTTTATGATTTTTAAGGGCAGAATCACGAGGACCGTTGGATTCTGCCCCCTAGCCGTTGGAGGTGAATCCAAGGGGTGAAAATCGCTCAAGTTTGAATTTTTTTTTTTGCCGTTGGAATTGCTCGGATTGGGTCTATGGGCGTCGGGTTTCGGCAGAAAAGACAGTGGGTCGGGTCTGTTTGGACCCGACCCACGGTCTTTTTACCGGGGGGGGGGAAGGGCCAGCCTGGCCGGATGGGTCACAAGGCGTGAGTTGTGACTCACGACTCACGCCACGCGTGGCACGCCGCCAGTGCCACCCGTGCCTGCGTGAACCGACACGGGATGGACCCATGCTGGGCCAGGCACGACACGTAAAGATCTTAACCCGGGCACGGTTTAAGAACGTGCCGGGCCGGCCCAGGCAGGGCCGAACCGTGCCGTACCTCTTGCCGGGCAGGCCCCGCAGGTTTGACACCTCTAATTAATCGATACTAATATGACATGGATACAATTGATTTTATGAGAATATAGTTTAACAGATTGATATTATTCTGGCGATTAATTTTAAATTTTATCAAATAAATCGCTAATTTAAATCAGATAATCATACGTTGAATTATTTTGATCTTAATTTTCTAATTGCTACTCAAAAAAAAAATTTATATTTAACATCTTATTTTATAATTATAATCATATTCATATCTTTTTTTATTAATGAAATTAAGAAACTCAAATTTTCTTTTGTTACATTATCACGTTCGAAATTAAAGGATATGATGGAAGAACTATATACTTTTTATTATAATAAACTTAAAAATTAATACGTCAATATTTAAATTTTAATTTATTGCCTGCAAATATGGATTCATTGTAAAGTGCCTAGTTAGAAAATTGTTGACGATCTTATCTAGACAAACAATCTCCAAAAAAGCAGTTAGCCAATTTTTAAGTCTTAGTTATATCATTTAAATTGCACATTTATACGGCATAATATTTTTCATTTTTTAGAGTTTAGATGAAAAACTTAATTGTTGATCACACATCTAGATTATATTTTAATTACTAGAAATTATATGTTGAGAATCATCCAATTGAAAATGTACATTCGATCATGATTTCAAAAAAAAAAATCATAAGAAACTAAAATATCTTGATGTTATTGAAATTATTTACACTTGTAGAGGTGTTATATTGTTATATATGAGATATGTCATGGATGCTTTTTTAAAAAAATTAATATTTCAAGTTATACTATAGTAAACATGCATACTAGGCTAAGGAGTGATTTTTGTATGATACTAGCTCTCAAGTTGATTCAGCTACATATATGAAAAATCTTGAAATATATATATATATATATATTTAACTATCATTAGATCAGATATAATTTAATTCATATATAATTATCACTTCTAAGAAAACACATGTTCACATTAATATAGATCTTGAGTTGCTATAAGGTATTGGAAAATCTAAAACCTGTCACTATTTTTGATGTTCATGGGCATCTTTAGTTGACTAAGTATTTAGATTCTAATTGTGCATTAGTTTCTACCAAGAGAATATTCACTATAAATTATTATATTTTTCTTTGACACAATCATTTTCATAAAAAATAAAAGATAAATAATAATATTTAAGTTCAATAGAGAAGCAAAGTTGAGAGCAATGATTAGTATGTATGATTGTTTGAATCATGGACCTACTAAAAAGATTAAATTTCTTATCACTTCTTTGTAACAATCAGTGTCACAACATTGGCCGGTAGCCAAAATTGAGACATCTAGTGTAGCAGTAGTGCCTAGATGGCAAAATAGTGACCATTGAACTAACCAAATCATCCAAAACAAGTTGCACAATAATCAACCAGTTCAATACTACAATGCCCGCTAACCATATAGCTGTGTAGTGCAGCACTAGCTTTCATCTTTTAAGTTTAAAATAAATTTTTTATTTTTAAAATTAAAATAGAAAAAATAAATTATATCACTACAAATTAAAATGAAGAAACTTTAAAATTCAATGAAAACAAATATATTTCACTTTTACAATTTCAGTTAAATGACAATATCCCAAGTAATAATAAATTAAAAAATTGTAAAAATACAACACATCCCGACATCAACAATGAACATCAATCAATGACAGCATTAACTACACATATATCAGTCCTCTAATATTCATGGTCAATCTGTATCTACAATATGATTTAAATTGTAATGTCAAATTTTGAACTATCATGAACTACACATATATCAATCCTCTAATATTAGTACTAATGGTAACTTCAATATCTTTGATGACATTTGAGTTATCATTTCCTAGTAAATTTTTCAAACTATCATGAAAACCAGTCTCTTAATTCTCTCAATTTATGTTAACTAGAAACAGAACTACTTCTTTTCAAATATAAAAATATCAACTCAAATTAATCAAATCAAACTAAAAATAATCTACAAAAACAACACAAAATTTATTATGACTTTGTTATTGTGTCAAAATTTATTATTTAAAATATGATACCAAAAATTTATTGAATGATTGTATACATGAAATAAAAATTCACACGTATATGGATCATCCAAATAATATAATAAATATAAATTCATATATTAATCACACATTGATTGTATGAGCAATTTAATAAAATAAACAATGAATTAACTACTACTCAAGTTAAAAAAATAAATATAAATCTAAGATAAAATCTTATATCCTAAGATTAATTTATTTTCTTAAATATAATGAATTTTTTATAATATTATGACAATTACATGCTTAGTTATTGGACAAATTATATGATAAATATTTTTTGTTTACCAATTTCACATAAGTTGCTTATTAATCATGATCTGTTGCTGCCAAGTATGATTCTCTAATAATTATTTCATCAATTTTATACCATCATGACCAAAACCGCTCTTACTATGTTTTTGGGTCATCAGCATTTCTCTTACTTTTATAATCATGAAAAATATAAAATAATATAATAATAATAATATTTGAGCTTCTAATTTCTTCGTCATCCTCGTATCAATTAACATATTTTCATACTAATTTTACATATGAAATTCATAGAAGAAAAAAATATGATACAATTATCACCACCCTGTAAAATACAACTAATTGGATGTGTACCATGATTTACCAATCACCCATTATAGCCAAAACATAACTCACACATTATAATAAAACTCATAAATTAAATATTCTACATAACTTTCATATTATTTGAAATAGATGTATCAACCGGGCCTGGCTGGCCCGGTTCAGCACAAAAATTTCCCGTGCCCGAGCTCATTTCGTGCTCGACCACGGCACCAATCGTGTCGTGCAGTGGTCAACCGGGCCTCTTGCCGTGCCTGGCCCGGTACCGTGGGCACGGTACCTCAGCACGAGCCGAGAAATCAATTTTTTTAAAAAAATTAGGATTACGGGGCCGTCGAAATCCTAATATTTTTAAATTAGGGGTTCGGCGCTCAGCGGCGCGCAGCCGAACACCTAATTTTTTTTATATTAGAAGTTCAGCCCAACTAAGCCGAACCCGACAGATTCGTGTCGCGGGCCGTGCCGGGCCAGGCACATCACGGTACAATGCCATGTCATGTCTGACCTGGCATGAAAGCATGGTCGGGCCGGCTAAAAACAGGCCAGCCCAGCCCGGCACGTCCTATTTGACACCTCTAGTTTGAAAGCTAATTCTTCTAAAATATTGACAATAAAATAATTCTAATTTTATCTGCGCCTGCGACTTAATCAAAATAATACTCGCATTGATTTAACTTGTATAAATTTAAAATTTCTAAACATTAGCTTATCTCAAAAAATAAAAATAGAAGAATTATCACTTCTTTAGTGAGGATATCCTATGATTAACCTTCTACCATTCCCCACAACTAATATGAATGTATAAATCTATTTAGAATGAGATCACGACTTCAAATGATCTTTGAATCTCACCTATAACATAAAATCATGAATACAAAGATGTTATGAATGAAACAGTTTCTCTCTAAATGACAAAGTGACGTCAACGAGGAACATCTTGACTATAAAAATTTTCTTTAGATGACAAAATAATAACAATAAATATTATTACGAGTGAAAAAAATTCTCTAGAATAAAAAATCATGATTACTAAGAATGCTAAAGGTAAAGAAAATTCATTCTAAAATATGAAATCACAATGACTAAGAATATTATGACTCCTAAAACAAAAAATCAAGGTGACAAGTATTACCATGATTAAAAATCACCTAACATTATACAATTTTGATTTTGTACTAATTTGGTACTTAATTGTAAAATCATAAAAGTAATGGCACAGACATTATCATAATAACTCTATAATTGAGTTACAACATGTAAAGATTTTCAATCATAAAAGTTCTTTTGTCTACCATTCACCATGGTAAAGCGATAATGTTCTAATTGATTTACTGAGTTTTCACTTGTAGGAGTGTATGCGTCTTCTTCTAAATATATTTCTTTCTCCTCCTCTAGCTTAGAATATTTTTTAAACATCATCATTAAACTCAATTGGAAATGATTTCACTCATAGAGATCTCTCATAGACAACAAAGGTCTACCAAAATGAAACTTAATTATGAAGAGTTCACATATAGAAGTATCCCATAGACAAGATAAGGACTTGTGTTTAGAATCATTTTTATGCCTTCAGAGTAATGAAAACTAACAAAATCTACATATTAGGGTATTGAATGGCTTGAATTAGAAGTTTCCAATGTTCCTCCGTAAAATTTAACAATGAGAATCCAAGATACCAAGACACAAAAAGTAAAACTCCTAATGCTTAAAATATTATTATGGGTCCTCTTGTTTATAAAAAGCATAAAGCCACAGTGTGGTGATAGAATAAAAGAATTATGTTGGATTGTCGAATGTTCTATTTCTCACAAACAAACTATTCCAATAATCATTATTTTTACCAAATGTTTCCGAAGGCTTTTGTTGATTATTAGGTTAAGTAGCATAAGTCAATTTAATAGATAATATCCCTTTATCTATGTTTCTTGATTTATAAATATTATCAGTTAATTGTTTATTAAAATAAACTTGTGATTTCAACTTGCTTTTACTCTAGCTAGCTGTGTTGTTTGTCCCATAATATGTGTCACATCTTCCTTAAAATCACTATCATTATTTATTCTTTTTTATTTATTTTTGTAGCTCAAAACATTCAAGGTTAAAATAGGCCATATGAGAATTCACTTGTAATCAATAAGTGTTCATTACACACATTCAGATTGTGAGCGAAATCACAAACATTCATTAATTTAACTTTCGATAACTAAGAGCATGTAATAGTGAAGAAATTGCAAGAGGATCCAAATATTTTCACCCTCCCACATTCTAGATGCATTCATTATGTGCATCGCAATCATTGTAAAGGTGTCAACCGGGCCGGCCAATCCCGGCACGATTCGGCAGTGCGTGGGCTGGCACGGCAGTGCGCGAGCCCAACCGGGATTCATGTTGTGCCTGGCCAGGCATGGTTCCATGGCACGGCCCATCGATGACCAAGCACTACCATCCACCAATGTCATATGGAAATGGGAAACCAAATAGACACGGATCCAAATCCACTCCGACCCACAGGCCGGCCCAAATTCCCCCCCCAAATTTAAATTTTAGCCGTTAGATTTTGCCTCCAATGACTAGGAGGTAGAATCCGACAGCCCTCTGATTTTACCCCCTAATTATTCTCAAATTTTTCTCAAAACTTTAGCTCTTCTCTCTCTCGGGATTTCGTCATTAACTCGACTTTTTGGGACTAATAACTCGGATTTGGAAGTTTGAACTAGACTATGATGCACGTGATCTACCTCACTGCTATACGTGTATTTTTAATTTTTATTTATTATTTAACTAAAACTTTTATCTTAATAATTAATATTTAAAAAAAATAAATATTTTTGTTTACTTTCTCTCTCTCTAGTCTCTCTCTACTCATAATATCTAAATCTATCATCTAGGCTCTACCTCCTGTTTAACAAAAACCCAAAAATAACTAATACTAATGAAACATATTTAAATTTAGAAAATAAAAATATTATATAAAGATCTGAGACTGCTTAAACTGACTTCTCCAGTCGTCTCAACCCATATATCTAAAAAATAAAAAGACTTGTGTAGTTTGAACTCGTTTTAATATAATAAAACAAAAAAATATTATGAGTCAGAAAGAAGAAATGACATAGTGCAAATATTGTATGAAAAATTTAACTGGTAAGAGTTCGTTTGGAACTGGATACCTTAAAAGATATGTCAAATTATGCACCAAATAATATGATACATTAGATCATATGCAAACTCAACTTAGCACTGTATTTTTTGAGACTAGATCAAGTTCAATCTCAAAGTTTACTCCTTTCATATACCACAGCAAGTTGAGCAGGAAAGATATTTTTAGCCAAACTTATCACATTGATGGATCTTCCGATCAAACTTTTGGAAAATCAAAGGGTTGTGAGCATCATGCAGACATATTTTTAGCCTGCTTATAGTAAAATTCCTAGGTCCAATCTAGGAATGACATACTTAAATTTTATAAGTTAGAAAACCAAAAAAATTATTAATGAATTTATGACATATAATGGAGTGGTGTCATTGACGTCTGATATCTGGACAAGTCATGAAAAATTATCTTATGCATGTCTCACCAACCACTATGTCGATTCTAAATGGATAATAAATAAAAAAATTTTATGATTTTCTGAGATTCTTCATCCTCATAATAGCTCAGCCATTTTTGAATGTATGATAAAAATCTTTAGAGAATACAAAATTCATAATAAAATTTTTAATATCACATTCGATAACGTATATAATAATAGAGTAGCGGTTAACATGTTTATTAAGAATATTAGAGGCACACCATTATGAGAAATTTTTCATGTCAGATGTAAATGTCACATGATTAACTTAATTGTACGAGCAGATATAAAAGTGTGTTGTCCCGCATTGGATAATATACGTAATGCACTAAACTACATTCGCACTCCTCGCAGATAACAGAAGTTCGGTAGTCTCTATTTATCTGCGAATTTTAAGAAGAAATTCAAATCAAATGTGAAACACCGTTGAAATTATACGTACTTAATATTGTAGTCATGTATTGAATACGAACACATGATAACTGACTATATCAATAATAAGAGTGACGAACTTATTATTGACGATACTGACTAGACTTCAAGAATTTAATTAATGAAATTCTTAAAGATTTTTTATGACACGGTGAAGATGTATACGTCAGTTTATACTCCCACTACTTGCATTGTACTCAGGCGTATATACAACATTAGTAGCATGTTTAGGAAATATCAAACTGACCCGACACTTAGCCATATGATTGCAGAGATGGAAACCAATTACTTAAAATACTAATCCACCACTCAATTTTTTTATTGTCTCGCTGCATACATGGACCTTATGGTTAAGGTGAAAGGGATAGATAGTGTTTTGACTTATATTTTCTCGTGCATGAACATGGAAGGCCCACCTGAAAGGTTCATTCACGAGAAGTGACTGACTTGTTCACATACTATTATATTAGGTATGGAGGTAGTAGTAGTAAGATTATGAGCACGGACATAGATACCTTCTTCGAAGATAATGATTTTTTCATTCAATTAGGAAGTGATAAACGACGGGATGAATCATCACATAGAAGCGAGCTTTTTATATACTTAGATACCGATTACTACTCAATCCTATCATATTCTAATATTAAGAATCTTGATATATTACAGTGATAAAAATTATATGAGTCCACATTTCTCATATTATCTAGGATGGCACGGGATGACGCCAGTTGTTAATGTCACATCACATGTCATTTGTCATTGCCACTTAATTTTGTTTTTTGATGTCTCACGGACACAATTGATGATTTATGTTATTCTTGATTCTAATTTTTAATTTTGATGTTTTATTTTGTATTGATTGTAAAACTTTTTTATTTACGTTACGTAGTATTTGATTAGGTTTGGTATCTATTGGCCGTTTGGACATTTGGTTTATTTTTGTCTTTGTGACTTAGTAATTTTTTTAATGAAATTTTTTGTTGAATTTATTTGTGTTTAAATTTTTCATTAAAAATTCTATAATTGAATTATAATAAATTATAATCTAAATTTATTAAAAAATAAAAAAAAATAAACTTTATAACTATTTTATATTCAACAACTTTCAAGTTACAAATTTAAAATTTTTAAATATTATCTAAATATAAAATATATTTTATAAATAATTTAATACACAAACTTAAATATTAAAAAATAAAAAAAATTTATTTTTTTAAACAGGCGTATGGGGCTGACCCGGCATGGTAAATTTACCACCGAGTCATGTCGGGCCTGGCTTGAATAAACCGTGTCGTGCCTAGCCCAGCACGAAAGCACGGTCATGCTCACAAAAAAAAAGGTCGCGTAGGGGCAGCCCGTCACGTCCCATTTGACACCTAGATCATCGCCATTACATTTCATTCATTTAGCATTATGTGAATCGTGGCAAGCAGCACTAGGGGGAGTCCGCAAGTGATCCAGGGTATTCCTGTTTATTTTGGCATTCCAGGCATATTCATCAAGCATACCAACACTTTAGAAAAAGTCACCGTCGTTCAAAGGGTGAGATGCAATAAAGTATACCAAGATCCAAAAAAAATCTTATCAGGCACCCATCCCCCATAGGGCATGCCCGCCAATAATGAATTTCATTGCATCAGAATCAAACTCATATTTTGATCAAACTACAAAACTTCTTTTGCAATGTGGATAATTTACCTTGTCAATGCTCTAGAGAGTTACTAAGTATGCCTATGTCCGTCAAGCTTCGTGTAGGTGTAGGGTTCTGAATCTGACATTATTTGAATCCTCGACCAAGTCAAGTTCATGTGATCAATGATGTATGATGGTGTATCCAGTAAAAAAAGAAAAATATGAAATTTTTGTTTTTATGTACCAAACACAAAATATTTGATAAAAAATAATATAATTTTTTATAGTCAAGAAAAATTTACAGTAAACATCTAAAACTTAAAGTATTTTTTATTTGCACTCAAAATGATGCAATTAATATTAATCAATAAAAAAATAATTCTAACAAGAGAATCCCTCCGATAAAAGAGAAAATAATCTAAAAAATACTTAGAAAATCCATAAAGATGCACTACTATAAAAAAAAATTTACAGAACTAAAATCTTAGATACTATTTCAATCTATATAATTATTCAACTTTTAATATTTCTCAAAAAAATTAATTTTTAACCTGATAAATATTATTTTTATTATTACGAAAATTTTATAATAATTAAATATTAATATTTATATAAAATTTATAACTAGAATTTGAACTCTAATCAGATAAATTTATTTTATTAGGATTAGTCTTCAAAATGAATAAATAATTATGGCTAACAATAAATATTTTTGAATGAAATGTTTAATTTTACACAAATTAACATCCATTATGAGAAGCTTTTTCAAAGATAAACTTATATATTAAGATATAATTTTTAATCATAAGATTTAAGAACAATATGAAAAACCCAAAGTCAACACTTCAATTTTTTGTCAATTTAAAAAGTTGCTACTGGTTTGTAATATAAAAGGCCGCACAAAGAGCACAAAGCTCCAACTTTTTGCAGGGTCTATAAGAGATTAATATTTCAATGGTATTAAATTAAAAAATTAGAAATACTATGATTGATGAGCTCTAACTTAAGACCTATGACACCATTAGACAAGTGCACTTATAATCACACCCAAAAAAAAATTTAATACATGCATACAACACAAGGATTTCTAAGATTATTAATCATCTTAATATTATTCTTGATCAAATACTTTTAATTATAAAATTCTAATATCTTGAATTCTAGTATTTGGGCAATCGCACACTAGTTTAGCTTTAGCACATTAAGAACTAAAATTTATGGCTCAAACCAAAAATATAGATTGTAATTAATTGTCAAATCCTTTTTTTTTTATTTTTTCAATTCAAATCATGGTTGGTTGCTATTATTATTTTCAAATTTTACTTTTGTTAGAATAAAAATAATGAAATTATAAATAAATAAAATAATGTATAATAATATAGAATCAATACTCTTATATAATAGGCACAAATTATTAGGATAACTCATAAATTATAAGTCAATTTGCTCCAATCAAAAATCAAAAAATCAAAAAATAAAAACTATGATTCCCCAAATTTATTGAGTGTGTACATGTCCACAATATCAAACTTGAAAAAATAAAATATAAACTGAGATCTCTAATCTTTATAATATATATTCTCAAAAATTTTTATTGGCCAGTCTACTATATGATTGTATGCTAAAGTAATAGTCTCATCACTGATCACTATATCACTGCATGTTAATATCCAACTAAAAATTTGAATATCTAGCCAACATGAAGTTTATATTATCCCTAAAAGAAATCTCAAATTCTAAAAACTTTTTCATTGATCTCAGAAAATGTAGAATTGCGACATTAAAAATATGCTGAGAAGAATCTAAGAAATAATTAATTATACTTACTATGTATGTTATATCTAATCTAATCAGAATTAAATAATTATTATTCCATATGATTCTCTTAAAAAAATATGAGTTAACTAAAAAAATATTATTGGAAATTATGTTGATACATAAATCAATAAGAATATTTACTAAAGCATAATCCTAAATACCAATCTCTACAAGAATATCAAGTACGCATCTCTTCTATGACAAGTTGATTCATCTCATATAATAATTTATCACTATACCAAGAAAATATTTGAGACTATCAAGATTTTTCATCCAAAGCTATACCTCAAGGAACTCCATGGATTAGGTGATCCACATCTCATCATCTTCCATAATGAGAATTTTATCTATGTAAAAAAGTTTAAGAATAAATAATGTCATTCGGGTTCATCTAAATAAATAAATAAAAAAATCAAAACATACATACATAACCCCAATGAAGATGTATGTGAAAATCTCACAAATCTGACTCACTATGATTACTTGTAATAACACAATACCTTCTAGAATCTATAAACCACAACTTACAATAAGATATTGTAAGAAAGAAAAGAATTTATACTGAAGTCATATTAACCACTCAACCACTTGAGATTAAATATCGTGGTAGTCCATATCAAATATCTGGATATATCTCATTACTACCAATAGCATTTTAAGGTGATCTACCTTAATAAATAAACTCATTTCACAATGAACACTCAAGTGTGCCCAACAACACACATTCCCACATGCCATAATACTAATTTGTAAATCTTGTTCATTTAAAAAAAATATGAATTTCTTTTATTATGGCCTAACATCATGCTAGATTAGATAATCTCTTTTATCATTCCCATAAGTCATGATACTAATTTTCAAATCTTATAAGATTAAAAAAATATTAATCTCTTTTATCATAGTCTAATATTATACTAGATAAAATAATGTCTAACAAAGAGACTTGTGCATTTGAATATCTTCAAAAGAAATAAAAAAAATTAATATGAGAATCTACTAAAAATGTGAATGTGTATGCTCATTTTTGTTTGGGCATGTGAGTCCTCAACACAACTTATATTTCTTCCAAAGAACAATAAGAATGTCAAGATTCGAGAGACTTACTATATGATTATATGACTCCTCGATAAGCTCATCTTTGTTTGAGCAAGGTGTGCATGCATCTCTTTTTTGGTATAAAATATAAGTCGTGTGTAGTGAAGTATCCTAGTGATAGAATCAATATGAGTCTCTACTTTGAAGATATGTGAACTACTACATCATCTAAATAGAAATAACATTTACTTACACTGAAAACCTCTTTTTTTCTAGAATCAATATTACCTAAATTTATTAATATATATAGTGATTTTGTGAGAATAACATCATACTAAGTATCAACATATTCAGATGCAATAAACAGATAACTCACTTTACTAACTAATAGTTACAGCATGACTATAAGAAAGAAAAAATAATAAATTCAAATATAATATCTAGATTTATATTTTCTTAGGCTGGTTAAAAAAATAAATTCTTATCAAATAGAGGTATCAAATAAAAATATGAATATTCTCTTTTAATACTCAAATAAAAATATATAAAAGTATCAAATAGATCGTATCATATCATGTCATGTCATCCTAACAATGATTTATTATAGATCATCCCAACATGGCCTGATTGGCTCACAACCTAACACTTCTATGTTGATTCATGTCGAATCAATTCCAAGTCATGCTAGTTATGACCTTGTAAGTGACTGAAAGTCCCAATTAAAGTTTTTTGAAGTATTGAATTTATTTTTAATACTTTATTAGAAAATTTAAATATGAAAATAATAAACATAAAAATTATACTACATTATAAATTTAAAGAAAATAAATTTAATTAAAAAAATATTGTACATTCGACTCAAAAAATAATATGAAAAAAAATAATACAATTCAAAATTCTGAATGAGAACTTAAATAAAAATTAAAAAATAATAATAACAAATAATTCATAAAAATAAAATCATGAATATGATAGATAGATAAAAGCAAAAATAAAAAAAATATGCATTGCATCAACAATCAATGTCTATGATATGAAAGTTCATATGCAAATTATCATCATCAAAAGTATGATTTTGAAGAAAGTGCTAGTTATGGTCTTTAAATTTATAAAGTATCTAGTCACAATCTGAATATCATATCTAAAATAATATTAATAATCATTATAAAAATAAATTTTAATATTTTATTAAACACTGAAGGAGTCAATGGATCATATATCATCATAAGTAGTGAGAAATAATTGAATTTATATAATTTTTACCAATTTAAAACATTCAAATTATTTTTATTATGTAATAGAATAAAATAATAATTGATATATAAGTATCAAGACAATTTATTCATTGGAAAACCTAGTCATTTGTTCCTAGGCAACTAAATATAAAAATCATTACCCACAAATATAATGTCCATATTCATATTTATTGCATCAATATAAAAACTATCTTGTATCATAAAATATAAATATTTTGTTAAAATTTTTGTGAATCAAACATTTAGATTTGTATGATTGATTCATAGAAGTAGATATATATCTCAATATATTTTTTATTTTTTTCACCTTATCCTTTGATGAATATAATCAGCCAAACAATAAAATATTGAAATGAATGCCAATATTTTTAAAATTTGAATTTACATCTCAACAATCATTATACTAAATACAAAATATCTTCTATATTTAATAAACATGCCACCAATATTACAAGTAGTGAGAATGTACACAAACAAACACATATTGATCATATCATAAATAATCTTCATGAATTTCAAAAAAAAATTATTTTTGTATCTCAATTTGAATTATTAATTATAAATTCATCACTCATACTATTGACGTAATTGAATATTACAATGATATAAACTAACACATTATTCTAACATTAGTTAGATATAATTCCAATGATGACTTATATTCATTTGAAATTTAAACCCACTGACAAATATAAATTATTAAACTCTTGTTATATGTTAGGCATCCTAAAATATTTTAATAAATCTTATTTTTTCTGATGTGAGAAAATTACTTCATTTTTGTTTGTGTTATTAAATTAATTTTGTGACACATATACTTAATATAAACAATTTTACCTAATGGTTCATCACAAATAGTTCTAACAAAAATATTAATGACGATACCATAAATTAAAATATTATCAAATATAATACTAAAAATTTTATTTTAAATATCATATTTCATAAAATCTTCGATATATACTCATATATAACAAGACCATTATAAGGATTGATGATCTCTAAAAATTCTAAAAATTTATTATTGAATTTTACTTAAAATCGACATAGTAGACAGTTAGGCATATGAATAATGCATTATTATGACTAGTTCAGATATTAGATATCACGGACATCACTCAATTATATTTCTTAAATTAATTAATTATTATTTATTTTTTTAACTTATAATATTTTATTATGTTATTATTACTAGTAAACCTAAGAATTTTATGATGAGCTGGTTGAAGTTATATTAACATACACTAACAACTTAACGATCCTTCACAAATCTAATTAAAAAAATCAATAATAATCAATATGATCATATCTTTCATTCAAAAATAATTGTGATAAATGAATAACATCAATAAAACTAAAATTGATTAACTTAAAAAATTTAGCTCAATTGAGTTTGCCTGAAATCCAATACACAATATTTTTTTAGTAAATTGATCAGCATACCTCTTACGATGATCGTGTCACCAGTAATCCTACATTTATATATTTATTTACAATACTTATTCTTTAATACTCTTAAAATTTTTATTTTTAATTATGTTTAAATAAATTCAAACTACTAAAATTTATCTAATTTTAAGTTTTTAAAGAAAATAAGTCAAGCTCATTACAAAGAACTTAGTTTTAGCTTCTAACCTTTAGGGTCAGGTTGTCATTATTATATATTTCTAAATTAAAATCATTATCAATAAAATCACTATTTATTTTTTTTATTTATAATCTTAACTGTAAAAATTTTAATAATTTTAAATTTTTTAATAATAAAATCAATATTATATATCTAAATAATAAAATCACTTTTATTTATAATCTTAACTTTTAACTTTAAAATCAAGAAATTAAAAAAGAGACTAAAAGAAGAAGAGATAAAATAAATTTAATGAATATAAAATAAATTTTATTCAAATTTTATAAAAAAAATTTACATTAAAATATAATTATTTTTTTTATTTATAATGGGCAAAATTCTAACATCCATCAAATTTATACCTAGTAGTCATTGAAAGAAATTTGATGGCTATAAAATATAATAATAATAATAAATTAAATTTTTTTTTATTTTTTGTATACAATGACAACGACAAGTATGGGCCTATATATATCGTTGTCGAGACAAGTTTTTTTAAAAAACCAATGCCATATGCTCGTACCACTTACTTGCGTAGGCCTTGCCAATGTACAATTTATGCATGTCGGCCTAGCCCGACATGATTCACAGTTGGCCTCGATCCAGCATAACATAAGATATACCATGGGCTGGCATGACCATGGTCTAAACACAATTTTGCACAGCATTGTGTCATGCCTGGTAGGACTATTTTGGGCCGTGCCTCGTGTCGTGCCTGAATGACCCAGGGCACCTAGCCCACTTGACACCTCTAGAAGTAATAAAATAATTTCAATCAAATATTTATTTTTCTTTTCAATAATCTTATTCTACTGAAGAATACTAGCATATAAAATCTAATATATAATCCAATAATTCCTAATAATAAATACTAAATTTATCCAATATACATTTTAATAAATTCTCTTTTATTATTTTATAATATTTTTATCAAATTTAATTTTTATCATTATATAAAAAAAACTAAAAAACTTAGATTTTATCTTGAAAAAAAAAAAGTATTCATATATATATCAAGTAGTTATCAACATAAAAATTTAGATATCTAAATTTTTCTTTGATTAAATCTTTATTAGTTCCTCACTAAGGGCATTAGATAAAATGAGTCTTTACTCATGTCATACTGACATATAGGACAGAAAAAATTAATTAATTTTTCTAGCAAATATATCTCACACTCTAATATCAAAATATTCTCAAGACTAGAATAAAATAGTCACAACTTGACCAATAAAGAATGACCGAGCTGAGAATACATAAATAAATAATTGGAGACTCAAATATGAATAATGAGATTTTAGTATCAAAAATAAAACAAATAATTCATTTTGTCAATCACAAATAGAATCTTTCTTAAATTTTTCCAATCTTATAGATAAATATTAAAAACAAAAAAAATTTAAGTTGAATTATCATAAAATATAAATCACACATAATAAACTAACAAAACATCAAAAAAATACAACATACAAGAAAGTTTAATAAACTCTCTAAAAGAGATGAACTAATTATTATATCTTGTGTCGATAATCAAGAAACCTATAGTGAATATAGAGGTATTAAATATGTTGTGCAATGCTGGTACGCCTATTTTTGTTATGCATGATCATGTCACTACCGAATGATGGGTCGTTCCGAACCATGTAGGACCTTCCCTACAAAATCCATTGAATGAAAATACAACAGGTGAAAACATACATGACCAACCAATTACATTCGATCATGTAAAAAAGATCCAGCATACGTAGCCAATATTTTAAAAAATAATAATCCACCCCGTCGATCAGTCACTTGATGAAATTTGACCCATAACTGTTTGCCAATCTTGCGTCCCCTGGTGGACGGGCCAATGAACCATGCCTCCGAACCAGGCATATCAATCGTGCCACACTAAGCACGAAGCACATCTTAAGCCAGCCCAACACAACACAAACCATGTCAGGTCAGGCCAGGCCAAGCACGATTGTACTAAGTCGTGTCATGAGCAATGCTTAAGCTGCCCAACCCAATTGATACCTCTAGGTGAATATACAAATTAAACAACTTGTGAGCTTTCCCATTAAATAAAAAAAAGATAAAAAGTCTCAACTTAACTTAATTTTCTCCATGCTCGATGTTCTAAACTTTTACACACTAATTTAAAGAGAAATATTATGGTTTACAAATTTTATTTTTTCTTTTATTTATTTACTTTATTATGAATGAAAATGCCCAATTTGTGAGCTTTCTCAATCCAATGAGTCGATTATATAATAGTCTCTCTTTAACATATTTACAATTGATTTTTATTTTGATATTAAATATTTTGTATTTATGTTGTTCATTACAAAATATAATATTAATGAAACATGTTGTCGGTAGAATCTTATGATAAAAGAGTTGGTCATACCTCTAAGTAAAATATACAAATATAGTATTTTCTCTAAATTTTAATAGCAATCTCATACTAATTATTATTCTAGTTAATGTTTATCTCATCAACAATTTGTTAAATACTGAGAAGAAAATTAAAAATAAACTAAATTCACTTTTATTTACATTAAATTAAAATTTTCTAAAATCTAATATATCATATTTTTGAAATAATATTTGTTATACCTTCTAAGACAGCTCATCTCGCTACTAATTTTGTAAATATATTTTTTACTATATTATATTAGTAAAGCTTTCTCTCTCTTTTAGTATTTTATCTACTTATTATATTGAATGAGTTCATAAAAACATATCTATTAAATCTAGATTTTTTTGCATACAAGAGTATAGACACTAGTAAAAATTAATATTTTATTATTATCAACAAAAAATAATTAATTATATGTATCAAATTCAATAATTTTATCATTTAATTAGCAAGAATTTATTTTAGAATCTAAAAAATAAAAATACTTAAATATTAAATAATATTTGAATAAAGACTTTATAAAATAAAAATAAAGATCATATAAAGTACACAAAGCTCTTGTTTTGACATGTAGTCTGAGAGATATTAACATCTTGATAATATTATTTCCAAAAGTTATAAATATTGCATCTTATAATTCTCAAACACAAGGCATACTATTATTGAATAATTTATATTTATCATTAAACAAAAGCCAAATCTTAAACATATTTATGTAAGACAAACTTTCTAGATAACAACTCAATACTAATTTAGCCAAGACACATTTAACTTTAAAATTATTATGATATCCGATATAATAATATTTATGTGATTACATAATAAAAACTATTAAAATAAATAATAATTAAAAAAATAAAATAGAGCATTTTATAAAAAAATTAGAGTTATTCGTCTTTATTGATATTCAAAAAGATAAATTATAGCACAAGTAATGGGTCGTGAAGAAACATCAAGACGGCAAACACCACTTGCAAGGGTAGCATTAAGGAGCCCGATCAAGCCTGACAATACCCATGGCTTTGATAACATTGGCTAGTGTCTCTTCAAGAATGAGTTGTATTGTTGCAGGCATCTTAATCCTATGGCCACAACTTAATCAAAAGAATTGAAGTGTTTAATAGTAAACAATCATTTTTACCAAAATTTTACTCCAACATCCTCATTGATAATGATTTGCATCATAAATTCTAATGCAGACATGGGTGCGCATAATTGTCCCATTAATATTCTATGTCACTGAAAGAATATTTACATTATATCAACATCATCATCATAAAGTAATTATCATTAAGGTATATATTAATTTTTGTATTCCCACAAATCCTTGTCAGAGTTAAAATTCAAACTGCCTTTTATTGGATAACCTAGGCAGTGATATACAGGAAAAATGTCCTTGCACTTATACATGATAAAACCTCCAGGATTCAAGTGTGAGAGTGGAATGCATCTTTACATCGAATGTCCAGATCTATCAAGTTTTGAGTGGCAAAATAAAATATGTTTTTTGCTACCCCTCAGAATATATATTATCAATCACTTTTAATTCTTATTTGATTACAGGCATCCATTCTCTATCACATCTGCACCGAGAAATAATTACTTAAGCATCCACATAAGAATATTAAGAGATTGGACTACTAAGCTGAAAAACATATTTGCTAAGGTAATATTATCTACTTAGAGGTTTTACTCATGTCTAGATGATGTTTTTTATTTTATTTCAATTGCCCCCAATTGCATGTTCATTGTTCTTGTGATGAAAGGATATCAATCATTTTTTATTCACAACACAGATTTGTGAACTCCCACCAAGAAGAACGGGAGCAGAAGGTTTAATGAGGATGGAAACAACAACATTGTAAAGATTAAATTGTGATAAGATAGAGGAAATGTGAGGGTAGAGTGTTTTTCAGATATACTAAAACGTAAATATGAGATGCATGCAGCCCATGATTTTTTTCAACATGACAGGTTTCGATAGATCCTCATCAAGAGACCATATGGTGCCCCAGCACAGGCTCACAAAAAATTTGATATGCTTTTGCTTGTAGTTCTAAGTATTGGAGCAACTCCATTTATCAGTATCTTGAAAGACCTACTTAATCGAATCAAGCCAAACAAGCATAATCTATTGAGTTAAATACATGGGAACTATGTTTATTAAGATTGATATTAAGTGTGTAGATATTGATTTGGCTAAAACATAAATGCATGTAGGAAAAAACCATGAGGTCTGATAAAAAAGGTCCTGGTAGAGCCTACTTTTATTGGGTGACAAGAGAACAAGGTTCCTTTGAATGGTTCAAAGGTGTCATGGATGATATTGCAAAGAATGATCACAATGTGAGTTCTATGGCTACAAATTTTATTTCTTATATTCGTTGCCCAAAAAGGCTGCTCCCTCCATGCCATGCATGACAACCATAAACAAAATCCACATGAATGTGAAAAAAAAATAATGTTTCAAATTTCAGTTCGAAAAAAAATATTGATACATCAATCAACATGCACCATCAATGAAGCTAGTAAGTAAGCTCAATATTCTCGAATGTAATAGAATATCATAGAAATGCACAACTACTTGACTAAAATATATGAAGGAGATCCGAGGCCTGCACTTAGTTACAACATGTTAAGAATGGAGCTGATGTATCAAAAAGCAGAGTAAAAACAAGCCCTCTCAGCTCACTTATTCTTACCACTTAGTTACAACAATACATTATCAATATGTTGATTAAACCAAATTCTTTTCCGATCTTTTGGTTGTGACAGATCAGAACACACTTTGCTAGACCAAAATGAAGGAAGGTATTCGTTTCCTGGCAACTATTCATCTATCTTCAGGAATTAGTAAAATTATCAATACTGAGAAATTATGGAGGATCTAAGCATTATTTTGCTGTATTTACTTATTCTGTGTTGTAGGAGTGATCTACAATGGAAGTGCCTCGCTTGCCAATCCATTAAAGAAGCTTTTCCATAAATTTAGTTTAAATTCATCCACTAGTTTTCTATTCCACAAAAAAAAATTAACCTTGTCATCCAACATCCACATTGAGCAAGCTGCACAGATTTCTAACATGTTACAGAAGCAACGAACCACATAATCCCGGACGAACGAGAATGCCGTAAAGTTTGATTTTGTATATGAGTTATAAATAATGAATTATGATTCACGAATAATTAACAATCACTGATTTTTCTAACTTCATTTAGGGTTTGTGTTTTTTAAAATATATCAGTAATATATATATATATATATATATATATATATATATATATACACACATATATATATATGACTAATTATTTTGTATTTAATTCTATGTTGCATGAACTTATTTATTTAAAAAATATTATGAAATTGACATTTTGATTTTAACTAGAATTTACTTTTAATAAAATTTCATTTGTATGAATTGCATATTTTAATTTTTATAAGCAAATAATAAAATTTATTTGTCAAAATATATTTGTCTTTAAAAAAAATTGTAAAATATAAATGAATTTAGTTTTATTTTATAAAGATAAATCATTAAAATTAAAATTTATTTAGAAAATATATCTTATATCTCATATATTTATATGCAATACATGATAATTATCATGAATAAAAAATGTTTAAAAGAAATTTATTAATTATATAAAATTTAATGTCATCTATTTATATGAACTACATCACATTTATTTTGAACACAAAATAAAAAATAATAATTATTTGCAAAAAAATCAAACTCGTATAGTTATACGCACTATAGTATATTTATTTGAACATAAATATTTCAAAAAAAAATTTATTAATATCAATAAAAAAAAGTTGATTTTCTGAATATAAATGATTAAAATAAAACAATAATGTCTATTTATATGAATTAAATTTTTGTTTTCAACATAAGCATAAAAAAGAATTATTATTTACGAATAAAATAGACTAAAACATTAATATGAACTACATGATAGTTATTCTAAATATAAATGCTTAAAAATAATTATTAACATAATATACAAGCTCATATATTTAATTAATAAAAAATATTAGGAAAGTTATGTTATGGTGCACTCCCTATAAAATAATTGAAAAAACTGACTGAATTTTTAATATTAAAAAAAAAAAATACACCAAACTCTTAATAAATTAATTTTTGGTATACTCAAATATTCTAATCCAAAAATTTCCTTAACTCTCTACTCTCGGCCCTTGCCCCTCTCTATTGTAACTCGCACCTCTCCTATCACTCATTGAGCTACAAGGAGCTCAACCGAAAGCTGCTAAAGCTCGACCAAAAGCTCTAGAAGCCCCAAGAACTCCATGGAGCTCAACCAAGAGCTCAATGTAGCTCTACAAAACCGATCAGCTCTCGTTGAGCTCCACAAACTAGTCGAGCAATATGGAGCTCGAAGAGAAGCTACATAGAGTTTGTGGTTGAGCACCATCGAACGCTTGTTTGAGCTCCTGATTGAGCTCCATGTAGCTCCTGGTCAAGCTACAATAGCTCATCTCCAAAGAGCTCAAAGGAAGCTCATCGAGCTCTTGGAGCTCGACCAGGAGCTCAATGTAGCTCCACTAGCTCAATGAACTCTAGTCGAGCTCCATAAACTCGTCGAGCTCCAGAAGCTCGTCTCCATGAAGCTCAATGTGAGCTCATCGAGCTCTTGGTCGAGCCCCACGAGCTCATTGAGCTCCATTGAGCTCGATGAGGACCTACATAGAACTTGTGGTTCAGCTCCAAGAGCTTGTTTCCATGAAGATCGATGTGAGCTCGTCGAGCTCATGGTTGAGATCTTGTGAATTCTTGGTCGGGCTATTGTGAACTCTTGATCAAGCTCAAAGTAGCTCGTCGAGCTCAATGGAGCTCTGCGAGGGGCGAATTACATGAGCAAGGGGCAAGCGGCAAGGGGTAAGTAGATAGTGAGATTAAAAACTCATTAACAATAGTTTACTTTAAAGTAAGATAAGAGTATTTTGCATTTTGTTACAAGGAGAAAGAAATAGGAGAGTGGAAGGTATTCATTGGTTAAAAATTATTCATTTGTTAAAAAAAAATATTCATTAAAAATTCATTTGTTAAGATATTCATTAAAATAATTATTGAAATATATTCATTTGTTAAAAAAAGAAAAATATTTCATTAAAATAATTTATTGAAATATATAACTAAAAATTAATTAGTTGAAGTGATTTTTTAAATATTTTAATTTAATTTTTTTTAACTTCAATTTAAAAGTTGATTTTATGTTAAGATCTAAAGCTGATTTTTTTAAAGTTGATTTTTGAGAATATTTTTTTAAAGTTGATATTTTTAAATTCAATTTAAAAGTTGAAGTGGAAAATATTTAATTAGTTGAAGTTTAAAATTAAAGTTGATTTTATATTTATGTTAAGATCTACTTAAATTTTAATTATATGTTATTTGGTTTAAAAAAAATTAAATTAATGATTAGAAAAAAACAGCGAGAAGAAGGTGAGAGTAAGAGAGAAGAAAGTCACATCAATAATTAGATTACTGATATGTTTTTATACGTTAAACACAAAATAATTACAAAAATCTTTTTAAAAATATAAAAAATACACCAAAATATAAAATAATTATATTTTGTTGCAATAAAAATTATAAAAATAAATCTCACCCAATTAACAGATAATTTAATAGTATAACTCACAAGTCAACTATCATATGAGAATTTATGATTCAAACTCCTAACCTTAAGAATTTATTAAATATTTCTACCATTTAGCTATAACTACACGCATCAAATTAAATATGAACCAAAAATATTTATATGTATAAATATAAATATATTCTAAATATTTGTATATAGAGGTGTCAAACGTGCCGGGCCGGCCTGGCACGGCACGAGGCACGGCACGGTTCGGTCGTGTCGGGCCGGCACGTTCTTAAACCGTGCCCGGGCCCGTGCCGTGCCTTGGCGCGGGACCATCCCGTGCCGGTTCACGCAGGCACGCGTGGCACTGGCAGCGTGTCACGTGTGGCGTGGCGTGAGTCGTGACCCGTCCGGCCGTCCCCTGGCCCCCCCCCCCCCCCCCCCCGATAAAAAGACCGCGGGTCGGGTCCAATCAGACCCGACCCGCGTTCTTTTCTGCCGATACCCGAGTCCCGACGCCCATAGAAGTATATAGCTGTATAGAATAGAACTGATCCGAGCAATTCCAACGGCAAAAAAAAAAAAAAATCAAACTTCACCGATTTTCAGGCCTTGGATTCACCTCCAATGGCTAGGGGGCAGAATCCAATGGTCCTCGTGATTCTGCCCCTTAAAAATCTTAAAAAAATAATAAAAAAATAATAAAAAAATATCTTTTTTTATAAAAAAAAATATTCTTTAGCCTATAAATTCTACTCCCCTCCCTATAACATTTATGTTTTTCAAAAACATAAAACCTCTCAATACTTTCTCTCTCTTACATAAACCGTGCATCTCTCTCTCGGGCCTCGTAATTTTGATTTCGGCTTGGATTTTCGTGAAACTCAACTTGAGTTTTGAACATCAGAGCTTCCTGCGGTGCACCTTGCACGTGACTAACCTCATTGCTTTTACAGAGTAATATATTTTACGTTTTTTGTATTTTCTCTCTCTATAAAGCTTCTCTCTCTAGAAAAACTTACGAAAAATAAAAAATAACAAATACACCTGACACGTATTTAAATTTGAAAAATGAAAATGTTAGTGTTACACAGACGTCTGTGGCTCCTGAAACTTTGGTTTCTCCTGTCGTCTCAACCCAAAGTTCTAAAAAACAAAAAACTAGGAGGACTTCTGTAGTTTGGACACATTTTAAAATCATAACACAAGTAAATGTTAGGGGTGAGGAACTTGAAATGGCACAGTGCAAATATTATATGAGACTTTTAACATGCAAGAGTACATGTGGGACTGAGCACCTCAAGAGGCATGCTGAAATATGCTCCAAAAAACATGGACCCTTAGATCCTGGCAAACCCAACTTGGCACTACATTTTTTGAGACTAGATCGAGTTCAGTCTCAAAGTTTACTCCCTTCGTATACTCCAGCGAGTTGGGTAGGGACGACATGACCAGGCTCATCACATTGATGGGTCTTCCGATCAGATTTTCGGAAGATCCGAGGATAGTGCGCATCATGCAGACTTATTTTCAGCCATCCTATCGTAGGATTCCTAGGTCCACATCTAGGAGTGACATACTAAAGATATATAAGTTAGAAAAACAAAAAATAATTAAGAAATTTTTGGCATTTAGTGGAGTGGTGTCCGTGACGTCCGATATATGGACATGTCACGATGATTCTTCTTATGCATGTCTCACGAGTCATTATGTAGATTCTAACTGGACAATCAATAAAAAAATATTAGGATTCACTGAGATTCTTCATTCTGATGATGGCCCGGCCATTTTTAAGTGTATGATGAAAATATTTAGGGAATATAAAATTCAAAATAAAATTTTTAGTGTCACTTTCGATAATGCTGCGAATAATGGAGTAGCGATCAATATGTTTGTTAGGAATATTAGAGACGCACCATTAGAAGAGATCTTTCATGTCAGATGCATGTGTCATGTGATTAACCTGATAGTTCAAGCGGGTATGAAGGTCTGTTCCCCCGCATTGGAAAATATACGCAATGCACTCAAGTATATTCGCACTCCTCGCAGACTACAAGAGTTTGGTAATCTCTGTTTGTCTGCGAATCTTAAGAAGAAGAAATTTCAATCAGATGTGAGACATCGTTAGAATTACACGTACCTGATATTGGAATCATGTGTTGGATACGAACACGTGATATCCGACTACATCAATAGTAAGAGTAGCGAACTTATTATTGACGACACTGACTGGCTTCAGGAATTTCATTTATGAAATTCTTGAAGATATTTTATGACACGACGAATATGTGTTTGTCGGTTTATACGCCCACCACTTGCATTGCACTCCGTTGCATATGCAACAATAATAACATGTTTAGGAAGTATCGAGCGGACCCGACGCTTAGCCATATAGTTACAAAGATGGAGACCAAGTACCTGAAGTACTGGTCCACCATTCCATCTCTTTATTGCCTCGCAGCATGCATGGACCCTAGGGCTAAGGTGGAAGGGGTTGAAAACACTATGACTTTCATTTCCTCGTGCATGAACCTGGAAGAGCCACCTGAAGGGTTCATTTACGAGAAATTGACAGACCTGTTCACATACTATGATACTAGGTATGGTGGTGGTGGTGAGACTGTGATTACGGACACTGATACCTTGTTCGGAGATGACGATTATTCCATTAACCTAGCGAGAGAGAAACGTAGGGGTGGACCATCACATAGGAGCGAGCTGTCTCGGTACTTAGATACTGATTACTGCTCAATCCTATCACCTTCTAATAATAAGAATCTTGATTTATTACAGTGGTGAAAATCATATGAGCTCACCTATCCCGTGCTATCTAGGATGGCACGGAATCTACCGACTCCTCCGGTGTCGAGCGTAGCATCGGAGTCTGCTTTTTCTGTTGCAGTGAACGTGATTCCGGATAGGAGATAGAGATTACGTTCAGATATGGTTGAGGCCTTAGCATATTTGAAGGATTGGGAGGAATCGAGATTTAGCATCAGTGATCATGCTGAAGCTGGGACTATGACAGACACTGCAGTCGCATCCACATCCACTACGATGGCGGAGGAGCTGATTGCCGATGATGATGATCCATATGATACTGATCTTGATGTTGCGGCTGATGATTCTCATTATATGCAGCTTGACGATTGATGCTCATCTGCTCTTTTTTTTCGATGTTTTTTTATTTATTTTATTTATACACTTTGCTTGTACTTTGTACCATACGTTGTGTTGAAACTTATACTTGTTTTGTTCGGACTATTTGTTTCAAAAGCATGATTGGTAATTTTTAATTTGTGTAGTTTAATTTTTTTTTAATTTTAATTTTTACTTACTTAATGTATTTATTTATTATTTTATGATTTAAATTTTATTTTAAAAATTAATAACTTTAAATTTTAATATATAATTAATAAAATATAATAATAAAAAAAGCTAAACTTAATTGAATTTGATAAAAAAAAAATTTCTAATATTTGTTTGTTTTATTTAATTTTAAATTTTATAATTTTTACAAAAAATTATATTTTTTAATTATTACTAATACTCTATACGGTTACTTAATCAAAAAATTTAAAATTAAAAAAAAAATTCTAATCTGCCATTAGCCCGTGAGGCCGTGACCGTGAGGCCTCACGGACCCCGGTTGACCCGGTCCCGTGTTGCGGCTCCCGCCTGCCCGGCCGTGCCGCCTGGCCTGTATGGCCAAGGCGTGCCCCAGCGGGCCCGGCACGGCACGGTAGCACGATCGTGCTCGTGAAAAACGGGTCCTGTCGTGCCGGGCCGGCACGTTTGACACCTCTATTTGTATATATATTTAAATATAAACATATATAAATATATATGTGTGTGTGTGTGTGTTTATATCTAGATATATTTATTTATATTTATATATCTAAATAAATTTATTTATTTATATTTATAAGTTTATATTTTTTATAAATTTATTTAGTTTATGTTTAAATAAATATAAATACATAGAATATATATATATGTATATGTATATATATTTATATTATTTATTGACCAATTTTTAATTGATTTGATATGAGTATGTGGATGGCTAAAATTTATGTTTTATTAATAAGGATGTGAGTTCTAAACCTAGTTTCACCCAAGGATCAAAACATTGGTAAATACGGATATTTCGATAATTGAATTTTATGAATATAATGAAAATATCGATAAATATCAATGGATATTTTTACAAAAAAAAACTAAAAAAGATAAAATTATATAAAATTTATGAAAATATTTATTTTTTCAAAAAAAATAAAAAAATAAGTAAAATACATATATTAGAGTTAATTAATATTAAATGAGATATATCAATTAAATAACATAACATTGATAATAAAAAAATCAAAATATTAGATATTATAATATTAAAAAAATATATCAACTAAATAATATGATAATAAAAATTAATTATATTTAGATTTATTTATTAACAAATAAATTATTATTATTTTTTTAACTTCATTTATTTTAGTTAAAACATATTTAATCAAATTTAAAATAAGAAATAGATTATTTTATTATTTATACAAAATATTTTATATAAATATTGGTTTCTTAAATTTGATAGTTGTGATGTGAATATTATTACATTAATATTAATTAATTTTTAAAATTTAGAAAATATGAAAGGATTCTTGAAAAATAAAATGAAGTGATAATATTAAATTAATAATGTAAAATTAATATGAATAATAAAAGAGCGTATAATTTTATTTCCACCATATGTAATGAGAAGCATTTTGACTTGGTAGAAAAGGGTGGCAAATGCCGCATTGTTGGCCAAAGTTCAAATCTCGGCGACAACAGAATTTTGGTGTTTTTGACCCAAAAAAAGTCAAAATATCAGTGAAATTGCCAAAAAAAATTGGAATATCAGTGAAAAACTATTAAATCACGAATAATTCAGTGATTTCACTGAAATTTATCTAAAAATTGAATAAATCAACTATTGGTGGAGGATATCGTGTCAACCTCCACCGATAACCAAAATATTGATAATATTTTACCGATATTTTCCAAAAATTTGTTCCCTGGTTTCACCATTAAGCAAAAAGTATATGTTAAATTAAAAAAATAATATAATTCATTTTATGCCATAATTATAACATAAAATAAATTATAATAATATTTAATTTTCTGAATTAAAAAATTTTAAATTCAAAAAATCCCAAACAATATAAAACATGATAAAGTATTAAATTTCCTTACAATAAATTCAAAAGCAATAAATTGTAAGCCCCGATTCAATTCACTGATATTTGGAAGGAACTATAAATTTTTTGAATATGATGTCGATATGCCAACTCAAATTTTTATTGAAACTATCATATTTTTTATAAAAATTTTTAGATAAATTATCTAATAATATATAAATTTTACCCACTAATTAATATGATTGGTTCATACAAGTAGATATTTATTTTATAATATTTTCTATACATACAACAAAGAAAAAAATAAATTGAAAGACCATGCCCATGCATTTTAAATATTTTCTCTCTATCTCATTAATCATGTCACTAAAATTTAATTATTCTTTATATTTTTTAAACATATTATTAATATTACACATACATTTTAAGTATAATACATGTAATGACAATATACACGAACAAACACATGCCCTTCATATCACAAAAAAATTCCAAAAAAAAATCTTATCTTTTTGTATGATTTATTAATATTTAATTCATCAATTTTATTATTAATATAGTCAAATATAATATATCAATAGCTAACACATAAATCTAACATACAACATATATATTTCTAATAATATCAAACATCCACTTGAATTTGTTTCATTTTTAGGCATATAAATTTATATAGAATATAAAACTCTTGTAGTCTACTATATCTTTTAATAAATTTTAATATATTTCATATATAATCTGATGAAAAAAAATTATTTATATTTATGTTGGAACTATCAAATTAATTATGTGATATAAATCAAATTTAAAAAATCTCACATAAGAGCCAATATAATAATTCTCATTATTATATTTATTATTACATCATTATTTGAACTATTATCAAATATTATACTATTAATTTTTTTTAAAATCTCATATAAAATAATGTGATTATCATAAGTATAAAGAATTTCACAAAATTCTAATATTTTTTTATTTAATTTTTAGTTCAAATTAACAAAGCAAGCAATGAAGTATTAAAATATATTAACAATATAAATTATTCAAATACCATACATCACAAAAACTACTCCATATTCTAAGGTTATTAATAAGTAATTACTTTTCTATTTTTTATTTTTTTATAATTTCATTATTACTTGTCGAGATAGGATTCTTTTTATTAAAAGGTGATATGTATGTTTACATATAATAAAATAGTCTTGGATTCTCCAAAAATATAACTAAAGACCATGTTAACAATTAATTTGTCATTATTTATATTTAAATCTATTTTATTTTTATGATATTACTATTTTTTAAATTTTTTTTTAATTTTATATTTAAAAAAATGCGAGTATGAGAGAAGTATAACAACTAAAACATATATACTATGTACCTTGAACCAATGTGTCTGGCATTCAACAAGACAACAATACATAATCAACAACCAAACAAATATTTACCAGCCAATATAAGAATTTATAAATTACAAAATAGAAAAAACACTTTAATTAATACAGTTAGGCTAACTTTATGATATTTCGAAAGAAAAAAATATACTACAATTATATTATGAAAAACAAAAAATATACTATTACTAAAATATTTTAATTTTAAAAATCATTTTATTTTTTTTATTTTTTTGTTTTTTTTTTGTTTTTTTTTTTGTTTTTTTTTTGTTTTTTTATTGATACAAATCCAGGTATGCAGGCCATATTAATTATTTGGTGTTATTTATTTGATGTTGTTACTATGTTTATTGTTATTATAATAATAATTATTGCTACATTTGTAGCTCTATAGATAGCAATAAATCTCAGCCATTTCATTGATCCTCAAATGTATTCTACCGACACTCCACTATCACATTGTCAACGGGGACCCAGATGATGGGATTCTTATGAGCATATCCCCACAGCCCCTGATGTATAACCTCTCCTAATGTATTAAAAAAAAAGGAGTCAAACGAGGATATACTCTATGGGAGTACTGTATTCTGCATTATTAATCCATAGACAAGTACAGCAAAATGCATTTGAAACCCCAGAGTTTGACTATGTGCTTGAAACCCTAGACTTAGAAATTGAGAACAAACTAATAGCAATTTTGAAGTGAAGCATTGCATTATGTAATCCAATCAACATAATAAGAAAACAGAACTATCGGATGCAAAAAAAAGTTATTTAGTGAACAAACCACAAGAACTACCTCCAGTGAGCTTATAAAATTACACGCAGGTTGTGTTTCCCAGATCAATCGACCGTACCAATTAGTACAAGCCCAGAGAAAACTATGATGAAAACAGAAATAACTAAGTTCGGTGAGTGCAGAGTAAATACCGAAGAGGCCGCCGGTGTAGATGATTAGCAAGATCAACAAGGCAAGCGCAAGAGCATTGATCGACGAGCGGCCACTGAACACAGAGGAATGATTGAGAATGCAACACTCTTCGCTGGCAAAAGCCTAATGCGACGTCGGCAAACAAAAAGAAAATTCGAAACATGAGATAAAAATGATCTCTATTTTAGCTACTAAAAAATTATTAAAATATTATATTATCTATTTTAACTATTCACTTTTTAAATTTAACTCCACAATACTATCTATTTTAGCTATCCACCTCAACAAACTATAATTAATTTTAAAGTTAGTTATTTTGTAACTAATATTTAAAATGTCATTTCATCACCAATATTATTAAATTCAAAAGTTTAAATTTTGAAATTTTAAACATTAATTTTTTATAACGATCATATTTACAACGGTCATATTTTAGATATATATATAGTATCTTTCATCTCTTATTCTCATACATAATCAATATATATATTCGCATTACATTATTTAATGTGTTAATATTATGACCCTGCATCATCTAATGAACATTATTCTTAAATTTATTAATACTCAACATTGTATTATAGATAAAGAAATTCATTCCAAACTCCAAGAATACCTTATCGAACATCAATGAAATATGCTTGAAAATATCTAGGCAATACTTGAGCAAATATTTTCATATTACTTGTACTATTATAAAAATTCAGTAAACATTTATAAATTTGTAAAATTGCCACCTCTTTGTTTTTTGGTGGTGAAATCTACTTGATGAGACTTTGAAGAAGATAAACATATAACTTTATCGTCTAAATGTAATCCATCATTTAATAGATTAGTGAAGTATGCTTCATGCTGAAATGGATCCATTATAGATGGCCAATTTCTGCTTTCAAAAAAATATATTATTTAGAATAATATAAAAAAACAGAGTTTATAAAAATATAGAAATAAGTTAAAAAAATTACAACTATTTAATCATATTAATTAAAATAATTATAGAAATTAAATACTAAAATAAAATACTTAATCTTTTAAAATAAGCAACACATAATCTCAATGACTTGAACACACATATACAATCACACATACATGCACACAAACAAGCACACACACAATCACACACACAATCACACACAAAAACACACTAAAAAAAAATATCTACACAACACACACACTTATTTCGTGTAGCGAAAACCAAAAACATGAGATAGCTGTATTTTAAAAAAAACTAGTTTTCGTGTATTTTAAAAATGAAGGATTTGTGGTTTTCGTCAATTTCAAACGCTATATGTTTTCGCGCATCTGATTTTCGTGCAGCGAGAACCAGATCTCGCTGCACGAAATTTAGTTTTCGTGCAGCGACAACGTCAATTCGCTGCACGAATTAAGGATTTCGTGCAGCAAAATTCTCATATAGCTGCTCGAAATCAAGTTTTCGTGCATCGAAAACATATTCTGTAGAATTGGGAAGCGTTAAAAATATGAAAAACACCTGGATTTCGGTTTATCTTCAATACATATTCTCCTCGATTTATGCGTTTGGCGAGGAACGAAGACTCGCTATTTCTAGCGAGTGATTTGGGCAATATTCAAAATAGCGAGAAGGGTGGCAGGATGTTGGAGATGGTTTTTGCAAAAATCATCGCTAAAATAGCTAAACTGATGCGTTTAGCGAGCCTCTTGGAGATGCTATGAGGCATCAGCGTCACGCAACGCATACCATGGATTATACATGACATTTTTAAGATAGATAAATTATAAAATATTGAGCGTATTATAACTTTTTGAAATAAAAAAAATATGAAATATATATATCACTTGTATAAAAAGTACAACCTATCATAATTAATTCTAAAAAAAAATTATTTATGACATATATTGATGTTAGAGCTATATATACTCTAAAAGTCATTTTATTGTGTTATTGATGTTTATTTTATTTTATTTCAAAATAAATTCTATTATTTTTATTTCAATGAGAATTTAAATGTCTTATATCCGCATTCAAATATTATGAATACATGTATTGTATTTTATATAGTAAATGATTTGGTGTGTTGAATTTGACTTAAATACAGATGAGTATATCATTGGTTCTTATAAAATATAAACTATTATATCACAATCTAAATGAAAGTTGACACACTTTTGGTAAGATTGTAGTACAAGATATCAATAAGTCTAAATATAAATTATGTTCCAATTTCTTATGCAATATATTTGTGTGTATTTAATTGGACTAACTTGGGATAATTATGTTATAATGACACATATAATTATTAATACTTCATGCTTATTATGCAAATGAATACTCTTAATCTAAAGAAATTAATAGACATATGTATTTATTATTAATTATTTTGATTCATAAAGAGTGAGATCTAGATATAAATTGAATAATTTAATTGAGTTAGATCACTATATTAATTGAAATTCACATCTTGTAAATTAGAGTCGTGGTACTCATTAATAATATTTATAAGTTTTGATGATGTCAAATTATATAGGTGAATTTTAATCTAACATTATTGAATAAAGTTAAGTCAGATGTCTTAAGGTAAAAATTATTTATTGATTAAATAAAAGTGTCAATAATTTAATCTAATCAATGAATGTCTATAATATTCACGTAAGATTAACAAGTATTTGATAACAAAATGCTTGAATTAAATTTTTTTAAATAAGTAATGGAGTATAATTATAATTCTGTAGTCGATTGAAGTATAAATAATGCAAATGGATTCATTTATTTGCAATGGAAGCCAATAATATTATTTAAGCTTTTAAGTCCATGCCATAGATCATAGGAAAGCCACTTTTGACAACTTGGATAACTTTGCGTGATTTGAGTAAAGGCCATCAAAGAAAAGAGGGCAAGATGTGAAGAGAGTCACCCTCTCTTCTTTGGTTTTTATGGAGATTAGGAATATGATGTTAGGTGACATCTTAAAACATTGGGCAACTCATAGACACCAATCAGACAAAATAGCATATTATAATGGAGTAAGATGTGATTCTTTGATGTTGATGGCGATATAATTTCTACTTTCAATTTGTCATGAATATTTGAAGTTATTCTTTGATTAGGACTCGAGTCAATAATGCTTTTTGTTGTAGTGTAGAATTCCAATTATTTGTTAATCTTGTTGTTGAAGCAAGTAGGCTTCATGGTATGACTATGAAATTGAGTGTCATCATGGTCTCGTCATTCTCCATGCACTCCACATATTATTGTGTAATTTTCCTCTTAGGAACCATGTTATTGAAATATCTTACAACACAATCAAAGACATCAACAACAATGTCTGGAGATGGTTCCTTATTTTCCAAGCTCATCCATGTGACACGACATGATGCTTGTCATGTAATGCAAAGGCAACTCATTGGTATGGCCTCCACCATACCATTGATATCAGTTGACCCACTCTCACTATGGATCTTGATAAATTTCAGATTTGTGGAAATTATTTGGTTTTTAAATTACTGAATATTCTTATATATTTTAGTGATTTATGATGATGCGTAGGTATGAAAATGAGATAATTATGAATATATTTTATGCCATTGGAGTTTTGATAGATTTTGATAAATAGTCAAGAAATTAATATATTTTTGGAGACATTTAGCTCAGAGGTAGAGTATTGAGTCTTATACATAGTATTAGCATCCATTTTTGACTAAAACTCTACTTAATTGCTCATAACAATCTTTGTACGCCTTAATCATACAAACTCTTTAGTCAATCATTCTATTTAACAACACATTCTTTGTTATTAGGAGATGCATGATAATAATGAAGTAGATGAAATTTATTTTATAAAATATAAGACTAATGTGAGTGAGAACATCTCAAATTATTAGTAGAATAAGACTTATCATGCTAAAAGTTGTGACTTTTTTTATAAATCTTATGGAAACTAATATCAATACTATTATCAATCAGGAAAGAGTTATGGAGATTGGAGATATGGAAGCCAAGATAAATGTTTATTTTATGATTTTTACCCATCATCTAAATTTTTATTCATAACTAAGATTGAAAAATTATTGATTGAAGTTGAGAATATCCGATGACATTGTGGAAGAGAAGATGAGATATCTAGAAAAGAAATATAAAGGCATTGATTTAGTCAAGTTCAAATAGAATCCTACCACAAAAATCTATGTTGCTAATACTAAAATGATTGCAGTTGAGAAATTAGAAGAAGAAATTGAAGATATAACCTCAATCATTATAGATGAAGAAGATGAAGTGAATGATGAAATCTACATGGCTAATATAAAGATATTTGTGGTATAGAATCTAAAAGAAAAAATTAAAGATATGACTTCGATCTTTGAAGAAGAAGATGATGAAGCGAATGATGAAATCTTCATTGCTAATATAAAGATATTTGTTGTAGAGAATCTAGAAAAAAAAAGTAATGATACAGCCTCAATCACTCAAGAGGAAGAAGTTATAGTGGAGATTCAACGTTTGGTAGCTAATATACAGAAATTTGTGAAGGAGAAGTCTGATCAAAAAATGAAGTTGAAATAATTTGCAATGTTGAAGCTATGAAGAAAACAAAGAAGATGACCTCCACTCAAACAAAACTTTTAGATGAGGGTATCAAGATAACTACACTACAACAAAATAGTAAATTAATGACGCTTTATATCTTGACGCTTTCAGAAAACGTCATTATACGATGTATAATTAGACATTTGATGACACTTTTCTAAAAGCGATATTATTTGTAAAATTTATTAAGTTTTTATGATGCTTTCTAGAAGTGTCATTGTTGCTACAACAAAACTTAGATTAATATTGTTTCTAGAAGTTATTTAATATAATTATGTGAAAAATTTAATATTATTTTAAACTTAATTATATATATTAATCTATCGCTAGAAAGAGTTGCGCTTCTTCTTCATCACGTTCAGCCCTTTCCAACAGCTAGGGTTCAAGCTCGCGTCTTCGAAATCATTGGCCATTTTTGCAGCATCCTGTAAGTTTCTCCATTATGCTTATACTTGTATTAGCTCTTCGCTTTCGTTAACCTAATTAATTAATGTGAACGTGTCCGAGTGATTTAGCATATACCGCATGTATTATAAACGCAGTATTATATGCTCTATTTGTTGGGAGCACTCGGCGAGAATAGCTGAAGAGTTGGGCTAAACTGAGTGATCCTTGTTTAAAATTCCTAAAGCTTGCCACAATGATTCTTTTGTTCAAACCCGAAGCCAACTTCTCCTTATAAATGTAGATGCTTTGCCAATCTATCACCTTCACCATTCTCATGTTAAGTGCTACTAACAAGTGCAATAAACGTGTGTGTATGTGTGTGTATATTAGAATTAGATCGAATCACAAGTCGATGCAACCCACATATTTATTAATGCACAACAACTCTTGAGGCACATGTTATCTTACATCTATTGGATGATTTTTTTGATTCTCACCCAGGTACTTTTTTATCTGATCCATATTTTTTTTATATTCAACATTTTTCAGTTTAAATGTCTACATTGAAGAGGGGAAAGAATAGTTTGATTTATTTTGATGAATTGAAGAGCAATAAAATATTAATTATTTAGTATTGTTGCAATTTTTTTTCTAAATTTTAGGAGTTATGATTTTTTTATTCAATATGTTAATATTAATTTTTATATAGCAACTGTTCAACAAAAATTTAAGTAGATAAGGTTCATTCATTGAGAACACCAATGTCACAATGATAACTTCAAAAAAAAAACAATATCATGCCTTAGCATATGTGACATAAAATGATGTCCATGTAATAATTCATTCATAAATTTATTCATGTTTTTAAAATAAATTAAATGTAGTGCACCATTGAGATCAATCATAAATAAATTTATTTATTTTTTCATTTGTACTTATTTAAAATTATGTTTTTTTATTAATGTTTTACCATACTTTATCATTCTATTAAAATTATGAATATCTTTTGTAAATCTATAAATATGCGTTTACTTGTCTCTAACATTTATATATTTTATTATAATTTTTTTTCTTACAATGAAACACATATTAATCCAAATAGAATAATATTTTGATTTTTGAATCATACGCATTGGTAGGGTGTTATGTGGGCTGCTGCAACTTTTCGTTGTTATTCATTTATATCTAACACTGTGGCTATTGATTTCGTATTTTTTGAATCTTGTGAAACTATTTGGATGGTGGCCGATCAACTTTGGTAGGGATAATAATTTCTATCTTGTAAGTGAGCACAAAAGGAGAGATTCCAGTTGACTTTTAGGTAGTGGTACAGTAAACCCAGAGCACCTCAGGAAGCTCTTCCACCCATTTACATTTAGCAGAGTCTAGTTATTTTTTCAAGGTAATCAACATGGTTTTGTTGGAGGCCTCAACTTGGCCATTGCTTTGCAGATACCAAGGGGTAAAGTATAAGTTTTTATTTTCAATTCATGGCAGAAGTCCTGGTAGACTTGGCTTTCAAAATGTCGCCCGTTATTAGATATAATTGATCTTGGGATGTCGGAGTAGCTAGAGTCCCAGATAAATCGAGTAACCTTTCTATCTTTGATTGATGAAAAAGTGTCAGCTCTATCCATTTACTAAAATAAACATTGGCAACCAATAATAATATATGTTTTGGATCGTTCATCTCTTTTTGAAGCGTTTAAATACACTGCACCGCTATTTAAGCTCAATCACACCATCTTCGCAAACAAGAATCACAACAAGCACTGCATTTGTTGGAAACGTTTTCCTTCGCAGGAGAATATCAATCCTCGGTGTCGAGGCCATTTGTTAGTTTGACACCAGTCATTTCTGGGATTCCGTCTAGAGGAAATTGGTGATTTGAAAATTCTTATTTCTATATCTGATTCAATGAAAACTTCTTCTCCAATTTATTTTATAGTCATTCTCTATAGTCATGCTATTTCTATCTTTTACAGTAATTTCTATCTTTTAAAATTCTGATTTGAAAAATGAGGCTATATTTCATATAAATGTGTGCTTTATAGTCATGCTATTTCAAAATCAATGAGCCTAAGGACCTAGAGACATTAAATGTCATATCTATAAAATGACTTTTATCATATTTTACTTTAATTTAAAGTATAATTAAATGATATTTTTTTTAAATATTTTTATCTATGAATCTAACTTACTTTGTGAAATAATTCCTCAATTTTAAATTTTATTCTAATAATTTTAAAATTGTTAACAAATTCAACAATATTTCAAAAAATAATGCGCATCTCTTTTATCTTATATCTGACATGTATTTAAATATTTTTTTAAATATTTAATTTTTTAATTTTCTTTTAATAGATAAAATAGAGGTTGCTCAATGAATAACATTGGAATGTTGATGAATTCTTCCATTTGAAGTGTGATATCTATTGGAATTAATATTTTCTTTAAAAATGGATCGTTCATGGATCTCAAAGGATAGAAGATCGAAGGAATATGAAGATGGAGTTGAATGCTTTGTTACATTTGCAATACAAAATTCTGCAAATAAAACCTCCATTAAATGTCATGCTTACAATGTGAAAATATGATTTTCAATACTCCTCAAATTATTCGAGATCATTTATTTTTCTTTGGAATTGATCAGAGTTACCATACATGGTATTGGCATGGAGAGGCAGCTCCAACTGGCCCACCTTCCATAAGAACAGAAATTTATGATAGACTTCAATTTGATGATCAACATAGTACAATAGAAATGGTTCAAGCTACACATGAGGATTGTCAATATGATCCTCAATTGTTTGCAAAATTACTACTAGATACAGAAAAACCATTATATCCTAGTTGCATAAACTTTACAAGAATGTAAGCCTTGATCAAATTATACAACTTGAAAGCACGTTTTGGGTGGTCGGATAATAGCTTTTCCGAGCTTTTACAAATTCTTAGAGAAATGTTACCTTTAAACAATGAATTTCCGTTGTCGATGTATGAAGCAAAAAAGATATTAAATTCTTTGGGAATGGAATATGAGAAAATCCATGCATACCCAAATGATTGTGTTCTTTATCGGAAGGAGTTGAAAGATGCATCGTTATGTCCTACCTGTGGAACTTCGAGGTGCAAGACAGATAACTTTGGAACTAAGAGGAGAAAAGGAGTTCCTGCGAAAGTATTGTGGTATTTTCCTATAATTCCAAGATTTAGAAGAATGTTTCAATCATCAAAAATTGCTAAAGAGCTCATATGGCATTTCGAAGAAAAAAATTTTGATGGGAAAATGTGTCATCCATCAGATTCACTATCATGGAAGCAAGTTGATCACAGATGGCCTGAGTTTTCAAAAGAACCTAGAAACCTGAGACTTGTAATTTCTGCAGATGGCATAAATCCTCACAGTTCATTTAATAGCAAATATATTTGTTGGCCCATTCTCATGATAATTTACAGCCTTCCTCCATGGTTGTGCATGAAAAGAAAATTTATGATGTTATCTTTATTAATTTCAGGTCCACGCCAACCTGGCAATGATATTGATGTCTATTTAGCACCGCAAATAGAAGATCTTAAAACATTGTGGGAGGTCAAAGTTCAAGTTTATGATGCACATAAACAAGAAATCTTTACTTTAAGAGCCGTTCTTTTATGGACAATAAATGATTTTCCTGCATATGGAAACATGTCAGGATGCAAAGTTAAAGGATATCATGGTTGTCCAATATGTGGAGAAGAAACATATTCTTGTAGGTTAAAGCATGGAAAAAAGAACTTCTATACCGGACATAGACGATTTCTTCCAAGAAATCATCCTTATAGGAAACAAAAGAAAGCATTTGATAAAAAACAAGAGTTTGGGTCACCTCCAAAAATATTGACTGGCGAGGAAATATTAAAAAAAATCAATGGAATTTTTAATTCTTGGGGGAAAAAAGGGTTATTCAGGGAAAATCTAAAATCAACAATACTACTTGTTGGAAAAAGAAGTCAATTTTCTTTGATCTTGATTATTAGAAATATCTTCATGTTCGTCATAATTTGGATGTTATGCATATTGAGAAAAATGTTTGTGAAAGCATTATTGGTACCTTACTCAACAGTGCATGTAAGACAAAGGATGGGCTTAATACTCGCTTGGATCTTGTAGATTTGGGCTTAAGGAGCGAATTGGCACCAGTGTTTGATTCGAAGAGAACATATATCCCTCCTACATGTTATACACTTTCTACAAAGGAAAAGAATGTGTTTTTCCAAACACTTTCACAATTAAAGGTTCCATATGGATATAGTTCGAACCTTCAAAACCTCGTGTCAATTGAAGGCTTGAAACTTAATGGATTAAAATCCCATGACTATCATGTATTAATGCAACAATTTTTGCCGGTTTTGTTACGTTCTATCTTGCCCAAGCATGTGAAGAATGCGATATGTAGATTGAGTTTATTTTTCAATGCTCTCTGTACTAAAGTCATTGATGTTCCTTCATTAGATGAGTTACAAAATGAGATTGTAGTGACATTATGTTTGTTTGAAAAGTACTTCCCACCTTCTTTCTTTGATATAATGGTGCATCTTACTGTGCATCTTGTAAGAGAAGTGAGACTTTGTGGACCGGTTTACTTTAGGTGGATGTACCCATTTGAAAGGTTTATGAAAGTGTTAAAAGGCTATGTACGAAATCATACTAGACCTGAAGGTTGTATTGCTGAATGCAATATTGCAGAAGAAGGAATCGAGTTTTGTATAGAGTACTTATCAAATGTGGAAGCAATTGGAATTCCTAGTAGTTCAAACATTGACCACAAAGTCGGGGCACCAATATTTGGAGGTCTTACTATGAAGACCGAATCTAATTTATGGTTACAAGAACATCATTATGTGTTGAAAAATACATCAATTATCCAACCTTTTATTGAGTAAGCACCACTTACTTTTTGTTTCTTTATTTGTTGTACGTATTATATATTATTCTAAATATTTAATTTTTATACATGACCTCATAGAGAGCACATGTAATGGCTGAAAGCGATACATCCACATCAATCAAAAAGGAAAAAGTGGTTACAGGATGAGCATGCTCGTACTTTTACCTTTTGGTTACGAAAAAAGATACGAAAATAGTTTATTAAATTTTCCTTTTCATTTTTATTATTTGTCACCATATAAATTATATCTTTATTTTATTTCTATAGGTTGAAATTGCATTGGGAAATAATGAACCTGTATCTGAAATCCTTAAATGGATAGCTAATGGTCCAAGCCTTTATGTGATGAAGTATAATGGTTATGTCATAAATAGTTGTCAATATAATACCAAGGAGCGTGATGATTTACTAGCTACCCAAAATAGTGGAGTTAGTATTGTATCAACGACAATGCAAATTACTAGTGCTAAGAATAAAAATCATATTTTCGGGGAACTTTGTTTCTATGGGGTTATTACAGAGATTTGGGACCTAGATTATACTATGTTCAGAATTACAGTCTTCAAGTGTGATTGGGTTGATAATAAGAATGGAATCAGGATCGATGATCTTGGGTTTACATTAGTTGACTTTAGCAGATTGGTTCATAAGTCAGATCCGTTCATATTAGCCTCCCAGGCTAAGAAAGTCATCTATGTACAAAATGAGCTTAATCCAAGATTGTCAATTGTTTTGTCAACTCCTCGAGAAGATTTCACAAAAAGAGTAAACGATGATGATCCCATGAAAATTTCTATTGAATACAATCCAGTCATATCTTCTTTGCCACAAGTTGAATTATTTGATGCATTGGATGAATCTGATAAAATCTGTAATCGGGATGATTGCGAGGGAATTTGGGTCGAGAACAAATCATAAATGATTCCAATTTTTATCTTTGTTATTGCTTTGTGAATTGATATGCTTCTAAAGTTTTTTTGTTTTTTAAATGTATGCGAACTAGTTAAGTTATTCATCTTTGTTATTAGATGAATGTTATTCTTTCAATTTTAGTTAATGGCAGGTTGAGAATATTCTAAAAATTGACATTATTATGTTTTGTACAAAACAGCTGATTAGGTAATGCCTTTAATTAGTTATATTTTTTCCTTTTAAATATTTTTTTTATTTCTTTGTACTTCTTTTTAAACATTATTTTTTTTTTGATATGTATGAAAACGGATCAACTAAATAAAGCTACTACAAGAAATAGATATAGAGGGATAACAAATAAAGCCAATGATTATCAATAATAGGAGCAAAGGAATTAAACTTTTAGTTTAGTATAATGTCGATAGTGTTAATGTCGGACAAGCTGCAGTGCATCTCACAAGTTATTTAGGAGTATTGGCACCTACCATAGTCCCAATTAGATATAGCACTTGGCACCATGTACCCAAGCAATTGAAGAATAAATTGTGGGACTCAATTGAGGTAAACTTGTATTTATTTTTTATATTTTTAACGTTTTCTACTTTTATTTGCAAATTTTTTTAACAACTTATAACTATGTTCATTACTTCTAGGCTGCATTTACATTGGATTGTAAAAGTAGAAGGAATTGTATGAAAACAATTGGCAGGTACTTTAGATCTTTCAAGAACATGTTGACAGCAAAGTATATCATTTCATTCAAAGAGCAACTCGAGCTTCTTAAAAAACCACCATCTGGATACAGTTTATTGAAGATGAAGATTGAACAATTTTTTGTCAAAGAAAAAGTGACTCAAAGATTTCAGGTATATTTCTAATTATTTTCATGGAATTTTCTCAATTTTTCTTTACTTAATATAAATTAAAAATTTTAGGAGTTTAGAGAAGTTCAAAAGGAAAGAAGGAAAAAGCATATTTATAATCATCATCTTAGTATGAAGGGATATGCTGGTCTTGAAATGGAGAAGGTAAGTTAAATATGTTGTTACTTTACTTTTTATTTTATGTTAAATTTGCCTAGAGACTCATTATATTACATTGAAATATTGTAAAAGTCGGTAGAAACCGGCTTTACTTCAGTCATTGATAGAAGTGTATTATGGAAGAAAGTGATGGTTAAAAAAGATGACACGTATGATGAAGTGGTCATTCCAGTTGTGGAGAAGATTATAAGTATTAGTTATGGAACAAATATTTCATTTACAGTATAAACTTATTTATTGTAACCAATATGACACTTAATTTTATAATAGAATTGTGTATCAGGATATGAAGTTGCAACAGTCACAAGAAAGCAGTTTGAGTTTCAATGGAAATGACATACTTACAAAAGCATTGGGAACTCCAAAATATAGTGGTCAAGTACGAGCTAAAGGAAAGCAGTATAGTCCATGAAATTATTTTCATTCTATGGCTGATAGTTCTTTGTGGGAATTTATGAAAGAATCGCAAGAGCGACAATCAAAGTTTGAGGCAAAGATTTTATTACAACTCTTTCAGATGGTACCCACCACATCTAAATCTGATATTGGTAGTTCTAACATACTTCAAAAACATATTGTCCTTTGGAAAGTGTTGAGCAACCAAAACATCGAGTAGAAGACCACGCTCAACCAATGCTAGCACCCAAAAAGGTTAGTAGTATTTAATATTATGTTATTTAATATAATTGTGGTATCACAAACTTATAATTTTCATATCAACTTAGCTAGTTGATATGAAAAAATATAAGTAATGTTACAATATAAGTTAGCATGATCAATTATATTAATAAGATCATTAAGTTATGATAACTCAATTTTGTCTAACTATTACTTTTCTATGTGAAAATTATCAATTTTAGATGATTGCATATAACTAAAAAACAAAGTTTCATTTTACAGGAAAGGAATTGTCAATTGGCCATAGGGACAAAAGAAAATGTTATCGTAGCTGGAACTATGGTACTTGAATGTGGTGATAACTGCCTTGTTGCCGTGGATATTTCTTATGATCCAAATGCATTACTTCCTGTACCTATTCCAAGCCAAATTACCATTATTGGAGATGCTATTAGGCATCAAATTTTATGGCCTGCCCAATTTATCATTCATTCTACTCTTCGCATCCAAGTATGTGGTTTTTTTTAAAATAAAATATTTCTTAATAATGATAATAATACTAGTTTATCTAAGACAATTCTTGTTTATACAAAGATATTTTATGTTTGATAGGATTCAAAGAAATTTAAGAAACAGAGTAATAGAGAGAGAACACTGAGTTTAAATGATGAGAATCCCCTAGATATCAAGAACTTTGCTATATTAGTTAGGCACTTGTTAAAGGATGAGATCATACATGCAGTAGAAATCATAGAGGAGGTTTTTGGATAGTCATTTAACACCTTCCTCATGAAAGAAGACATGGATATCATTATATCATCAACAGAGGTGTCATCTAATTGCCTTTTGTTCTATATATGGTAAGATAAAAATTTAATATGTTTTTCATTTATTTTAACTATTTTATTTATGCTTTAATTTTTCATTATGCGAATTGTATTTAATATTAGTAAAATTAAAATATTATAACTTTTAAATATTGTGTGAAATTAAATCAGGCATTTGCATAAAAACATGGTTGATGCTAAAGAGGAAGAGCGATTTATTTTTGTAAATCCAACATTGGTTTCCAAAGCTGGATTGGGATATGCAAGCAAGAAAAATAGGTCAAGGGTTATATCTAATCGGTTGATGAATGCAAATAATGCAGATTTTGTTTTTATTCCATATAACTCAGGGTAAGTTATTTAACATAAGTAAGATTATAAGTATGCATATATATCAAATTATAAATGATATGTTGTTACACTAATGTTAATTTTGCAGTTGTCATTTGGTATTGGTGGTACTTGAAATAAAAACATTGATCGCCTATTACCTTGATTCCTTGCATCATCAACCTGCAGATGATCTTAAAGATATTATTAATATGTAAGTTTTTCCCTTCTTATTATATAATGAAGTATTTGGTGGCAACATAAATTTTTTTTCTTAATGCAGGGCTCAAAGAAATCTTCACTTTAAAAAACATATATCATCAAAAAGAGAGCTTAATTGGGTTGTACTAGGGGTACATAACTCATTAACTGAGTAATATAATATTTAGTGTCTTCTGCTTAATTTTAAACTTTTTACGATATGACTTGCAAGTAACTTCATATAAATATATATTGATTTTATTTTACATTCAGTGCCCAAGACAACAATGTAGTGTTGAATGTGGATACTATGTGATGAGATATATGAGATATATCATTCTTGATCAATGATGTCTAACATCAAAGGTATGTGTTTATTTGTTGTTTCTCAATATATCAGTTATTTTTAGTTTTCCAATTTTATTGATTAAGATCATACTTTACTTTTCAACAGTTTAATAGGAAGGAATCTTACAAAAAAGAAGAGTTGGATGAAGTATGATCTGAATGGGTGATGTTGGTGACTCAATTAATACTTTCCTTGGTTTGAAAAGTATTGGGGACACCTTTTTTTATTGAAGCATGAACACATTTTGGGATTTACAACATTAACTTTTGATGAGGTTCGTAATTTATATCTCTTTTGAACTCACTACACACCTTTAGGTTTTAAATGGATTATTATTGTTTTGTATTTTAAAAAATTTTATCAACTTTTATGCCATAATTGATAAATCTCCAGCTTTATATTTTATCCATTACTACTAACTTTGTTTTTGTTGTTGTTAAATTTGTTTAATCGTATATGTCAGTTGTTATATAAATTATTTTTATGATATGTTGTTATCATTCTTGTTTTTCTTTCCAATTCTCTATAATATATTTATTTATGTAAGTGTAAGTATTTATTGTTCATCTATTTGTATGTGAGTTACCTTATTTGGAAATTAACTCTCAACTTTGTCAGGCAAGCAGGAATCAGTTTTATGGAGTTAAGGCACAATTGGGTTGCATATATCAAAAATTTTGAATTGAATTTAAGAAACGAATGTTGAAATTGTGTTATATATTTTTTTGATTTGTAAGAAGTTTGCGTTCCCCATTGTACTTGAAAACTATTTTCTTGGTATGGATTATAAAGAATTTTGTTCTTATGTGCATGTAGTATTACAATAATAGGTGAAAATATATTTACAATAATTATTAAATTTAAATTTATTTAAATTATAATCTTCCTTGACGCTTTTTCTAAGCATCATAGTATTAAAAAATTTTTCGATACCTACAACATATAATGATGCTTTTTTGCAGTGTCGTTGAATCATACCTTGAAGCTAAAATAAAGCGTCATTATTAATAAAAATGACGCTTTATTTTACCGTCGAGGTATGATTCAACGACACTGCAAAAAAATGTCATTATATGTATAGACTTTATATGTCACGCTAGCAGATGACGTTCTCGATAAGCGACATTATATATATATAATGACGCTTTTTAGGTGTCATTGTTTATGGTTTTTGTTGTAGTGTATTTATCTAACATCAACAACTAATATTGAAAGTACAAAAATGAATGAGATAAAATAATATACTAAGAGGTTAGCATCAATATTAGTGATATTTAATAGACAAAAGAATATTTTGATGATCTAATTATGTATGTTAAATGTAGTGATGCCGGGGAGACAACCTAAAAAATTTTTTTATTGATTTGCTGCTTGTTTGATGAAATATCTTTGTTGTAACAACAAATATCACATGTATATAGTGACACTTAAACTCAACATACAATAGAATCATAGATCAAAGTAGCTACGATTATAAAATTTTTTAGCCAAAGCCATAATAATTTTTGTTTCGCCATGAATTTGGTATAATAGAAAGAAGGCTCATCCTTTGCCATAGTTAACATATGAGTGACAAAAAGAAGAGAAGGAATGCAATAAGATTAGCTAGCCCCCATTGAGTATTTATTAACTATACATGATGGTGTGTTCGTGGATATTTTAAATATTTTGGAAAATATGTAGCAAAATGCTAAGAGAAATAAAGAAGAACCAAAAAGGAAGATCATTTCCTTATGCACAATAATAGCAGAAGAAGTTGAAAAATAAGATGTGATATGGATAAAATATATCAATAAAAAAAAATGTCTCTTATCACACCGCATAAAAATTTTAAAAATATTATCTACAAATTTTTGGATGAAGAAATGAGATTAATGGATATTGGATTAACAAGAGTGCTGAATTATTTGGAATGCTATATAGGGCCATTACTATGGTTTGGAAAAGATCAGTGGAAAAAAGAGAACATAAATGAAAACAAAAAAATATATATCAAAACTTCGAGTGGATATCCATGTCTGCATCTACGTCCACCTCCACTATGCCCACATCCTTTATGCATCACCTACTGTACAAAAAGTAAAAACATAGAACAAATAATAGAGATATAATGAAAATATATATTGATATTTGTATGATGAACAACCATGCATTTTAGAATAACACACACCAATGGATTTAAACAAAATATAAAAAGTCTTTGAAACTATAATATTCTAATGCAATTATAACAGTTTAATTATCGGTATCAATATCATCCTCTAATGGATCTTCTAACATTTCATATGATTCTGATAGAAGTTCCAACTTATCTTCAGATAGAAAGTCATCATCTTTAATTTTTATTAGGCTACCATTTGAGTCACATAAGTTTTCTGGATCTTCATCTACATGCACAGGCTCAATATTATATATGTCATCTTCTTGAAATATTGGTGCAATAGCTAAGTTTGCACTTCATTGTTGAGATGTTGGTACTTCAAAATTTGATCAAGCTTTGATTTTGCAAATAAATCACCAGTTACTCTTATCACGAGATAAACTCAGATATGTACAATAATATAGTTGAGTGGATTGAACTGTCATAATAAATGGCTCATATCAATTAAATCTGTGTTTATGGTTAACATCCACTAGCTTATAATCCGAATGAATCTTTGTAGTCATATTTCATGTAGGATCAAACCACTCACATTTTAATAATACATTTCTATTATTTTTGAGTCAAAGATACTCAAACTCAATAACTTTTGCTAGTCGACCATACTAATAAATCTCGTTTGCACTATAACTTGAGCCTTTAATGCATACACCACTATTCATAGTTGCTTTAGAAAAACCGTGTCATATTGTGTGAAATTTATATCCACTGACAAAATACCAAGGATAGATTATCACATATCTAAATGAGCATTTACTTAGATTTTGTATTAATATGTTAGAATATCCTTTTGAAGGATCACTTGTCTATTACATAAATTCAACAAATGATGTTAAAATATATAAGATAATTATAAATCAAATTATTCAAAAAATTAAGGCTTAATAATTCTCACATAGTTCTTGAACCAATTAGCAAATTTTGTTTCTAGCATAGAATTGACCTCATGGCTGGGAATGGTTGGTTGCATATATTTTAACTGCTCAACATAAATACAACACAAATATAAACAGATGGAGAATAATAAATAGCAATTTTTAATTATTCCTATTTTCGATAAAATTATTCTATGATTAAACCTACAACTATTTTGGGTATACATATTCAATATATGGTGCAACCTCCTCACAATTCTATAAAATATTGTTTCGGGTTGCTTTGTACTCTTCATATGTCATACATCTTTTCTTTGCTCTTTCAAATTCTTTTCTAGTGTGCTTGAAGATAGAGAGCTTATCCTCATATACATCTTTTGCTAGCACGCAACCTTCATCATTCCAAGACACATTTCTATTCTTTGTATTAATATGATTCTCAAAATAAAAAGAACAAAAAGATGATGCTTCTTCTACTAAATATGTATTACAAATTGAACCTTCAGCTTTTGCCACGTTTCTAACATTCAATTTTAACTTACAAAGATACCTACAACCATTATGTTAGATTTCAATTAAATCAAATTATAATATTAATTTATGCTGAAAATAATAAAACATAGCTACTTATATTTATTTACCTCTCAAAAGGATACATCCACATGTATTGCATTAACCCAGCTATCCTTTCTTCATAAGCCAAATGAATCGGCAAATGGTTCATTGAGTCAAAAAAGCTCGATGGGAATATCCATTCAAGCTTACAAAGAACGAGAGGTATATCATTCTCCAGTGTCACTATGTCATTTATTTTGATTGTTGTTGCAGGTAGATATTTGAAGAACAAACTATATTCTATAAGGACCTTCTAAACACTTAGGAAAAATATTACACGAAAAGAAATTAGTATTAATCTATGTATAAATACATGACAGCCATGACTTTTCATTCTAAATAACTTAAGATTCTTCAAATCCACACATATGGCCATATTTATCACATATCCATCAGGGAATTTCAAAATTTTAACCCATTTACACAATGTTTGTCTTGCCTTCTTATCAAGTGTGTAATAAGCTTTAGGGTATTTTTCTGTTGCCTCGTTTTATTTCAATTCAGGATGCCGATAGTAATCATTCAACTCTTGTCTTTATTTTAAAGTGTTTTATTTTTCCATCTACATTCAGGATAGTGTTGAAAATATTATCAAATATTTTTTTAATATGCATTACATCCATGTTATGATGAATTAAATTGGACCTCCAATAGGGCAAGTCCCAAAAAATACTGCATTTCCTCCAACCAAATATTTTGCATATTGGTCCATTAGTTACAGTAGCATCCATTTCAGTTACATTCTTCAAACCCAAATAATGAATCTATGTCAAGATATCATCTCTTGAATTAATAGCTGGTGGAACTGTCATCACTATTTTTTTTTCGAAATGCAGTTCTATTTCTACCGAATAAATGATGTGTAGGTAGAAACTTATGATGATTATCAAACCTCAACTTTTTACCAGTGAATCTAAGAGTAAATGCATTAGATTTGTCCATGCAATATGAGCATACTAACCATCCTGTAGTACTCCAACCAGATAATATTGAATATATAGGAAAATCACTTGTCATCCACACAAGGGCTACCCGCATAATGAAATTTTTCTTCTTTGAGATGTCATATGTATTCACGCCAACATCCCACGAATGATTCAACTCTGCTATAAGTGGCTATAATAAAACAACCAACATGTCTTTAGGATTTTTTGGCCTTAGAACCAATATTGAAAAAACATATATTGCTCCTTCATACACAACCATGGAGGTAATTTATAAGGTGTCACTATCACTGGCCATGTTGAATACTATTGTCTAGATTGGCCAAATGGATTAAAATTATCATTGTAGTGACCCAATCTCACATTTTGACTTTTGGCTGCAGAATCTTGATGCATATGATTAAAATACTTCCAAGCAAGTGAATTTGATGGATAACACACCACCCCTTGTTCAACCTCATGCTCAAAATGTCACATCATATTATGTGCTATAGCATTTGATGCATATAATATTTGTAATTGAGGATTTAAAGAAAAGTAATATATCTTCTTAAATACAACTTTCATCCTATGTCATATTTCTACAACACGAGGTGTCTTCTTAAACCAAGGATGATCATATTCTAACACTTACAGTTATTACATGGACACTTAATTAATTTTATCTTCGTCCATCTATCTCAATTGACTACTAACAAAGTTGATGAATATTTCTTGCCCACTCAAAATTTTTTTATTTAAAATTCCATTCATAAACCTTTTGTACATCCACTGAAAATCTGAGCTCATTTCACCCTGTTATATTTGCAAATAATTATTCTCAATCATAATTCTAAATGAAACATACAATGACTTCAAATAATAATATTAATTAAATAAAATCACTTACATATGAATATGCAAAGATACATTATCGTGAATATATAGGAAATGCATTTGCAGAATCTATATGAAGTTAAAGAGTATTTATTAGCATGCTAAAGGTGAAAAGATATCACAATATTGCTAGATGAAGGGAGCATGTCTCTTCCACTACACCAATCAAATCCATACAAAAATGCAAGAATTAGGAGAACACAAGAACCAAGTGAAAGGAGAAGAAATGGAAGAAAAAAAATGAAGGAATTAAAAATTTGAAGGAGTAAGCTTTTCACTTCTCAATGAAGATCAAAAATTAAAATTTAGACAGTGATTCAACTCAATATTTTAATATAAAAATAAATAGGAAAGAAAAAACAAATGGAATGAAGATCCAATTCCAATAACTATTGGCAGATGAATTAATAAAGAATTTGGACATTAACAATAATAGATTTTGACTATGAAACATATTATACAAAGTATTAAACTAGAAAACATAAATGTGAAGTAGCCTACAATTACAAATTCCTAGCATTATAAATATGGACTGATTAAAGATACGAATAATTATAGACATTAATATTAACATATTTTGTGGAAAACTCCAATCAAAAGACAATTTGCTAAAAAAAATTACTGAGATAAGAAAAATGAGAATTAAGCAAAACTAGTTGACTATAGAGCTATTAGTAATTATGTCACATCCTGCATTAAGTTTACTAACAAGATAGAGATTAGAAATGGAAGAATATAATCTAGTTAAGCTAAAGCTTAATATTAAAGAGACACATGACTGTAACACCAAGAGTTAAGGCAAAATATATGCATAGATAAATAGTTAATCGAAGTAGCAACCTAAGGACACATTATATTATTAACTAAAGAACTACCAAAAAAATAGCAATGCAAAAGAAATTCATCCTAATATTTTAGTAATTTTACTTAAAGATTATTTACATACATATCAATTCAAACTTAAACGATGCGAAAGATGAAAACTTATTAATTTAGCAAAAATTATAGAATATAGATGTGACCATCACTTATATGCTTTTTCCGATTAAATATTTAACTGAGAAATTGATTTTTTGTATTGAAAAGCCTATTTTTATTTTCTATAAGGGTTTTTAACTCACATAATATGTAATTTTCAGAAACAAAACAAAACAAAACATAATATTACAAATATATAAATGACAAAAAATACAATGATACACATAAATACAAACAAAAAACTATACATGCATGTGTGTGTGTGTGTATCATATATCAAGAGTATCATCAACTTCACAAAAAATTTTATTAACATATGTTAAATCTAAAATAGTTGAAAAGCAAAAAAAAAAATAAGAGGAAAACACACGTTATATCAAGAGTATCGTATATCAAGAGTATTATATTATGCATTAATGATGGTTTTTGCTTCTTGTTTATCATTAATTTTTTATTGTTGGATGCCGAATTTAACAAAAAATATACTGCTATAATAACATTAAATCTAAAATATCACACCAATATTAAAGATATTTATTCATATGGAGATTTAGATCCAATAAACAATTTTAATTAAAATACTTTAACTTTGGTATTTTAATTCTCAGTAATAATCACAGAATCAACATTAGATCATAGTCAAAATTTTTAAATTCATTATTAAATGACGTGTTTCATCTTGTTTGATTATTTTTTTTATTTTAGTTGGACAATATTATTTTTGATAATTTCTATTTTTTTTGTATGTATGACAAATAAATTAGCAAAATTTTAGTGTACATAAGTATACTAGTACACATATTTCATAGTAAATAATAAATAATATTCATAGCCAGAGAATTTTAGCTAGGGAAAAATCTCTAGCTAATTAGCAAGGGATTTGCTTGGAAATAGCAAGAGATTTTCGATTTACATTGAATTAAAAATTTGCGCCGGATTAGTGATAGAATTTTTTGGTTGAAAAATCACCATTGCTAATATTATCGTATATTCTCGCGCAAAGAAAATCGAAAGTTTTAGTAATGGATTAGTGACGGATTTTTCCTAGCAAATTAGAATGAGACAAAATCTATTGTTGAATAAATATCTGATTTTTTTTATGATTTTATATTTTATTGCAAGTGATTATTCCTTAAATGTTAATTTTCACAAAATATATGCATTTAGTTATGGATTTTCACATCTATTTGGGCTGGGAATAATTTCTGTCACTAATCTCTAATGATTTAATTTTATTAATATATTATTTATTTTAATATTTTATTTAATCTTGTATATTAAAGGTATGTCATGGTCTATAGTTGAGCGATCATTGAAAGACATATTCTCCTCGTATAATTATAAAAATAGATTCTTATAAATAAATAAATTCAAAAATATATAAATACAAAAAAAATTGTTAATAAAGACTATTATAACTATTTGCATGATTATAAAATTTTTTAAAAATTATTAAAAAAAATTATAAAAGATTTTTAATTAATAAATGTAAAAATTTGTATTAAAAATACATTAAATAATTAATTCTATAATTATAATAATTTTAAAAGATATTTTAAAAAATAAATAATCATACAGTAAACATTTTTACTAATAAAAAGCTAAAATAATTATATGTATGATTAAATAAATTATATTTACAAAAATATTTAAATTAACAAAAAAACTAGTAAATATTAATTTTATTTTAAGTAAAAAAAATAGTTTTATGATTATAGGAAACCTTAAAAAATAATTATTGAAAATTTTGAAAATTTTGAATTATAAAAAAAATTTCAAATTTATCATTAAATTTAAAAGAAAATAAATTGATATTTAAAGATAAATATAGAGATATTTGCCCCTACTAAAATTTATAAGAATTAAATAATGAGTAAGATTTTTACTATTAACTTTTAATATTCTGTATTTATTAAAATAATAAATATATTTTTTTCTTAATAATCTTCTCACTTTAAGTAATTTTTAAAATTTTATAAATTATATATTATATCAAATAATATGAAATTTTATGCCATTAAAATTATTTCATATTATTTTCATAAAAATTAATATGAATTCTTAAAAATTAATAACCATAAAATATATATATTTATATATTTTTTTAACATATAAAGTATTTATAATTCTTAAGAAAGTGGCTTGAATACTAATAATTTTTTTATGTGTGCCTTGCTATATGAAGCCTAGAAATTTTGTAGCAATTTGATTTTTTTTTCTATTTGGAAGGCCAAACATCTATTTTTTGAAATTATTTATATATATTTTGTATAATTAATTTGATAATTAAAAACTGTATGGTGTTTATTTTTCATGTGTGTCTTGCAACACACACATTAACTTGTTGAAAATAATGTATTAAGTAAAAAAAGATGAGTCTTTATGTTTTATATATATTTATTATTTATTAAATGTTTTGATAATTAAAATTTAAAAAATTTACGAAATTTTAAAACTTTATAAACCATATCGATTTGAGGAGTGTTTTCCTTCATAAAACTTAATAGTTAGAGTCTTATAGACAACTCTAAGTCTGTAACTTTCATCATCACCCTCTCTCTCTCTCTCTCTCTCTCTCTCTCTTTCTCTCTCGACTCGGATTTATTCAAAATAATACCTAACAATTGAGTAAGCAATTTCCTTCAACCATAGTCATGAGTTTCTTATCGATTTGAGGTATGCTTTATATACTAAATAATGACATTAACTTGGAAAAGAAGTTATGTATGTTTTCACTTTTCCAACTAATATGGCTTTGCAAAAGATCCAACTTTTTGTTGATTGTTTTTTCAAGGTTGTCTATAATTTTGTTAATGTGAGTATTGATGATTTTTTATTGTCACATAAATCTTCCATTACTTTGCTGAGATTCATTGTCACTTTCTCCACCAATGAGAAATGTTGATGAGTTTATTTTATGAAATTTAAGTTTGATTATTCTTCCGTAAGGGAATTGATGATTCCTCCAACTAAAGTTACTTTTGTTGTTGCATAAAACATTATTGAATTGTTTGGAACTCCCAATGACTTGGCCAATTAACATCTTCCTCCTCATGCGAAATGAGAGGACACTCCGTCCTTCACATGTTCACTTGGTTGACAAGTTAAGCATCATTATGGTATTTCATTCACCATCTTTGAGTCATTCAGACCCTAACTTCTAATTCATAATATCTTCTTACCAAATAAGCCATTTTATCTCAAACATCTAACTCTTCATTTAGGGTATGTATGCATTCTCTTTCAAATAGTTGATAGCTTAATTTCATAACTTTCTACAATTCAGCGCAACTGAATATCCTGTCACTTTAGCCACATAATCAAGAATAAAATATCATCTTAATTATTACTCAAAGTTATAATTACATATTTTTTAATAATCATTTCATGACTAATGATATTTATTCATATAAGCAACTCACTACATTCATGCATTAGATATATGGTGTTGGAAATAATTTACAACATCCATATACCAATTCTAGCACATAGATTTTTCATTCTCAAACACCATAGACTTTGTGATTTGGAATTTCAACCCTCCTATGTGACAAACTACAAAAATTTTTTTAAAAAATTTGGCTTGTGACGTAGTCCAAGTCTAAATACTCATTTTTGCCTAGCCTTCAAAGTAAATGAGAAAATATTTCATTCTCATGAAGTCAATCAAAATTCTCTTTATTGAAAAATATGACATAGTTCTTCAAACTATTTATATGTGAAATAGATTCTAATATTTCAAACCATGAAATATAGGAAAAAGTAGGACTAAACAATACCTAATATTATTTTCTTAGCTGATGGCACAATATTCTTTTTTGGAAGATTTATATGTTATTTTTAAAATGATACATATTATGATTCTCCTCGTAGTACCAATTTTGAATTTGATTTTCTTCTTCTTTAGGATCCACAATCTGAATGAAATCTCCAAATATGACATAATGGCATAAAAATCAGATCCTAAAATACTTTCAAAACTAGAATGGAACAATACTAACACTTTTTTAGCATCATTACCTAGACAACTTTTTGATCACATCACTCAGATGTGATAAAAAATAATTTATAGTGTTAACCTATTCACTTGGGGATGTTAATACAAGATCAAGAATTATCTAATATGAACCCACACAGTAATTTGCTTTAGAGCCATCTAGTGGGATAGTATTCTCAATGTGGATGCTGTGAAACATAAGATATAGTGAAATTATTTTATATTATTTCATTCTTGAGTTTGCAAATTTAGTTTATATTTTGGATAGTCCTCACCTACACTATCCTACTTTTTGAATCTTTATACATTTTAATATTTTACTTTTTTTTATAAAATATTTTGCCTTTCTAATCTTCTAACTATATTTTTTTAATCAAACTCATTCATTAGTCATATCTATTATAGTACATATACATTGTATGGAATATCTTTTGTTTACTTTGTTTCTCAATACATTCCACATCAAAGTTATCAACACACACACACACACACACACAACCCCAACCCCACATTAAATTCTAAAATAATAATATTCTACAAAGTTTATAAAAAATCATCATTGTCTATTCACTTTGTATCTCAATACTTTGGACAACTATAATTTACAGCTTTACCGTTGAATTTTGTTTTAAATCAAAATGCATTTATTGAGATGACTCATGCATAGGAAAATATTGTTTGTGCTATTTAAAACATATTTTTATGTAAAAATTACCTAATTGTAGGTGTACAAATGGCCTCAGTCATTTCTCATAAATTTTATTGCAACTCCTGTTCGAGAAAATGATGATGATATAGTGGTGTAGCATCATCGAGCCATATATATATAGGTGTACAAATGGCACGAGGCACGGCACGATTTGGCCGTGCCTGGGCCATCCCGGCATGGAAATTTCTTATGCCCGGGCTCATGCCATGCCCGACTACTGCATAATCATGCCGTGCTGTGCCTGGCCAGGCACGAAAGCACGGTCGGGCCTAAAAAAATGGGCCGGGCTGGGCCGACATGTTCCGTTTGACACACACACACACACACACATATATATATTAAGAAATACTATTAACTGAATATCTAATACATAATTAAATCATGCATTTTGGTGTATCACATTTGACTTTGAGAGAAAAATATCACAACACATATCAACTAAAACCATACACCATAGTCTAGAAAATGAAAAAAAAAGACTTGAGAGTCTCTCTCTCTCTCTCTCTATTTCTCCTCCATGCTATTTTTTTCTCTTTATGTTGCACAACACCATGCATACTTATCTTCCCATCACACATTTATCTTTTTTTTCTCTCAACAAAATATCACTAATAATAGGAAACATATTTTTTCATTATTCTTCTTTGCTTGTTTTAGCCCTACAAAAAAACTACAAAAATAAGTAATGATTGAATTCAAAAATAAAATAAATAAAATAATAGTATAGCATATCAAATTAAATTAAACTAATTCAACTTGATTGAATCAGTTTGAACTATTACCAACTTCGGGAAAACTCAATAATATTCACACGTATAATTGAAAATAATTGAGCAAGAGTTTCTCAATTCAATTTGAAATATTCTAATGATATGTGTTGTTGTGTGCTAGAAACCCCAAATCACTTTTATTTTTAGGCAAGATTCCAAGTTAGTTAATTTTGGATCCAACATTTAGTAAGCCAACACATAGCATTCATATGTCAAGTCAATCCTTGGCAGGTATACATATCATCATATAACAAGCAAACTTTCAAGCACTTTGCATTAATGCATGAGAACACATAGTAAGCACATAATAAATATTTATCACTCATGTAAGCCAAGGCATAGAAATCATACAAACTAGCACATGATATTCATGCGAGTAAGCATATGATAAGCTTGTAAGTCAACAAATGATATAAAAATAATTATTCTTATTTATTTTTTATAGACTTTATTGTCATTTTCCTACATGATTCATCTAATTCTTATGGTTGCATATATCTTTAGCAGAGATTATCATGGTGTGTTGTGTGTGTGTGTGTGTGTGTGTGTAAAGATTTATATTTACCATGTATATAATATTTTGTAAATTAAATTTATCTCAAAATTATCTCAAAATTATCTTAAACATAATAACTTCATATAAATGCTTCTTGAAATAAAGTACTTATATTTCTAATAATTTCAATATTCCTTTGATAGATGCCTCGTAGTGTGTGATTCCTTGTGTTATATCTTGTGTTAGTGATGAGTGGACTTGTTGAATCAAGTTTAGTAATATTAGAATAATGATTTCATACTGATATAATAAGATCAAGATATAGTAATGTGTCATGGACACTCAAGCTAAGATATAATAAAATATATGAACCAAACTTTTTTGTATATAACTACTATCAAGAATAATATTTTTAAAAACAAACAGCATAGTAATATGAATATGAACCAACAACATGGTAGTCTTATCGGTAAAAGATGATGAATACTCTAACAATAAAAACATGAGTCTGATCCTCGTAGATGTTGGATATGTTTTCCATGATGCTATCATTTATCATACTGTTCAAATGTTGGGACGTGAGTTTTACCTATTATAATAATGAAACCTCATGGCTTATACGAGCCAAATAATAATTTTGGGTTGAGTTTGGGAAAAGGGTAGAGGAAAAAAAGTATACTTTTTTTTTATCTATAATATTTTTGATTTAGATAAAGGATATAAAATGATTAAAAATATTTATAAAATTTTAATGTTTATAATCCCCACAATGTCATGCAACACAATACATTTTTTTCTACCAAATAATATTTTATCAACTTCAATTTATGATTTTAATTATATTATTGTGAGTTTAATACTTCAATTTATAATCCCCACAATACATTTTTTGATTTAGATAATACTTCAATTTATTTTATTTAATAGTTGATAATGTCATTTTATAATTTGTATTCAATATATTATATTATTGTGAGTTTTTATTTACTTTATTTAGTTGTTTTAGTTTTTATGTGAATACTCAATATGTAAAATTTCATTGATCTTTTTATTCATCATGTAAAGGCATGAGATTGAGTTGTATTATTATTAAGTATTATCATTATTTTTTTATATTTGTTTAGTTCAACATGGTATTATAATTAGATTTGTTAACTCTAAAATGCTTTCTACCCTTAACCTTTTGTCTTGTTTGTAGTAGGTGTGCACAAACAGTGAGGCACACCATCACTCAGAGATCTATTGCATCAAATACCACGTATTGAGGGTGTTGTAAGGACACTCTTTTGTGTGTGTGATGTGTGTTCATTCTATGAGTAACTTTCATCTGAAGACATTCTTTTCTAAATAATCCAATATAGATGTTTTTTTGGAATGGAACTAAATCTAGGTAACCATTGGATAAATGTACTTGTAATATTCAATTTTGTTTTGATTGTTTGTTTAATTTTTATGGCTCATTTTCTACCTAACTATTACCGTATATTGCATTTCCCATTTAAATAATATAGTAGATATTTATGTTTGTATGATATTGTGTAAAGTGAAGTTATTACCACAATTATATAAATGGCAAAGATCCTCCTCATGCACACAGTATTAATTTGGATGTTCATGATAAATCATTACAAGTACCAAAATCATTAATCACCAGCATATAAGTGATGGATCTTGGAATTGTATGATATGTTTTATAGTACAACTATATTTTTGTTCATGTCTAAATTCATTAATTCATTTGCCAAGAGTTCTTGGAATTGTATCTTCATTCCATTAATTTTTTCTTTATTTTTTATGTTACTATTCAAATATTGAGTTGTATCACAATAAAAATTGTAATATTTGATATTCATTGAGAAGTGAGAAGCTTACTCTTTCAAACTTTCAATTCCTTTTTTTTTTTGCTTTTATTTCTTGTCCATTTACATAGTTTGCTCCCTTCATCTAGTAATAGCGTGATATTTATTTAGAATGCTTTATTTATTCATGTATAGTCTGCAAATGCATTACCTCGATATTCATGATATTTTATCTTTGCATATTCATCTGTAGGTACTTTTATTTAATTATTAGTATATTTTGAAGTCATTGTATGTTTCATTCTAAATAATGATTGAGCATTATTCTTTGCAAATAATTATTAGTATATTATTGTACATACCCGAATTTATCTTGTGACAAGAGTGACTGGTGTGCGATTTGCAAAATCAAAGCTCAATCAAATTTTGAAGTACCAACAACTCAACAAATAAGTGCAAACTTAGCGATTACACCAATATTTCAAGAAGATGATATAAATAATATTGAGCCAATGCATATAGATGAAGATCCAAAAAACTTATGCGACTCAATTGGTGGCCTAATAAAAATTGAAGATGATCAATTTCTATCTGAAGATAAATTGGAACTTTCATTAGAATCGGATAAAATGTCATAAGATCCATTAGAGGATGATAGTGATGTCGATGATTAAACTGTTATAGTTCTATTATAATATTATCCTATCAAAGTCTTTCTATATTTTGTGGAAATCAATCAGTCTGTATTATTCTAAAATGCATGATTGTTCATTATATCTCTATTATTTGTTTTATATTTTTTATTTGTTGTACAGTAGATGGTGCCTAATGGACGTGACCATGATGGAAGTGGATGTGGACATAGAAATGGATAAAATTCATCTAGTATTTTACATCCTATTGCAAAGGCAGTAGCATCTCATACCCACCATATTTAGACTTTAACATCACAATCACTAACTCCATCTCCATCACTATCATTGATGCCTTTACCATCACCTTTATCATATAAAAGACCACCACCCATTGTCCTTCAGGCACACACTTTTGATCCAACACCATCTTCTACACCATATTTTACACTGATAGTTCCCCCATTTACAGCACCATCAACATCATCAAATATTGCATCTTCCTATACATTCAGTGTTAAGTTAGTAATTAAGATTGTGGATGGAAAGTATAAGAAATATGTAAATATTACTTGAATAAAAACTTATGATGTTCCTGTTAGTGGTTTTTTTAATATAGTTATGATTTATGAATTGCTTCTTTTCAATGTTATTTATTTATTTTTACTATTTTATCATATCTCACAAGTGTTCATCTATAATTACAAAGTCTTTCAAGAAAATGGTGATTCTAAAGCATTCTCATGGAAGAAAGTTTCTGAATCGACAAGAAATACTAATTTTAATGACTTTCAGGTAAAAATAGTTCAACAAAAGTATTGATTATTAATTATTTAATTAGTTAACTATTATGTTGATTATTATTCAATCAATAAATAATTATGTCATTGTTATTAATATAATTTTTTTTGTGAATTTTCTATATATAGAATCAGTGCAAATGAGCACCCAAATTTGATGGACAGATAAAGTCATTGTAGGAGAGTAAAGCTACTGAATGGTATTCAGATTTTGTCCATAAATTAAAGAATCTAAAAGATAGGACTGATTTTATACTCTAGGATGAGTGACACGAGTGGCTTAATTATTGGGAGGAGCGAGATGTAAAGAAAAAATCAGATATTGCTAGTAAAAATTGACGAAGTGAGATAGCAAGACTATGTACAAGAATTTGTCGACACATAGGAGGGTCAAAGTCGTGCATTGAGCACACTCGAGATTTGGTACAATTTTAAAATTTTAAACATTTTTATATTTAGTGGTTGTCCTAATAGTCTAATAAATCAAATCTCTGCATAGTTTTATTAATTTTATTTTATTTTTTGATCATTTTTTATGACTTAATAAAAACATATTCTAGGCTGAAGAATTGGGTCGAGATCCCAATTTTTATGAGATTTTCAAGAAGATGCATGTGAAGAAAGTGGATGGTCAGTTTGTTGACAACAAGTCTCAGATGATTGCTATAAGAATTTGTTATATTAATAAGATTTTAAAATACTACAGTACATTTTGAAAATTGTTTGGAATGAAAAATATTTATTTTGCAAAATTGATATGCATATCTAGAATAGTATTTTTCTATATTTTATCTCATGAACAAATGGAGGAACGTGTGATAGCTGCTCATCAACAAGTTGAAAGTTTTTTGGATCTTCAACCAAGTGACTATGATCCTATTTATTTGGAGGCCATAAAAGGTCGTAAGAAGCAGTGAGTGTACGGCATCGACTCGAAGGGAGTGACATTTTCTTGTAGTAGTCATGCTTCTAATTCATCTGTCTCAGCAATGGTGGATGAAGTGGTCGAACAACAAGCAATGAAAACAAATGAACATATTTTTGTTATGGAGATCGAAATGAAAAAGAAGGATGAGCAGATATCACATTTGAAGGAAGAAATATATGAAATTAAAGAACAGAAGGATGAGCAGTATACTAATTTGATGGAAGAAATGCAAGAAATTAAAGAAATGAACGATGATATGAAAGAAATTAAGAATATATGAAATAGCAAATGTCCTATATAGATTCACAGTTAGTGGCATTGGCACAATAGATAGCATTTCAAGATCTAGCTATGAAATCTCGTAGGAAAGGCTAGCATTCCCTACAAATTATGAGGATGATTCGTATGATAATTATTTCTGAACTGTTATTGATTTTTGTCTATGTGTAGCAAATAATTATGATATTTTTTTGTAGGTTTCAATTTTTTTATTATGGTTTTGTTCTTTGCTTTGTGATTAACCTAATAATGAATCTTCGCAAAACATATTATGTGAGACAAACAAAAAAATCCTAATTCAAAGCATTCAGACATTGCCACGACCTTCCAATGCATCGGTCCCATATTTACCGATTTTAGCTTTATCAAAAAGAGGCCTAGCTTCTATTATCATCATTATTCTTAAAATATTTTATTTTTACATTCTCTTTCTCTCTAAACATCATTGCTGGACATCTTTTAAATTTTTGCTAAAGTTGTATGACAGTCAACTTTAATTTGTGTGTGTTCATGTCTATAATGACTATTATATATATGTGTGAATATGTTTGTGTCCCTATATTTTTTGGGTTGAGTTTTAGCCTATTATAGGTATGTAAATACCTTGGCTGGTCCTCCATGGTGCTGGGAACTACGCATTAGCTTCTGAAGCTCTGAGATGAATCAAAAAATTAATTTCACGCAAACACAAGTTTGTTCATGACACTCTTATTTTGTGTAGATATGCATCATCGCAGTTCAGATCTACTACTGCTTGTTATCGGTTATTGGTTTGTAAATGTAGTATGTTATGCTCCATGTGTAGGTGTAATAATCTTCTCTATCTGTGTGGAGTACCAGAAGAAAAAGAACAAGAAATGATGACCATGCCTGAAAGACTTATATGTGTGTTTTTTAAGTCGTATATTATTTTTTTCTTTTGTCTTTGATGGTATGTGTATTTGCATTAAAGTATAAGTATGTATTTCATCAAAGGCTATGTGATTATATATACGTACATATAATATTGCAGTATATATGTACATATATACTTGGTATAAATGTATGTATATACTCTATATATATGTACTTTTATACTATAGTATATACGTGCATATATACTGAGTATATACATAGGTGGGCGCATATATTTATTTGTAGACATGTATATATTGTCATACGTACATACCAATTTACACACATACACTTTTGAAAATATAATTGCTCGGGCTGATCTGGTCATCGTCATGCATTGCTCACTGATGTAGGTAATAAAAGCAATATATATTAGAATTTTCCTAAAGCTGTGGGATGATATTTATGGTCCACACCAGCCAGGAAAATAGAGGTTGGTCTTAAAAATATTAGTAGTTGTATTGATATGCAATTATCACATGGTACAAAGCGAACGTATGAGTAAATAAGTTTTTTGCTTTAGATTCTGGAATGATTGGTTCTAATTGTACTATGTTTTAGAATGATTATGATGATGATGCTCGTGTAGTGTTCTGTAATTCTAGTCCAGGAGGAATATCGGGTCTTATTTTGGGAGAAGTAGCTTGCCGCCTCGTCAAAAACTCGCTCAATCTCAAGTTCATCAGTCAAGCATCATCACCCGCCATACTTTTATTATCGGCGGCGGCGATGGCATCGGTGGCGGTAGTGGCAACAACAATGGCAGCGCTAGTGGTAGCAGTGACATGAGCAGCAGCGGCAGTGGGAGCATCAGCAACAACAACAAATGCAGTATATACATACATATAATACTGAAGTATTTTATGTACATATATACTGAGTATATATATACTCAGTATATATGTAAACATAATACTGTAGTTTATATGTACATATATTGCAGTAATATATGTACGAGTGAAATGCTAGTATATATGTACATATTTAATGTAGTATTATATATTTATCAAAACAACTTTTTTTTTATTTATTTTGATTTGATTGAGTGGTTTAAATTTCTTATAGATATGGTACCACATTGTTTCCCATACGAAGCTTATATAAGTGAATGAATTTTTCACTAGACATGATGTATCATGGCTCAGACAGTTTTTTCACAGCAAAAAGTTGGTGATGAACCAAAATAATATTGAATAATTTAAAGTTAAAATATTGTATTAGAATAAGTTATTAAATGAATTTTTTTTGTCAATTAAAAATTATCATTTATAGTTTCTATTTTTATTCAATTTAATATAAAAATATTAAATAATTTAATTAAATTTTTATTGAAGCTGTATGACTATCAACTTTAATTTGTATTTGTTCATATTTATAATAACTATTTTTATATATCTGTGAATATGTTTATATGTGCTTGAAATTTTTGGGTAGAGTTTTAGCCTATTATAGGTATGTAAAAGCCTTGGCTGAGCCTCCATGGTGTTGGGAACAACACATTAGCTTCTGAAGCTGTGAGATGAATCATAAAAATTATTCCACGCAAATGCAAGTTTGTTCTTGACACTCTTATTTTATGTAGATATGCATAGAGGTGTCAACTGACCCAGCCCGTCATGAGGCACGGCAAGGTTTAGCCGTGCCAGGGTCGGCTCGACACGGGAATTTTTAGTGCCCGGGCTCGTGCCGTGCCGAGGCCAACCGGGCCTCATGCCGTGCATGGCCCGGCACAGTACTATGCCGAAAACAATTTTTTTTTAAATTAGGTTTACGGGGGCGTCGAAACCCTAATTTTTTTTAAAATTAGGGTTCGGGCGCACCCAATTCCTAATTTTTTTTAAAATTAGGGTTCGTCCCGACCCGAACCCGTCGAACCGTGCCGCGGGCATGTGCCGGCCTGAACCCCCACAAAACCCTGCCCGTCACGAAAGCCTAGTCGGGCCTAAAAAATATGGGCCGGCCCAGCCCAGCATGTCCCGTTTGACACCTCTAGATATGCATCATTGCAGTTCAGATCTGTGATTGCTTGTTATTAGTTATTGGTTTGTAAATATAATATCTTATGCTCCATGTGCAAGTGTAACAATGTTCTCTATCTATTTGGAGTACCAGAAGAAAAAGAACGAGAAATGCTTACCGTGCTTGAGAGACCAATGCGTGTTTTTTAAGTCCTATATTATTTTATTATGTTGTCTTTGATGGTATGTGTATTTGTATTAAAGTACAAGTGTGTGTGTCATCTAAGGCTATGTGATTATATATACGTACTTGTAATACTATAGTATATACGTATGTATATACTGAGTATATATCTACATATATACTCGGTATATACGTACTTATATACTCAGTATATACGTACTTTTATACTGTAGTATATATGTACGTATATACTTAGTATATACGTACTTTTATACTGTAGTATATATATATGTATATACCGAGTATATACATAAGTGGGTGCATTTATTTATTTGTAGACATGTATATATTGTCATAGGTACACACCTATTTACACAAAGACACTTTTGAATATATAAATACTTGGGCTGGTCTGGTCATCATTGTGCATTGCTAACTGATGTAGGTAATAAAAACAATGAATATTAGACTTTTCCTAAAGTTATGAGATGATATTTTTGGTCCAGGCCAGCCAGGCAGATAAAGGTTGTCTTAAAAATCTTAGTAATTGTATTGATATACAATTATCACATGGTATAGAGGGAACATAAGAGTAAATAAGTTTTTTTGCTCTAGATTCTGCAATGATTGATTCTAATTGTACTAGATCTTAGAATGATGATGACGATGATGCTTGTGTAGTATCGTGTAATTCTGGTCTAGGAGGAATATCGGGTCCTATTTTGGGCGAAGCAGCTCACTGCCTCTTCAAAAACTCGCTCAATCTCAAGTTCATCAGTATAGCATCATCGCTCTCATACTTTTATTATTAGCAGCGGCAGCGGTGGCAGCAGCAGCGTCAACAGCGATAGTGGCAGCAACAGCAACAACAACAAATGCGATATATACGTATGAATAATACTTTAGTATTTATGTACATATATACTAAGTATATATGTACTTAGTATATATGTACACATAATACTGTAGTTTAATGTACATATACTAAAGTAATATATGTACGAGTGAGATGCTATTATATATGTACATATATACTGTAATATTATATATTTATCAAAATATAATTTTTTTTTGATTTGATTAAGTAGTTTAAATTTCTTACAGATATGGTATCGCTTTGTTCCCCATACAAAGTTTTTATAAGTGATTAAATTTTTTACTAGACATGACGTGGCGTGACTCGAACAACTTTATCAAAGTAGAAAAATAGTGATAAGAGGAATAGAGGAAGAGAAAACAACGTCAATGAATGGATAAATTATACTTTATGCATTGTCGGTAGATACATTGATGAATAAGATGTAATAAAATTTTATTATTTTTATATTTTAATTATGTAAAATATTATATTAGAATAAATTATTAAATGATTTTATTTTTTGTTAATTATATATTATCATTTATAGTTTTTATTTTTATTCAATTTAATATAAAAATATTACATTATTTAATTATAAAATTTTAAATAAATTAAATTTTGAAAATAGTTTTGAAATTAAAATTACTAGGGAAAATTCCCTAGCTAATTTAGCAAATTTTCCCTTGCTAAATTTTAGCGACGAGCATTTTAGATTGGGAACCTATCCATCGCTAATCCGTCGCTATATCCCGTTTAGCGACAGAAAATGCCCATTTAGCTAGGGAATTATCCTTAGCTATATGAGATTTTTATTGTAATGAATGTTTATAAGTATGTATAAACATTTTTTATGTTATATAAATATTATATAAACAATTATATAAATGGATGGTGTTATGTAAATATTGTTTAAATATTAATAAACATTTATACATATGTATAAATATTTATATAACATATCAATGTTTATATATAATGTTACACGTTTATATATATATTAAAGTATAAACATTTATTTATAATGTCATATGATTATATAAATGTATAAATGTTTATATATAATATTATGTGTTTATAATAGTTATATAAATATTATATTCATACAAATTGGGCATACTGTTTTCCAAAACAGTATGCCTCTCATGCATAGTGTTTTTGAAAATAGATTTATTTTTTATTTTTTTATTTTTTTTCAAATCATGAAATATACATGAAGAATAATAGTATTTTTTTGAGTTTACTAGCAAGTATAAATCTTATATTTTGATGTGTTTTTTAATATGAATATTTACTTATTTAGGTATTTTTTTTAAATATTATGTTGATTCACCATTACATAATTTTTCCTATGTCTAATAACATCTAACAACAATAACAAAATATTTTCAAACAATATTAAACTAGCAAAAAAAAAAGAATTTACTAATCAGCATCACCACGAGTAGCTCATATTTTATATTTAATTGAGGATGATATTTTTTTACATGAAAAAAATTATTTTTTCCCTTAATTTTATCAAAATTAAAAGGTTGTGAAAAAAAAACAATAACAATATCAAATTTAATGAATTTGATTTTATCAAAATTATACAACAAACACAAACAGAACACTAATGTGTTTTAATTTTAATTTATTTTTTAAGCATGGACTTGTAATTTATTATAATTTGAACTATTATTTGGGTGTAAATTTTAATTTCTTATAATTTGGACTGTTAATTATAATTTATTATATTTTGAAACTATAAAATAATTTAGAATCTACTGTATTTTTTGTAAAGTTTTCAAATAGAAAAATATATGATTTGTATAGCATGAGAAACAAGCTTTGTATAGTATCATATTGCACATAACTATTCTCTTAGTTACACATATATTTATTTGATTGTGGGAAAGAATAGCAAAAATTAACAATTATTTCACTAATTATAAATATTCTTGATTATATCATTTTTTTAATTTGAGTTGGATATAAGATTTAAGCAAAAGATTAATAATTTTTATAATTATTAAAATATAATCTTTAAATATTATCTCTTGATAAAATAAATTTTTATTATATTTTAACATAACACATAGTCAACTTGACAATTTAAGTAGCACAACCTGAGTTGGTATTCACTTGCAAGCTAAGCAATAAAAATATAGGTTGAGTATTTTCGGCCTACTAAATCAATGTGAGTAACCAAACTCTTTGAGATATTAGTTTTACTTAACTTAATTGCAATTAAACTAATAAATATTTTGGCTTAACCCTAAATATCATCTCTAACACAAGCACAATAAAGAGTCAAAACTTCTATCACTTGTAAACTCATTTGAATCATACACAAAAAAATATATGATTTGCATTTAATTCCATTGTTCACGAATAAATAAAACAAATTGTGTTAAACAATAATTTAAACAATAAGATTTAAGAGAATAATGACATTTCATCCTATGCATAATTTGTGCTACGCTAGCATTCATAAAAATTTTATATAATCCTAATATCAATTATTTCTCAATTAAGCTTGATATTTATGTCGTATGAATGCCACCTTGAATGGAAATTGAGATTAGTGTTGAATTGTTTTTCATGGTTTATAGTGTTGTACATATAGGTTCACCAACCTATTTCTAATTTTTAAGTATCTATAACCTAATTTATACATATTTTATTTATAATATTTATATCGAAACATGTTGCAGAATTAACAATGCTTGTATGATTTACCATGGCCAAATAAGCTTCTTCTATCAGCCTAGCACGAACATCCTTAACTATATGTATTACGAAAGCAATATCATCAAATCAAACCTCAATTTAAAAGTGAAAGGTAGACAAAAAGTTGACACTTAATCACACAAACCTTGGTCAAAAGATAAGCTGCTCATTAAGCAAATATAGAAAAAATTAGGTGCAGTAAATAAACTAGTAGTCTTGATGGATACAAGAAAATTGAACAAATTCTATATCCTGTTAAAATAAGTAATCAACATGTACACAGATCATGGGTACTCAAATCCTCCCATCACCCGCTCAAGTGGATACAAAATTTTAATAAATGGTAAGAATAGTGAGCTTAAAATTTTCAAAAAAATCCATGGAAAAAATTTATCTTGTGCGAGATTGATCAAAATTACCAAGTTTGATTATCAAACCAATTCCAAAAATCACCTATTATATTCTTCGTCAAAAACAGAAATCAATGACCAAATAATGCAACAAATGCTAACACGACATGAGATCTTCAAATTAAAAGAACACCGATCATGATAAATCATGTTTTAGAAAATATAGAAAATAGACGAATCGAAAAGGTAAGAACAGTAATCAGAATTAGAATGAAGATGCATAGCACGCTGCCAAAAATTTTCTATAAGCAGATTGCCTCCTTGATGCTATTTTGGTCGTCCACCGATTAGGTTATTGTTCATGTTTAACTTTTTTTAATTTTAAAAAATAGTTATTTATTTATTATTTCAAGATTACATATTGTATTTTAAATTTAATATAATTTTTTATTTTCTTTTTACTTTACTATAATTATTTACTCAATGCTTTAATTCTTTCAAATTTTAGTATAGGCAAAAATAAAATTTGAATTAAAATCAACTTATGGTCAGTTTGGTAGTGATTTTCAAAAGTATTAATAGGGTTAAAAATAATTTTACGTGTATATAGGACAAAAAAGAGCTTTGTATGGAAATAATGTATTTAGAATAATATATTTAGAATAATGTATTTAGAATAATTTTGGATTTAAATGATGTATTTGAATCCAAAATTTAATGCGAATTTAAAAAATATGCTCAAACTAGTACATTTGGAAACAGTGTAACAATGCATGTCGTTGAGAATGATGACCATTGCCATGTTGTTGATTTCTTAAAATCAGTGGCCGATGTTGTGAATATCTGCTATTGAAAACAATGTAGAGATCCCATTATGCCTCTCACCCATTACCCCTCGCACCTCTACCCTCGCTTCTCCCCTTGCCCGTTTACCCTCACCTCTTGCCCCTCTTCCCACCCCTCTCCCCCTGCCCGTCTCCAGGAGCTCCTTCGTGGAGCTCCGTCGAGCTCCACGATGGATCTCCAGGAGCTCCTTCGTGGAGCTCCGTCGAGCTCCACGATGGATCTCCAGGAGCTCCTTCGTGGAGCTCCGTCGAGCTCCACGATGGATCTCCAGGAGCTCCATTGTGGAGCTCGACGGAGCTTCTTGAGCTCCATGTCGAGCTCACCTGAGCTCCTCAAGCTCCACGTCGAGCTCTCCGGAGCTCGACGAGCTCTTTCGTGGAGCTCGGGTCAAACTTTTTCGTGGAGCTCGGTCAAGCTCCACTTCGAGTTCACTTGAGCTCCTCGAGCGCCATCGTGGAGCTCGACGGAGCTCTATGAAGGAGCTCCTGGAGACGAGCGGGGGGACAGGAGCGGAAAAAGATCAGCGACGGTAGAGAGGTGAGGGGCGTAATGGGATCACCACCGTGTTTTCAATATCCAGCATTCACAACGACGTCAACTTATTTTAAAAAATCAACAACGTGGTGATGGCTGCTGTTCTCAATGACGGACATTGCCACGTTTCCAGACGTACTAGTTTAAGCATATTTTTGTAACCCGCATTAAATTTTGGATTTTTTATTCTCAATATATTATTTCTGTACAAAACTCTTTTTTTGAAACCCACCTTAAATTTTGGATTTTTTTATTTTAAATACATTATTTCCATACAAAACTCAATACACTGAACATAATTTTCACTTAATTTAAGATTATTATTTTTTTACATATTATTTATGATACTTACACATTGAAAATAATTTTTAGGATGAATAATGCTTAATTTTCATTCACCAATATTAATTAATATATTTTGCTGCTTTCTGTTAAAATAGTTTTCCGCCGGTTGGATTTGGAGCCCAGGTGCCATTCATGTTAATTTGCCAGGAAGAAGAAAATGGAGAAAGAATCGAATGATGAATCAATATTCATCACCTTGTTCGACGCAGCCGTTTCCAAGTACAAGGTCCTTGCTCTCTGTTCCCGTTTTACTCTGTATTTGTTAATCTTGTATTATCTTCGAAATTGACGGAAGAAAACACTGGTGGAATATAATTTCAAAAAGAAATTGTCAATAAACGAGGGTTAGAAATTTTAAATACAAATTTGTACAGTTTCTTTGAATTTTGAATCAAACAAACCCATATGTCATTAGTGATGTACTTAAGAAACGACAGGTGCTAAGGTTTCGTTGTTATGGCGAAATGAGTTTCATAGAAATGGTTATGGTTAAGAAAATTTAAGTTCCAAGTTGAGATGATCCGCAAAAGAATTCTAGGCAATTAGGCGTTCATGTGCGAGCTTATTTTAATTTCTCCTGGAATGTTAAAGAGTTACTGTCTAGAATTCATTCCGAGCAAGAGTTGATTGAGATTTCCATACCCTTGCCCAACTTTGTGGAGGAATATTAGTATATTTTTTTAGGTTGTTACAAAATGAAAATGAGAACCTTGGTGACATTTTGTCACTAATGTATAGAATGATGTTAACACACTCTAAATTTGTAAAAAACACACACACACACACATACAAAATAATGTAAATATTAAAATAATATTATTTCATACAAGTAAAAGGTTATGTGACATTTATATGAACAAAATTTAAAATAAAAATGGATAGGAACATCATTATGAATTGAGTACTTTATATATAACTCAAAAAAGTAAAAACTTACCACCAAAAAAAATTACAAACAAAGAATTAGGTTGAATAACTTTCTCTTTATGATGCATAAATATTTCTAATTTAATATTTAAAAGTGAGAACTAATTTGAGATTTTTTAAAGTTACATGGTCGTATTTACTTGTTGATGTTGGCTAGACTGTAAGACTTATGGGTGTTAATGTTGATAATTTTTTATTTGATTTGATTTAGTCTTTCTAAATAATATCAAATAAATAGATTCAATTGACTATGTGGCTGACATGACAATGAGGAGGAAAAATCAGCGAGGACATGATGCTACAAAATGTAAGAATGAATGCATAAAATCAATATATAGTCTTAAGTAAGAGAGTTATCTTATATTTTTTTGAGGAAGGTTATGATAATAAATATATAATCAAGTGTTCCCATTGAAATTATAATGAGAAGTCATATGATTTGTTTGGCTCCTTAGAGAGTTATCTTATTATCAATAATGATAATAAGAATGAAATTATAGCTATTAATGTTAAAATTGAGCAAGTTCATGGATGAACGACCATTATTGAATTCTTTCATAATTTGATGTCATGATGTAAACAAGAGATTTGGGAGATTAACATATATAGTTTCTAATATGAATAACCTAGCTTGTTATAATAATTTTATGTTTGAAAAAGCGAGTGCATATTTTGGACAATGTTGATAATATTTAAATTATTATAATTTTTGTTTAAGTTTTAGATAAAAATTAGATTGTTGAATTTATTGTTAAATGATATTTTAAAATGCTTTTACTTTCACATACATATTACCTAATTATTTTTACATAAAATAATTGGTTAATTTTGGGAAATTATATTAAAATTAATAAGATTTTGATTTAAAATATTTAATGCAAAAGTTAAATATAATTAAATGTTAGTGTATTTTAATAATAATAAAAATCTTATTAAAATTATTTTTTTTAGCTTTTTACAAATTTATATAGCTTATAAAATAAAAATTATATTATTTTTCACCAATAACATTAATATCGATGACTATAATTTTATGTTCAAAATATTTATCAAACAAAATTTAGGCTATTGACATAGTAGTTCATGCTTGTCCAAAAATATTTAATAATTTTGAAAATTGGTTCTGATTATTTTGAGACCAAGAATATGTCTATATATTTAATTTTATTAGTAATTTTAAAATATTACAATCAACTATGTTAATATTCAAACAATCATAATAATTTATTTTTAATTCAATTACAAATAAGCATAATATTGTTAGAATGCTAGACACAAAATAATTCTAATTTTTTGATAATGTTATTAATTTTAAATATTATAATCGACTATGTTAATACTAAGATGCCATAATATTTCATTTTTAATTCAATTTCAAATAGGCATTATATTGTGAGAATGTTAGATAAGATATTACATTTTTTTTTGATAATCATAAACTTTTGAAGTAATTCATTTTGAACAAACAAAAATATATATTTATTTCTAGTCAATGATATTTATATCAAGATGAGTATAAATAAAAATGTAGAAATTAATTTTGGACAAAAATTTATTGAAATTTGAAAAGATTATGAAATTATCTTTAAAATTTATTTACTTTTATAATTTTTAATCACTAATTTAGTTTTCATAACAGAATTTTTTTTCTTTGGCTAGTGATGCTAATATTAATATAATCAAAATATTTAATATGTAAGATTAAAATATTAGTTAAGAACTCTCTAAATTGTACAATGCTCACAAAATTTTTGACTCGAATACTTTAACACCAAATATGAGATAGATAATTAGAATTCTAACAAAAGTATATTTCTAAATTATTTAATATCTATAAAGTGCTATGCTGAGATTTTTTGGATCATAGATTTTATAATGCTCTGTACTACCATTATTATGCAGTGAAAATTGGATAAAAGGAGTTTATTCAATATGAACATGTAATTCATTTATAACTTTTTAGATGAAATATTCTTTTTAATCACTCTTGGACCTTTCTTCAAATTAGATTCATGATGCTTGGATACAAATTAATGCTTTGGTATTATTTTTGTTATAAAAAGTTTATTGAGATGTGAATTTAAATACCATTTCTCATTTTTAGTGCATGTAAATCGATTTAGGAGTTATCAAATTTATTTTATAGATCAATGATATCCTAGGTTTTTAATGTTATTTTTTAGTAGATGAGTTTGAAATTGAAAGATCACTCTAAGTATATTAGATAAATACATTATTACCAATAATTTGTTTAATTGACTACTCAATTTTAGTGTTTTTCTCATTTGAAATTGATTAGTAGTAGGTACAAGACAAATGGATTTTTTTTGAGATCTTTATATATATTCAATCAGAAATTGGTATAATATATTCAAAATTTTAATGAGAAAATTATACTAATCATATCAATGTTGTACTAGATAGTGTTATAATTTTTTTTTATTTTTTGAGAGAGTGAGTTACTACCTTAGAAGTTATAGAGTGAGAGAGAAGTGACATAAGGAATAAGACAAAAAGGAGATCTAGAAGATTTATTTTCTAGTGTTCTTACTATAGGAAGATGAGACATAATGGAGATAATTATTAAGTTTTTTTTTCAGAGATGATGATCATTTGCTCTGTCTATGTAGATAGATCAATTGCATATGAATTTTATCTAGGAGTGTCATCACATAGTTTATCTATCCCATGCCTTACTAGAGAAAAATATACGAATGTATTTTTTAAATATTCAATAGAGGCTTTTCACTCTTAAAGTAGTATAGCTCTTTTACTCTGTACCATAATTATTTTTTCTAGCTCCTAAGTAATTGATTACGAGGCTATCAATTAAATCACAAATGATTATTCTCTTTAGTTTTTTTTTATTTGTGTGATCATGATATTAATACATTACCAATTCAATATATTATTTTGGGTAAAAATAAAATATTAATATGTATTTAGGTATTTTGATAACTCACTCTTATTTGATGGTTCTCTATGTTATCTGTGCATAGTTAATTGAATCGAAAAATCATCATCTTCAAATATGATATTTTTCTTCATATTTGGATATTTGCTAAAACTATCATATATATTATTATAATATTTAATAGATTATCTAATTGCTTGTAAATTTTATCAACTAGTTTTAATGGTTGGTTCATGAAAATAATAGAATGGATGATCAATATTTTAACATTTTATTTATATCTCAATAGTCATAATATAAAAATTTGAGTATTATCTATATTTATTAAAGAGACTAGTAATGTTGTATATGCATTTAAGTATAATGTATTTGGTAGGAGTGTATACAGACGAATATATGTTCATCGTATCATTAAAAATTGTAAGGAATTTTAAAAATAAAAATTCTATATCTCTATTTAATTCATTAATTATTACTTTATTAATTTTATTATTAACGTAGTTGGGTATTATATGTTTGTAGCCACCATATAAATCTAATATAAAATATGTATACTTTCAATAGTATTTGATATATACTTGAATTTTTTTTTAGGTTTATTGACTAATATAGAGTAGAATTCTTATAGTTTGTTAAATATTTTAATATATTTTATAATATTCTAATGATAGAAATATCATTTTTAAGATGAGTTGCATTATTAGGTTTATTATGTAAGATATATCTAATATGAAAAATATTATATAAGGAATAATTAGTAATGATTCTCACAAATATAATTATAGCGATATCATTATTTGACATATTATTAAATATTATGATAAATATTTTATTTTGTATATTTTATTAATTATTTGATTAATTATTAAATATTTATTATTATTAAATATTTTATTTTGTATATTATGATAAATATTTTGATTAATTATTATTTTATTAAATTTTTTAAATATTTATTTTAATATATCATTATTTGATTTATAGATGATTTAATGATTTTAATGTTTTCATTTTAAAATTTAGTCTCAATTATTATTAATTAAATAAAAGTTATAAGTTCTTATTTTTCTTATTAAAATTTAGTCCAAATTTTATATGAGTTAGTTATATATATATATATATATATGTATGTATGTATGTATTTGTATGTATGTATGAGCATACATAGATCTATTTTGAGTAAGATTTTAAAATAAATTGAGTGACTTAAATTTTTTTTTGATAATCTTAACTAACTAATTTAATTTGATATTATTTTTGTTTTTGTTATCTTATTCATGTCCATTTTTTTATAATACAGGATAATAACATATCCTCTTTGCTTGATAGATTCATTTCAAGTGTTTCTTTATAATTTTTTCTTGATTGGATGTCAGTTGTCACACATTTTTTTGTGATTTTTTGTATTCATTTTTTTGTGACTTATTATTTTTATCATATTTCTTATCTTTTCATATTTTTTATATTTATTTTATGATATTTTAATATTTAAAACTTATTTTTTTGTGAAATTAATGAATAAGAACTTGTATACTTGGGATTTTATAAATTTTAAGTATAATTTTGTTTGTTTTACTAATTTTTAATTTATTTCATTTTTTTTGCTAAAGTTATTCTTGTGTAATGATGATAATATCTAGCATGCGAGTTGGCCCTATATGTTTTCTTATTTATGTACAAGTTAAATTTTGTTATGTTTCATTTTGATGATTGAGGGTAAATGTATCACTTTTCTTTCTTACTAATGTTGTATATTATTTTTCAATGAATTTCTATATAGTATCTGAGTTAACATTTTGAAAAATCAAAAGATAATGTGTGTAATGATGCCAATCCATTGTTGGCTTTAACAAAGTCTGCCTGAGTTTTTGATAGCGATGTCAATCTCAACAATGTGTTGATGTAGTGTTTGAATTGACTCCAACTCATTGTTGGCCTTGACGAAGTGTGTCAGAGGGTGTGATAGTAGCATAGACATCAATAGTGCTTCAATGTAGTTTGTGCAAATATGTTGACCTACTATTAGTGTCAACAAAGTGTGTGGATGTGTGTTAGTGGCATCAATGCCAACATTGTGTTGATATTGTGAATAATGTATTATTGCACAATGTGTAGACTGTAGATTATAGAGTGAGGTGTGTCGAGGAGTGTAGTGTGTGCAACAATGTGGTGTGTCCAGTAGTGCAATGCAATGTTGTGTGTATGTAATAGTGTGTAGAGAAGTGCATTATAATGTGGTGCATTGTGATGTATTGTGTGTATATATATACATATTTACTTATAGTGGTGGGGGAAGTAAAATTATATTATTACTATATGGACTAATGGAAGCTTGAGCAGAGAAATTATACATAATGAGCTATTAAAATTTTGCTGTGATTTTTTAGTCAATAGAAGGTTGTCCACTTGATAGATTCGCATCATAGTGACAAGATAAAAGAAACATGTTTATCAATTGATTTTTGACTGTTGATTGATTTATAATAATCAATTGAAATTGGATTGTTATTTTTTACTTCATGCACAAGCAATATATTATTAGAGCTTGCAATAGTATTCTATTTATCTTATGTTATGTAAATATATGATGTAATTTTTTAGTTGATAAGATTGAGATTAGAAGCCTTGAGAATTAAAACAAATCGATACTTATTTGACTTGTTTCTTACATCTAATTATGTAGTTTTTGGAGGTATTCCTAGCAGAAGTAGATATAACTACATGATTAAAACGAGAGCAACTTCTTGACATGATATTTTTATATTTAATACCTAACAATTGTATGAGACTTCATAGTTATATTCTAAGTGATTGTGTTTTTTATTTCAGATTAAAGATTTATCATTGGAAAATTCTCTATCTATTTGAGTGAGGTACATAGATGTTTAGTGGAGAGACATCGTATATAACATACATTTGGGGCAAGGGGAACTCCATTTGTAGTAGAGACAGACACATGAAATCCTTAATATAGACCAACTATTGGACTCATTTATGAGATCTTCATATAGTTTTCCATCGTGATCCTTATTAGAGATGAATATATAAAATGTTTAACTAGTAAGGTAACATTATATATTTTTTATTCTTCATGTATGATAGTTTTCATGACTTATTTTTTTATTCTAAAATTCTGGATTATTGACTCATTGATTAACAATTATATTATATGTAATTATTTTTTGTTTATTATTTTTTATGTTTTTTGAATATTATCATAGAAAATGATAAATTATCTAAATTTTTTAGCTATAATAATGTTGAACCTGTTACTTTATTCATTTGACATATTCTATTTGTTCTTGGATTCTCGAATAATTTCTTTTATGTGAATTATATTGTTAAATGATTTAATTTTGATATTATTTCTTCTTCAAATTATATTGTTTTATAGGATATGTAGTCTTCAAGGAAGATTTTCTATGGGACTAAGCATAATAAATTGTATGTTGTCTCTTATATAATTAGATATACTACTAGGTGTTTCAATATTTATGATATATAATTTATTAATTCTTGATTTTGTCATCTATCTCTGACAAAATTGAGAATTACATATCTAATATTAGAGATATTTATATGTTAGATTGTTAGGCTTGTGCTTGTCAAATAAGAAATCATATTGTAGTTTCATATTTTGATCGTTTTATCTGTATGAGTAAGTATCTATTTGATTTAATTAACTCAGATATACAAGGACCTAGTAAAGTTGAGACTTGAAATAATTTAAGATGTATTATCTTTTTGATGATTTGACATGTTTTATCTGGCTGTTTATTTTTTATTTTATGTATTATTTTTTTTCTATTTGTAATTATCTAATAAAAGAATTAAAAATAAATTTAATAAAAATTTAAAAATAATTATGAATGTTGTCTTACAACATGTGTCTGACAATTTTAATATTTGTTATACTAATCATAAGATTATACATTAGACTTCTCATACTTGTACATTCATACAAAATTGATGTACGGAGAGGAATAATAGATATTTGATTGAGATGTCTAGAATGATTCTTTATGGTAAAATGTTCAAAGATATCAATGGGGAGATATGGTTTTAATTGAAAACTACTTGATCCACCAAATATTTTTTATTATTTTATATCTTATGTCTTGTTACCTATTTTATCATGCAAAGAAATTAGTTAGTTTATTTTTATAGATTTTTAGGAGTATTTATTTTATTTATGATATTTTTTTAAAATGTGTTAAAGTGGTACTTGGGATGATAAGATGTGTTGTTGTTGATTACTTCATTAATGAAAAGGGTACATGTGTTATTCTATAAAAATAAATAGAATATTAGTTAATATTGATGTTATCTTTTTTAGGAGATAATGTCACCCCAACTGAAAAAGATATGGTTTTTAAAACCATATTCTTTAATAAGTCTATATAGCATAAAGAATTGGTATAGACATTTGATACTTAATTCTTTTTATTTTTTTATACTCATATAAAGTTTTGCTTGAGTCTTCAATTAAGAGATAATGTCACCCCAACTATTTTTGAATATTTTAGTTCACATTATAATGACTCTTCTCCCAAGCATTAATTATATCAATAAGTATAGAACAAGTTGGTTCTAAAGAGAGAATGAAATTTTTTTGAAAAAGGATACTCTCATAGTTCAGACAAGCAGATAGTTTCAAAGTCAATTCTAGTCTTGACTTCAAATAAGTAGGAAATTAGGAAACTTGATCATCTAAAAATTAAAATTTATTTCGAGAGAAAGAAACATATACAACCTACACATAATGGAAAAAAGTCTTCTCAGAAACCATGTGATTCTATAGTCGGCTCTATCTTAACTTTTTGATTGTTCTTCAAAAGAGATAAAGTTGTACTCCATGTCATATTCACGTGCGTTATCATACTGACATCTTTTTTTTTTCTTTTTTATTATTTATTTTATTGATGTTAGGTTGTTCAAGTCTTGTTCTTAGTTATTATCTCATTCAAAATGATGCAATGTTATGATGAAAGAAATAAACTTCCTCATCTCTAATGAGAGTTGAGAATTAGTATATTGATTTTTAGGAAGGTTTGTTATTGATTGCATATGAATGTTCGTGATTAAGATTAATCCTAGTCGTAAGACAGATGACTTGAAGGCTATACTTTTGAAGCTATCCACATATAGATGAAATATCAATTTGACGTGAATAATATTTTATTTTATAATGAGTTGGTGACTATGAGGAGACGTATATTGAGCAATCACTTGGCTTTTGAGACTATAGATAATGCTCTGATTCTTTGCATAGATCTCGAATGGCCTTACAAGTTACATAGCATAAAATAATTTATAAGAGCTTTTTTTTTCATATTTTTAGTCATATTTATCTCACTTGGATTGTACATCTGTATTATAAATTATTCTTTGTTTTTATGAACGAGTTCAAATGTCATATTTTTTTGATCATATATAAAAATGATTTTTTGATTATATAAAATGATGGGTTAGTTATCATCTAACTAATGAGTGTACTCATTCATAATTTTAGATGAATATTCCTGAGAGATTTGGATATTTTTTTCGGATTGAGGTTGTCTATGATTGTGAAAGTATTATATTATCACAAAGAAGACATGTCTTGAATATTTTATTAGAAATTATTTTTTTGAGTTACATTCCAACACATATGCTTATTGAGCCATATAATAACTATTGTCTAATTGATTAGATTATACATAAGAGAATTATAGATAGGATTAATTATTTAATATTTATTAAATCAGATATAATTTATATAATCTGCATAATTAATTTTTTTTAATATTCTTTAAAACATTCATTTTAGTGTAACTTACTTTGACACGTGAAGAAATCAATAAGTTTGATATTTTATTTGATTATCTTAAACATTTTTAGTTAGTAGGATATGTAAGTCCTAGTTAGACACCAACTTGTGCATAGAGGAGATTTACAATGGATTACTATAATTTTCTTGGAGATAATTATGTCTCTAAGAAAAATATGAGACAAATAGTAATTTCTAGATCCAATGCCAATGTAGAGTGTAAATTGACGATCACAATCATATGTGAGATTTTTTAGATTATATATTTACTTAAAGAAATTAAATTCCTAATCATCTATCTCAATACTTTTTGATATGATAGGTAGATAATGAGATACAAAATCTTTAATTTGATATTTCATAAGTAGATGAAATATAATAGTAATTTATTTTTTTATTTAGGAGAAGATTAAGAATGAATTCATATTCATAATCTATATTCCTACCATAAATCAACTTGCATACATGTTAATGAAGACTTTGATAAGATTTTAACTTGTTTTTTTTTCTAATTTTGATATTTAAGATATCTATGCATCAACTTAAAAAGATGTGTTATAGTTATTTTTTATTATAGTTATTTCTACTTAGTGATGTGAATACTATATATGTGAATTTAAAGTTATTTTATTTTTTACTTTGTTGATTGAGTGTATTTATATCACTTTCTTTTTTTGCCATTATTGTCTACTAATTTTCTGTGGATTTCTACACAAATCATTGATTCGTAATGAAATTCTTCACTTTTATTTTTTATTATGCTCTTGTCGAAGTTTATTTATTAATATTATCTTATCTGCAAAAAACTTACATCTTTGAATATTATCTTTAAATTTTTTTAATATTTTTTTATTTTCAATTGTTGCTGTTTATAGCTTATTGTTGTCTCTTTTTTATTTTAGTTTTCTTGTTGCATTATGGATGAGAGCAGCTACCATGTGGGCTGCTCACTTAAGAGTTTTATTTTGTTGCATCTTTGAATATTAGCTGTTATATTATTTTTTATGAGTTTTATTATTTGAGTTTGTCCATGGTATAAGAGACAAATACTAGTAGTGGGAAACTAGGATTGCTGTAGAGAGAGGAGTGCACAGTAACAACACACTGCACACACACACACACTAATGTAATAGTACTTGTCAGTGTGCAATTTGCATAAGATAGGCACACTGTGGATGTGTGATACAGATGCTCGTGTGTGCATCATCGTGCATCACTGATATCAATGCCCAATACGTTGATGTATATGATGGGTGTGCAAGTGTGTTCATTCGTGTGATAGAAAGTGCTAAGTGGGTGATCATTGTGCAATGTGGTGCACAATGTGTGCAATTTTGTAGTTATTTGACTCATTCTGAAGTATATCATATATTTAGTCACATATGGAGGAAGTAAATATTTTGATAATAATTTTATGGGAGCTTAGAAACAAGAATAACTCATATTGAGATGTTGGAGTTTGAACATAATTTTTTAGTTAGAAGATGATAATTCACATGACAAATAAATCATACAATGATAAGGCGAAAAAGAAGTGGCTAGCGACAGCTTTTCGAAAAGATAAACTTCCTACAAATTGATTCTCACATATCAATTATCATGTGATAATATATTGAGTTGGAGGTGAGCTTCGGTTTCTCATCTTATATGATATATATATAGTAATTGTAGGTATCCTCATTAGTTTGGGCTAGCTATCATACACTTCAACTAATCCCACGAGAGATGGGCATTCTCTCTGGTTTTATCTCCAGGTAAGTCTAGGATGGTTGATGGTGAGATTTGAACCTAGGATATCATGTTCTGGAATTCATTTTCAGCCATTCCAACTAAGTCCATGAGATCTATTGCACGACATATAAAATTTTATGTGAGTTAGCAATATAATTATATTCATGTTAGATGATACAGATTATTATCATTAACTAAGTTTTTTCCTAAATATTTTGAGTTAGTCATATGAATCATATTTTTTTAATATATCTTATTAAAAATTATAGTTATTTTCAATCTTTTAGTTATTAAATTATTGTTTATTAATCAACACCAATTTCTCCTATGCATGCTTTTAGTTTTTTCCTTTCCTCCATTAAAATAGTCTCACACTTCTTAACCTATTCTTTTAGACTAGGAGGCTTGTATTGTATGTGACTAACCTCATATGTTTATATTTGAGTTATTAAATATATTTACATATTTATATGTTTATACATTTATACATTTATATATTCCAGCTTAGATTATTCTTTATTATTTAATCATTTATAAAAGCTATTTTAATTCTTAATATTCTTTCTAATAATTTTACTTCTAATTTTTTAATTCACAGTCTTATCATTTATTTATTATATCATTCTTAATTTTTGAATATAATATTTTTTGGTCATCTAATATTTACTTCCATATAGCATGATTGGTATCATAATCATTCTATAAAATTTTATTTTTAATCTATTTGATACTTATTTATTATAAAAAATTTCTGATATAATTTTTTATTTGGTTTATTCAACTTTAATTCTATGTGGTACATCTTCATTTGCTTTATCTTCTTTACTTAATATAGAGCTCATGTACTTATAATTATTGATATTAATTTTTTTTTTCTTTCATATTTTGATTACCATATTGTTATCCCTTTTAATATTATTTAATTCATATTACAAATACTTTATCTTGTCACGACTAATCTTAAATCATTTGGATTCAAATACAAATTTTCAAATATTTAGTTTTCTACCTAATTTTTTTTTAGTTTGATCAACTAATAATATGTCTTGAATATTTTTTGTTAATTAATTTATAATTAGAACAAAAATATAATGATTTGAGAGATAATCCTTAGTATAGTTCCACAATTTTTGGAAGCTTGTGAATAACATCTTGAACTAATCTAATTTTTGACATTACTCCCTCTTATATTTCATTGATTAATTTAATATACATACTTGATATTTTTTATATAATATATTTCAAATTAAGTTTCTTAAACTTCTATTATAAGTTTTTTCCAAATCAATAAATATCATGCATAAGTTTTTTTATTTTCTTTATATTTTTTTCAAAGTGACACAAATATATAATACATTTTCACAACTTATCAAACTGAAATTATGGATGCTAGAGAATATGAGTACGTCACTACTCACTTTACCAATTTCACTCAGCTAGCTATGCAACTTTTGTTGGTTTTTTAGCATAGGCTGATAGTGAGTTTTTTATTAGACTAGAGTTACATTGTTGATCAATTCAGTTTATATGAGATAGATTAAAGTCTATTGGTGAAACATCTTTTTCTTCATGTATTATTAGTCAAGGGATACTAGTCTTAGTATAGGCAGAGATAGGAAAGTCTCACTTGAGTGCACACACTTGCAGGAAGATAGACTACTTCATAGATAAATGTTGAGAGTTATTTTTAGAGATGAGACCGAGAGTAACATGACATTGTGGGGGATGAGTCAACTATCAGATTTATTAAGAGGTCCTCACAAAAATATCTCTTTAGAACTTACCAAAGAGAAATATACAAGATCCATCTTTAGTAGGATAACAACGAACTCTTCTTTGTCTTTAGGTACTGCAATCATTATCATTCATCATTTAACTTTAGACATATGAGTTGTTGACACATGAGTCAAGAGACAATACAAGTAATAATTTTCTTTCAAGTTTTGACTATCTTTTTTTTATATTTATTAAGTATTATAGTAATTAATAATAAATTTTAAAAGTCTTTGGTTATGATAATATTCAATTTGATTATTTATTTTTCTCATACGTTCTATTTATTCATAATTGTCCAATTAGTCTCATTTGTGTGAGTTATTTTTTCAGATAATTTAATTTTGATTTTATTTTATTTTATATTAATATTTATTTATATGATCAGAAAACATCGAGGAAGACTTATTTTAGGATTTAGTAGAAATGTTTCTCTTTTTTATATTGTGGATATCCTATTAGATGTTTAATTATGATTAATTCATTACTTATAAATTTTCAACTTAGTCTTCCATTACTAGCCAAGCAAAGCATATTGTATCTTAATGTTAGAAGTATCTCTATTCAAGTGTATGAGGCATATCAGTTAAGAAAGTATACTAGAATTTTATATCATGCTTGTCATATTAGTGTGAGTAAAAATTTATTCGATGTGATATATCATGACGTATGAGAATCTAATATAGTTGAGATTCTAGAGAATTTTGGATATTCGCTATGTTATTAATGATTATACCTAATGTGCTTGGTTGTTTTTTTTTCTAGATCACACACACACACACATTGTTTTATTATTTCATAAAAAATATATAACTAGTTTAATAAATAAATAAAAAAATTAAAGAGTGATAATTTATTAGAGTATATTTTAGAAAAAGTTAATACTTAATATACTAATCATGAGATCATATATTAGATTTTTTATACTAATACATTTTCATAAAATAAGGTTGTTAAAAATAAGAATAAATATTTGATTGAGATAATTTTATTATTTTTTTCTTGAGTGTTTGAAATATTTTTGGTGAGATGATCTATTAATTGAAAACTATCTTATCAATTAGATAATCTTGCAGTTAGTTTTTTAAATTTTATTCTTTTGATTATTTTCCAAAAGAAATATATGAGTTGTACTTAACTCCCTATTTTATAGATATTTTTGTACTCATATTTTTTTTTTAAATTTTTTTTAATGATATTAGGATATAAAGAGATTTTTTCGAAAACATTATCTTTTCTAAGATGATGTCACATAATGTTGGAAGAAATATATATTAATTTCTATATGACTTATTAACTAATGGATATTATTGATTAGTATTAATAAACTAAATCATATCAGTATCCGATTAGTATCAATATCTTCTTTGTTATTATATTGATATTATTTGCATTGTGTCAGTATCCAAATAATATCATTATTGTTGGCTCAGCTAATTTTGTTACTTATGGGATATTTATTAATATTTATGCAATTTGTTCTTGTAATTAGTACTTGCAAATCATGATGAAATGAACCTATATAATTGTGTTTAAGAAGTTGGATATATAGGGATTTATCACGAATTGAAATACAAATTGTCAAATATTATCAATGCCTAGAAGCAATCGGATCAAGTGCAATATACAAAAGGTGGTAAACCAAAACCTCCTTCAAACGATTTGGTCAGATCCTGGGTATTGGATGCATGGAGACTGGTATCGATTACCAATATTAAGAACTCAATACTAGTAGTAGGATTTGCAAATGACTTTAAAGAATGACATATCTCAATGACATCTTTGGGTGTCAATTTTTGCAAGCCTAGGAACGATCTGGAGATGTTAAAGCGGTTGCTGAAGATATAGTGCTTTATCCACAAGATGATGAGTTGATGAATTATATCGAAGATGTATAAAAGGTTCAAATAATATCAGTATCCAAATAATATCAGCACCCTATACTTATAATATTTAAATAGTATCCATGATACTATTCAGCAATATTTGTTAGTTATTTGATATTTGATTTTTATTTTATTTTATTGGGGGAGCTATGATGGTAGAATAATTATGCTTATTATGTATGTAGATGATAATTTTATTATGAAAGATAATAAGTCGAGAATTATCCAATTCAAGGAGTATTTAGAGAGTTTTTGATATTTTCTTGGGAAAAAGCTTTTGAAGAGTGATTGTGTTACCATAGAGAAAGTATATAATTAATATTCTTATAGAGGTTAATTTTTTGAGTTGTGATCTATCAAATATTTTGATTGATTCAAATACTAATTTTTTGTCTGATGTAACTTTTTTAGTTGACTCAACTTCTTATTAAAAAATTTTATGAAAAATTAATTATTTAATTATCATCAAATTAAATATAACATATGTAATTAGTATAGTTATTCATTTCTTAGTTTCTTCATGATGATTCACTTACATGAAACATATGAGTTGTATTTAGCTTCATAATTTATATATGTTATGATACTCACGTTATCTTTCCTTTTTTTATTATTATTTTATTTGATACTAGGATACTAAATATGAATTTTTTTATAAGTTATTATCTCTTATAGAATGATGCTACATCATCTTAGAAGAAATATATGTTAACTTTTATGAGACTTGATAACTAGTACCTTGATATTCGGAAAAATTTATTGTTAGTTGAAGGGAAGTGTTGACTATGAAGATAAGTCAAGATGGTAAGATAGATCGTACTAAAGTGAGATTTATTATGAAGAAGTTTACTCAAATATTTAACATGCATTATTAGATTATTTTTTTTCTAGTGATCAAGGCAACCTTCATATAAATGCTTATATCACTGATAGTATTTTATAAATAGAGGATATATCAGTTAAATATGAACAATATTTTTCTTCACACTGACATTAAGAAGAAAATATATATCGAGCATTTACTTAAGTTTTGAGTAGAATATTCAAATTTAATTTATAGATTGTGAAAGATAATGTATGACTTAAAGTAATTACCTAAAGCATGATTGGCAAGGTTTTCTTAAGATATTATTTTTTTGGCCTATGCAAGTATATTATAAATTTTTTGTTTTATCATAGGAGCTCTAATGGTTTAATGATCTTGCTTATTGTATATGTAGATGAAATTTTTATTATGAGAGTTGATGAGTTGAGAATTATCTAACTCAAAGTGAACTTCATGCAGATTCTTATATCACTGATGATATTTCATAAATAAAGAATATACTAGTTAAATATTAAGAATGTCTTTCTGTACACTGATCTTGAGGATAAAGTGTGTGTGTGTGTATATATATATATATAATATTCATCTAAATTTCGAGTAACATAGTCAAATTTAATTTATAGATTGTTGAAGATGATGTATGACATGAAATAGTCACTTAGAGTATGATTTGTAAGATTTTTTTAAGATGCTACTTTTCTTAGACTACACAAGTATATAATAAATTTTTAAAGAGAAGGATTATGTTGTTACATAGAAAGTATGTGGTTGATACTCTTATAGATATTGACTTTTTGATTTTTGGTCTGATGAATATTTTGATTGGCTCAAATACTATTTTTTTATTTGATTCAAATTTTTAAGTTAACTCAATAATTTATTGAAGAATCATATACATAATTAATTATTTGACTATTACCATATCAAATATAATACGTGTAGTTAGCATAGTTAATTATTTCTTAGTTACTTCATAACAAGTTTACTTTCATGAAATTTTTTGCATATAGAGAAGTACAAAAAAGTATTTTGGGCTGGGCATTTCTTTTGTTGATCATGAGCATTTACAATTATTTGGATATTCATATTATAGTTGTGTGGTAGTTTGCACGAGAGGAAATTTATTATAATTTTTTATATTTTTCTTAGAGATAATCTTGCATTTTAAAAAATAAGTACTAAATGATTATTTTGAGTTTTGTATAGATATAATGTTCAAGACGATGATAATATTTACCTATAAGATATTTTGGATTTGAGATCAACTTGAGGAGACTGAATATATTTTTTTTTCACAACTCTTTATTATAATAGTCAGACAATTAGATATCTAATTTTTAATTTGATATTTTACGTACAGAGAATGTACATAGAAATGAAATAGTCCTTTCTCAAGGAAAAAATTGTGGATGAAATTATTGATACATCCTATATTGCTACTAGAGATCACCGAAAGATATTTTTATGAATATCTTGAAGAAATTTTAGTTTATTTTTCTTTTTTCTAAGGTTGATTTCTTAGATCTTTATCCACAAGCTTGAGGCGAAGTATTGTAGTTTATAATTTATTATTGTCATTTATTTTATTTTATTTTTTTATTATATTATGGATGAAAATACTCAGCATGTGAGCTTCACCAATTCATCTAGCCTAAAATATAAGGAATCTCCTTGTTCATCACTTTTTCATGAGTTTTATTGCTTGAGCTTGTCCACTAATAATGATAATTATTCTAGTTATTTGTATGTTATCAATATTCTTTATTTTTAAGATGTTATATAACTTTTATCTTAATATTTTTCTTGATGCTTTGACATATTTTCTTATGATCAATAAATATCATATGAAAATCCTATTTTATTTTTCTTTTTATTAAAATTCAAGTAACTAAAAAGTAATTATATTTATTTTTGTTAGGCATAAGTTTGAATTAATTTTGAAAAGTCAATTTTTTTAATCTGTGCTCTATTATTTTTTCTAAAGTTTGATTCATAAACTTAATATCCATAAAATTATTACAATTTTTAATTTGTTTTGTGATTTTTTAGATATGTTACGTATTATGTAAATTTTATTTCATTTAAGTACCTTGTTTGTTTGATTTTTAAATTATTATTAAGTTTAGTTATTATTGTCTTTTATCTTGTCTTTTTGTTAATTGTGGGTATTCTTTAACCATATTAGGCACCTCATTTACCCTCAAGAGGAGATGAGTCTAGGCTTCATGGAGGTGGGAATCAAACTCAGGATATCTTGTCTTGGAATTCCTTTCCGACCATTCCAGCCAAGCCCATAGGGATATTTTGTATTTTTTGATTGTATGGGACATTTTGTATTTATTGAGAGTGTGGGGAATTTTGTATTTATTGATAGTATGACACATTGATAGGATTGCATTTGTTGTGCATATATATTCATTTTTTGTATTATTATGTAGAAATTAGAATGCTCATATTAACAAAAAAAAAACACTCCAATTGATTGCTTATCTCTGCATGCTTGTATCATTAATTTATCATCAAGTTGGATTTTATATCTTTTCATATGTTAACGCCTTTGTGCTTAATAGTGTTTTTATATAAAAACATAATTATTTTATAAAACATATCTAGGAAATGCATGGATATAATAGCCAAGATACAATGATTGGTGAAGGAAGTGTCATTAGTAACACAGAGGATTGTATTCCTGTTACAGTTGGAGCTGAAGCTGCAAGATATTTGTACACTGTTCTTTTCTCATATAATTAGTATTTTTGTTTATTTACATGGCAAAAAACAATTTTTTTCTGTGAATATATGAGCCAATTCATTTTATATAGGGGTTCAGAAAAACGTAATATAACCACATGTGAAGATACCAAAAATGTTGAACGTATCGAAGAAAACCATTACGTGGGTTCCTTGGGAATTGAACCCTATATATATTCATCAAATGGTACAGACGTACAGGAGCTCATTGGATCCTATTCCCAAGATACAGATGATTATAATCTGTTGCTGGCCCAGTACTATGATGTCGAGGAGAAGAGGAAACGTATTCTACAGAAACTTCATCTTCAACAACATTCTGATAATAATCACCAATGTGCTCCTGATGTTTCAGGTTTTAGTATGCACTCTAGCATGTGCACTGCAGCTCATGATCAATCAATGCTTATGTATGGACCTTCTCTGCCTTTGTTGTTTGTGCTTGTCCATTTTCTAGGCTGTACTTCATGGTTTTATCCATTTTCTTTCTTAGTTCTGGTAAAGCTTGCCCCTGTTCCCATGTGATGGAACCAAGAAAGGGTTATCCTCTGATAGATGGTGACATTTCAAAAACAGAAGTAGAAGAAGCAGAAATTGCAACGGACTCCATAATGACAAAAGCTGACATTGATTCTAGCATCATAGGTATATGCATATCCACAAGAGTAATTTTTTTGGTTCACTCCAATTTTGATTTTTCACTTGTTTGTCTGTGCACATTTTTGAACAGCTGCAAGGAATTAATTGTAATGTGGATGTTACTGGTAGTATGTTATGGTCCATATGTGAATTAAGATATGGTTTAGATGGGGAAAACTGCATGTATTAGTTTGAACCATGTATGTATTTGCTTGGATCATTTATACATCAAAGATTTTTGAAAGGCATTTTGGTTATCACTCTTTTTTTTTAATATGGTAATGGTATCAGAAAGAAACCTTGGTTACACTACCTATTAGTAGAGATTTGTGTATTTTTTCATTTATTTTATTCTTATTTTTTTGCTGTACTAGTAGTGTCCATATTGATTAAAATATTTACAATTTTATTTTTTAGATTTAGGTTGGTTGAATGATCTTCTCATGTTGGTCCTTTTGGAAATATTATAAGAATCTCTATTATATTTGTTTTTTTTACCATTTATCCCTTGTAAAGAACAAGACCACACAAATAAGTTAAACTAATCAATTGAATGAATCATAATATATATGTGAAATCCTTATATAATGTAAAAAACTGACTAGGACAGTTCACATGTTAGCTATTCCCATTAAAATATAAAAGAACCATACGAAAAAAAAGAAAAAAAAGAAAGTTATATGTAACACATTTATTTTTATGCATAAAAATTCAAATTATCAAGTTTGTCTCTTTGAAGAAGAGAAAAGATAAGTTGGTGTCTCTTCATTGCCTTCTTAAGATGATGCTAGTTGTTTTGATGCCTAAATATATGTTGTAATGATAGTTTCATCTTGAATCTTCTTTTTAAAGAAGATTCTATTTATATACTTGTGAGATATACTTGTGAGATACTAGATTCTATTTATATACTTTGCTATATGATTGTCATAATAAATATTAGTAAACATAGAAAATGCATACTTAATCTCCTCAAGTATGTGTTGAATTCAAAGTATCTTATAAATGATTATCATAATTGTCAAGAACTCTATCTATATATTTTATCTTAATAATTGACTATTTCTCACTTTTTAACAAGATAAGATTATCATTAAAGCAAATACAAAACTTTATAGTATATCTAATCTCAATGTAAGTTGGTACCAAACATGAATATGAACATTCAACTAATTATTAGTATTCATGATCACTAAAAGAGATCCATGGTCCTGGTGACTTTATCACTAATCTCAACATATAAAGAGTTGTGTACAAGTGAACTTGCTCACTAGAATCTCGAAAACAACTAACTATACTGATTATATATGTAATATCTAGTATAATAATAATAATAATAATAATAATAATCAGATAGTTAATTTTTTTTATGATTCTGTAAGTTGTTGGATTAATTGAAATGATCATATCAGAAATAAAATTTATACTTATATAAATTAGAGTATCTACTGGATTACAATCTAAGAGTATAATATGTTTGCCGGAGGTACTCCTTCAATTGGATGATCCCCAATTTATAATTTTTCAAAATCAGAATGTCATTTATATATATAATAAGTAAAATTACTATGTTATCAAAATTTCTTTGAAAATATAGAGAAAATCTTATAAACTAAATGAGATGATTGCTTATGAAAATTTCATAAATTGAGCTTATAAAGATTATTTATATCATAAAATATTTTTATAATCTCCAAATTATATATGTTTGTGTTAATCGAAACTTCAGTTATTGTTTTATCTATACTTCATTCTAATGTTTACTTGAATAAATACATTTTTCATATATAACTGATATATTTTTTATCTGCGAGATGTTGCTAGTAAAATAAGTATTCATACTAAGGTTATATTGGCTAATAAATAAAAAAATATCTTGGTAATCAATACTAAACTTCTGAGTGAAAATTATCAAAATAAATTATTGGTTGCAAACTATAACTGAGGAGAATTATTTCTGAAGAGAGACTTTTTCTTTGATTTTATATTTTTATAAGCAATATAATAATTTATTTATAGGCTGTAGTTAGTCATTCTAAAATTAAAAATTAAAAATCATTATTATCTGTAAGAGTAACTGCTGACTTTTGATATTTCATCTTTCACATTAAAAATAAATATTTAATATTTATTCAACAAGACTCCCTCATAAACTTAAATACTTCAGTCATTTTTTATGTCAAGCAATCTTTTGCAGTTGTCGAGTAGTTACGCATGTATCGGTTTCATGAAGATATCCGTGACTTGGTCCCGACTTGTCACATGTACTAATTCTATATTTACTTCATTCACTTGATTTTGGATGAAGTGAAAGCGAACGTCAATATGCTTGCTTCTCTCAAGATTCACCTGGTTTTTGCTCAACTCAATTGCTGATTTGTTATCAACTCGTATCTTAGTCACATTGAGTTGTTGTTGTTCCATCTTGTCCAACAAATTTCTGAGCCATATCGCATGACGTACACACAAAGATGCTACCACATATGTAGCTTTACATGTCGAGAGTATTATGATTGGTTGCTTCATTGAAAGCCAGGTAAACGCTGTGTCACCCATAAAAAACACATAATCTGATGTGCTTTTCCGATCATCAAAGTCTCTGCACCAATCACTGTCGGAGTACCCGATCAACTTGTAATCTGTCACATTTGTATAGAATAACTTATGTGATATTGTTCCTTTGATGTACCGTAGGATTTGCTTTATTGCCTTCTAATGTGAATAGACTGTCTCCCCATTAACCGACTTAAATGCAGACACTTAATGCAAGGTCTGGCCTTGTGCATGTGAGATAGCGAAGACTTCCCACTAAGCTCTTGTATTTACTAGCGTAGACTCGTTCTCCTCCATCAAACTTAGAGAGTTTTGCACATGGTCTATTGGTGTTGAAACCGGATTACATGACTCTATCATGTACTTCTTCAAAATCTCATTTGTATATGTCTCCTGGGATACAAAGATATCCGTCTTTCTTTGTCTTACCTCTAGACCAAGGAAAAACTTCATCAAGCTCAAATTTATCATCTCGAATTTTCATGCTATTGTGCTTTTGAACTTTTGTATCATTTCATTATTATTTCCCATAAAAATGAGATCATCAATATAAATGACAACAAATAACATATTACCTCAACTCTTCTTCACATAAATGGCATGTTCGTAGTGACATTGCTCGAACCCATTCTTTTTGAAGTATGTATCGATACGAGTATTCCACACCCGCGATACTTGTTTCAACCCGTAAAGTATATTCTTCAATTTCAAGACCTTCTTTTCTTCTCTGATTTTCATATATCCGAGTGGTTGTTTAATATAAATTTTTTTTTCAAGTATACTATTCAGGAATGCTGACTTGATATTCATTTGTAATATTGACCATTTGAATTGAGTCGCTTGTGAAATAAGCAATTTGATTGTCTCCATTCTTGTAACTAGAGCAAATATCTCGTCATAGTCGATTCATGTCTTTTGCTTGTACCCATTTGCTACACGTCTCGTCTTATATCATTCTATCTTTCCATTGAACATTCATCTTTCTCTTAAACACTCACTTGACATCAATAAGTTGGGTCCTTTCGGCAATTCTGCTAACACTCATGTATTGTTACGATCTATTACTTTAATTTTCTCGTCCATGGTAATTTTCCACTTCTTGTCTCGTACTACCTGTTCAAAACTTATATTTTTGGAATCCACCAAAAGACATACAAGGTATACCTCATTTCTCAAATCATACAAATCTTATAAATTTCGTATTTTGAGTTGTCGCAGTTCATCTTCATCATCAATAGTTTCAGAATTTTTTGGTATGGTTGTTGGTATAGCAGTTGATGATTCTCTAACTTTGATGATATTTTCTATTGTTTTATTTCAATTTTATTCATTTGATTCATGAACTCGTACATCAAAGTTCACTAGAATCTTCTTGTTTATCTGGTCGAATAGCTTGTAACCTTTTATTTTTTTATCATACTCAATAAAAATATATTTTTTGCTTTTGTCTTCGAGTTTTATTTTTTGCTGATCCGGCACTTGTGCGTAGGTCAAACTGTCGAATACTTTGAGATGAGAGATTGTTGGTTTTTGTTTGCTCCATGTCTCTTGTGGTGTTTATTCATACAAATTCGTATGTGGACACCGATTTTGAACATAGACAGCGCATTGCACATTTTTTGCCCAAAATTTTTCGGAATTTTTTTGCTTTTGAGCATTGACCGAACCATGTCGAGAATGGTCCAGTTCTTCTTCTCGGTCACACCATTTTGATGTGGAGAATACTGTATGAAATCACCTTATGCCTTGCTCCTCACAATACTCAATGAAAACCGTCGAAGTGTATTCGCCACCTCTATTGGATCGTACAGATTTAATGTGTCTACCGGTTACCTTTTCCACCATCATTTTGAATTTTTTGAATACCTCGAATGCATTAGATTTTTATTTCAGAAAATAAATCTAAGTTTTTCGTGAGAAATTATCAATAAAGGAAATAAAATACTTTTTGTCACTAAAAGATTCGGGGGTGATTGGTCCACATATGTTGGAATGAATCAACTCGAGAGGTTGCTTAGTCCTATATTCTGTTTTCTTTTGAAATGACATTCTTGCATGCTTTTCGAGCATATATTTTTTCACAAAATTTTTCATCGTATTTCATGTTTGGTAGTCCGTACACCATGTTCTTCTTTACCAACTTGTTTATGTCTTAATGATGTAGGTGACCAAAACGGAGATGTCACAGTGACGCCTTGTCTTCTACATTGATTTGCAAATATTTTTTTTGTATATTTCTCAAATTCAGTTTGTACATCCAATTTCTTCTTATTTTAATTTGTGTGATTTGAACGTCCTTGCTTGTCTTTCAATAGTAATATCTGGTCTTTCATAAAAATCGAATAACTATTTTTTATGAGTTGCCCTATACTTAAAATGTTGCTCTTGATGTCTGGTACGTAATACACATCTTGGATTGACCCAACAAAATTATTTTTTTGTACATAATAAATCATACATTGGCTTTTGACCTCAACCTTCGAGCTATCTCCAAATTATACAGATACAGTTTCAATCTTTCGCATCTCTTTGAAACAATGTTCGTGTCAGCACATATGATTGCTTGCAGCCGTGTCGAGGTATCACACCGTGTCGTTATCGATGTTGATTTTGTTATATGTCATTAAGAGAAAATCTTCTTCCACCTCATCTTCTGTGGCTAGGTTGATTTTTTCTCCATCTTTTTTTTGACTCGATATTCTTTTAAAAAATGCTATATCTTTCCATAATTGTAATATTTATTGGAATTGCAATCCTTTGTATAGTGACCATATTTGCCATACTTGTAGCATTCGATATTGGAATAATTTGACCGATCGCTTCTTTCACGACTGCGTCATTTTCTAGCCAATTTTATTGGTTTGATTGTCCATTCTCCTCATGATACCCTTCTTGATCGCGTCTTTTCCCAATGTGGCTATTTCCTCGACCACCACTGTCACATTATTTATCTCGAAAGCTTTGAGAATATAATATATTTTAGTCATTGATCGATGCTTTGGTTTGAAGTGCCTGCTCAAGTGTCTTCTCCTCTTTTTTCTTACGATATTCATATGCCATTAGAAAACCTGCAAGCTTGTCAACAATGAATTTTGCTAACTCATTTGACTCTTCTATGACACATACTACATTCTCGAAACTATCGGTTAATAACCTTAGAATCTTCTCCAAGACCCGTGCATCGGACATCTTTTCTCCATCTTAGTTGAGTTGATTCACCATGGTTTGAGCACGCGTGATGTAATTGATACACCTTCTGACTCTTTCATCTTCATGCCTTCTAACTCGTTGTGAAGAGTTTGAAGACGAACTTGTTTAACTCGATCAGCTCCTTTGTACGCAGTCTCTAAGATGTTTCATGTTTTTTTGAAATTTTCGCAATCGTAATTTTCTCAGGCCCGACTCATCAACAGCTCAGAATAGCATGTACAATGCCGTCTTATCTTTTAATCACGTTTCTTTCAATGTCTTAATTTTGAGCTGCCGTATATGTTGTGGTAGATTCTAGTTCTTCAAAACTTTTTTGAACCATCTTTTAATAATCCACATAACCGAGAAGCATTTTCATTTGGATGCTTCAATTCTAGTAGTTCACTTTCATTAATCGGGGCAGTGACACATTATTGATTATACTCCCCATCTTATCTGATACCAATTTGTGAAAAGGAATTGTTGGCTATAAAATCTAATTGAGGAGAATTATTTCTGAAGAAAGATTTTTTCTTTGATTTTATATTTTTACAAGCAATACAATGATTTATTTATAGGCTGTAGTTTATCCTTCTAAAATTAAAAATTTAACATCATTATCACTTGTAAGAGTAACTGCTGACTCTTGATATTTTTTTTTTGCATTAAAAATGAATATTTTATATTTATTCAACAAATTTTTTGTTACAAATCTCATCTTAAAGTGATTTATCTTCTTATTTTTACATAATAAAAATCCACCTACAACTAAATATAATCTTTCTTGCAGGCTATGATAATAGTTCTTAAGTCCTATTGGTGAGGAGAGTTTATTTCTCTTTCATCATGACTTGACATTATTCTAGATGAGATATTATCTCAAAAAGAAACTTGAGTTTCTTAATACAATCAATATGGTTAAAAAAAACATAGATATAATAACCTATAAAAGTGGGTCCTGAGTATAATTATTCTATTCCTTCCGGAGAGTGAGGAATGCCAAAATTAAATGAGTGAAATTTCTCTTTATAAATCTCAATTTAAAATATTTTATCTTCTCATTTCTTTGCAACAAAAATTCACTTACAACTAAAAATATCTTTTCTTGCAAGTTGTGATACTAGTTCTTATGTTTCATTGGTTAGGAGAGTTTATAATTGTTTGATTACGACTTGACATCATTTTAGATTAGATAGTATCTAAAAAAAACTTGAGTTTTCTAATAAAATCAAGAGAAATAAAAATAATAAAAGAAAGACGAAAACATAGATATCATAACTTATAAAATTGAGTTATGAGTACTATTTCTTCCTGAATGTAAGGTAGGTCAAAATCAAATGAGTTAGTTGTAAGATCATTTGACTTATTAGTAGACTCATCCCTAGTTCAAACAAAATTTATATATTTTCTTCTCATATTATAGACTTTAAGTCTTAGATTGTCAAGTCTTCAAGCTTATGACTTAACACGAGCATATAATGGCGTGGACTACGATGCCATCTAAACTCTAAGGAGATTTTTAATCATAAAAAATATTAATTTTTCTAGAATCAACATAATATGTATTTATTGGTATAAATGATGAATATGTAAAAGTAATATTATACCATAGATCAACAATTATATTTGTATTCGACAGGTGACTCTTTATCAATTGATAGTCTAGGTGGAACTTAATGGGAGAAAGTAAAGGTACTACATTCATGTGTAACTTCTAGACTTATATTTTTCAAATTCACCAAAGAATAAAACGAGTCATACTAAAAAGAAGTCACATAAATACTTATCAATATCCTATTAGGTTATGATGAAAAATATTTGTATTTTTTTTGGGGTATTAATGGATCTGAAAAATATACATCTCAATGTTTTGTGTTCTTTTTCTTTTTCTAGCCAAAAATTTTATACAAAATAAGTATTCCTAAATATCTTGAGAGGCAAGATGAATAATCGATCATAAAGATGTAGAATCTGAAATGACACATAGGTATGATTATGTGGAGTCTGGATAATCTTAGCTAAAAATAGTTTGTGGTTAAAATTGTATTTTTTCAAAAATATTTCGGAACACTCATTTTAAAGAGGAATGCTTGAGTTGCCACAAGTAAATATATATTCTTTATTTTTGTATCATCATTTTGTGTGTGTGCCATGCCAATACAAGAAATTTAGTGTATGATATCGTGATCCATACAGTAAGTATAGAAGAGACAAATAGGCTATGCCAAGCCAACAAGGTTTTAGGTTGCTCATTCCAGCCACCGTGCCGTGCCAGGCCTAGCACAGTTTAACAGCTGTGCCATGCTAGGTTATTCTAGAACATACGAGCACTTGCGTAACTTAGGCTTGCCTGAGTGCTGCGTAGTTCAGCCGCAGCTAGATTGGGTTTGAACAAGGCAAGCCAGGTGCCCTCTCCAGGGCGTAAGGTGCCTAGTTGGTCCACAGCCCTAATGCTCAGGCTCTGGACTCATTTGGGTTGTGTGTGCAGGTGCAAGTGCAGTGCATTGTAGTGCCTAGTGCGTACTGTGTTGCAATGCCCTGTGGCAATGCACTGCAGTTTACATATTTTATATATATATATATATATATATATATATATATATAAAATTATAATTATAATTAATTATAAAATATTAAATTATAAATTAAAAAAAGATTAAATAAATGATATTAACTTTTTTAATTTAAAATTGAAATTTAAATTTAAACACGTTAAAAAATATTACATAATAACATAAATGATAAATATATATACTTGGATACTAGTAACATAAATTCTAATATAATTTTGAAAAAAAAATTTGATAAATTATAAAGTCATAAAATTATAAAACCTAAAGGATTGTTGTATGTCATTCTAATTGATTTTGATTTTCACAGCTTCAAGTTTAATCATGTATGATGTATATCGTCATCTATTATTAGTACTAGTGACCCTTCTCATAAGGGAGCTGGCTGGTGAAGACTCTCAGGCAATGACCGGGAGGTCACGAGTTCAAGTCTTACCAGGGGGGGTACTGGGGAATTCTTACCTGCTCGGTTCTCCGGGGGCCCAAGGGGATGTAGGGGCCCACGTAAGTGGGCTATGAACCTCTTGGTTATCAAAAAAAAAAAAAAATTAGTACTAGTGATTGAATTTGATCTTGACAATTCATTCATATATATTTTTTTATTTAAGTATGATAGAATTTTTATAATATTTAGTTAGTCGAGTCTTTTGTTGGAAATAATATTCATAGTACTGTTATTAAAATTGTATGTTTTACGATTTGATTCACGATTTAATTCAAGATTTAGGAGATAAACGATTCGATTCTTTAAAAGAATTAAAAATATGCATGAATTGAAGATTGAATCGTTGAATTATGAATTGATTCACATGAATTAATTTAATATTAATTCTCAAGGGACTAAGATCCTCAAAAAATTACAAAAAATAAAAACTAAAATATCAAAAAAAAAAAACCAACTGTAGGAAAATAATTAGCGTTGAAAAAAATAATTCCAACATTTGGTATTACGAATTTAAAGTGAAAAAACAACAAAATTCTAAAAAAGTCAAGTAAAAACTAAAATACAAAAAAAAATATTAACAGTAGGAAATAGAAATTAATTAACATAAAAAAAGTCACAAAAAAAATTAATTTATGATTTGATTTGATTTTCAATTCTCGATTCACTAATTAAGCATTCTGATTCTTGATTTGGATCTCAATTTAACAATTATGATTCATAGTAATAGAAAAAGTAGACTTTGATTAGGGATGACATCGGATCGGATTTGGATCGGATTTTTCAAAATCCATATCCGATCCTAAATAAAAATAATATATCCATATCCATATCCATATACTACGGATAAAAAAAAATTTAAATCCATATCCTATCCATCGGATTTCGGATATTCTCCACGGATATCGGATTTATCCATGCGATATTAAGACGTATTTTGCTAACCTATGACACCAGTTATAATTTCATGATTTATAAATTTAGGAATATAAACCAAAGTCTAATGTTAATAAAACATCACAAATCAAAATATTTGTATCAAGTGACAAATTCAAAATGTTTAACATCTTAAACAAAGTTTCAACAAGGTTTGATAGACTTCATCTTCATAAAAGTTGATAAAAATGTTGTCATCGATCATGTGTAATCTCGAATAGAGGTGTCAAACGTGCCGGGCCGGCCCGGCCCAGCACGAGGCACGGCACGGTTCGGCCGTGCCTGGGCCGGCCCGGCACGTTCAAAAACCGTGCCCGGGCCCGTGCCGTGCCCGGGCGAAGCAAAGCACGTGCCGTGCCGTGCCTGGCACGAGCCGTGCCGTGCCTGGCCCGGCACGCCGGCACGGGTCCATCCCGTGCCGGTTCACGCAGGCACGCGTGGCACTGGCGGCTTGCCACGCGTGCCAGGTCGTGAGTCGTGAGTCGCGACTCACGAGTCACGACTCACGGTCACGATTCACTGAGTCGTGACTCGTGACCCAACCGGGCCCCGCCCCCGGTAAAAAGACCGCGGGTCTGGTCCAAACAGACCCGACCCGCCCCGCCCCGCCTGCCCTGCCTTGCCGTGCGCCCGTGCCGCCTGGCCAAGCCAAGCCGTGCCCGAGCGGGCCGGCACGGCACGGCACGGTAGCACGGCTGGGCACGTGAAAAACGGGCCGTGCCGTGCTGGGCCGGCCCGTTTGACACCTCTAATCTCGAATCCTACAATTATAAAAAAAAACTTAATATTTGAATACTTAAATTGTAATATGAATTAAAATTTATTAGTTATAAAATTTAATACCTTCATCATGCACGTGAATATCTTCTTCATAAATTGATGCATAACCATCTGAAATGAACAAGTCATCTCCACCTAGAAAAAAAAATATAAAAAGAAAAATAATATTAAAATTTTACAAATATAATGAAATTATAGGTAAATAAAAAATAAATGATCAATGAAATAAATTTACCATCATATTTTGTCACTTCACTCCACAACCAACTTTGAGCACACATCAATGCTTCTATCATCTTCGGATTAAGTCGATTACGATGATGGCTTACTAATCTCCCACTAGAACTGAATGTAGACTCTGAAGCAATAGTAGATACTGGAATTGCTAATATGTCTCTTGCAATAGTTTGCAAGACAGGATACTTTATCCCATTCAACTTCCACCATAATAAAATATCAAACTGAGAATTTTCAGGCAAAACATCTTCCTCCAAGTAATGGTCCAATTCAGTTCTGAAACTATTAGTTTTATTAGTCTTCATCCTTTTCACAAATAATTGATAATCACTATCGATAGTTATTGAACTCTCTTTTGAAGTTGAAGTGGCCGTTCCATGTACTGCAGATTCTGTATTAGTCCTTTTATACATTCTAGTATAATATTCCTCCATCAACTCATAACAAAGTCGTTGAATGTTGCTAATTTGTTCACTAAAGTCATTTGGATAAACCAAATGAAAGTAAAAGTATAGCAAAGTCATCTTATACCTAGGGTCCAATACTGCAGCAACACCCATCAATTTATGGATTACATTCTAATATGTATCAAATTTTGTAACCATACTCTTTGCCATTGTACTAATTACTACATTGGAGGATATGAGCCATTCATTCAATGTCATTTTAATTCTGCAAATCACAGGAAAAAACATATTGGCAGTGGGATATCTTGTCCCAGAAAATAACTCAGTGACATTATAGAACAACTCCAACCTATCACAAACATCCTTTGCAGTCTCCCATTCTACTTCACTAGGCACAAACACATAGTGTGACTCAAACAACTTAAGTCTAGGAAACACATTTTTATAAGCCAAATCAGTTTTAAGCATTAGATAAGTGGAGTTCCACCTTGTTGGACAATCCAAACCCAATCTTCTAGTACAAGGAACTTTCATTTGTCGACAAACATCCTCAAACTTTTCTATTCTTTTTGGAGATGCTGTTCAAAAAACTACACTGTCCCTGACATTATCAATGGCATGCTTGATCACATCTAAACCAATCCTAACAATAAGGTTCAAGATATGTGCAGCACAACGCATATGAAGTAAAGACCCGTCATTCAATAAGCAATCAACACTCAATTTTTCTTTTATCTTACCAATCATGCTATCATTAGTAGAGCAATTATTCACTGTAATAGCGGATATCCTTAAGTCCACATTCCACCCCAGCATAGCATCTATCAACACCTCTGTTAGCACATCACTTGTATGAGGGCAAGGGACATAAATAAACCTGAAAAAATAACAAAATTATCAATAAAGTAAACAATGAATAAAAATATATATATACTTAATTTAAGAAAGAACATGTTAATTTGTTATATCTCAGGATTAGACTATGTAATGTCCAAGATTTATCAATGAAATGTGTTGTAACAGACATGAAACTCATTTTTTGGTTACTAGAAGTCCACATGTTCGTTGTAATAGCAACTCTACTATCATTATTCTCGATCAACTTCATGACTTTATCCCTCTCTTCCCCGTAAATGTTCAAGATATGCTTCTTCACAGTATTACGGCAAGGACACTTGAAAAGAGGTTGAATAGTAGTTGTGAAATCTCTAAATCCTTTATGCTCCACCATCGAAAGAGGATAGTCATGGAGAATAATCATCTTTGCTAATTTTTCTATTCCCTGTTTTTCATTAAATGCACCAGAAGGTCCAGAATTAACATTTCCTTTCGAATCAGTTTTCAAAATCATTTGCCTTATGTCACCCCCAGCTGATTTTCTTCTAGGACACCTATCAAAATGTTGCTTCAAATGCGACGTACCATAGGATGATTTACCCACAAAAAGCTTTTTACAATAATTGCATTGGGCATTCTCTTCATTATTAACAACCAGATGAGTAAAGTGTTTCCACATAGGACTTCTGAAAGTCTTACCATCTTTTCCTTGTTTAAATTCACAATCAACTAGTACTGATTGATGGAGAGTCCACCTGAGTTTCCTCCAATTGGAGCTGATTCTTGTGTGCTAGCAACACTACTGTTACAAGTGCTAGATTGTGAATGTGCCATATTCTATACAAAAAAAAAACCACAATCAAATATAACTTAGATGCCTTAGTGCATGTTATTCTAAATAAGTTGTATTGCTCAAAATAAAAAAAAATTATAGTCACATAAATGATCATTAAAGTAATCTATATCTTTAATCCTAGAACTAGTATAGTGGTTCATGCAAAATGTAGGTAAACATATCAAATTTGTCAAATATAACCTAATTAAACCCACAACTATTTACTATTCACTATTCCGAATTCACTATTTTGATTTACTATATACTATTATGAATTCACTATTCACTATTCTGAATTACTATTCTGATTCACTATTCTGAATTTATTATTCTGTATTCTGAATTTACAATTCTGATTCACTATTTACTATTCTGGATTCACTATTCACTATTCTGATTTACTATTTACTATTCCGAATTCACTATTCACTATTTTGAATTTACTATTCTGATTCACTATTCACTATTCCGGATTCACTATTCTGATTCACTATTCACTATTCAGATTCACTATTCACTATTCAAGTGAAAAACTGGTGAAATCTCGTGATTTTGGTACTCACGCGTAGCTCGCGTTGCGTAGAGTAACTTTAACTCTTGGTCATAAATATTTTGACCTTTAAAATGACGTAAATCTGAAAAAAACTAAAAATTAGAAATTTATGAATTTTTACATGAATTCAAGGCCAAATCCTATGCTTTTGGTATCTATGCGTAGCCCTCATAGTATACAGTAACTTTCGTTCTTTGCCCAATAAATTCCGACGGTCCAAAACTCAAAAATTAAAGAGAGAAAAAAAAATAAAAAAAAAATTAGAAATCGTTTCTCCTCTAGTGTGCGCCTCCTACTCCAGTAACTCCACTGCTTGCTTGATTTGTATTTTTTTTATTTTTTTTCAATGTGGGACCCATGTGTCTCACTTTGTCTATTTTAGTCTATTTCAGCTTCAAAACATATCATTTTATTCTGGTTTCAATTGCATTTATCTTAAATGGATATTCTTTAAATATTTGAAAAATTTGAGATTTTTCTAAAATCTAATTATCAGGTTTTACTCTATACTCGTCACCTAAAAATTCGTAAAATATTCTGATTGTCTCAGAATTCAACGAAATTTAAATATGTCACTAGATTTCGCAAGACGAATCTAACGGCGAAATTCATTTCGTCATCCGAGATTGTCTCAGAATTCGCAAGACGAATCTAAAAATTCTCATTATATATGGACTATATTATATATATATATATATATATATGTCTGTGTGTGTGTGTATTATATCTGGTAGAACTGATCGGATATAATTGGATCAGATTAGATATCCGCACGTTCGGGTCAGATCGGATATGAGTTTCGGATCGGATATGCCTAAATCCATATCCAATCTATATCCATTCAAAAAAATCAGATTTTATCCATATCCATATCCATATCCATTATCCAGTCAACGAATTTTTCTATTGTTTGACTGGATCGGATCGGGTCGAAAATCCACGGATACGGACACATTTGCCATCTCTAACTTTGATGTTATATTAGATATCATAGGGGTTAATTGATCATATATCATTTTAGATAGTATAAAAAATATAGATTCATATGATTTTTACTAATTTATTATATCTAAAATTTTTATATTATTTTGTGACAAGATATAATAATAATCAGTATCTTAGTATTTTGATAACTAACACCTATTTGGTGGGCTAATTCATTATTTATCTCTAACTAATTGAAAGGAAAAATTATTATTTTTTAATATGAGATTAATCTTTATACTCAAAGGCTTTTAAATCTTATTCTTTATTTTTTATGATTGATTAATATAACTATATATTTTTTTCATTGTATTTTCTACTCTTGTGACTTTAGCTCTATGATCCATATAGGTAGTTAAATAATAAATAGATGAAATAATAGTCTAGTATTTAAAATATTATGTTTTAATCTCAATAGTTATGTTATCAAAATATGATTTTTTAAAATATGTGATTAAATATATTATTTATGTTGTAATGTAACTAAGTGCAATGTATGGTGTGTGAGTATATATAGACGAGCACAAGTTTTTCGTATCATAAAAAAATTATGAATTTAAAAAAAATTATGTTCCAATTTAATTAATTAATTATTATTTTATTAATTTATTTTTAATGAAGTTAGATATAATGTGTTGACAACTAACACATGAATCTAATAATATGTATGTTAAATTCTATTGGTGTTTTACATTAAGTGAAAAATATATATTTTTTTGTTTATTGACTTACATAGAACATAAAGTTTTTATATTTTGCTAGATATCAAATTACATTTTAATATATTTTAAATTGGTTTTAATTATACAAAAATTATTTTAAGCATGCATGTACTATTATTTTTATTATGTGACACAAATTCAATTTGAAGAATATTTGTTAAAAGACTCTCTTTGATGATTCTTATGAATATAATCATAACAATATTATTTTTGGAAGCATTATTAAATATTATACTATAAATTTTATATTTATTTTTGTTTTTCCTAGACTCACGTGATAAGGAAATTATAATGATGAAGGTTTTCATAATATTCAATTTTTTTTTTGTCTTCGCATAGAATCAACAAAATGGGCGGTGTTATATATAAAAGAAATATTATCATGATTAGTTCATATATTAAACGTCGCCAATATTATTCCAATATGAATTATAAGTTTATTAATTACTAATTATTTTTTATTATTTTAGTCCTACAGATCTAGAGATCATATCATAAGCTGGTTAAATGTATTTTTGAATTTAATGAACTAGTCTTGAATTTTTTACAAATTGATGTGGAATATCTATACCATCGGCCAACTTAGCAATACCTTCTTTATATTGATGTCAAATAGTTTGTGTCATGTTGTCATGATCTATTATTGTGTGGTCCAGCCATTCACCGTGCCGTGAATGGCACGACATGATTGCCAAAGTATCATGCAGACACAGCTCATTTAGCCTGCACTAGTGCTGAGTCGTTTATTTTCTACTTTAGAGGTGCTGTCAGAGCATTTGGCACAAGTGCAACAAACTATTGAAGACTGGAGTGGACACACATAGAGGAAGTCCACTTTGAGGTCAGTGATTGGGTTTATTTACAGCTTTGTCCATATAGGCAATGGTCTTTAGCCCGACACAAGAATGGGAAACTCTTGGCTTGTTACTATGGGCCCTTTAAGATTGTGGAACGCATAGGCTAGGTGGCCTATGGGCTTGCTTGTACTCCTTTTACTTCCTTTCACCCAGTACTCCATGTATCCCAACTGCATTAGGTCATTGGTGGTCATGCTATTGCCCCACACTTCATCCTACATTGACAGCTGATAAGGAGATATTGCTCGAATCCACTAAGCTAGGTGATGTGCTTTTGGGCCATATTGGGATGCATTTGGATTTGGAAATTTTAATCAAGTGGCAAGGCATATCGGATTCTGAGGCAACATGGGAGCTTTATTCACTCATTGTTCAGCAATTTCATTCATTCCACCCCGAGGGCTATGTTACTCATTGGGAGGGCAGTATTATTAGACCATCAATATTGGTTATCAAGGGAAACATTATAATTTAATCATTAATTAGGGCATCTTTACTATTGAAGCCATCAATATAAATAGAGATGCCAATATTATTTTGGGGGATGAAAAGAATTAGAGTGAGAGTAAACTCCTGAGAGGGACAACCTATCTCACGAATAATAGGTCTATGTTATTTTTTGATCTGCATTAATAAAATGTCCTTTTATTATTTTATTGAGCCCTAATTTTATAAGGTTAAGGTTATGTCAACATCTAACATGAAAATTCTTAGTTAGAGAATCTTCTTTGAGTTCGTACGAATAAACTTGTGATATTATTATTTATAACATTATCAAATATTATGTTATGTATTTTATTTTATATTTCTTATTTCTTGAAGATACTTGTTAGACTATTACACACACACACACACATATGGTAAGATTTATTAAATATTATAATAAGTGTTATGGGTAATATAGTCATTTCCCACACATACTGAAAAGTCTGTTGGCCACAAAGTTTTCATTTCCCACTGCAGCAAGTCACGCTATTATAAAACTAAACGAAATGCCGCTGTGTTCTACTCTTCTCGACAGCCAGCGTCGCACAAATCGGGTCCAGGTCCGAAGCAACGTGTTTTCTGTGTGCGCGAGCGCGTGATCAGCTAAAACGAGTAGAATTAGATGTAGTTCTTGTCCATCGATCTGTTTCTCTCTACGAGTGTTCATGAATGTTATATATATCCATTTGTTCATATGAATTCTTGTTTTTGTCCATCAATATTAAATATTTTCTTCTTCAAGATTATCATTAATATGTAAGATATCATGAAATTTTAATATTTTTTTATTTAATTTTCAATTAAACTAAACATAATGGGGATGACATATGTGAAAGGAATATATTCATAATTAGTTCATATATTAAACACTATCAATACTACTCAATTATATTTTTTAAGATCTTGATTTATTAATTATTTATTAAATTTATAAATTTTTATAATATCAATTTTACATATCGACCTAATGATATTATGATATATGGATTGAATATATTTATATATATAATGAAATAGTATATTATCTTTTATAAATTTAAGTAGAAGATTCATATTAGTAACTATGCTAATAATTTATTATCTTAAAAACTCATTGTTATAAATGAAAATGATTAATAAACATAAAATAGATTCAACTTTAATGATTATACAACCAAGATGAGTATATTCTTTTTTTCACATTCTCTCCAATCTTCTTTTATCAATCACAGGGTAGATACATATAACAAATTTTTATATTTGTCAATCATTTCAGTGACGATCGTGATTAAACATATTTAACTTTAAAATTCTTATGAGACCCAATGCATTAGTGATAATTTAAACATATCTAGATGAATGTGTTTAGGATTTAATATATCATATTTTTTTGGTACTTTATTTGACATATCTTCTTAGATGTCCAATTTTATTATTAGTTTATAACTAAATTTTTTATAGTATCTATATTATATTGAATATTCTTTGATTTTTCTAATCTTTTTTTTTTAAATTTTACTTGAATAGATCCAAACTACACGAATTTGTTTATGAATTACATATTTTTTAGTACAAAGGGAAATTTATGATTTAGAGTTAAATTAGTTTTTGACTTTTCGATTGAATTGTCGTTAACTAAATCAAAAGTATGTAACATATTAATTTGATTTTCATTAAATTATTATTTTTATTTTATATTAAAATTAGTTAAGTTGATGTATAAAGAGTTATGAATATAAATAGAATATGTTATTTATTATTTATCTCTTATATTCTATAACTTTAACTATAATATATAAAACTATAAAAATAGGAGCATTGTACGTGTACCTTGTAAAATACAATAGAACCTATACTCACAATTATGTTTTCTAGATTAAACTGTCTTTAAATATAATTATTTAAGATTTATACAAAATTAAAATATGTAGAAAAAAAACTCAAATAAAAATAATGAAATATTGTGAATATGAGAGATTTAGAGAGATGTAAGCTTAATGTTTGAGTTTGTGGGAAAAATATTATACTTATTTATAGAATTTTTTAAAATTTTAAATTATTTTTTTAGGTCCTCTTTGCTAGATTGAATCCTACTAATTATTGGATACTATCCAACAATTGGAGGTAACAATCAATAGACAAGAATTATAAATAAATAAATAAATATATATATATTAGTGATGTGTTAGGTATGCACATGTGTGGGACACATCACATGTCACACGTTGCAATGATAGATTTGTCATTGCGATGACTATGATTGGTCATTTAAAAATAATTTATTTGACACTAGGTCAGATTGGCCCAAACTGACCCTTGGTCATTTAGAAAAAATGTTGTGTGTTGTTCACATGTCATATATTGTCAGATATTATAAAAATAGGAGCTTTCATTTTATGTGTCAAGTCAGATTGGGTTTTTGCCAATCTGAAGGGATGACCTAGACATGACTCAAGTTGTTTTGTCACCTGGGCAAGAGACTTGGCTCGTGCCTTGATGCTTGCCATTTTGGCATGTATGCTCAATCCCATAGTCCAACATGACTTGAGTTGCACTATCATGTCTGTTCATGCATATTCTTGACATGTGTTACAATAAATATCAGAAGAGTTAGTAAATTATATGTAATTTTATATTGTATGGTAAAAATGGATTTATATGATCTCTTTTAACTTAATGTGTTAAAATTTTTTACATTATTGTGTGATAAAATAGAATTATAATTGATATCTAAATATTTTGATAACTCACAATTATTCAATGAATCACTTTATTATTTATTTTTAGTTAATTGAATGAAAAAGTCATTCACACTTTTATATTGTTGTGGATGGTTCATGGAGTGCAATGAATTTCATAATATTTTTGAATCTTTTGATCTTAATCCTAAGATACATATATGCATCTAATCAATAAAGAAGTAAAATGATCATTCAATATTTTTAATATATATTTTTTCATCTCATTAGTTATCTTACTAAAATATAAATGTCATCTATATTATTTAAAAATATTACTCATATACTATATGTATTTAAGCGTAATATAGGATGTAAGAGTATATATAAATGAACATAAATTTATTGTACCATAAATTTTAGTTTTACTATTTATGAAGTCAGACATAATATGTTGGTAACCAATACTTAAATTCAAAATCATGTATATTGAATTCTAATTATGTTTTACAAGTTAATTTTTTTTTTAGTCATATTTACGTATATAAATTATAAAATTCTAATAGTTTACTTAATGTTATAATATATTTTCATGAATTTTGAATTTATTTTAATGAATAAAAAAATAATTGTAAATTAATTTTTACTATCAGGTTTATGGTGCGACACTCTTAACTAACTTTGAAAATTATAGCTAGGGAATTATCTCTAATAATTTATATGAATAAATTTACTTCAACATTATTATTTGCATTATTATTAAATATTATATTCTATAATTTATTTTATATTTTATATTTCCTAAAGATATTTTTCAAAGTATCATGTATGGCATGACTAATAATGAGGATGTAAGATTATATAAAAATTTAATATTTTTTTATTTAATATTCAGTTAAAATTAACATAGTGGATAACAACACGTGCGAAAGGATTATCATAGTTTATATATCTGACATCACTAATACAATGATACTACGCTACTATGTTTTCTTAGATTTTGATCTATTAATTTTTTATTAAATTTATAATTTTTTATAATATCAATTCTACATGTCAACTTAAGAATCATACGAGTTGAATATATATATATATATATATATATATAGAACTAGTTTATAATTTTTTATAAATTTAAACAAATGACTTATATCAGTAATTATTCTAGTAATAATTTTCTCTGCAAACTCATGATTATAAATAAATGAGATCATTTAATTTGAAGTAGTTCTAAATTTAATAAGATCATAATTAAGTTGAACTTGTCTAGTATTTAATGCACAATAGTTTTTATATATTATTCTGTATATCTTTTTTGATATTTAGCTTCACTATTAGTTTGCAATTATATATATTTTTATAATATCCATATTATGTTGAATATTCTTCTACTTACATAATATTTTTTTAAATATATTAAAATGGATCAAAATTATGGAAGTTTGTTTATGAAATATATATTTTTAGATGGACGGGAGACTTATAATTTGAAGGCAAATCAATTTTGGATATTTTTGTGGGATTGAGTTATTTTAATCTAATTAATCTAATATCTTAATTGCATTTTCATAAAGTTTAATATTTTTTTATGGTAATTAATTAAGTTAATCTATAAAGAAATAAAATTAGAAGTATAATATATTATTGATTATTATATCTGTTATATTCTATAACTTTATTTATCATATATAAAACTAAAAAAAGTATCAATAGTTTGCATGTACTTCACAAATTTAACTGTTAATGGAACATATACTCACATATGTGTTAACTTGATCATCAATTATAGTTATTTAGGATTTATATAAATAAATTATCAAGAAAAAACTCTAAAATAAAAAATTTAAATTTATGAGAATATGAGAGAATTAGATAAAAGAAAAGTGATTATAATTAGAGTTTAAAAAATATAAATATTATATTTGTAGGTTTTTTTTGAATTTAAAAATTAATTTTTTTGGGTCCCCCTTGTTGAACAATATCCAACCAGTTGTTGGATTATGTCAAGTGGTTGGAGACAACAACCAATGGACTTAAACTTTATCTATTATAAAAAAATATTGTTTTGTGATGTGTCAATTGTGTGAGCATGCACATAGCACTTCATGTCATTTTAAAAAATTAATTAACCTCAGGTTGGGTTGGCTTGAACTGACCCATAGTCATTTAAAAAAAATTTGCTGTGTGCATTCCATTATATTAAAAAAAATAGGCACGTGTTGTTTGTGCCATATGCATACACATAATTAAAAAAAAAAGCACGTGTTTCACTTGTCGAGTTGGATTGAGTTTTTTCCCGGCCCAAAAACATGACAAAAGCATGACTTGAATTGTTTTGTCACCTGGGCTGATGGCTTTGGTCATGCCATGCTGCTTTCCATTTCCACATTCGGGCCTAGCCCCCACAACTCATACCTGCTTTTTTGTTGTTTGCCGAACTAGACTTGGTCACTCTTTATAATTATTTAGGATTTATATAAAATTAAATTATGTAGAAAAAAAAATTCAAAAATTACAATTTTAATTTTTTGAGAATATGAAAGAATTAGATAGAAGCGAGATTACAATTTGAATTTAAAAAAAAATATATAATATTTATAGAATTTTTTAAAATTTTAAAATTTTTTTTTGGGTCCCCTTTGCTTGACAATATCCAACCAATCATTAGATTATGTTAAGTGGTTGGGGACAATAACTAATAGATGTGAACTTTTTTTTAAAATATATTTTTTAGTTACATGTCAATTGTGCAAGCATGCACATAGTACTTCATGGGTCATTTTAAAAAGTTTATCAAACTTCGCTCGGGTCAGCTTGACCAATAAACAATCATTTAAAAAAAATTTGGCGCATGCATTCCATGCACCAAATTTGGTCATATATTAAAAAAAAAAAAGGAGCAGACAAGTCAACAACCAATGGATGTGAGCTTTTTTAAAAAAATATATTTATTTTTTGTGATGTGTCAAGTGCGTGAACATGCACATAGCACTTCATGTGTCAATTAAAAAAATTAATTAACCTTGGGATGGGTCGGCTTGAACAGACCCATAATCATTTAAAAAAATTGGTGCGTACATTCCATGCACCAAATTTAATCAAATATTTAAAAAATAAGCATGTGTTTCATCTTTCAAGTCGGACTTCTTGACATTTTCACACTCGGGCCTAACCCCACAGCCCAAACAACTCGTTTCATGTTGCTTTGTTGGCCCATGCTTGTTCTATGCATGATTTTGGTTGTGTCTAGGCTAGCTTTCTCGGTTTGTTCCTTTGAATTGGGGCATGACTTCTTTACTCATTTATTAGAGAGATGAAATAGATAGCGCAACTTCTTGACATGCGATCAGTTAAGTTCACACATTGCAAGATGATGAATCATGTTAGAGATAATTGTGTGGAGTTGTTTTTAAAAAGGAGACAAAGCATTATGGACTACTGAGGGGGATAACCAGACTATTGTATTCATTTAGGGATCTTTATAGAGTTCTCACTATTTGACCTTTATTAAAGATAATGTACATAATTTTTTCTCAGTAGGGCAATAATATATTCTTCATTGTCTTTAAAAATTATAACACCTATGACTCACCTTTTAACTTCGTATTCATGGGTTGTCGATTCATAAACTAATAGTCATATTATTTATAATTATTTTATAAATATTTTGTTTTCATATTCATTATGGTAATTAATAACAAGTCCTAAAAAACTATCGGTTATGATAATATTTAATTTTTATTTATTTATTTCACATATTTTATTTATTATTGATTATACAATTTGTCTCATTTTTGTGAATTATTTTTTTAAGTAATTTAATTTTAATTTAATTTTCTCTTTTTTTGATATTTATTTTGCGAGACTAGAAGATTTCAAGGAAGATTTTATGTGGAATTTAGCAGAATGTATTGTGTTTTTTTTTCTACAATAGGATATTTCATAAGTTTGAATATGATTGATCTATTACTATGTTTTTGACGTGATTATTAATTACTAGTCAAATTAAGAATATTATATTATAGTATTAGAAATATCATTATACTAGAGTGTAAAGCATACAAATAGAGAAAAATATCATAGTTTTATAAACATGTTTGTTATACTGATGTGAATAAGATCTCATTTGATTTGATACACTTAGAGGTGTCAAATAGGCTGAGCGGATCGGGCACGGCATGGTTCAGCCATGCCTAGCCCGGCTCAGCACGGTTTGGAAATGTGCCATGGGTTGGGCTGGGCCAACCCTTGACATGGTTTGGAACTTCAAATGCGCCAAGTCTCCCCCACTGTTGCGCACCTTCTATGCGCAATAGTATTTTTTGTGTTGTATAGGCATTGACACCCATTGCATCGATGCCTTGGTAGTGTTGTTCTGCCAAGAAATCAGTCACGATTGAAGTTAAAGTTCAGCTTTCTATTTTTAGTTCTCCATCAACTAATATCGTGCCAATCTAGTCTCACGTTTTTTAATTTCGGAAGCACTTTCTTTTTTATCTGAGAAATGGTATTGGTATCCATCATCCAGGATTATTTGAATTGGATGTTATTGGACATTTCTGGCATGAATGTTCTCATTCGTGATCATCAAACAGTTAGCATTATAATATTCAACACCTGCAACATTAGTTAGCTAATTGTAATCCTCGATATGGAGAATGTTACTTGTATGTTTCAAACATGTTGAGGGATACATAAATTCACTGTTTAGCTGGTCCAATTGAACTTGAACATGAAGTAGTGCACCTAGTTCATGAGATCTGTGTAGATTGCATAGCAATTGACCCATATCATCCTTGAATATCCATTCAAATCACATTTATATGCTTTCAGCTATTGTGGATCCATCCAATTCAAATAAGAGGTTCTTGTTAACTTTTATTTCCAATTTTTCCTGTTAGTAAGTATTCTTCCTAATTCGGCTTAAAAGATGATATTTATTTTATTTTGGTTTATTCGTTATTCTTCTTTAATTGATCATGAGATAATATTTCTCATTTATTTTATTATTATTTTTCACGAGTCTGTTAAGGGAGAATAATTCTTTATTTTTTTGTTGTTATTCTTTATAAGTCGATTGGAAAAGAATATTTTTTAATATCCTTTTTATTCTCCTAAATTTGGCTAGGAGAGAATATTTTCTAAATTTCTCTATCATCTTTCATGAAAATATAGAGATGTCAAATGGGCCGGTCCGGCCTATTTTTTTAGAGCACGGCCGTGCTTTCGTGCTGGGCCAGGCACGGTTTATAAAAGTCAGGCTCGGCACGGCCCGCCGTGCCGGCATGCCGTGTCGTGCCGGCGGGCCGTGCCATGTCGGGCCAGTCCTTGTCGGGCCAAAATTTTATAGTTTTAAATTTTAGTTTAATTATATAAAATATTAAATTATATATAAAATTATAGATAATGTATAATATAATAAATTTATAAAATGAAAATTGTTTAAATTTTATTAAATTTACAAAGTTTAATTTTTTTTTATAATATAAAATAAAATTAGCTTATAATTTATTAGAATTAAATAATAGAGTTATAATTTTTTAAATGAAAAATTAAATAAAAAAATAAATAAATTAATAAATTTTGTTAGAAAAAATTAAAAAATAAAAAACATAAGCAAAACAAATGAAAAATGACCAATCAGTCATTAGATACTAAAAGTCTGAAATAAACAAATTAAAGTTTCAACGTAACGTATATATAATACAATCAATAAAAAATAAAATATCGAAATCAAAAAGTAATAGATCATCATCAATCGTCAATTGGCATATCATGAGCATCATCAGCCGTAACATCAAGATCAGCATCATATGAATCATTATCATCAACAATCAATTCCTCCGCTTTCGTAGTGGATGCGGCTGCAGTCACAGTCTCAGTCTCAGCTTCAGCATGATCATGAATGCTAAACCTCGAATCTTTCCAATCCTTCAAATAAGCCAATGCCTAAACAATATCTGGATGTAATTTCGATCTCCTATCCAAAATCATGTTCACTGTAATAGAAAAAGCAGACTCTGATGCTATGCTCGATACCGGAGGAGTCAGTAGATCCCGTGCCATCCTAAATAGCATGGAAAAGGTGAACTCATATGATTTTTACCACTGTAATATTTTAAGATTTTTAGTATCAGAATGTGATAGGATTGAACAGTATTTCGATATCTAAGTACCGAGAAATCTCGTTCCAATGTGATGGTCCACCCCTATGTTTTCCCCTCGCTAGCTGAATGAAAAAATTGTCATCTCCGAACAAGGTATCCATGTCCGTAATTACATTTTCACTACTACAACCACCATACTTAGTATTGCAGTATGTGAACAGGTTAGTCAACTTCTCGACCTAGATAGTATTCCCGTCCACCTAAACTCTAGGGTCCATGCATGCAGCGAGACAATAAAGAGATGGAACGGTGAACCAGTACTTTAAGTACTTGGTTTCTATCTCTGCAACCATATGGCTAAGTGTCAGGTCAGCACGATACTTCCTAAACATGTTACTAATGTTGCATATACACCGGAGTACAATGCAAGTTTTGGGCGTATAAACCGATGAACACATGTTCGTTGTGTCATAAAAAATATTCAGGAATTTTATTTATGAAATTTCTTAAGATTTTTTATGTCGTCAATAATAAGTTCGTCACTCTTACTATTGACGTAGTCGGATATAATGTGTTCGTATCCAACTCATGATTTCAACATTAAGTACGTGTAATTTCAACGATGTCTCACATCTGATTGAAATTTTTTCTTCTTAAGATTCACAGATAAATAGAGACTACCAAACTCTTGTTGTCTGTGAGGAGTATAAATATATTTTAGTGCATTGCGTATATTATTCAACACGGAGGAACACACCTTCATAACCGCATGAATAATCAGGTTAATCACGTGACACATGCATCTTACATGAAATATCTCTCCTAATGGTGCGTCTTTAATATTTTTAACAAACATGTTAATCACTACTCAATTATTAGATACGTTATCGAATGTGACACTAAAAATTTTATTTTGAATTTTATATTCCCTAAAGATTTTCATCATACACTCAAAAATGGCCGGGTCATTATAAGAATCAAGAATCTCAGAGAATCCTAAAATTTTTTTATTCATTGTCCAGTTAGAATCTACATAGTGACTGGTGAGATATGCATAAGATGATTTATCGTAACTTGTCCAGATATCGGACGACACGGACACTACTCCACTATATGCCATAAATTAGAGGTGTCAAACAGGCCGGCCCGGCACGTTATTTTAAGGCACGATCATGCTTCTGTGCCGGTTACTGTACGTGTTGTGCCCGGCCCGACACAGTTACTATACCGTGCCGTGCCCAGCCCGCCGTGCCTGCGGGCCGTGCGGTGCCTCGCCTGGCCCACTCGGGCATTCCTGCTCGAGCGGTTTGGGATACGGGACCGCGGGTCGGGTCGAATCAGACCCGACCCGCGGTCTTTTTTTGCGGGAGGGGCATCATGGGGTCGGGCTCACAGGACACCCGGCACGGGATAAACCCGTGCCGGTTTGTCGTGCCGCGGGCCGAACCATGCCGGGTACGGCATGGCACGGCACGGCTCGTGCCAAACCCGGGCACGGAATTTTTCAGTGCCGGGCCGGCCCGACACGGTTGACACCTCTACCATAAATTTATTAATTATTTTTTTATTTTTCTAACCTATACAATTTTAGTATGTTATTCCTAGATGTGGACCTAGGAATCCTACGATAAGTGGGTTGAAAATATGTCTGCATTATGTGCATTATCCTTAGATCTTCTGAAAATCTAATCGGAAGACCTATCAATGTGATAAGTCTGGTCATGTCGTCCCTACCCAACTTACTAAAGTATATGAAGTGAGTAAACTATGAGACTGTACTCGATCCAGTCTCAAAAAATGCAGTGCCAAGTTGGGTTTGCCTAGGATTTAATGGACTATATTTTTTGGTACATAATTCGACATGCCTCTTAAGGTGCACAGTCCCAAACGAATTCTTACATGTTAAAAGTCTCATATAATATTTGTACTGTGTCATTTTTGTTTCCTCACCCCTAATATTTTTTTCTTTTATTATATTAAAATGAGTCCAAACTACAGAAGTCCTCCTAGTTTTTTATTTTTTAGAAGTTTGGGTTGAGACGACTGGAGAAATCAAAGTTTCAGCAGCCTCAGTATCTGTGTAATATTTTTATTTTCTAAATTTAAATATATTTCATTAGTATTTGTTATTTTTTAGGATTTTTGTTAATTAGGACACTTATTTAGAGACTAGATCATAGATTTTTAATTAATCTATTTTAGGTCTAGAGAGAGAAACTATAGAGAGAGAGAGAGAAAGTAAAAAAAAAACTTAAAATAAATTACTCGGTAAATCAGTCAGGTCGATCATGTGTACGATGTATCATATTCTAGCTCAAAATTCAAAATCAAGTTGAGATTCCCAAAAAGCCAAGCCAAATGACGAAATCCCGACTTCCCGAGTCCCGAGAGAGATGGACAAGATTTTTGAGAGAGAAAATATGAGATCTGAGAGAAAAAATATTTATGAAAAATATAAATATTATAGAAAGGGAGGGTAAAATTTATAGATTAAAGAAAATACTTTTTTAAAAAAAGTCATTTTTTTGATTTTTTTTGATTTTTTAGGGGCCATAATCATGAGGGCCATTGGATTCTACCCCCTAGCCCCTGGAGGCGAGATCCAATGACTATAATTTAATTTTTATTTTGCCCGTTGGGGGGGGGGGGGAATTGAGTCTGGTCGGGGGACTTCGGGTCGGGTCTGATTGGACCCGACCCATGGTTTTTTTTTGTGGGAAGAGGAACGAGATGCTTAGGGCTTGCCGTTGGCCCTAGTGTCCCGAGTCACGGTGAACCCACCATGACCCGTGAGGGCGCGGGACTGCGGGTGTGGGACGCTGAGCTGGGTGTGAAAGGTGATCCTGACCGTGCCTACGGGCCGGTCCACGGGCCACCGAACAGTGCCGGGTCAGGCACGGCACGAGGCACGGTTGGCCTCGGCACGGCACGGGCAGTGCCTTACCAGGGCAAGGCACTGGCCTGAGATATTCCCGTGCCGGGCCGGCTCGGCCTGGGCCTGGGCCTGTCATAGACCGGTTGACATAGAGATGTCAACCGGGCCGGCCCGGCACGAGGCACGGCACGGAAATTTTCCGTGCCCGGGCTCGTGCCGTGCCCTACCACGGCACGACCGTGCCGAGGCCAACCGGGCCTTGTGCCGTGCTCGGCTCGGTATGGTACCGTGGCCCGTTGGCACGGTAACGTGCTGAATTTTTTTTTAAAAAAATTAGAGTTACTGGGCGCCAAAGCCCTATTTTTTTTTTAAATTAGGGTTTTGGGCGTGCCCATTTCCTAATTTTTTTAAAATTAGGGTTTCGGGCACGCCGAAATCCTAATTTTTTTAAATTTAGGGTTCGGCCTGACTAGGCCGAACCCGGCGAATCGTGCCGCGGGCCCGTGCCGGGCTGAACCCCCAAAAAACCGTGCCGGGACAGGCACGGCACAGTTACTGTTTCGTGCCGTGCTTGGCCCGGCACGACCCGTTTGACACCTCTATAAAAATATCATTCTCACCTGGTTCATAGTTTAAACTAATTCAAAGTGGCACGTGATTCTTCTTATCTTGATACCTTTGATGATTTACCCATTAGTTGAGAGGAGGTACTAAAGATACTTATTAAATTTTATAATTTTTCATTTCTTCATATTTTTTTTCTTCTTTATTTTATGTTTCTGTTGGGAACACACAATTTGGGAATGATTTATCCATTAGTTTGAGAGAAGGGTTTGTAGATTATTATTAAATTTTATAACTTTTCATTTCTTCATTTTTTTCTTGTTTTTTTTATTTATTTTATATTTTGATGGGAGCACGCAATCTATGAGATGCTAAAATCAAATTTTATCATATATATTGATCATTTGTATAAGATGATTTTATTTTTTTGTATTAATTTATTTCAAGTTTTTTATTTATTTATTTGTAATCTGGAATTTGTATATGTAAGAATAAGTACATATCAGGTTGACTTTGAAGAGAGTAAGGTTTCCAAAGAGAAAAAATCTCTCTCGAGCTCAAATGATTTGCTACTCAACGAGTCTAATTTAGTTTTGACTCATGATGAGCTAGAGATTAGGAGTTTTGATCACCTAGAACTTAGAATCTATATTAGGAGAAAATAATATACACAACTTATTCAAAGAAGAGAGTTTTCTAAGAAATTAAATGATCATGAAATTAACTTCTCTAATATTGATTTTTCGATTGTTCTTCATAATAAACAAATATGTTGTACTTTATTTTTTTGAAAAAAACAAATCAGATGATACTAGGATACTCATGTTTTATCCCTAGATATTATTTTATCTTGAATGATATCAAATAATGATTGAGGAGATAAATATCCTCAATTCCAATAAAATTTGTGAACTAGTACTTGATATTTGGGAAGTTTATTATTGGTTATAAGTCGGTGTTTATTATGATGATATATTTAAATAAGAAGGTAGATTACTTGAAGATGAGATTTGTTGTAAGATGATTATCCAAAACATTTAGTATGGTTTGCTAGGATCCTTTCTCAATAGTGGTCAAAATAGTCTTCATATGTATTTTTATTTCATTGAAGGCATCCATACATGGAAAACACTAGTTAAATAAGAAGATTATCCTTTTTCACTATGATATTGAGATGTATAAGGAGCAACTACTTGGGTCTCAAGTAACACAATTATATCTAGTTTGTAGGTTATGAAAGATATTGTAAGAGTTGGAATAAAAATTGAGAGCTTAATTTATGTAGTTTTTTTATAAAATCACTTTTTTAGCCTCCATAAGTATATCATAGATGTCTCATTATTAATTTAGAGGAGTTTAAATAGTAGAATGATCTTATTTATTTTGTATATCGATGATATTATTATAACAAGATATGAGCTGAACATTATTTAATTCAAGAAGTACTTTTAGTTATAATTTTAATCTAAAAATTTTGTAAGACTTAGTTATTTTCTTGGGATAAAAATGATATACTTTATAAGAATGATTGTGTTATCATAGAGATAGTATGTTATTATTACACTAATAGAAATTGGTTATTTGGACTGTGAATATTATTAGATCAGATATAATTTATGTAGACAATATAGTTAATTATTTCTTGAGGTTAAAATTTCTTTTGCCAATTATGGACATTTACAAATAGTTAGGTATATAAATTTCAGTTAGGCATCATTTTGTATTGAGAAGAAGTTTGCTATCAGTTTTTATATTTTTATTGGATATAATATTATCTCTTAGAAAAGTAATTGATTAATGATTGTTTCTAGACATAAGGGGATTGAGTTCTCATTTTATTCTCTCATAATTTTTTGTATGACAGTCAGACAATGAGACATATAGCTTATATTCTAGTATTTTTGAGTGGATGAAATATATAAAAATAAATTATTTTTTTCTTAGGAAGAAAATTTAGATTAAGTCAATTACTATAATTGATGTTCATATAGTAGATCAACCAATAAATACTATTATGAAGTCTTTGAATAAGTATCAATTTATTTAATTTTATTTAAGTTTGGTATTTTAGATATTTATGCCCTAACTTGTGTGAGCTTCTTGGAGTTTACTACTTTTTTTTATGGTTTATTGTTTTTTTTTTTAATTTATTTTATGGTTTACTATATTATGGATGGAAGCACATATGATTTATTTTGCCCTAATCAGTTCAGTCTACTATATAAAAGTTTTAGTTTTTTATTTGATTATTACATTTTCCATTCGTGTTTTTCATTGGTACAAAATTTATCAAAGATAAATTTTTCCTGATAAAAATATTAGAATATGAGATGTATATTCTTACAAGATCTAGTCTTTCATGATATGTACTAGTAAGATTTATTTTTTTTTTTTTGGATTGAAAGAATATATTTTTATGGAGGAATGATTCTAACCCATTTAAAGTATGAGTTGCATTGCATATTATTGTTGAGTTTGTTCTTTTAATATTTGCACCAATAAAATGCTTGTGCGAGTCAGAATTAAATTTTTTTAATCAAATATAAAAAAAATCATAAAAAATTTAATTATTTACCAGACATTAGATCAGATATGTTTATGGTAGTATAATTAATTATTTTTTAAATTTATCACGGCATATATATAAATGTAATTCATCACATTTTTTTAGGTGAATAAACTTTGAGTTTTATAATTTCTTCCAAAGAGTATGAATATTCAAACTAATTAAATATTCTAACTTGAGTTTGGTTTCAACTTGTGCAAAAAATAGATTAATTATATGTTTTCGTATTTTTTGGAGGAAACTATTTTATCTCCTGAAAAATGAGATATAAATTATTTCTAGATTGAATGAATATGTGAAGTATATAGTCAGAACTATTATTATATGAGTGTTTATTTAGTTCAAATATTTTTTTGAAAAATTTGGGATTCAGTTCAATATCTAATAATATCATAATATTTTATCTTATCATTAGACAGCTATACATATTCTTTTTTTAAATGTGGTTTACATGAATGGAAAACTTATCAAGGTAAGTTGATATCTTGTCAATGAAAAAATTTAAAATAATCCAAAACGTGTGTTTTTATTGAAGATTAGTTTACCTAGTATTTGTACAAAATGCCTGAATGTGAAAATTTATGGTTGAAGAGCACATGTTCCAGGGAAAGTTGATTGTCACCTGAATGTATTTTTATTATTGCTTCTTTCCAGTTTGATTTCCTGAAGAACTTATCGCCATCTTAGACAAGAGGCATAGGATTGGGCATTGATTATTACCTTGTTGAGATGTATAGGTGAGTTTGCTGCTCAGACTTGCCACAAATGGTAGATCAAGTAAAAAAGATCATATAAATCAGCTAGTATTAGTTGGAGGGTCAATAATATCGACATATCCAATGTTTCAGTTAGACTACACACAAGCCCTATTTTCGACTCGCCCCTTTTTTAGCTATTTGGGCTAAAAAAAAGTCATTAAAAAATGTGACTTTTTTTAATATGAAATGCAGAGACGAGGCAGGAAAAGAATGACAATGAGGCAGAAATGATGCAAGAACCCAGCAATGATACAGAACTTGGTGTTGTTTTAAATGCTTGGTACTGTGCTGGTTTCTACACAGGCAAGTAAGTATGTGAATTGTGATACATTATTCTTTGTTGGTTTTATGTCATGTTTTTAGGCACATGTGCTTATATGTTTAGGTAGAGGAGTCCTTCTAGTGATGAGGTTGCTCTGACTGTGCTTATCCCTATGTGTTTGCACCAAGTTCTTTTTGATTATATGAATAAAATTTGCATCTTGTTATGTGTTATTATTTGACATTTGTATATGTTTGCTCTATTATTTTTTGCATGGTATCATGTAGGTGGTAAAGCATAGATGAAATTGATGAATGAATCTAGTGCTACCCATTCATTTTTCAATAATCGAATTCAAGAGTCATTTAGAAGGTTTTGGTGAAATCATTGAAAGTAGTATGTGCTATCAATTTTTAAAAAATATGTTTGGTTATTATCTCAATATAAAATTAGAGAGATCATCATTTAATATGATGACAAATTCTTTTGTTTAAGGATAGTAGGTCTTGGATTCAAGACTTATCAGATGTAATCTCTCTGATTTTTAAGGGAAAAATTACAGAGATATTAATCTCTTTTAAATTTCATATTAAGCTGGAGCTTTGTGTCATGGGTACAATATTTTTTTTATGTTACTATAAAATTTAAATAATTTATTTAAAAAATGTTTGTATTATGATGAAAAAAAAGTATTATTTTTTTTGTTTTAGATTTTTTATATAGTAAATTTAACTCATTCTTATATGATCATCAATAATGATAATGTATTATTTTTTCCACAAAAAATGGATGCTTGATGTGTTATTCTAATTTCACAGTGAATTATATTAAAAAATGTAATTGGTTTATGAGGATGAGAAATAAAAGTTATATAATAATATTTGAAAAATTAATATATTTCACATTGAAAGAATGATAATTAATATAAATAAGATAGAGACAATTATTTAAATATTGAAAATTAAGATGTGCTAGCCTTTAGGGTCATTACATAAGTATTTATGATTTAGTTACTTTAATTTTTGTTATGTTGGGTGTACTTTAATTTTTTTAAAGACTGTAACAATCTCTAGGTATTTAAGATTTACTTGATAGAAAGTAGGTTAGCTTATGGAAGAACTTGCAACGAGTAGATTTTCAAAGACTAAAAAGATTCACATAATCAATCACATATTATCCTAATTATTTAGGGGTGGTTATATGAATTTAATTTTTTTAATCAATTCTGTTAAAAATAATGTTAACTCTCAATCTTTTAGTTATTAGATTCTTTTTTATAATTTTATATTCAATTTATCCTAGGCACACTTCCTTGCCGAATAGTCTCACATTTGTAGATGCAATAAGAAGTTTGTGTTTAACGTAATCAAACCATCTTAGACACTTCTTACTTATCTTATCCTGTATAGGAGTTATTTTATCATCTATAGGAGTTATCTATCTTCTAAAAGAGTTGCAAAGACTTAAAGATTAACTGTTAAAATACTTTATCTCTAATGAATAGAATGATCTCAAAGAAAATATAGTTTTATTTTACAACTTCTCATAGCTAGTCTGTGTATCAATTAGATGTAAAAAATATCCTACAATTTTCCAAAGAAAATATTGTTTTTCATAGAGATCTTGAAGAAAAGATATATGTTACAAAACTTATAGGTTTTCTATTTTAAGATATGCATGAATAATTTGTAGATTATAAAATAAACTTTATGACTTGAAATATTCTTATTTAGTTATTCTTTTTGCTCTTAAAAGATGTGTATATTATTATTGATATATATTGATGATATTCTAACATTTAACATTGAAATAATTTTATTTGTAATTTAATAATTTTATTGATTATATTGATGATATTCTCATTATAAGTAATGAGAATATAATATATCCCATGTAAAGTAATATAATATGTAATTATAAGTATAAATTTAATATGTAATATAATATGTAAAGTATAATTTTAATAATATGTAATATAATATGTAAAGTATAATATGTAAAGTATAATTTAATAATTTTAATATGTAATATAATATGTAAAGTAATATAATATGTAATGAGAATATAATATGTAATTATAAGTATAAATTATTATAGGAAAATTTAATAATTATTACTAGACTAAAAATTATTTATTATATTAGTATAAGTTGTTATAAATTTTTTTGAAACAAATTCACATTAATTTAGTTTTTCACATTCTTAGATATATAAGGACTCATGAACTTAAGATTTATTTCAAAAATCATGAATACATATGTATTGGATAACTTTGATTTAAGTTTGGCCTAAATAATTACATAGAGAATCTATTATTGAATTTTATACTTTTTTGGTAGGCATTATGGTCTTGTGGAAAAATAGGAAATAGCTGATAGGTTTGGGTTTTGATCAAGTGCAAAAGCATAGTACAAGGCTTTAACATCTAATACATGTAAGTTTTTTTTGGATCAAATTGTTGTCATGACATCTTGCATTCTCATAATTACTTTGCAATATATGAGAGTTTTTTCAAGGATATTTAGAAAATATGAAGTACAAAATAAAATTTATAGTATAATATTTAATAATATTTCAAATTTTTAGTATATTATTTGATAATACTTAAAATATTCATAAGAATCATTAGAGAGGATCTCCTAACTAAAGCTTTTTATATTAGATGTATGTGCTAATTAATAAACATAATAGTTTTAGTATAAACATAAATAAAAATATTCTCTCTTATTATAATAAATTTGAAATGTATTAAATATATTAAGATATATAGTAAATTACATGAATTTTATAGTTTATGTATGTTAGTAGACATAAAAAAAATTTAACTAGATATAAGATATTATTGAAATTAAATATATTTTATATTGGATCTATGTATTGGTTATCGAGGTATTATATCTGATTTCATTAATAGTAAATCTGATAAAATAATAAATAATAAAATAGATTGTTATGTCGAATTTTTATTTTTAAAATTTATAAAAAAAATTTATAATATATAAAACTTGTGTTTGTCTATATATACTTTCTCATCTTATATTGTCTTTATGCAAATATGCAATATGAATTGTATATTTAATCAATATCGAGAATACTTATATTTTGATAATATAATTATTAAGATGAAAAGAAAAAATATAAAATTTTATGATAATATTGTATTTATTTATTGCTTTATTACTTGTATTGTATGGATCATATGGTTAGGATTGAATGAATTAAAAAATATTATAAAATATATATGTATTTATATTAATTGGTTATAAGAATTAAATGATAAAATTTATAAATAATTGAAAAGATTATTATAATATTATGAAAATAAATATGTTAATTGAAATAAATATATTAATTTCGGAGATTATGATTTTTTCATTCAGGTAACTAAGTATAAACAATGAAGTGGTCCATCAAATAAGTATGAATTGCCTATAATATGTATTTATATGGCATATAAGGACTACACTAGGGGTAGTTGTAACGAGGTTGAGTACAGAGGTTGATATTGCATTGTACTTATGTGCATATGCATTATAAATAGTATATTTAATCAATATAGACTTATATTTTAATAATATAATTATTAACATTTTGAAAAAAATATATAAAATATTAGGATATTATTATATTTCTTCATTGTTTAATTACTTGTATTGTTTGGATCTTATGGTTAAGATTGAGTCAAAAATATTATAAAATATATTTGTACTTATATTAATTGGTTATAAGAATTAAATGATAAAATTTATAAATAATTGAAAGGCTTATTATAATATTATGAAAATAAATATGTTAATTGAAATAAATATGTTAATTTCAGAGATTATGATTTTTTTATTCAGGTAACTAAGTATAAACGATGAAGTTGTCCATCAAATAAGTGTGAGTTACCTATAATATATATTTATATGGCATATAGGGACTACACTAGGGGTAGTTGTAATGAGGTTTTAAGTACGGAGGTTGATATTGCATTGTACTTATGTGCATATGCATTATAAATAGTATATTTAATCAATATAGAGAATACTTATATTTTGATAATATAATTATTAACATTTTGAAAAAAAATATATAAAATATTAGGATATTATTATATTTCTTTATTGCTTAATTACTTGTATTGTTTGGATCTTATGGTTAAGATTGAGTGAGTCAAAAATATAAGAATTAAATGATAGAATTTATAAATAATTAAAAAGATTATTTTAATATTATGAAAATAAATATGTTTGATGTCATGAATTTTTGAGTATGGAAGTTGATATTATATTCAGAGATGATGAATTTTTTATTCATGTAACTAAATATAAATGAAGAAGTCGTTCATCAAATAAGTGTAAGCTGTCTATAATATGTATTTATATAGCATATAGCTACTACACTAGGGCTAGGGTCCTTAGGGACTACACTAGGGGTAGAGTCCTTAGGGCCTGCATTACAACTACTGCCTGTAGGCATGTAGCCTGGACTATGACCTGAGGTGTAGGTCCTGTTTTTGAGTCCTCTGGCCTAACCTGGAGTTCTGGACTAGCCAGGGCTCAAGGCACCCAGGCTAGCCTGAATCACACTAAGGCTACCTTGAATCGCACAAAGGTTAGCTTGCGGCTGCACTACATTGCACTCATGCTAGCTTAGGTTAGGTGCATGTTGATTTTTAATTGTGAATATGCTCAACCCTGCAAGATCTGCACTTACCAGTTTGAAGCCAGGACGTGTCGGTCCGCCCTGATTTTTATCCATGTCATTATAGCACGGTATGGTGACAGAGTTGAGCCATATAAAACTTGATTGTGCGTGCCCTACATGGCTCATTTATTACCTCTATACCCCCAATTATACTTTTGTTCTAACTAAAGATGAGTTAAAAAATTGAGAAATTTAATCATTCATGATTTAGAGTTTATACTAGGAGAATGATATATACGTAGTCTGTTCAGCGTTTGGGAGAATCTTTCGAGAAGTCATTTAATCATGATTTTTTGGTCATTTTTCAAAATAAATATGAGTTGTACTCTTTATTTCTATGTACTTTTATTTATGTTAAAATAATAGCCAAAAAATATCTAATTACTTCAATTGAATTTAAGTATATATATGTGATGCTCTTATATAACGGGCCAATGAATTGGTGCAACTCACATGAGACATGTTAGGTGCTCTCGTTAATAATAAAAAATAAAAGGAAACAGTAAACTAAAAAAAATGATAAACTGCAACACTATCACTCAAGTTCGTGCGTAAAAATCCAAATTATCAAGCCTAGAGGTAATAAAGTTAAGCTTAGATCCTTATACCTTTTACAAGTCTTCGTGAATATATTTATTTATTGTATAATAATATGAATATATATAGTAATAATTATCTCTTCTTAAATCTTTTTATTGAAGAATAAAAAATTCACTTTTATGTGTCGTGTCTGCTCTTGGAACATAGAATTAGAAGTTATATGTCTCTTTGCTTAGAGATGTCAAATGGACCATGTAATGCTGTCAAAGCCTATTTTTTAGACTCGTCTAGGTCACCATGCCTTATTTGTTGGGTAATTGCGCTTCCACGGGTAGTGAAATTAAGAAACAGAAAACAACAGAAAATACGAAAAAACAAGCAATATATATCCCAATCCACAAGCATCCACTACAGAATCAAAAATGAGAAATCAACACAGGAAATAACGTGGTTTGCTAGTCGCTCAGTACGACTAGCTACCTTCACCATAAAATGCTTATGCGTTACATATTAAAATCAAAACAGAACGTCTTACAGTATGCAACAAGCAACAGTCACGAAATCACGCAGAGAGGAGAGAGATGATGAACAGTTTAAAAATGGGTCAAAAAACAGCCACCCGAAAAATAAATACAAATCGTTTTATATGAAAAATAAACATCCGGTTCATTTAACCGAAGTGGGTCGGATCATGGAACGGGCCATGCTCTGCTCCAAAAATTTTGGCCCGCTGACCGGATAGCGGGACATTCGTTATTGTGCTACTGCTGCATCCATGGACTTTTAATATTTTTTTTCCTGCACTTACATGAAAAATATTAAAATAGAAAAGATATTTGGTTATACAAACAGATTATTAAGTAAAAATAAATTACATATACAGCATTGTTGGGCACAATATGATTTTTAGCATGGGTCATGCCGTGCCGGCACCACTCTGAAAATGGGCAGCCCAGCACGACTCATTGTCATACAATTTTGGCAGGTCATGCTGGGTTATGTTAATTTGGGTCAGACTTGGTCATACTAGCCTAGTTCATTCTAGACTAGCCTGGGTTCAGTCTAGGCTATCTTGGAAAGTGATGTGGACCAGCTAGGCCAAAACCAGCTCAAATGGGCTGTTGTGCTGTGCCGTGTTTCTTGTGCCAAAAAGGTTGGCCTAGAACGGCCTGAGTTGTGCCAAAGGCCAGCCCATGACAATTTCGAGTATTGCTGAACCGTGTCATGCTGCATACCATTCCCAGGCATGTCAACACCTTTCAGTGATGGAGGTGTCAATCAATAGAGATATGATTATATCAAAGTTGTAGCATTAAAATATTAGTAAATGATAATATTTTAGAATATACCTCTAATTATCTTTTTTTATTTTTTTGATGAGCATGATATGATCCATCAATAATATAATGTTAGCACTCCTACATAGATTGCGACATCCAAAAAAAAGAGTTGATATTTTGTTGAGACAGGCATGATAATTTTGCATAAAAATGTTTAAGCTTTTTTTTTTTTTGAGAAAAGTGATACTTGCTGATAATTTATTAATCAATTGAATATTATCTTTTATTTTCTTATAAACTATCTTATATTATTTTGTATTCACGTTTCACAAGAGAGACCACCTTCTATCCATATATTTTGGGTATATTTTTTATTCAAGTTTTATTTCTAGTTAGAGAAAAGATAATACTCACATGGGATATATTTATTATTCATTAGAAGCCAAGAGAATCATTTAAGAGCGTTGATATGATGTTCTTTGAAGATGAGTCATTTTTTAAGAATTTGATCAAAGAGAATGTAACTTTGGATATCATAGTGATAACTAACTTGCGTCCAGTTGTTACTCCTCGCAAAATAATGGTTTATTATGCTTTTGCACATGATAAAACTAGCACATTTTATTTTGATAAGACTAGTGGGATTTCTCCTAGAGATCTCCGCTAGGAGGATGAGCTCAATGTGAGTATATCCACAAAACATGAGCTATGAATCTTCCCAAGAATGAGATTTCTCTTGCCACTTGTGAATATTATGATTAAATGGGAGTTTTAACATAGTTTGCGAATGAAGATAATCAGTGAATATTCAATAATTTTTTTTTTTTTGAGATTATGGGTATTTTGGCTAGCTTACATGCACCTCTACTAATCCCTCTTATAGAGATGTACTTTCTCTCTCTGATTTCACCTCCAAGTTGGACTAGGGTAGGTACATTGCCCTTAATTTAGATTTGATAATGAGATCTCACCAATAAATCACAATCTTGAAACTTGTCCTGCCACCTGAACCAACCCATGAGAGTTATATATTCGATAAACATCAAGAATGCGTTGATGTTTGATGACATGAATATGTTTCTTGGTGTCTTGCACAGGTACCTCACAGAGCAATCTTCTGCCAAAGATAATATGGCTAGGCGTTAGCATGGTACTTGTGGCCCTAGCATCTTTTTTTTATCTTCATTTTTGCATTGTGTACAGCTATCTTCTTGTACACTTAGATATTAGTATTATATTCATACTAATAATGATTGGATATTTTTATTGAATTTACTTTGTGCTTCTATGTTGGATACAGGTTGCTGCTTTTTTAAAGGGGCGTGTTCTCTGGTCTTTGGTTGGCTTTGAAAGGATGGTTGTAGCTACAAAGGCACATGTCATGTATGCAATTTTCATTGATCCTTGTCCATGAGAGCCTTCTTGGTTGAGCTGGTTCAGAAATGGAGTTACAATCACAGCAGCACACCCACACCAAAAAAAAAAAAAAAAAAAAAAAAAAAAAAACAAGTTTAATTGCATAATTAAACCACTAACTTGTGAATGATGTTTACTAAATGTTGCTTTCCATATAAATGGAGCATAAACACGTGTTATGCTTTTATTTTAGTGAATTTACACCTATTGCAAGGAATCTGTGTGTGTGTGTTTGTGTGTGTGTGTGTAAAGATGTGTTTGAAGAAATTATTTAAATGGAGAAATGCATTTGCTTATGCATGTTTTTTTGTTGTTGTCCATAATAAATGTTCTTGTTTCGTGAAGTTTTAAACATGAGATATTCAATAAAAGTTGCTTTTGGGTTCTTTTTGATGAAAGAAAAAAATGTTTTCCATATTTAGTTGTTGATCAATTCATCTGTGAAAAGTTTCTTGTAAAAATAAAAATTTGATCAAGATTATTTTAGTCAATGAAAACAAAAGTCTAGGTAATATAATTATGAAACAAATAGTAAAATATAAGTTAATTAATACAAGTTATTTAGTTGTTGTTCAACTCATAGTCCTCTAGTTGAGTAAATATGTGAAAATTGTTGCTCATTTTACACATGTTAAGTATTAATATGATTAATATGCATGCTGTCACCATAGTTGTCACCATTAGTGCTAGTTTTTCGAATATCAATAAGTGTTGCTTAGTAGAATGAAGCTACATGGCTTTAGTAGTTGTATATAAGTTTTTTTTTTTAAATGATGAGGAACCCAATTGAGCCAAGAAGCCAATCACTTGTATCACAGGGGATAGCCTCGTGCCCTAGTGGTGCCTGGTAGATAGCGAGAATCAAACTTGCAACCTCACAGAGGCACGCATTCAACATCTTGTCAATTGAACTACCAAGGATGTTGGTTAATTTTATATAAGTTTGAATTTTAGTTTGTTTAATAGTTTTTTTATCTATTATTTCAAATCAATGTGTGGAACTCTGTGGGACCAATTATACTAAATGGACTATGAGGGAACTTATATAATTTGAAGTTAGTTGAATTTGTAGTTATGTATTATGCCCCCCTTTATATAGTGAAAGGGATGGTAATGGAAGGAGACACATGTCATATGTCTCAACTATTACAACATAAAATGATTAATCAAGAGAGTTTAATTATGTATTATGCTTTCTTTATATAGCAAAAGGCTTAGTTTTCATAGAGAGAAAAAGGTATATATATATATATATATATATATATTTCATGGAGACTAACAAAAAGATAGTTACATTGCAAGTGTTTGGTGAACCTTTTTTTTTTCTCCATTCATATCTACTAAAGGATGTCATAGATATGATATTATTAACTTCATTAGCCAGTATAGGGCACCTTCATAGATAAGATGAAAGGTGATTGGGGAAAGGAAGAGAAAAGAAACACTAATAGTTAAATATTAACATAATTAATGATAATCACTAATCATCAACACGACACACTTGCTATTAGATATGCTTCCCATGATATTTTCTAATCAAATTTATCATGTCATTGAGACATGTTCCTTATCTGCTCTATACTGAGGCCCTGAGACTCATATATAAGCTGAGGGATAGTATAGATTAGGTTTAGGGAGAAGAAAGAGGGGATATTAAAATAATGATAATCACAAAGTGTGCTCAATGGGGTATTGTCTGTTGTGTAAATGAATCTTTTAGCATCATTTATTCTTGTCACTTTTAATTTAGATCTCTTGAGAAATTGAGTCATGAGCAAATTATTTTATAGCTGCAGACAATTAATCATTATTTGTCTACTTCTATACTTAAAACTTTTCGTCATTACTTATGAAAAACTCATGCAAGTTGATATTTTCACGAAGTCGTTGAGAAGACTAAAACTTGTTTTTTATAAACTTGTTATATATGATGTTCATGTATAAAATTAAAAGAGAGTGTTGATGTGTTAGTGCATTATTAATAAGTGTTAATGTATTATTACATTAGGGCCATAAGAATTGAATGAAGCATCTAGCTGCTAGTATTTCTCTCTCATTGTACATTAAGTATGAATTTAATTATTATTTTGTATTTAATATTTGAATACACACATAAAAATCCAAACTATCAACATACAAGTGTGTGTATGTGTGCGCACACATGTGTGGATGTATTTGATAGAAACTTAATCCTAAATGTAATTGGAAAGAAAAAACAATAGGAATTAAACATGACTAGATCAAAGCTGACTACTTAAGTTAAACTATTTATTGAGAATATGTGAGATAATGTTGAATATTGATACAACTTGAAAAACATGTAGAGAGAAGAAAGACTTGAACAATAGTTGACACAAAAGGATAGAAAGACATATTGATAACATATTAATTGAATGAAATCAAGTATGGATAACTAGCATTTACTATAGTCTCTTAAAGCTTGTAACAAATCTATTCGTCATTAGCAATCAATGAAATGTGATAGAGAGTACTATTCATACTTAAAAGTTTTGCCAACAAAGAAAATCATGACACATCGTTCATCATTTTCAAAGTTGTACTTTGCAATGTCACAAACTACAATAGATGTTCAACTAAAAACATAGAGTTTAACATAGAAACATCCAAGCATGTCAAACCTAAGATATAAACAAATAAATTTCAACATCATTAAACTATATTCAATATACAAACTGAAAGATATGTTCTTCTAAGTCTACTTTTAAAATAGAATAATGCAAATTTTCAAGAAAATCTAAGGTAATTACTACTTATATGTTCTTCTAAGTTTACTTTTAAAATAGAATACTCTATGTTTAACTAATAACATAGAGTATTTTCAAAGTTGTTAATATAGAATAAAGCAATGGACTGGAATTGTCAAGGAGGATCAAGCTGTGGTTGTTAACCTCTAAGAAGAGAAAAAAAGTTAATGATGAAAGATAACATGAATGCTATATTAACAAAACTGAGAAAAAGAAATGATTACCAAAATACTCAAATGGAAAGGCTTGAAGCAAGATTGGATCATACGAGTTCAATAATGAGGAGTATTGAGAATAAAATTAGACAATTGACATTATCAATGAAGAAAAAATGAGTTGATAAACTATCAAGTAATAATGAGATAAACCCAAAGAAGTACTTATTGATATTACTTTGAAGCAAAAATGAGTTAGAGGGGCAACAAATAGAACAAGATAATTCTAGAGATGATAGTTCCATGACTTTCCTAAAATTCATGGATCATACTAAAAAATTCTCAAAAGTCATGGTTACCAATATAAATTTTTTCACAGATGAAAATTATAATGCTGAAACTCCTAACAAAGTTGCAACTTCAGTGGAAGTACAAGCCCTGTTCTTAGCAATAGCTATAAATGGGAAAGTGAAGAAATAACAGAGCAAATAGAGATTGACAAAGGCTATGGAGAGAAAGAAATGAATTAGAATGAAGCTAAATGTAAGTTTTTGATTGATATTCTATTTCTATTATATTTTAAGAAGGGGAAATTAGATTAACAGTTTGAGAAATTTCTCAATATTTTCCAGAAATTAGAAGTAAATACACTATTATTTATCAAAACTATTGCTTAAATGCCAAATTAAAGTTTATGAAAGATATCATTAGTAAGAGGAAGTTGAAAATGTATGAGATCATGCATATGATTGAGAAGTATAGTATAGTTATTCAATAAATACTTCTGAAGAAATTGAAGGATATCAGAAGTTCTACTATACTTTATATAATAAGGGATCACACAATTCGAAAGAAACTAAGTGACTTGGGGATCAAGTGTTAATTTGACACACTTATCATTTGTGTGAAGGTTAACTCTTAAAAAAATTATTTCAAACTCTCTTTCATTCGAAATGGTCGATCAAACAATCAAGCACCCAAATGCTATTATCAAAGATACTTTGGTTAAGATTGATAATTTAATTTTCTAGTAAATTTTATTATATTGTATATGAAAAAGAATTATTATGTACTATTGATTTTAGGATTATTATTTTTGGCAATTGGACAAGCCCTTATTAATGTCAAGAAGGATAAGTTCAATCTTTGTATTAACAAGCATTAAGTAAAGTCTAACCTTTATAAAGGCTTATGAAGTCCAGATGATGATGAGACATAATATTAGAGAGTAGATAATTTCCTCCGCATAGTAATGCAACAAAAAAATGACTTTCAATAGAAGGTTTTTGTATTTGACTCTAGACTTAACGAAGATGAGCAAGATAATGTGGATGAATAATTTTGGAATTGTGAAAATTATGAGATTAGGAAGATGATGAATACTTCAAAGTTGTAAAAGAGATGAAGATGAGAAAGATGGCTTCTATGAGGATGCATCATCCTTCAAGGCTATGATTTCGAATGAATCTAACATAGGAAACTTCAAGGAAACTAAGGAATCAAGTGATGAAGACCAGACGAAAATAGAAATTTTGAAGAATCTTGTTAATGAAAAAGTGATGGCTAAGCATAATACTATGACTTTGGTATTATAAAATGAAATTTTTCATCAGAAGCTCATTGAAAAATCCATGGTTGTTCACAATGCCATGAGTTTGTTGTTACATAATGAAATTGCCCATAATAAGCTAAATGACAATGCTATGACTATGCATATTACTATAACTTTGGTGATACAAAGAAAAAGTTGGCCAAGAGAAAGTAAAATAAAAAGCTATTGTTATGCTTAGTGCTACGAATTTGGAGATATAAAAAAAGCACAGGACTAGAATCGAAGAAAAATCCATAACATTTCTCAAAGTCATGACATCCAAGGATAGAATGACCAAAGAAGGAACTGCATCTAATGTAAGACAGTTGGAATAAATAAGAAAGAAGGAACTGCATCTAATGTAAGATACTTGGAATAAATAAGAAAGAATGAACTAGGGTTGTACACTAAAAAGCAAGCTTGGATGATAAAGATCACTAATATAGGAGAGAAGGTATTGATGGTTTAGCTATAGATATTAAATATAGTGTTGCTTGGGAAGCATCCAAAGTTTTTTTTTTCACGTGTGTGATATAATAAATACCATATACACATGACATGAATGATTATACATACCCAAATTTGCCATAGGTATAGATATGGAACTTAAAGAATAACAATTATCAACATGTCCATGAGAGATTACTCCACTATCGTAAGATACTATGACACTCAAATCTAGTTGTAGAGAAAAAAAATATTTTGTTTGAAATAATGTAGTAGAATAATTTTTATTGAGAGAAAAGTCATTAATCGAAGATGAGTAATAGTTTGTGTGTGAGTTTATTTGGTATGTAAACTATTGAATATTCTTGTATAGTTTTGGTACTATTAGATAATATATAAGCATGAAAATGGACCAAAATTAGATCAATTTTCTGACTTAAGAGTTTTGATTGAATATGATGAATAATCATAAAATCAATTTATTTTTGGAAATATTTGATGACTTAATGATGTGTGGCTCATCGATTAGTTTTGGTGTTGGTTCTTGCTTGAAACTCTATTTGTTTAGTAATGATAACCTTTATATGTTACAACTCTACCACCTAGTTAGCATAATTTTTAAATTGTGTAACATATTCTTTTTAGTTGTGATATTATCATAGAGTCATAATCATATTTATCTTATAATAATTAAGTAATTATGACATTAATTACATATCACAGTAACTACGTACCCCACTAGTGTTAAAAGTCACGATCACTTCCTAGTATTATGATTTTATCTTTACCATTACTTTATATTTGCAAGTCAAAGTCATGACTTTTTTCAAAGCCATGACTATTTCTCAAAGCAATGAATTTTAAGCTATAGAAAGTTATAGAGTCAATACTACCTAGACCAAAGTGATAGCAATTACCCAAAGAGAATTACTTAAGTATGATCACTTCTCAAGGCTATGACTATTAACCACAAAAGAAGACAAAGCTACGTGGATACATGGGCTGATTATATGTCCAAAAGTTAAAGCCATGGCTTTGGCTTTGATCTTTCTCATGGCTGCAACTCAAGGATATGATCATTCCTAGTACTAGAATTATTTGATACATGAGAAAGATTAAAGTTGAAGCCACTGTCATTCTCATTACCATGTCCATTTGATATACATGAAAGGACAAGGCGAAAGTATTACCACCTCCAACATCATGGCCATTTTATGTAGAAGAAAGACCATTGCTAAAGCTACAATCATTCCCCTTGGCATGACTTTTTATTATAGAGACAAAAGGTATAAATCATGAATATTTCCTATTTTTATGAGTTTGAGTTATAAAAAGATTAGTATCCATTCCAAATTTAAGGCCACTTTCTAGAGTCGTAACATAGAGCTCAATAGACCAAGACCAAAGTCAAAATATCTTCCAAAAGATATAAATTTTTACTTATAAAAATTTCAAAATTCTAGAGTATAAAAGCAGAAAGAGGTCAGAAATAAGGTATTCTTAGATTTCTTCTCCATGCATTAAGATTAAAGTAAAGGATATCAACAATCATAGGATAGATATTTACACTGCTTATGAGATCCATGAGCAAGAAAAGGATGTAAGAAATAATTTAAATCTTTTAGTTAGGTGGCACAACCCTAAAACCTGCCTCTTATGGTAGATTTGAAAAAATCAACCAAATTTGTGTGGGATTGAGGTTTGAGTCCTAGATTCTCATGAGTGCTGTTATTAGGAATTTGAGATTCATGAGATTTTTCCTCTTATATCTCAAAAATTTTATCTTTAGTGTGAGAGTCACATCCTCGCTTTGGAGGATAATGACATGTAAATCTTATAAAATATGCAAGTGTATTGTTACTAATAAGGTAGCAATAAATTTTAGAGTTTCTTTGACTCATATGGTTCTCACTGATGATATTTTAGGGAAACATATATTAATTATGTAAATATGTCTCTTATAAAGCTAAAAGTATAAATGCTTATAAACCACATAAATTCTTGGTCTTTATGATACCCGAGGCTAGATAATTAGAATATACATATGAAACAACTATCAAAGGTAGTTGATGAGTTGTCTAAAAGATATTGACTTGTGAATAAATCTCAAGCAAAAGTAATTTATTGTCTTAGTGATAAAGTATCGAGGGAATAATTATAAGAGGATTATCATTGGGATGAGCTCAATGATAATAACTACCTTGTATGCCATTAGGAAAAGGAAGTATTTTATAATAATTAAATCTTCATTCTATATTCAAACTCAGCATAAATTAAATTATTTGAATATGCATCATATGAATCAAGTGGACAAACCCTAAGATTTAAGAATCATACAACAATCCCAAAATATATTTTCTACTATAATTGAGTTATCTCGCTATCTAATGAGATGAAAGTATAATCTCTGTGTAATCGATATCTAGATAAAAGTTTTTTTTACTACTTGTATGAACTATATACTTGTTGATCTTTGTTAATGAAATAACCTTTCCAATAAACTTTTGGGATACTATTTAACCAATAAAATTCGACAATATAACAAAGTCATACTAGAAAGCATTGAAACAAATGGAGACCGAGTGATGGGAAGCATAAATTCATTTAGGAAATTTTATGAGTCCATTGTAAGTGAGTGGTAAAAAATGATCATGGACTGAGATTTAAAAATGGTGGAAAATGTGTATTATAGGAAGAAGTAATAGGTCAAAGTGAAAAATTTTAATGAGAACCATAAGCAAATGTACTTTGCCTTGGTTTATTTGGAGATGTTATGAACTCCATTGAAAGTTGACATGACTACTCAAATAATGGAATAGATCGCAAAGAAAAGAAATTCAGATAAACCTTCCACATATATATTTCTATTGAGCCTTCTAGAACAAAGTTCCCATCGTGAGATTTTGATTCTAGTAGCTGATCATGCCGCACCCTCTTTCTTCATAACATTGATATATATGTTCACTATTCAAACTATCGAATATTAATTATTATTTTTGTGCTTTATGATGTTACGTATACATGGAATGTGAGAATTTTAGATTAATTTCATGACTTTGGAATTTTGATGAGTTTTAATAAATAGTCAAGAAATTAATAGGTATATATATTTTGTTAGTAGAGAGGATAGATTAATAAATCTTGTATAATTTCAATATCTATTCTTGGCTAAAATATTATCTAATTGGTTATGAAAATCCTTATATAGCATATTACTATCAACTCATTAACATAATTCTTTTAGTGTACAACACATTCTTAGTGTTTGCATTATTATTATGGATTAGTAGTCTTACCTATCTTGTGAGAGTTTAATGACTATGATATTAATTCTATATCACAATAAGCAAGTATCCCATTGGTTCTCAAATTCATGGCTAAGTCCAAATAATGTGACTTTAACTTTAATATAGCTTTATAGTTTTAAGTCAAAGCAATGACCATTTTACAAAGCTATAACTTTTGAGCTATAAAAATTTATAGAGCCAAAACTATATAGGCTAAAGTCATGTCAATTATTCAAAGTTATAATTTTTGGGACACTAAAAGTTACAAAGGATGTTACCCAAGTATGGTTATTTCTCAAGGTTGTGACTCATGTTCTCAAAAGAATTCAAAACCATAACTTTTATTCTCGAGCTAATTGCCAGTACTATTACATTCTTGTAGCATATAGGCAAAATGATATATGAGAGAAGAGAATGCCAGTGGCCTGTTCACCCATGCACCATAGATACCTGAAGACATATGAAGGTCAAATTTTTTTAGTGCCGTGACAACATGATATAGAAGACTTTCTTAGTGCCATCTCTATATCACAACAATGCTGCCATATAATAATTAAGAAGTACTAATGATAATGGAATAGCTTTTTCAAATGGCTACAACTATATATTATTTTGAGAAGTCCTTTGCCATGTTATAGCCATTTCTCAGTATTAGCTTTTTATTAAAGACAGGATGACAAACATAAGAACCCTAGTCACTTCATAGTGTTGTGACCTTGTATTACAAAGAAATTTACTTCAAATTATGGTTATTTCCAAAGCGGTGACTTTGTATTACAGAATGATCGAAATGCAGTCTAGAGTCAGAGCTATTTCTTAGAGTCACGACCTCAAGTTTAAGAGATGAAAGCCAAAATTATGGTTTTTTTCTAAAAGTCATGGCTTTTCTACATAGAGTAATGAAAAATCACTCAAGTATAAAAGCGAATGATAGAAAAATTCAAATGGATCTCTCTTACTCTTCTTCATCTCCCTCTACTCAACAAGCAAAGCAAAGGCAATTACCAAATCCTAGAAGCAAATTTTACTTTTCCTAGGAGTTATAAAAGCAAGCAAGGTATGCAAGACTTATTGTAATCACTAGAGTTGGGAGGATCAACTCTCAAACCCTTCGTATCTAGGGTAGATTTGAGAATTTGTACTAAAATATCATAGGTCTAGGATTTGTGTAATTTGAATTTTGAATATATGTGATGTGAAATGGTTTTTTTTATGAATGAATGTATTTGATTTATTTTGTATTATGGATATTGATGGATATTGATTATATTAAACCTAAACTAGAGTTTTGACAATTAGTAGGTTTGTGCAAAATTTTTATGGTGGATGGTATCAAGTAAATCATGAGACTCACTCACATATATGACATGAAGGAAGTGATAGCACTTTTAACAATGATACACGAGATAAATTTATATGTTGCAACTAAAAATTTGAGTATGTAATCATCATTAGTATGACTCTTATGAAGTCAAAAGTATGAATACTTTTATATATCAATTCATTATAAATGTCTTAAAAAGATTAGTTCTCGATCATGATGGATATTTTATATAATATTCTTCTAAAGGGCTCACCTTTAGTATGATGATCAAATCATCACTGAGGAGGACGATGATAGATAATACTTGTGATATGCATGAATGTGTGGTGACTAGCAAAGTGGTGATAACTTTTTCGAGTTGCATTTACTCATATGATTCTCATTAGTTAACTTTGAAGAAAGCATATATTAATTATGCAAGTATGGTGATTACAAAAACAAATATACATATGCTTACAAACCATTTTAATCTTTAGTCTTTATGATATATGAGGCTAAAGAATAAAAGTATGTATATGAAATAGCCATCAAAAATAGTTGACAAAGTTTTTTAAAAGATATGTGATTATAAATAACTCTTGAGTAGAGATGAATTATTATCTCGATGGTGATATACTATGAAGACAACTATGAGGGTATTACTATTAGGAAGAGTTCAATGGTGATAATCATATTGTATACCATTAGGGCAATGAGTTATTAAACAATATTTCAACCTTCATTCTGTGTCCAACACAATATAACCTAAGCAAATTAAACATCATCACATAGAATGAATAAATAATCTCATGAACTTAAGATTGTCTAAAAATTTGTATACTCATTTTACTAAAAATGAGTTATCTCATTGTTGAATAACTAAACTACCAATATAATCTCATTGGAACAATATTCGAATGAAATTCTATTTTACTACTTTTATGACTCATGCACTTATGAACCTTTATTGATGAGATATTCTCGTTAATAAGATTTTGAGATATCACCTAATAAGTAAAATTAGGCTGCATAGCTAAGCCATAATAAATTTTGGCACTTTTTTCAAGAACTATTTAGTTAGGTTAGTTAATATAAATTAACGTAATTATCCTAAAAAAGGATAATTCTTTTTTAGTAGTTTAGATATTATTGAGTTTGATAAATCTTCCCAAATCTAATTGTTAAATCTTGTTTAACTTATTTGAAAATTAGATAGTTGAGATTTAGTTTTGCTTATTTTTACTGTATCTTTTTTTACTTTTTTTACACTAGTATATGAGCTGGAACTCTAGGATTGAGCTAACCTATCTAGAATTAGAACTAAAAAACTATTATCATACAGAGAGCTAATAAAGAACATATGAAGGGCATTGGTAGTAAAAAAAATCCCCAAGATGGTAATGGGCAAACTATCCAACATCTCATCCACTACCATACTTTGAAAGATTATAGAAGATCTAGATGATTGATAGTAATTAAGGTATTTAATTTTAACTAGTGGAAGCCAATTATTTTGAGTTGAATCCAAGTCTTATAGTTATGGTTCAGTAGTACCTATATAGTAGAATGACATCAGAAGACCCTAATAGACATGTAACAATATTTTTGGAGTGATATGACCCTATAAAATTGAATGTAGTTGCCTCCAATGAAATAAAAATATATCTATTTTTATTTTTATTAAGTAATAAGGTATAGAGTTAGTTCTAATATTTATCATGTGGCTCTATTGAGAGTTGGCCAGTTAGGACGATTTAGTGAGAGACTTTCTCACTAAATTCTTCAAACCTCAAATCATATCTTAATTATAGAATGAGATAAGCTAATTCTGACAAGATGTGCATGATAATTTATATAATTCTTATAAAATATTTTAAGGATTTATTGAAGAGATATCCTCAATATAAAATTTAGTTGTGGTTTCAAGCCCAAACCTTCTATAATGAATTGAACTATATGAAAAGATGCATAGTTTGATGCGGCCTCATGAGTGTTAATTATGAATAAATCACCATAAAAGACATCATTTATTTGATGAGCTAGCAAAAAATAACTATCAATCTCCAATGAATTGCTCTTTTGAGAGAAGACAAGCTGAAACATTGGAGTTGGATTGATTCACCTCTATTGAAGCAAAGATGAATGCACTTTTAAGGAAGCTAGATACCCAAAAAAAGAAGCATATCATTGGAAATCATCATTTTACATATATATTAATTAATGGACTGATTTACCAAATGGAAAAAGTCAACCAAATGCAAAGAAAATGGTTTATGTTTGTGATCCAAAAATAATTTCCCAATATATTGCCATCTGAACATGATATATCAGGTGAACATGATAAATCATATGGAGCCTATAAGAGTGGGCTATAAAATATCAAGCAATCTTCTAAAAATATTGGGAACATTATGGTGAGTTATATTAATCAAGGAGACTTAAGTTCTAATTACTAACTATCACGAAGGGAAGAGAAGCAATATTTAGAAGGATGGATGCAAGCCACCTCAGTAGAGTTGAAAAAGAATAATGATACCCAAGACAATCAGATAGAGGTGAAGGTAAGTTTTTGATGAATAGTCTATTTTTTCAATGATTTAGAAAATGAAAATTAAATGAACACTTTGAGAAGTTTCTAAATATATTCTAGAAATTTGAAGTGGACACACCATTGCCGAAGCTTTAGCCTAAATTCTAAATTATATGAAATTTATGATGGGCATAATGAGTAGTATCAACTTGTTTTACTATACTTTACACGATTGAAAATTATACCTTTCGAAAGGCAATATCCCACTTGGTATTAAGTGTCAACTTGATTCCCTTATCAATTGCATGAAAATTAAACCTCTAAAATTACTCAAGTATATTGCTCACTCCAAATATCTTATTAGACTATCAAGCATCAAAATGGAATCATCGAAGACATATTAGTCAAGGTGGGTATATTTATTTTTCAAGCAGATTTCATTATATTGAATATAAAGGAGGTAACTATGCACATTTAATATTGGGATGATCATTTTTTCCCATATTATAAGCCCTTATCGACATTAAAAAATAAGAGTTCATTCTTTGTGACAGTAATGTACAAGTATAGTTCAATCTTTACAATAGCATATGAGGTCAAGACAAAGATGAAATGGGGAGTTGAGAATAAAAAATTGTTTCCATACCATAATTCAACAAAAAGTAAATTTATGATGAAAATATTTTATAAAAGACTACTAGCTGGATGAATATGATGAATATGAAGTAGAAGAATAATTTTGATGATATGATAGCGATGAAGATAAAAAATATGAAAAGAAAGAATTATATTAGAGCTATGAAAATGAGAAAATAGAAGAAGATAATAACTATGAGGTCACGGCATTCTTTGAAGCCGTGACCTCGAAGGAGTCTTATGTTAAAAACTAAAAGAAATTTAAAAGATCAATGGAGAAAGAGAAGGTTGTGATAGAAATAATGGAGGAATCACTTACAAACAAAGTCATGGCTATACATAGCACTATGACTTTGGAGTTTTTGAACAAAAATGACAAGGAAAAACTTTAAGATAAATCCATGGCTTTACCCAATACCATGACTTTAGAGTTATATTATAAAAAGGGCAAGGAAAAGCTCAAAGTCAAAGTCTCAGATGTATTATATGCCATGACTTTGTGTATTCATAAAAAAAAGGGATAAATACATCAAAGTATGAGCCATAGCTTTCACTAAAGTGGTAGCATCCAACAATGAGATAACCCAAGAAATAAATGTAGTTGAAGCCATAATGAAAGAAGAAACAAACAAGAAGAAGATAATATAATGTACAAAGAAGATAACATGGATATCAGAGATCTATGATATAAGAAAGAGATTTTGATGGTCTAGTTATGAACATTAAATATAGAACTATTTGGGAGGAAAACCAAGTTTTTTTTGCATGTTCCATATAATAAATATATATTACTCCACCACATAAATGAATGTGCACATTCAATGACATACAAGTATAGTCGTGGAACTCAAACTCTATCATGACAATCAATATATCCATTTTAAGTTGCTCAACTAATTTCTATACCTTATGACACTCAAACCTAATTGTAGTAAATTTTTAGAAATGATGAAAACTTTGTCATGAAGGAAAAAATTATTATTCAAGGACAAATAATTGTTTGTGTGAGAATTTATTTGATATTTAAACTATTGAACATTTGTAGTTATTTTGATGCTTTGTGAAGTTGCGCATGCATGAAATGGGTAAAGGTTTGCATTAATATGTCGACTTAGGAGTTTTGGTGAGTTTTGATAAATAAATATGAAATCAATAGGTTTTTGGAGTTGTTTAGCTAAATGGATAGAATAAGTCTTGTGTAGTTTGTATCTATTCTTGATCAAAACTCTATCTAATTGGTCATGATAATTCTTGTATGTTATGACCCTATCAACTCATTAGCATAATTTTTCAAATATATGCCACATTCTTAGTAAATATGTTATTATCATGGAGTCATAGATATATCTATCTCATAAAATTTTAAAGTGTCATGATATTAATTTTATAACATAGCAACCATGTACCCCACTTGTGCCCATGGTTGTGGCCAAGTCTAAGTGTTGTGAATTTATCTTTATGGCTCTGTATTCTCAAGTTAGAGCTGTGATCTTTTTGCAAAGTTATAACTTTTGAGCTATAAAAATTATAGTACCACAATTAATCAGGCCAAAGTCATGATTATTATCTAGAGCTCTGACTTTTAGGTCATTAAAAGTTATAGAAGTTATTACTCAAGTATGACTCTTTCACATTGTCATGACTCTTTTCCTCAAATGAAAGCAAAACCATATCTTTTAGACTTGAGCTAATTACCAAAGTTGTCCTATTTTTATCGTATCATGGCAACATGACATACAAGAGAAAAGAAGATCAGTATCATGGCCACCCACAACACCACAAATACTTGAAGATATATAAAGAACAAATTTTGTACCACGACCATTTCTCAACATCATGGCCACAATATACAAGACCTCTATGCCTCTATTATGTCATAGTACTACAATATTTAATAATCAAGAAGGACTAATACCAATGTTGTGACTTTATCAATATGGTGTGGCCATATATTAATATGAGAAGTCCTTCACTATGTTGTGGCCATTTCATAGCACCATAACTCTTTATTAAAGGCATGAAGCTAACCACACAAAGTCCTAACAACTCCATAGCATCGCAACTTTATGTTACAAAGATATTTGGCCCAAGTCATAGTTGTTGCTAGTGTTTAGACTGTGTTATAGAAAAATTGAGATGTAGCTCAAAGTCTTGGTCACTTCCTAGGATAGCAACCTCAAACTTAAGAGATGAAGACTGAAGTTCAATTTTTTATCTAATAGTCATGACTTCCTACTTGGAGTGATGAAAAATCACCTGAGTATAAATGCAAAAGATAGATAAATTCAAAGGAATCTCTCTTTCTTCTTCTTATCCATCCATGAAACAAACAAAGTCAAGGTAATACCAAATACTAGGTGTGAATTTTGCTCTCCCTATAAGTTTCACAAGCAAGCAAGGGGCACATGAATTATTGTAATCCCTAGAGTTGAGGGGCATATCTCTAAAACTTCCTATCTCTAGGATAGATTCAGAAATTTATATTAAAATAACATAGATATATGATTTGTGTATTTTGAATATATGTAATATGATTTTTTTTTAATTTAAGAATGAAGATGTTTGATTTATTTTGTGTTATAGATATTGATGGTTGGTGATTAAAGAGAACTTGAAATAAGTTTTTGATTATTGGTAGTTTTATGTGAGATTGTTATGGTGGATGGTGATAGATAAATAATAAAATTCACTCACTCATATGGTAAGAAGGAAGTAACAATCCTTTTGACTATGATATATGAGTTAAACCTATATGTTGAAACTTAAAATTTGAGTATTTTAATCATAACGAGTATGGTGCTTATAAAGTCAAAGTATGAATGCTTTTACATGCTAATCCATTATATATATCTTAAAAGAACTAATTCTTGATTGGAACTGATGTTATATATATTATTTTATTAGGTTCACCTTTAGTATAGGAATTGAATTATTACCGAGGAAGATGTTAATAAGTAATCCTTGAGGCATGCATGAGTTTGGTGACTAGCAATGTGGTGACAAAACTTGTGTATTACATATGAGACAAGAGAATAAGAATGTGAATATGAAGTAACTGTTAAGAATAGTTGTTTAAATTTCCTAAAACTATGTAACTGTGAATAACTCTCAAGCAGAGATAAATCGTCATCTCATTGTTAAATAATCAAACTACCAATACAATCTTTGTGGTATCAATATTTAAATGAAAGTCTAATTTACTATTTATATGAATAATGCATTTGCAAATTTATGTTGATAAGATATTATTATTAATGAGATTTTGGAACACCACCTTATTCATAAAATTAAGTGCATAATAAAGCCATGGACACCCCATTTGTTTGGTACTTTGTATACACAACATCATTTGTTTCATCCTCTTCTTCTTGAATAATTAAGGTTGTAGCTTAAATTTTTTCTTATATATTTTTAATAGTAAATATTTTTATATTAGCTATAGGAATTTTTGATGCAGTATTTTTTTCGGACTTAACCCAATCCATTACTTTATTTTTATCTTTCCATTGTCTTAGTTTTTCTTCCTCAGCAGCATTGTCTCTTCTCAATTCTCTCAGTAAATCTTCAAGTTTAGTTTACCAATAATATTTTGAATATGGTTTAGATTCATAATATATTCTTTCATCTTAGCTTCCATATTCCTAGTTTCTATGACTTTCTTGTTTCTTCTGACTAAAAATTGAGTTGATACTAGTTGTCATAAAGTTCATAATTACAATTACTTCTTTGAGCATGATAAGTTTTATTATAATGATAGTTTAAGATGTTTTCACTCACTTATGTTGCATGTTTCCCAAAATGAATTTCTTCTACTTCATTTTGCTATTGTAGCATCTTAAGGTTGTTACTTTGGTATTCTGGGAAAGATTAGCTATACATTCTTAATTTGTAGATTGTATAGGAAGACTTATAGATTCAACCAAAGATTATCTATAATATGTCCTCTCCTTGTAGATTCTTTCTTCCAGGATATTTTAGCTAAAATAAGATACAAAAATGCAATCAAAAATTTAAAATACAACTATCCACTTTCAAACAAGTTAACAAGCTTTAGCAATTAGATTTGAGAATATTTATCAAACTCAATGTTATCTAAACTATTAACAAAGAATTATCATTTTATAAGAATAATTATATCAGCTCATATTGACTTACCAAACTAAATAATTCCTGACAATAATACCAAAAATTTGTGATTTTATTATGCCACCTAATTTATCGATTATGCGATCTCACAAAAGCTCATTAATGAGAATATCTCATCAATAAAAATCAACAAGTACATAGGTCCTATAAGTGATAAAATATACTTTTGTCTAGATATAGAGCTCATAAAAATTGTATTGGCAGTTCTTATGAGATCGATGAGATTGTTAGACAATCTATTGATCAATGAGAATAATCATTTAATCTATATGATAATATTTAATCAGGTCAACTTATATTATGTTGGAAATCGAATAAAAGTTAGGATATTATGTAATAATTTCTTTTCATAATGGCATACAAAGTGGTTGTCACTAATGAGGGTATTCCATTGGTGGTCCCCTCATAGTCATCCCTTCGATACTTTACTGAGATAATAATTTATCTTTTCTTGAGAGATTCATAATTTTATACCTTTTAAGCAACTTTATTTACTACCATTGACTGTTACTTCATAGGCCCACTCTTATTCTTCAACCTTATATATCATAAAACTAAAGATTAATATGATTTGTAAGTATTTGTACTTTTGGCTTCATAACTGACATACTCACATAATTAATATATGCTTCCCTCAAAGTTCATTAGTGGGAACCATATAAATAAAAACAATTTTCAAGGGCTACCACGACCTTGCTAGTCATTACACACATTCATTTAATCACCATCCAAAAATATTTATAACACAAAATAAATCAAAAACATTTATTTTTTTATAAAAATTATTTCACATCACATATATTCAAATTACAAAAACCCTAGATCCATATTATTTTAGTAACAATTTTTAAATCTATCATAGAGATGGAGATTTGAGCATCATGTCCCCCAACTCTTTGGATTACTATAAGTCTCACATCTCTTGCTTGCTTGTGGAACTCCTAGGGAGAGTAAAATTTACCCATAGGATTTGGTAGTTTTCTTGGCTTTGCTTATTGTATGGAAGGAGAAAAAGAAGAATAAAAAAAATCCCTTTGAATTTGTTTATCTTTTGCTTTTATATTCGGGTACTTTTTTGTTACTCTCAGTAAGAAGTCATTACTTTTAAAAGAAAGTCACCACTTCAGTTTTCATCTTTTAAGTTTGACTTTGCTACTCTAGAAAGTAGATGTGACTTTGAACATCCTACTTCTTCTATACCAAAAAGTATTTGTAGGGGAAACAACCATGACTTAGGCCCAATACATCTATAATACAAAGTTGCAATACTTTGAAGTTGTCATTACATTGTTAAAGACTTTTCATAATGATATATGGTCATGAAACTAATGGCATTGACATTGGTTCTTCTTGATTATTATATGGCTATGGTGATATGGTAAAACCATGACAATGAGAAAGTCTTATGTATCTTATGGTTGTGGCCCTCAGAAATGGCAGTGGCACAAAAATTTCTCTTCATATATCTTCAAGTATTTTCGGTGGTATGGGTGTCCATAACATTATTCTTCTCTTTTCTCATATTTCATGTTACTATAGTTCTACAAAAAATTTACAACAATAGCAATTAGCTTAGACATAAAAGTCATAATTTTGCATTCCTTTGAAAACATAAGTCATAGCCTTAGAAAATAATTGTACTCAGGTAATGTTCTCTATAACTTTTAGTGTCCTAAAACTCATGGCTCTGAATAATAGCTACTACTTTGGCCAAAGTAGATTTGACTATATAACTTTTTATAGTTTAAAAGTTATGGTTGGTAAAAAGGTGGTGGCTCTAATTAAAGACTATAAAGCCATAATAATGTTATAGTGATGGTGCTTGGACTTATCTAGAACCTTGAATGCCAGTGTAGCACTTAGTTGTTATAATGTAGAATTAATATCAAAGCCAATCAAATTTCATGAGATATGTATGAATACAACTCTATGATAATAACATAACCACTAAGAATGTATCACATAGTAGAAAGATTGTGTTAATGGATAGGGTCATGATGTACAAATAGGGGTGTCAAATGGGCTAGGCTAGCCCAACCCTGCCTGGTTCTAGTGGACCAACCAGACCACCAGGTCATGCCTGGCTCAGTAAGGTTTCATCATGCCAGACTCAACATGGCCCGTCGGCCTAGAAAGTGATGAAACTATGCCTGATCGGACGGTACAAGCTAGTTTTGGCCAGTACGGGCCAGTTTTTAATTTTTAATATATCAATTTTTTTTTATTCAAAATAGTTAATGTTTATGTATTTTTAATATTTTAAAAGTTTTTGTTATTGTTTTTATTTAGTAATTAGTTAATGTCAATAGTCAATGTTAATTATTATCTATAAATAAACAATTAAATTTAAATTTTTATTTTATTAAATTTAATAAAACATTAAGTTTATTTATTATAATAAACAACATAAATTTTAAAACTAAATGTGTATCAGTGTAAGTGTGTGAATTAATAAAACATTAAAACTAAAATATAAATAAAAATTAAAAATCAATACAAAATGAAAATTCATAAAAAATAAATATACAAGTTTCAACTTTCAAGCATTAATCCACAAAGGCACAAACTCATAGTAATATCACAAATAATAATAAATAAACACAAATACAAGACTGAGTAAGTCAAAAGAAAATATCAGTCATCAATGTCTCAATCGTCAATCATCAATATCATCAATTGTCATATCATCTTCAATATCAATATCACACGGATCATTATCAATAATCAACTCCTCTACTTTTGCTGTAGTGCCAGTATGATCCTGGATGCCCAAGCTCAAATCTTCCCAATTCTTCAAATATGCTAAAGGCTCAACAATATCTGGACATAATCTTGATTTAATATCTGAAATCACATTCATTGTAATAGAAAAATTAGACTACGATGCTATGCTCGACACCGGAGGAGTCATTAAATCACGTGTCATATTAGATAGCACGGAAAAGGTGGACTCGTATGATTTCCACCACTATAATATATCAAGATTCTTAGTATCAGAAAGTGATAGGATTAAGCAGTAATTGGTATCTAAGTATCGAGAAAGCTCGCTCCTATTTGATGGTCCACCCTGTTGGTTTCCCCTTGCTAACTGAATGGAAAAGTCATTATCTCCGAATATGGTATCCATGTTCATACTTGGAGCCTCACTACTACTACTACTACTACCGTAATACCTAGTATCATAGTATGTAAAGAACTCAATCAACTTCATGTGAATGAATCCTTCAGGTGGGTCTTCCAGGTTCATATATGATGAAATATATGTCAAAATTTTTTTTACCCATTCTACCTTATCCCTAGGGTCCATGCAGGCAGCTAGATAATAAAGAGATGTAATGATGGACTAGTACTTTAAGTACTTGGGTTCCATCTCTACAACCATATCACTAAGTGTCTATGTGTTAGTCTATTTATCTTTATCTATCTATCTATCTATCGATCTGTGTATCTATCTATCTGTTGAACTATCAATCAATCAATCAATCTTTCTTTCTATTTGTCTATCTATCTATTTGTTAATCTATTTATCTCACTATCTATCTATCTATCTAATAGTCTATCAGTATATAAGTCTATGTGTCTATCCATCTATCTTTTTATATATCTATCTATTTGTCTATCTATTTGTTTATCTATCTATAAGTCGATCACATTATTTGTATATCTATCATCTATCTATATTTAAATATATATTTTTGTCTATATGTCTTACTTTCTCTTTGTTTATTTGTCTATCTATCTATCTATCTATTTGTCTATCTAATACTCTATCAATCTATCAATTTATCAAAATGTTTATCTTTCTATCTATCTAATTCACTAACTACCTAACTAACAATTTATCCATCTATTTATTTTTCTATCTATCAAATTATTTAACTATATTTCTTTCAATTAGTATATCAGTCTATTTATCTATCTGTCTATCTCTCTATTTGTCTATCTATTTATTTATCTACCTGTTTATTTGTCTATATCTCTATCTATCGATTTGTTTATGAGTATATATGTCTATATATCTATCTGTGAATCTGTCTATCAATCAAAACATCTGTGTCTATCTATCTATATGTCTATCTATCTATCTATCTATCTGTCTGTCTGTCTGTATGTCTATCTATATATCTATCTATCTTTATATATATCTATCAATTTATCAATCAATCTATCTATTTATATGTTTATCTGTCTATCTATATAATTGTATAACTATTTAATCGTCTTTCTATCTATTTATCTATCTATCTATCTATTTATAAACTTCCTAACTACCTATTAGTCAATAAGTCCAATCATCTATTTGTCTATCTATCTCTATCTATTTATGTCTTTTTATGTATATGGTTCTATATATACATATGTATAATTTATTATCTATCTATCTATTTTATGTTTGTTTATCGGTCTATCTATCTTTCTAACTATTTGTGTTTATATCTGTTTGTCTATCTTATTTTTTTCTATCTGTCTATGTTTCTATGTGTATATATATCTATCATTCTATCTATCTATTTGTATATTAACTATCTATAGATAGATAGATAAACATATATATATATATATGGTTAGATAGATAGATAGAAAGATGGATAAATATATAGATAGGTAGGTAGACAAATATATAGATAGATCGATATATACATAGATATATAGATAGGTAGATAGACATATAGAAAGACATATATATATATATATATACATATAGATAGATAGATAAAGAAATATATACACAGATAGACAGACAAATTGATACATAGATAGAAAGATAAACAGATAAAAAGAAAATAGATAGACACATAAATAATTGATTGATAGAGAGAGAGAGAGAGATAAATAGATAGATAGATAAATAAATAGATAGATAGAGAGGGATAGATAGATAGATTCAGAGATATATAGACAGATAGACTAATAGATAGATAGATTGATTAAAAGACAAATAAATAAATAGATAGATATATTGATAGAATGATAGATAGATAGATAGATAAATAGACTGATAGTTAGTTAGTTATATATATAGATAAATAGATAGACACATTCAAAAATAGATAGATAGATTGATAGACATATAGATAGACATTTAAATACCTAGATATATAGAAAAATAGATAGTCAAATATATAAACATATAGATAGACAGATAGATTGACAAATAAATAGATAGATAGATAGATAGACAGACAGACAAATAGATAGATAGATAGATAGACAGATAGATACATAGATAGATAGATAGATAGACAAATAGATAGAAAGATAGATATAAAGATAGATAGACATATACTTAGATATATAATTAAATAAATAGATAGATAAATACACAAATAGATATACAAATAGATTGAAAGATAGATAGGCATATAGATAAATATTAGATAAATAGATCTATAGATAGATAGTTAGACATATAAATAGTTTTATAGTTAGATTGTTAGATAGTTTGATAGACATATAGATAGATAGTTTGATGGATAGATTGATTGATAGATAGTTAGATAGATATATAGATAGATAGATATATAGTTAGATAGATATATTGATATACATATAGATAGACATTTAGATAACTAGATAGATAGAAAAATAAATAGTCAAATATATAAACAGATAGATACACAGATAGATAGACAGATAGATTGAAAGATAGATATAAAGATAGATATAAAGATAGATAGCCATATAATTAGATATATAAATAAATAGATAGATAAATAAATAGATAGATAGACAGATTGATTGAAAGATAGATATACATAAAGATAGACAATTAGATAAATAGATATAAAGATAGATAGATAGATAAATAGACATATAAATAGTTATATAGATAGATAATTAGATAGTTTGATAGACATATAGATAGACTGATTGATAGATAGATCGATGGATAGATAGTTAGATAGATAGATGGATAGGTAGATAGATAGATAAATAATTTGATAGATAGATCGATAAATAAATAATTAGATAAATAGATAGATAGATAGGCAGATAGATAGAAAGATAGATAGATAAATAGTTAGTCAGATAGATATTTTGATATATAGATAGATAGGAAATTTTATCTAGGGATCAATCCTTAGCTAAATTGCGATGGATAGATACTTCCTAAACATACTACTAATATTACATATCTACCTGAGTGCAATGCAAGTCGTGGGAGTATAAACTAACGAACACATGTTCATTGTGTCATAGAAAATATTCAGGAATTTTATAAATAAAATTTCTGTAGCCCAGTCAGTATCATCAATAATAAATTTGTCACTCTTATTATTGACGTAGTTGGATATCGCATATTCGTATACAATACATAACTCCAATAATATCAATTATGTATAATTCCAATTGTATCTCACATCTAATTAGAATTTTTTCTTCTTAAGATTCACAGACAAAAAGTGACTACCAAACTTCTATTATCTACGAGGCATGTGAATATATTTTAGTGAGTTACGTATGTTTTCTAAAGAGAGGGCACACACCTTCATTCTCGCTTATAATACCAGGTTAATGATGTGACACATGTATCTAACGTGAAAAATCTATCTTAATGGTTCATCTCTAATATTCATAACAAACATTTTAATTGCTACTTCATTATTAGATACATTATCGAATGTGATATTAAAATTTTTATTTTGAATTATTATATTCTCTAAAGATTTTTATCATACACTCAAAAATAGTCGGACCAACATGAGGATGAAGAAACTCAGAGAATTCTAAAAATTTTTTATTTAGTCTCCATTTAGAATCTACATAGTGGGTGGTGAGGTATGCATAAGATATATCATCGTGACTAATCCAGATATCAGATGTCACCAACACCACTCCACTATATTCTCTAAATTCATTAATTATTATTTATTTTTCTAACTTATAATATTTTAATATGTCATTCCTAAATGTGGACCTATGAATCCTATGATATGCAGGATAAAAATATTTATACATGATACTGACTACCATTGGATCCTCCAAAAACCTAATCGAAAGACCCATCATGGTGATTAGTTTGGTCATGCGCTCCCTCCCTAACTCGTTGCGATATATGGAGGTAAATTTTGAGATTGAACTAGATCCAGCCTCTAAAACTTCTCACTGAGTTGGGTTTGCCTTGGATCTAATACACCATATTTTTTGGTGCATTGTTCGGCATGCCTCTTAAAGTGCCTAGTCCCACACGAACTCTTGTTAATAAATTTTTACAATATTTGTACTGTGCTGATTCTTCTTTGACACACCAAATATATTTTTTGTTTTATTATAGTAAAGTGAGTCTAAATTACTAAAGTTCTTCTAGTTTTTTGTTTTTTAGATGTTTGGGTCAATGCAACTGGAGAAACCAAAGTTTTGGCAGCCTCGGACATTTACATAAAATTTTTGTTATCTAAATTATAATTAATTTTATTTTTGTTATTAAAATTACATTTAATCATTTTTTTTATTTTTTTAGACTAGGGAGAGAGGCTAGACTAGAGATAAGAAGTTGAAAATTTAAATTTTAGATTTAAATTTTAAAACATTAATACTTAAAAACTAATAAAAAAAATACCCATAAACCATAACGTGTAAACTTTAGGTTTTTTATGTCCAAACCACACGCGCACCACCATTCACACCAAAGCCGAGTCTCAAAATGTGAAATGCTGAAATCTTGAGAGAGAGAAAATTAGAGATAGAAAAAAAATTAGAGAGAGAGAGAGAAGAAGAACAAAAGATTTATGTTTTGAAAACATAAATCTTAGAATAAGAGGGGGGGAGGAGTGAGATTTATAGATTAAGAAAAGAAGTTTTAAAAAAAAATATTTTTTTTATAATTAAAAAATGGGCGAAATCTTTAGGGCAGTTAGATTTTGCTTCATAGCCGTTGGAGATAAAATCCAAAGGCTTATATTGATTTTTTTTACTGTTGGGTTGGTTCGACCATCGAACTAACCCGAACGGTCCATTCCAGAAGCTTTGACTTCTGGAATGGAGTGGAGGGCAGAGGGCTCAAGCTTCAGACTTAGGTTGAAAAAGAGCGCGGGTCAAGTTGGCCCGATGAAAATTTCAAATCCATCAGGCCTCGGGTTTTGATTGGAGGTGTGGGGCTAGGTCGAGGCATATCTTGGCTCGTGTTGAGATACCAATCCCACTGGCCATTATACCGAGTCGTCGTGCCTGGCCCGGTTGGCCTAGGCACAGTAAGGCATTAGCCATGCCATGAGTAGGCCCAGCATGGGCATGGGCACAAGTCATCCTTATGCCATGCTGGGCTAGGCACGGGTCATTCCCGTGACGTGTCGGGCTAGGCATGACCGAATTGGACCATGCCTTGAGCCAGGCCTGGGCTGCCCTACCCGTTTGATACATTTACTTACAAGGATTCTCATGACCAATCAGACAGAGTATCAGTTAAGAATAGATATCAAAATTATGCAAGACTTATTATTCTACCCATTTACTAAAAACCTCCAAAATTTTATTAATTTAATGACTATTCATAAAAACTCACCAAAACTCTCAGGTTATTAAATTAATCCAAATTTTCTCATATTTCATGCCTACACAATATCATAAAGTACTAAAATAATTACATTTGTTTGGTAGTTTCAGACTATATTTTTTATATTTAATGGTGTTTTTATGTGTTTCCTTTTGTGATGTTGATGTTGTGATTTTTTTTATTGGGTGAGATTCATTGCTCGAGGATCAGTAATATCTTTCATGTGTGAGTTTGTTCAGCACTCCTCATTCTGAATTTGTTGGGTTATTTGATTAGTATATCTTGTTGTATTTGTATTTATTCTAGTATTTATTGGAGAGATTTCACTAATTTCTTATTTTGAGCAAATTTAATAAATATTATTTAAATCATAATGATTTTGAGTTAACTTGGTGGACCCTATGGAGCTAAGGGTGGAAGGAAAAAGAAATGATAGAGAGTCATGATAATTCACATGTCATGACTTGCTTATACCTTTCATACCTATCTTGAGTAGTTATTGTATCTTTTCTTGGTCATAACTTTACAAAAAATTAGTCATGATAATTTTTGTATATTACGAATCTATCATCAAAATGACACAAGTATTTTATTACGTAACGCAATCTTGTGAATATGATATTTTATTATAGTCATAGCCACACTATCTATAAATATTTAATAGTCATGGATATAACATTATTGTTCTATCATGGTAGTACTCACTAGTACAAATAATCATGATAATTTTCACAGTATGACTTATTTGATTAAATCCAGGATATGAAGTATTCTGAGTTACAATATTATTTCTCTACCATGACTTTTCATTCTAGAGAGTAGTTACCCCAGTCATGTCTTTTCCAACATCACGACTTTGTTCTCTAGAAAGAAAATATCAAAGTCAATGCCTTATTCAACATCATGAATTTGTGTTATAGAGAGTAATAATCTTAGTCATGGCAATCCCAATATCATGATGGTTTGCTCATAAAGGCTAGACTAAAGTTGTGGCCAATTCCTACACCGTGTCTTTGTGTTATAAAGAGTAAAGGTATCAATTATAGTCATTCTTAGTGCTGCGACATCATACTCTAGATAAGAGTTACTTGAGTTGTGATATTCATTGTCACCATAATTTTAATGCTGTGGAGAATATCCAAAGAGATAATAAAGTCATGACCTCAAGCTTGTGCCATGACTTCTAGATTAAGACATCATATGGATCTCTGAAGTAAAAAATTGATGCTTAGAAAAAATGAATTAAAAAAAGAATGAGGGGGAATATTCGAATCACATGTGCCAAGAACTCTAAGCAATGCAATTCAAACCCTAGTTAAAAAAAATTCCAAGATTAACACAAGAAATCTTCAAATAGGATTAAGGTTTTATACTTAGATTTTCACTTGGGCATTCATTTGGAACTTTGGAATCCATGAAATATCTTTTAATACATCTCACATAATTTCTTCCCCACTATATAACTAAAATGAGATATAGGATTGGTGATTGTGTTTGTGTTGTAATGGATTAATGATTTTATAAGTTTACATTTATGTATATGTTATTATTTGGATATTAATAGATATAGATGCAAATTAGAACCGAAACTTAGGGTTTTCACAAATATTTAGGTTTATGCATGTCAACTATGATGGATAGTGATAAGTAAGTTATAACACATACTCACATGATATGATAAAATAAAAATGGCATCTCTTCTAATCTTAACATATGAGATAAACCCATATGTGAAGAACTGAAGTTGAGGTGAATTTAATCATTAAGAGTATAACACTTAAGAAGCCGAAAGAACAAATATATTTAAGACTGATCCATTATGTACTTTCTAGAAGAACTAAACCTTTGAGTAATATGGAGGTTAAGTAAAATATCTAACTTATAAGTTTTACCATAATATAAAAATCATGTGTGAGTTGTAGTGGACGTTAATATGTATGTAATGGGAGACATAAAAGTGGGAAAGACTAGTATCATAGTGTCATTCCTACAAGTCATTCCATGTAAAATTCATGGAAAGACATATATTAATTATCCTGAGCATAGCATATATAAATCTAAAAAAGTAAACATATTTAGTACAACATTATCTTGCATTTTTAAGACATTTAGAGATGGAAGAATGTAAGTACATATTTGAAGTAATCATCCAGGATGGTTAATGAATTATTTAAATGAAGTATACATGCAAATGATATTTGTATGAAACAACATATGACTTCAGTGTTGACATATTGAGTAGATAAACTAAAAGAAGATCATCCATGGTAGTAACAATCAAAGGATGATGATCACTTTATATGCCAAAAGAGTACATGGGCATTTTCACACTAATCTTCCTTTCATCCAACAACTGAATATGACATTGACCAAATACTAGAGAAATATTACCATACACAAGAACGTGAGTCAACCATAGTATCTTTTCGATGACAAGTATATCTATTCAACTCTAGTAGTAGCTAGTTTACTATTGGATAATCAAACTACCCACATAATCCATGTGGTAATAATATATGCACTTGCATCCATATTATTACTTATATGACTTATATACTTGTACAACATTGTTGGACAAAAGACACTAATCCAATGAGGTTTTGGGATCATGTCAACAAATGATAACTTGTGTACCATCACAAAGTCACAATAGTCACTTGTATACATGTCTAATCCACTTACATGTGTCTTGTGACATAGCTGTCTCTATCTATCATTGATGACATATTACTCCCACACTATTATAAAACTCATATGTTAGACATTCAACTTAACCTCCACATCACTCAAATATCAATTCTTCTAGAATATGCATAATGGATTGGTCATAAGTATGATCATACTTTCAGCTTCATAAGTGCCATACTTGCAATGATTAAACTTACCACAATCTCAAGTTTTCATATTTAAGTTTATCTCATGTATTAAGATTAGAATAACACTATCTTCTTACCATATCATATGAGTGTTTCACATGATATACATATCATTATTCATCATGATTGACATATATAACATATGATATAGTAAAAAAATCTAAATCTGTTCTATAAAAGATTCATATCCATCAATATTCAAACCACATATTACCATGAACATAAACTTTAAAAACTCATATCAACATTACATGGGTTTATAGAATCAGCCCTAGATCCCAATTTAACCTAATAACAACATGAAATATTTTGAAAGGTATCTCATGTGATTGAGAATTCCCAATAAAAGCCCAAGAGTATAAATATCAAAACCTAAACTTAATCAAAAATTTCTCATATTCACCTTGGATTTGCCCCTAATTGGGGTTGGAAGACACATGCTTAGGGTTTTTGCATGCTTGGCTCAAAATCAAATTTCCCTTTTCTCTTCTTTTTCATCTCCTTTTCTCCTTGTTTTCTTATCCTTTCAAAATCATTTAAGTGTTTGTTTTATATTTTGGGGATATGTATGACACTTTAACTAGAAGTCATAATGTTGGCTTGAGGTCATGACTTTTTTATCTTATCAGATCTTATTTGGAGTAAAAAGTCATGGCATCAACGAATGTCATGACTCAAGTAACTCCCCTCTGGAGCATGGTGTCATTACACTAGGAATAGAATGAAAAAGATAAAGTTTTTCAAGAACACAAAGTTAGGATACTAGGAATTAATATAGCTTTATATTTTCTCTTTAAAAAAATTATTGTGGCATTGTGAATGATCAAAACCATTGTGAATGATCTCTAGAATACAAAGTCATGAAATTGAGAATGATCATGACTTTGGTATTTTCTTGCTAAAGTACAAAGTCATAGCATTTAAAAAGTCATGACTAGAAAAAATATTTTCTAAAATGAAAAGTAATAAAAATATATTGTCATGACTCATAATACTTAGTATTTTAGTTTTGTATCATAAAATTCACAACACTAAAAGTTTTTACAACTAGATATATCTGTGAAATACTTGGTTATTATAAAATGAAAATAATATCACTAACTATTATATTTTTTTAGAGATAATGCGGCCATGACTCCAAGAAATATCATGGCATTAAAAACTATGTTAGATAGTAAACTAATAATGTTAAATTGGTGATAGAGTTGTAGCATACAAATATTACTATGACTAGTTTTATAGAGTTTTGGCCAAGAAAGGATACTACAACTACTCAATAAGATTATGGAAGGTGTACCTAAGTCATGACATGAGAAATTTTATAATTTTCTATTACTTTTCTCCCATCTAAGCTTTCACTCTACCAAGACTACCAATTTTACCTAAAATAACTATGATATTGCTAACATTCATCAATTTTTTTCAAAATAGACATTTAGTAAATTCTCTTACATAAATACTCAAATATGTACAAACACAATAGTAAATACTTGCAAAATCACCCAAAGAAATTGGTATGTGAAGTTCTGAACAAACTTTCATACTAAAAGCATTACTTATCCTTGAGTAATGAATCGCCTTCCATCTTTGAAATCAATATTAATATTACAACAAAAAAAAAGAAGAAATATAGTATAATATCATCAAGGAATATAAATATATAATATCTTAATGTGAGAAGAAGGGGAGTGATATATGATTAGTTGTGAGGGTCAGAATCTTGAAATGAGAACTTTATTTGGAGGACTCAAATAGTGGCATGGATGTAAAAGGTCTTTCTTTCATCATTGCTACCCATTCCATCATTTGCACAATCACATTTCATATCATATCTTGTCATTTTCCAATGGACTTCAGTGAATCTTCAAATGAACTAAGTGTAAAGTATGTTTGCTTCTGCTTCTCACTATACTTTCTCAAATATTTGATCAATTATTTCTCTTTATAGTACAAGGTTTTTTCCATTATTTTATTTTTGTCAGTAATCATTTTTTTCCACTCACTCGTGATGGACTCATAAAGTATTTTAAATGAATTGGTACTTCTCATCACTTGGGTCTCTACTTGTTTCATCATCATCTCTGAGATCTTCATAACGTAATCTTCAAATTTTCTTTTGATGGTCACAAATACCAGCAACTTCTTGTTGAGATGCATCTTTCATAATGCATCTCTTCTCTTCATGTTAGATTTATCATCCTCTTTTTTTTCTTTTTATGTACTTTTCATACTTATTATCTCCTCTTTAATTTCACCACTAGGAAGTATTCATAGACTTTATCTTCACCTTCCAACATACCTCCCTATAGTTGGTTTCAAATTTCATCATTTTTGAAAATTTGAAGAGTTATTCCAAGTTAACTTCTTGCCTAGTCAAATAGTACTCAAATGGATACTTCTATTCTAACTTTGGTTGATTCTTCACCTTCAAGAATTATCTTTTTCATCTTGTCTCCTTCAAACCATCTATTCACACCCACAATTGTTAGGGAGAATATATTTCAGAACCATTCATATTTTTATCTTCATTCATCATGACTCCCTTTGCTTGACATAAGATAGTAATCAAAGAATAATAAATTATTTGGTCAAAGAATTAAACCTCATGAAATTTGAGAATGAACTTTTCAAGAATCTTTCCCACATAGATCATTTATCCATTTACTATGGAAAAAAACAAAATTACCCTACCTTGCATGATAATGAAGATTGAGAATTGGCTGCAAATAGAACATAGCACATATAATAAATTCTCTTTGTGTTCTCCTCACACTAAGTGTTCATATAATTATACCCAACACAATCATCATGATACTAAAATTAGATTGTCCTCTATACATTCTAAACTTACTACTACTGCTGTGTATGTACCTAAGTGCAATGCAAGTGGTAGTAGAGTACATATATGAATACATGTTATTCATATCATAAAAAATCTTTAGAAATTTCAAAAAAAAATCTATCTTTCAGTCTAAAATATTAATAATAAGTTTGACACTTTTACTATTTACATTATCATATATTTTATGTTGATTACCAATTATAACTCTAATATCATATAAGTATAATTCTAATGGTCTATGATATTTATTCTTTTTTTTATTTTTTAAGCACACAAACAAATATAGAGTGTGAAACTTATGTAGTCTGATAAAAATCTTAAGGTATTTTAGTGAATTTCTTATATTTTCTAATGTGAGACAATAAATTTCATTCTTACTTGCACTATTAGGTTAATTATGTGACAAATACACTTAATGTAAAAAATATTAACTATGGAGTCATCTTTAAAAGTTCTAACAAACATATAAACAACAACACTATTATTTAAAGTATTATCAAATATAATACTAAAAAAATTATTTTGAATGTCTTATTCCTAGAGATCCTCATTAGAAACTATTATATAGTGAGGTCATCATGAGGAGAAAGGATCTCAAGAAATCCTAATTTTTTTTAGTTTGTTTCAATATTAAATCAATATAGTGGTTGGTGAGGCATGTGGATGATGTGTTATCACAACTAATCCACATATCATATATGATGGCACCACTCCATTATGTTTCCTAAGTTAGTTAATTATTATTTAATTTTTAATTTAAAATATTGTATTATATCATTCCAACTTGTTATTCTAGGAATTTAATAATAAGCAAATTGAGAATAAGTCTGCATAAATTTTTGACTATTCAAAGATCTTTTAAAAATTTAATCAAAAGAACTATGATAGTAATAAATTTAGTCATACCTTTCCTCCTCGACTCATTGTGTAAATAAAGAGGGTCAATGAACCTAAAGTTGATCCAACTTCAAAGATGTTGCCATTAAGTTAGATTTTCCTATGATTGATTGCGCCATATTTTTTTAGTGTATTAATCAACTTTTCTCTTAAGTTAGTCAGTACTATCAGTACTCTTACACATATATATTTTTTTACAATATATATATTGTGCTGAATCTTCTTCAATACCTCTAGTATTTTTGTTATTAGTTATATTAATATATATCCATACTATTAAAATTTGCTTATTTTTAGGGTTTTTATGGCATATGATTGAAAACCATGAGAAAGAACCTAGTTTTGGTCTCAGATCTTTCGATCATGTTATCATTATTACCACAACTCTATCATCTCATTGACACAATTGTTTCACTATGCAATACATTCTTTTTAGAAATAAAACTTTTCTATAGTCACAACCATACTAGCTTATAATATTTTTAATGACTAAGACATTACTTTTATGTCTAAACAACCAAATATCTCACTAGTGACTAGTAGAAAATGTTGCGATATCCTCCAATACCATGACTTTTTCATTACATAGCCACCAAGTCCAAGGAAGAATCCATAGTGGTCTCTAGAGATGTGTATTTTATCTATAGAGAGTTCTAGTAAGTATTTACTTGAGCAGTAGCCATTTTTAGGGTTGTGACCTTTTGCTCTGGATTAATGACCAAAGCTATAGCTCATTCCCAATGTTGGGACTTTGGATTACAAAGATGAAATACACAAAATGTGCTTATTCCTAATACTGTAACTTAGTATTACAAAGTTAAAATATGTAATCATGGTCATACCCAATGTCATGATTAATAAATGCAAGAGAAAGATAAAAGTTAGAGCTCATTTCTAGTATCATAAATTTGTGATATAAAGACTAAATATATAGTTGCGTCCATTCCCAGCATCACGGTCATCTAAAGCAAGAAAAAGACCAAATTCATGGCTTATTCCCAGATTTTATGTTATAGAGACCAAAAGAGGAAGCCATAATATTTTTAAAAGTCATGTCATTTGATTTAAAATTTACACCCATCCATTCAAGTATAAAATTACAAAATGTGGAATTTTCAAAATGATTTCTAGGACATGATAAAAAGTAGCAATGGCTAGGACATGGGAAGCATAATTTCAACCAATCCTAGAGAAGATCCATCAGCAAAAAGATAAAGCAAGGCAAAACATAAATCCTATGGGGCATAAATTTTGACTCACCCTAGGAGTAAATCCAAGGCACATGATTGAGTATTATGAATTTATGGTTTGATTCCTAGGCACTCTTGAGAAATATCATTGGATACCCAAAATTACACATGATATATCTTTAATTATCTCATGTAAATTCCTTCCCAATGTCAAACTAAATTGAAGTCTAGAGTTATCACATTTGAATTCATGTGATGGATAATTAATGAATGATTTTATGTTTAATTTTTATTATGGTTTGGTTATTGATGAATGAGATATTTAACAGAACTAAAATTATGGTTTTATCAGTAGTCAATTTGTGCATGCTATGGTGGTTGATGTTGATAGGTAAGCTATAAATCACTCTCATACAAAATGATAAGAAGTAAGTGATAGCCTTTTTGATCATGACACACGAGACACCTATATGTTAAAATCTAATGTTGAGGTAAGTTTAATCATGTGAGTATTATGTTTATGAAGCTGAAAGCATGAATTCTTTTATAAGTCAATCTATTATTCATGTTTTAGAAAAACTAACCTACAATTAATATGAGCATTTTATATAATATTTTTCTAAGGGTTTCAACTTTTGTGTAGAAGTCACATGTCATCATAGTTAATGGTGATAGATAAGCCATGATACATGTGTGATTGGAGGTGACATATAAGATGATGATAGTCCTATGAATTACTTTATATCATATGACTACTACCAATGAGATTTGAATGAAAGCATATCTTAATTATGCAAGTATGATACTTACAAAGCTAAAAGTATAAATAATTTTTCTATCACATTAGTTCGCTTCATTATGACACATGAGGTGAGAGATTAAGAATGCATATACAAAGTAATCATTAAGAGCATTGACAAGTTGCCTATAAGTATGAACTTATGAATAACCCTCAAGTATGAATAATTTTTATTTCAGTGGTGAAGTACTAATGGGGCAACTACGAAGAGACTATCAATAGGGAGGGCTCAATAGTTGATTAATACCTTATAACAACTAAAACATTTTTATAATAATACTTGCTTTATTTTGTAATGAAGCATAATAATAACTAGGAAATTTAGATAGGTCATCAAATGTAATAAAATACACCAACTATAGAATATAAGTCTTACAAAAAACTTAGTCTTATCCTTTTAACTAGAGTAGTAGTTGATTGATAGTTGATTGATTGAACTACCAACATAATCCATGTGAGTTTGATATCTAGATGAAAAATCACTTTATTACTTATATAACCCATATACTTGTGGGACTGATTGGATGAGAGACCGATTGTGACTTTGTTATGATGCATAATTTTTAGGATTGGGCAAAGTCCTAATTATATGAGTCATACAAGAAATAAAGTGGATCATTCGTCTAGATATCAATCCTAGAGAACTGTGTGGATAGTTCAATCAACCAACTATCAGTCAATTGATGCTCTTGTTGAGAGGATAAGAATGAGTTTTATATAAAATTCTTAAATTCTAGGGATGCTACATCACATTATGCATGATGGGTTATCTAAATAGTTTGGAAATTATTAGGCTTAGTTATAAAATAATGGTAGAATTATTGTGGAAATGTCCTAGTATCATATTTGCATACAAGATGATTATCAACTATTAGGTCCTACCCAATGTTGGTCCCATCATAGCTATCTATTTAATACTTTATAACCAAAATAACAAATTATCTGTACTCAAGAGTCATTCACAAGTCCATATCTTTTAGGCAACTCATCAACTACACTTGTTGATTACTTCAAATATGCATTTTTATTCTCTGACATAACATGTCACATTTACATAAACTAATATGATAGTGAAAACATTTATAGTTTCATCATTGAGTCATATTTGTACATTTATACTTTCATCATCATAAGAACCATATCATACAACAAAAGAGAATCTGTATGATTGTCGCCACCTTATGTGTTACCTCCTATCACACATGTCTTGTTGCTTGCTTATTACTATCTACCATAGTGACGTGTGACTCCCTCACTAAAGGTGATACCCTTAGTAAAATATTCTTTAAATTTTAATATCAATTGATGACTAGTTCTTCTATAACATACATAATGGATTGGCTTATAAAAATATTTGTGTGTTTATCATTATAAGTGCTATATTCGCATGATTAACATACCTCAATATTAGGTTTTAACATATAAGTTTGTCTTACCTATCATGATCAAAATGTTGTCACTTCCTTCTTACCATTATGTGTGAGTGTACTTCACAGTTTACATATCACTATACACTAAGATAGCATGCACAAACCCACTAATAGTAAAATCTTAATTTTAGTTCTACATAATTATAACATCAATCAATAACTAAATTATAACAAAATTCAAATATTAAATTCATTCATAAAGTAGTCATCGCATGCAATTAAATATAATAATCCTAAACCTTAATTTACCATGTTTTTGAGGAGTAATTCACATAAAATAATTAAAGATACATTTCATATAATTTTAGATTTCCAATGACAACCCTCAAGAGTATCAAGGAACCAAACCCTAAATCCACAATATTCTATCATGCACCTCAAATTTGCTACAAGGGTAAGTCAAAATTTATGCTTCCCAATAGTTTATGTTTGTGTTGTGTATCACCCCTTTTCTCTTGGATCTTGCCTAGGGTTGGGTAAAAATTTGCTCCCAAAATCCTAACTTTTTTTTAGTTTCTTGTGCCTTTAGATTTCCTTGAAATTCTCTTTTTTTTTCTTTTATACCTGAATGACTAGGTATGAATCTTAAGTCAAAAATCATGACTTTTTAGGAATGAGACATATCTTTGATCTCTTTTGTAACTTTAAAATGCCATGACATTAGGAATGACCACAACAACATATTTTATCTCTAAAACATAAAGTCACAACACTAAGAATTGTCCACAAATTTGGTCTATCTCTTGCATCAAATAGTCATAACACTTAGAATGGCTATAGCTACATATTTCATCTATAAAATACAAAATCATAGCACTAGGAATGGATCATGATTTTGATATTTCTTTTTTATCATATGGTTGTGGCATAGAGAATGATCATGTTTATATATTTTGTTTATTTATCTATAATAATAAGTCACGATGTTGGGAATGACTACAACTTGTGTATTATGCCTCTATATCTTAAAACCACAATGCTGGAAATAGGCCATAGTTTTTGTCATTTCTCCAAAGCAAAGAGTCATTACCCTAGCAATGAAAGTGGTTCAAGTATTATTTCTCGAAAGTGGTTCAACATCAATGAGAATAACACTATAGTATTTTTCTTAGACTTATGGGCTCTATAATGAAGAATTCAAGGAACTAGAGGATTATTGTGGCTTTGAGCACCAGTGAGATATTTGGTTACTCTGATATAGAATTAATGTTGCAGCCTTAAAAAGTTGTTACGAGCTAGTGTGACTATGACTCCAAGAAAGTGTCACAACCAAAAAAGAATATATTATATAGTAAAACAATTATGTTAATGAGGTGATAGGGTCGTATCATATGAAAATTTTCATGATTATTTGGGTAAAGCTTTGACAAATAATGAATGCCAAAATTATCATATTGCTCAATGAGGTATATCAATACATAACATAAAAAATATTATGACTTTACATGAATTTTCACTCTCCCCTTTCTTAATAATCCACAAAGTCTTTAATTCACATAAAAATCATCAAATTTCACTATTATTCATCATATTCTATCAAAAATCCTAATTTAGTGAAATTATTCATTTTAAATCTTTTTTATATACACTACATCATGAATATCCTTAAAAATAAATAGTTTATTTGATATTTGGTAAATCTAACAAGGCCTCACCTAATGAGATTTTAAGATATTGCATAATCCTGAAAAGTAGACATTATAATAAAGTTTCAATAGTAGGGTATATATATTGGCTATAAAAGGTAGTAATAAGTAAGTCATGAGACACACTCACATGGTATGTTACGAAGGTAGTGACTGCCCTTATAATCTTAACATGTGAGATAAACTCATATGTGAAGACTTAAAGTTGAGATACATTTAATCAATAAAAGTATGGTACTTATAAAGTCAAAAGCGTGAATGTATTCAAGACTAATTCATTATATATTTTCTAGAAGAATTAACCTTTAAGTAATGTAGAGGTTAAGTAGAACATCTAAACTTGGAATTTTACCAAATTGTGAGTGTCATGTATGTGTTGGTTGTGATGAATATAGGTGAGTTTTGGCATTGTAAGTGTCATACTAATGATAATAGGTATGTCATGAGACACATGCAAGTGGGATGACTAGTATGGTGGTGATAACCCTGCAACTCATTTCCTCTTGTATGACTTATATAGGTGAGATTTGTGAGAAGAAATATATTAATTATCATGAGTATGATACATATAATGTCAAAAATATAAACATATTTTGTAACACATTATCTCGTGTATTTAAGATAATTATAGATAAGAGAATAAAAGTACATTGTTCAAAGCAAATATCAAGGGCAATTGACAAATTTCCTAAAAGGAGTAGATGTGCAAATTACACTTGCATGAAACAACATGTGACTTCAATGTTGAAATACTAACGGGAAAAAATATGAGAAAACCAGCCTTAAAAGTAACAATACAAGGATCATAGTTACTTTATATGCTTAGAGAGCACATGAGCATTTCCACTCTAATTATACTTGGTTTAATAACCAAGTAGAATATTTGATTAAATACTAGAGAAACATCATCATACACAAGGATGGGAACTAACCATAGAGTCTAAGCATCTTTTTGAATATCAAGTATATATATTCAACTCAAGTAGTTGTTAGTTTACTATTGGTTGATCGAACTACCGACATAATTCCTATAAGAATGATATCTAGACTTACATCCATTTTATTATTATACAATTCATATACTTGTTGAGCTATGTTAGATGAGAGACACTTACTCAACAAGGTTTTGGGATCATGTTAATTATTGATAGTTTAGGAACCCTCATAAAGTCAACAAATTTTTGACACAATTGACAAGAATTATTATATATTAGTTTCATTAATCAACTTGAGTTGACATAACTATTCATGCAAAAGGATAGTTTTACTTATAGATGTGTGAAATAATTATCATTTAGTATATATATTGTATTTATATTTTATTTTGTACTTTTCTTTTTGTTTGTTTTATAGCCAACACCACTTATATGAGAAACTTTTAGGATTGTGTTGAAACCTCTGGACCTAGAAATTGAGAGACCAGATAGATGATCTTTTCCAACTAAATATGTCAAATGTAAGAGATGAATTCACTTCAAAGTAGTGGGTGTTATTTCAAATTTAACAATGATTTCCATATGTACTATCATCCTTATGTTTTAAGACATAATGTCTATTATATGGGAGTGCATAATGACCACTACAACATAAATATTCATATTAGATAGACAAACCATCATTGAAAGATTATGTTCTAGCTTTATTGATGGAGACAAAAAGGAACAATGACATGAAAGAAGATCTGAATAGACTTGGTGAGAATAAAAGTAGGAAATTAGTACTAACAAAGAGGGAGAAGTTTATCAATGGTGTACTGCCTACTAGGAGACACAAAGGAGTCCAAAGAGATGCATGGGTTAGTCTGATCCACATAGAGCCAAGATAAATAGGTTAAATGATAGTAAAAACCATGATTGATAAAGAAATCTCAACATGAGTAAATAATAGATGGCACATATGTGTGGATTACTAAAATTTGAATAAGGAAACAAGAAAGAATCACTATCAACTACTATTCATTAACCAAATCCTAGATAGAATCTCAGATCAATCATTATATTGCTTTATAGATGGATATTTATAATACAATCAAATTTTGATTGACCTAGTAGTCCAAGAAAAAACTACTTTCACTTGCCCATATGGAACTTTTTTATTTTGGAGGATGCCATTTAGTCAATACAATACATTGACCATATTTCAAATATGCATAAATGTGAGTTTTTCTAACTTAATGAAGAAATCATAGAAATCTTTATAAATAACTTTTCTATGTATGGAGATTCTTTTGAAGGTAATTTAAAAACCTTTGAAGTTGCATTGAGCCGATGTAAAAAAAAATAATTTGGTACTTAACATGGAAAAATATTATTTCGCGGTAAAGAAATATATTATGTTGGGACATTAAGTCTCTACTAGAGAACTGCGGTAGAAAACATGAAGATTTTAGTAATAAAATATTACCTCACCCTAAAACTATCAATGGGGTGCATAGTTTTCTAAGGCATGCTAGTTTTTATCAGAGATTTATTAATAACTTTAAAATGATGACTAAACTATTGTGTAGACTATTAGAGATGGAAGGGGTCTTCAACTTTAGAAAAGAATATGTTGGTGCTTTTGAAGAGCTGAAGAGAAAGTTGATAAAAAACTTAATATTAATGGCACCACATTATAATGGGATGATTCATTTATAATTATATGCAATGCAAGCAAATATGTACTTGGGGTTGTACAAGGGTGGAAAAGAGATAATACTTAGAGTCATTTTATATGCTAGTCATACCTTGAATGAAGCTCATGTAAACCACACAATCACTAAAAAGTAAATGTTAGCCATAGTGTTATCTTGTGATAAATTCTAACCATATATCATGGAGAAAAAGGTGGTAATTTACATTGATCATGTAATAGTGTGGTATTTAATGGTGAATAAAGAAGCATAGCCAAGACTAATATGATGGAATTTATTGTTCCATGCATTTGATATAGATATAAGAGATAAGAAGAGAAGTGACAAAGTGACAGTCGGACATTTATCTTGCTTGGAATCCAACATGAACAATGAAAAAGGATTTGAAGTTTCAAAGAACTTCTCAAATGAGCAGATTTTGATGTTGAAAATTCACTAGCCTTGATACATTGATTTCATTAATTATCTAGCATGTTACACTCTTCCGTCTAATCTCACATCATACCAAAAGAGAAAGTTTCTACATGTAATGAGAAATTACCTATGAGATAATTTACTACTATTTATAAGATGTGTGGATTAAGTCATAAGAAGATGTATACCAAAAACAGAAATAGATAGAGATTATCCTCAAATCTTATTCTTCACATTAAGAAAGATATTTTAGATATAATAAGACTGTCCACAAGATATTGCAATCCAGATTTTTTTTACCAACATTATTTAGAGATTGTCAGAATATAGTGTGATGATGTGATATATATTAAAGATTAGGTAACATATCATAGTAGAATGAGATTCCACTTGATAATATTCTTGAAATAAAAATTTTTGATGTAAGTGAGATAGATTTTATGAGACCATTTCTAGGATTCTTTGGAAAGTACATGCTATTAGTAGTAGATTATGTATCTAAATAGGTTGATGCAAAAGCCGCACAAAAGAATAATGCAAAGACAATTGTGTGTTTTGTTTGCAATAATAGTTTCATATGGTTCAACATATTGTGATGTATCATAAATGATGAAAGAAACTATTTTTATAACAAACTATTTTGAGCCTATTTATTCAAGCATGGGACCTGACACAAGAGGGGACTTTCATATCATCCATAGATAAATTGACAAGTAGAAATATCTAATAGAGAAATCAATAATATATTTGAAAAGATAGTGAATCCATTAAGAAAATATTAGTCTCAAAGGTTGTAGGAAACAATGTGAGACTATGAGATAACATTCATGACACCCCTAGGAATGTCTCCTTATAAACTCATTTTTTAAAAAGTGTATCATTTACATCGAATATTGAGCATTATGGGAAATAAAACAAATAGACTATAAGGTGAGGGTTGTAAAAGAAAAGAAAGTTTTGTAGATGAGTGAACTGAAGAATTATGCAATAAGCTTATGATACTGCTTGAATTTACAAAGAGAAAACAAAAAAAAATGGTATGATAAAAATATTTAGAGGGAGGAGTTCCAAGTTGGAGAAAATGTTTTGAATCTTAACTATCATCTCCATTTGGTTGTAGGAAAGTTGAAGTCTCAATGCTATAGACTATTTATAATCACTAATTTGACACCATATGAGGCAATTATAATGAAATCAGAAGATGTAATGAAGTTTAAAGTAAATAGGCAAAGCTTTAAGTATTATAATGGAGAACAACCTAAGGCTAGAATGACTTCAATAGACATCATGAATTTACCTACCAAAATAATGATTAAATCCATGACAAGAGACAAAGCCATGACTACTATGATCTAACGAGTAATTTCACAAGCCATGACTACACAAAGAGTCATGACATTTTTCAAATAAGCTATAGGCAATGATGCTATGACCTCTTCTAAAGTCATGGCATCCATGGTAGAATACTTTGAAGAAGATATGTAGATGAATTACATGATGTTGATAGAAAAATTGGATTGACAAATTGAAGAAAAATATTATATGGAGAAACTAGCCTAGATAGTTGAAGTTACTAACTAAATTAAAGATCTAATAAGTTTTAGCTAACTATAGATGTTAAACATAGCACTCCTTAGGAGACAACCCAATAATTTTTTTTGCACAATTTAATTAATAAATATGTTACACCATGACTCAATTACTTCATAATAAATCATAAAATTCTAAATTTCACTTTATTATAACTTTGTTACATAACCTAATTTTATTAGTTAGGTAGTCTCCCAAAAACTTATTAATGAGATATCTCATTAATATAGATTTATATGGGTCATATAAGTAGTAAAGAAGACTTTCATCCAAGTATAAATCTTATAAGAATTGTATTGGCAATTCAATTATTCAATAGTAAGATAATTTAATTCTAGAAAATTATAAATTCGAATTGTGGAATCAATCTTTGATCCATAAATTTATTTATTTAATTTATATGATATATATTCAAATTTAGCTCATATTATATTATGTTTGGACACATAATGAATGATAGGATTTTGTATAGAGATTTCAAACAAGCCATCAGCCATGTTGGCTGGCTCGAGCCATTATTAGGTGGCTTAATTGAGCCATCATGTTGTGTCAGGCATAACATGGTACATTAATCGTGTCTTGCCTAGCAAAGTTGAACTGGCACAATTCGACGACCTGATTGTTAATTTTTTTTGGGCTAGGTCATGCTTGGAGTGGCTAGATCTAGATGTTCGGTACAGGTTTGTGGTGGGGTTTGGTCGTTTGGGCTAGTTGTGGGTCGGGTTTGGGATAGGTCTGGGTCATTTGAAAAATTGTTATTACCAAATTCAAAATTATTAAAAAATTTTAATTTTAATTATTTAATACTTAAATTAAAATATTTAATTAATTATTTAATTCTTAATTTTTAAAATTACTAAAACATAAACAACTAAAATCTAAAAATTAATAAGTGTCTGAATGAATAGTAGTAATAGTATTTAAATTAATAAAACTACATCTAATGGAAATCACAAAAAAATTTTGTGTATGAATCAAGACTCAAAGTAAAATGATAAAAAAATAAACAAATACAATCTAAAAATGATAAATAAAAATGATAAATATAAATCTCATCAGTGTATGATCAATGATGATATCAATATTAGTGTATCAATAACAATAGGTCATAGGTAGTGAATAGAGATGGCAATCAGGTGGGCCGGGCCGGGCAGAGGCAAGCCAATAATGTGTTGGGCCAAAATTGGCTCGGATTTTTTGAGGCAAAATTTTAGAAGACCAACCCACCCTAAAAACTGGGCTAGTCAAGCCAAATAGCTTTTTGAAGGCAAAAAAATTTGACCGGGGTTGGGGCCGGCCATACCGGGTTGGGCCAAATTTGGCCTGGTTTTTTTCAGGCCAATAATTTAGTGGCCCAGTCCATCCCTAATTCCGGGTGGACTGAGCTAGCCCACCGGGTGGGCCAAATTTTCCATCTCTAGTAGTGAAGTATGCTCAGACACTCAACTCAATCATTAATATCTCAATCTCATATTAGTCATTAATCATCATTAACATAAATATCTCATGAATTATTATCAGCAATCACTTATCTACTTTTGTTATAGTCCCAACATGACCCTAGATGCCCAAGCTAGAATTCTCCCAATCCTTCATGCATGCTAATGCCTCAATAATATTTAGCCGTAATCTAGATCTTTTATCTGAAATCATATTCACTAAATAGAAAAAAGTAAACTTCGATACTATGCTCGATACGAAGGAGTCAGCAAATTTCATGCCATCTTAGATAGCATGGTATAGGTGGACTCATGATTCTAACCACTATAAAATATCAATATTCTTATTATCGGATTATGATAGGATTAAGTAGTAATTGGTATCTAAGTACTAAGAAAGCTCGCTCCTATTCGATAGTCAACCTCATCATTTCCCCCTCGCTAACTGAATGGAAAAGTCATCGTCTCCAAATATGATATCAATGTCAGTACTCGAGGCCTCATTACTACTACCACCATACTTAGTATCATAGTATTTAAAGAGCTCGGTCAACTTCTTATGAATGAACCCATCTGGTTGGTCTTCCAAGTTCATGCATGAGGATATGTATGTCAAAGCATTCTCTATCCCTTCCACCTTAACCCTAGGGTCCATGCAGGTAGCCAAAGAATAAAAAATGAAATGGTGGACTAGTACTTTAAGTACTAGGTTTCCATCTCTACAACCATATCACTAAGTGTTTTATCTTCTCTAAACTTTATAAATATGCGACTAATATTGCATATTTACCTGAGTACAATGTAAGTCATGGAAGTATAAACTGATGAATACATGTTCATCATGTACTAAAAAAATTTCAGAAATTTCATAAATGAAATTCTTGTAGCTAGTCAGCATCATCAAAAATAAGTTCGTTACTCTTTACTATTTACGTAGTTGAATATTACGTGTTCGTATCTAACACATGACTATAATATAAAGTATGTGTAATTCTAACAATGTCTCACATCCAATTAGAATTTCTTCTTTAGACCCGCAAACAAACATATAGTTCTGAACTCCTGTTGTTTGTGAGACATATGAAGAAATTTTAGTGAGTTATACATGTTTTCTCAAATAAGAGAAATAACCTTCATCCCCACTTGTACTATGAGGTTAATGACTACTCTATTGTAAGATGTAGTATTGAATGTGATACTAAATATTTTATTTTGATTTTTATATTCTCTAAAGATTTACATCATACATTCATAAATGGTCAGGCCATCACGAGGAGAAAGAATCTTTGAGAATCCAACTATTTTTTTTATTTAGTGTCTATTTTGAATCTGCATAGTAGGTGGTGAGACATGCATAAGATGCATTCGTGACTAGTCAAGATATTGGATGTTATGGACATCACTCTACTATAATGTCTAAATTTATTAATTATTATTTATTTTTCTAAGTTATAGTATTTTAGTATGTCAATCCTTGATGTGGACCTAGGAATCCTATGATATGTAGGCTAAATATAAGTCTACACGATACTGACTACCCTTGGATCTTCTAAAAACCCAATCGGAAGACTCATTGTGGTGATCTGTTTGGTCATGTCTTCCCTCCCTAACTCGTTGTGGTATATGAAGGGGGTCAACATTGAGGATGAACTAGATCTAGCCTCAAAGAATCCACCGTTGAGTTGAGTTTGCCTAATATCTAATGCACTATGTTTTTTGGTGTATTGTTTGGCAAATCTTTTAAGGTGTCCAGTCTTACACAAACTCTTACAACTTAAAATATTTTTACAATATTTATATTATGTCAATTCTTCTTCAAGATCCTTAATATTTTTTTTATTGTATTATATTAAAGCGAGTCTAAACTATTAATGTTCTTCTAGTTTTTGTATTTTAGATGTTTGAATTGAAATGATTGGAGAAACCAAAATTTCAGCATTCTCGAACCTTTCCAATAGGGGTTTCATTATTTATATTATAATTTTCTATGTTTATGTTTAAATTAATTTCGTTATCATAATTAAAATTACTATTCATCATTTTTATTTTTTTTATTTTTTTTAATTATATTATAATTAATGTTGTTAAAATTATATATTAATTAAAATTAAATAAACTAGAACTTAACTTTTAAAGTTTCAAGTTAACTAAAATTTTAAAAAAACTTAACTAAACAATAAAAATTAAAATACCCATAATGCGTAAAATCACGTTTGCCTTTGATGTCCACACCGCACTATAATCGATAAATCACACTTAGAATCCACACCCAATCCCCGAAAGCTAGAACAAAATAAGAGACCGAGAGAGAGAAAAAAAAGATGAGAGTTGAGAGGAAATGGAGAGAAAATACAAGAGAGAGAGAGAGAGAAATAGAGAGCAAAGTTAAAGTTTATGAATAAGAGGAGGGAAGTTTATAAAAAGCCTATAACATTATTTTTTTATCATGCCAGCTAAGTACCCCAAGGGTACAAGTAGTTGCTATAATTTTAAGAGTCATAATTTATTTGATAAAAAGCCAAAATACTAAGTATTTTAAGCCATGACATAATTTTGTACCTAAACTTTTCATTTTAAGGAGTATTTACTTTAATAATGGTCTTTTCAATGTCATGACTTTGTGCTCCAAAAAGAAAACATCAAAGTTGTAGTCTTATTTAACATAATGATATTGTGTTATAGAGAGTAATTATCTCAATCACAATGATCCTAGTACCATGACCACTTTGCTTAGAAAGTCAAGGCCAAAATCATGATCAATTCCAACATTATGACTTTATATTATAGAGAGTAAAAATATTAATCATGACTAATCCTAATATGATACTTTGCTCAGAAAGCCATGACCAATTCCAAGATCATGAATTTAGGTTATGGTGAGTAAAAACATCAATCATGATCATTTTCAACACCACAATATCATGCTCTAGAGAAAAGTTACTTGAGTCATAATATCCATTTTCATCATGACATTAGTGCTCTAGAAAAGTTCCAAAAAGATAATAAAATTATGACCTAAAGCCTACACCATAACTTACAACTTAAAATATCACACTGTTCCTCGCAGTGCAAAAGTCCATTTAGAAGAATATGAGAAGAGGATAGAAGATGAGCAAAAGTCGAACCACGCACACCAAAAATCTTAGGCGATGTAATTTTAACTTCCATTTAAGACAAATCCAAGGCAAACACAAGTAATCTTCAATTGGGATTTGGATTATATACTTAGATTTGTACTTGAGAATTCAATATAAATCCTCGAATCCATGAGATGTCTCTCAATACACCTTGCATGATTTTTCCTGAATATCTAGTTAAATTGAGATCTAGGATTGGTGAATATACTTGTATTATGATAAATTAATTATTTTATGAGTTTATATTTGTGTTTATGTTAGTATTTAGATGTTGATGGATATGGGTTCAAATTGGAATCAAAACTTAAGATTTTCATGAATACATAAGTTTGTGCATGCTAGTTGTGGTGGAGAAAGAAAATTTATGGGACACACTCACATGGCATGATAAGAAGGAAGTGATAGTCCTTCTAATCTTAAATTATGAGATAAACTTATATATGAAGACTCAAAGTTGAGATAAGTTTTAACATTATAAGTATATCACTTACCAAGCTGAAAGTATGAACATATTTAAGATCAAACTATTATGTGCTTTCTAGATGAACTAACCTTCAAGTAATATTAGAGTTAAGTAAAATATCAAGCATAGAAGTTTCACCATAGCATGAGATTCATGTGTTAGTTTTGGTGGATGTTGATAAGTATGTCATAAAATACATGCGAGTAGGAGAGACTAGTATGGCAGTGACAACACTGCATGTTATTCCCTCTTATATGAATTCCATAGGTGGGATTAATAAATATATTAATTATTATGAGTATTGTGCTTTAAAACCATAAGCATAAACATATTTAGTACCACATTATCTCATATCTTTAAGATGATTAGAGGTTGAAGAATAGAAGTGCATATTCATAGAAATCATTTAGAGTAATTGATGCATTACCTAAAATGAGTAAATGTGTGAATGACCCTTGTATGGAATAATGTGTGGCTTTGATGTTGAAATGCTAAAAGGATGACTATGAGGGGATTATTGTAATGACTTTGTTATGATGCCCAATTTTTAGAATCAGGCAAGATCCTGAAAGCTTATTGGGCAAAAATTTCTTGTCTAGGTCCAATACAATTCTACAAGTATATGGGTTGTATAAGTATTAAAATATACATTTGTTCAGATATCAATCCCATAAAAATTATATTGTTATTTCAATTAACTAGCAAATCATCAACTACTAATCTAGTCAGAAAAATAAAACTAAGTTTTTTTTGTATGACTCTTAGATTCCAAGGCTGGTTCAATTCATTACGAATAATAACATATCTAAATAGTTTGGTTATTATTGTGCTTAGTTATAGAACAAAGACTAGATTATTGTAAGAATAGCATGGTGCTCTACTATATATAAGGTGGTTAACATCTATTGGAGCCTCCTCAATGATGGTTCTATCATTGTTGTCCACTCGGTACTTTATCACTAAAATAACAAATTATCATTGGTCATTCATAAGTCTAGTAACTAGTTAACTATCATTAATAGTAATTTCATATGTGTATTCTTATTATTCAACTTCATATATCATAAAGACATGAACTAATATAATATTAGAAGTATTTTTTTAGCTTTATAAGCACCATACTCGTAATAATTAACATATGCTCACTTTGAATCTCACCAATAAAAAAAATATGATCACCTCCACATTTTTCAATTTTATGAAGATAATGATGATTATGAGATATATGTATCTCTTATTCTTAAACATTACATACATTATAAAAAAATTTCATAAATTGTACAAAAAATGCATAATGTATGTAATTAAAAAATGCATATAAATTAGTATAAGAAGAGGAAAAAATATATTTTTATGGGTCAAAGGAAGAAATCCCACTAGAATAATCTTATATCTCTTATTCTGGTAGGATGTTTATGTGTTTTATCATCATTATCATCATAAGCTTCATTAGCACCATACTCTAGCAGGATTTCTTATTCTTCTTCTTTTTCAATTTTCTTCTTCTAATTATTTTTCTTTTCATTTTTTTTTTCTTTTTTTATCTCTTATTCTTTTTTTTCTTCTTCTTCTTCTTCTTCTCTTTCTTTTTTTTTTTTTCTTCTTCTCCTTCTTCTTCTTCTTCTTCTTCTTCTTTTTTGTCTTTTTTTTCTACTTCTTATACTACAACATTATTATCATCATTATTAGCATCATTATCATCATCATCATCTTATTCTTCTTCTTGTTATTCTTTTTCTTTATCATGTTCTTCATTTTCTTCATCCTCTAAATCTTCTTCTTTTTCTTCTTTTTTAATCCTATTTTTCATTTTCTTATTCTTGTTCATGTTTCAATTATTTTTATTCTTATTACACTTTCACTTATTATTATTATTATTATTATTATTATTCTTCTTCTTCTTCTAGTTCTTATACATCTTATTATCCTTCATCTCCTTCGTTCATCTATTTTTCTTTTTATTTTCCTTACTTTTTTTTTCTTTTTCTTCTTCTTCATCTCTTTTTCTTTTTCTTCTCCTTACTTTTTTTTTTCTTTTTCTTCTTTTTCTTCTTCTTTTTCTTGACCTTCTTTTTTGTTTTCCTCGTGAGACATGCATAATAAGAATTATCATGCCTTGTCCATATATCGGACGTCACGGACACCACTCCACTATATGCCATAAATTCCTTAATAATTTTTTGTTTTTCTAACTTATATATCTTTAGTATGTCACTCCTAGATGTGGACCTAGGAATCCTACGATAGGAAGGCTAAAAATAAGTCTGCATGATCCGCACTACCCTCGGATCTTCCGAAAATCTGATCGGAAGACCCATTAATGTGATGAGCCTGGCCATGCCGTCCCTACCCAACTCGCTGGAGTATACGAAGGGAGTAAACTTTGAGACTGAACTCGATCCAGTCTCAAAAAATATAGTGCCAAGTTGGGTTTGCCTAGGATCTAAGGGTCCATGTTTTTTGGAGCATATTTCAGCATGCCTCTTGAGGTGCCCAGTCCCACATATACTCTTGCATGTTAAAAGTCTCATACAATATTTGCACTGTGTCATTTCTTGTTCCTCACCCCTAACATTTTTTTGTGTTATGATTTTAAAATGAGTCTAAATTACAGAAGTCCTCCTAGTTTTTTGTTTTTTAGAACTTTGGGTTGAGACGATTAGAGAAACCAAAGTTTCAGCAGCCGCAGACGTCTGTGTAACACTAACATTTTCATTTTCCAAATTTAAATACGTGTCAGGTGTATTTTTCATTTTTTATTTTTTTTATTTTTTCCTAATTTTTTCTACAGAGAGAAGCTTTAGAGAGAGAAAGTAAATAAAAACGTAAAATAAATTACCCGGTAAAAGCAACAAGGTCAGTCACGTGCAAGGTGCACCACAAGAAGATCTGATGTTCAAAACTCAAGTCGAGTTTCATGAAAATCCAAGCCGAAAGCAAAATCCCGAGGCCCGAGAGTGAGATGCACGGTTTATGTGAGAGAGAGAAAGTTTTGAGAGGTTATATGTTTTTGAAAAATATAATTGTTATAGGGAGGGAGGTTGAATTTATAGATTAAAGATATTAATTTTTTATAAAAAAAGATATATTTTTTATATTTTTTTGATTTTTTAATATATAATTAGGGGGCAGAATCACGAGGACCGTTGGATTCTGCCCACTAGCCGTTGGAGTTGAATCCAACGGCTGAAATTCAATCAGATTTGAAAATTTTTTTTTCCCGTTGGGATTGGGTCGGGAATCGGCACCGCGGGTCGGGTCCATTCAGACCCGACCCTCGGGCTTTATTTCGGGAGGGTCCGGGTCACACCCACGCGTGACGCGTGCCCGCGTGAAACCTAACAGGCACGGGAAGAAACCGTGGCAGGCGTGCCTTGCCGGGCCAGGCACGGCACGGGCCCGGGCACGGTTTAAAAATGTGCCGGCCCGGCTCAGGCACGGCCAAACCGTGCCGTGCCTCGTGCCGGGCCGGCCCAGCCCGTTTGACACCTCTAACTGTAGTATTAATTTTAGCTAATTATTTTTTTTTGTTTTATTTCCATTTTTTTGATTGACCTATTAGTTTTCTTTTGTACAAATTGCTTTTTTAGACAATTTTATTCTGAATTTTTTTCTTATTTTTCTATTATTTATTTGCATGATCAAAATGCTCTTAAGAAGATTTGGATTAAAAAGCGTGAAATATATGTCTTCTTCCTTATGCAAATATTTGGTAATTATTGTGAGTGTGTTAGATTATTTGATTGTTAATTTGCAACTTAGTCATCCATCAGTAAAAAAAAGTGAGTATATTATAATAGTCTTAAGGGCATGTCTATCCTAGAATATAATATATTTTAGTTAGAAAAATATATTAGAGTTTCTTATTATGCCTATTAGTTCGATGTGAGTTATAATTTATTTGATATGATATATGTAGATATGTTAGAATATAGTAAAGATACGATTAAAGTAGAATTTAGATATTTTATTATTTATATTGATGATTGATTATGATTTACATGTATATTTCTTTTTCATGTTAGATTACTCATGTTTTTAATCTTTTATAAAATAATAAAAAATTAATTTGATAAAAATATTAAAAAAATAATAAGTGATGATATATTAAGATAAATATAAAATAAACTTAGTACTTTTTGTATGAATAACAAGATTATACATAATTTTTTTTGTCAGCACTTTTTCTCACGGGACGAGATAACTAAAAGGAAAAATAAATATATAATTGAAATGACTAAGATACTTTTATTTATGATGAATGTTTCGAAATATTTTTGAAGTGTTTTATTTTAGCCTCAAACTATCTTATAAATTAGATTAGAGGTGTCAAACGGGCCGGCCCGGCACGTTATTTTAAGGCACGATCGTGCTTCTGTGCCGGGCCGGGCACGGCACGGTTACTGTACCGTGCCCGGCCCGGCCCGGTTTAAAAAAACCGGGCCCTGCACGGCCCGCAGTCGGGTCGAATCAGACCCGACCTGTGGTCTTTTTTTGCGGGAGGGGCATCATGGGGTCGGGCTCACGGGACACCCGGCACGGGTTTATCCCGTGCCGGTTTGCCGTGCTGCGGGCCGAACCGTGCCGGGCCAGGCACGGCACGGCACGACTCGTGCCAAACCCTGGCACGGCACGGGCCCGGGCACGGAAAAATTCCGTGCCGGGCCGGCCCAGGCACGGCCGAACCATGCCGTGCCCCGTGCCGAGCCGGGTTGACACCTCTAAATTAGATATCATTTTTTGTTATTTTAAATGTTTGTCCTTTGAGATCTTATATAATAGAGAGAGATTATTTATTCTATCTTTTAGAGTTTTAGAAAGTATTTCTTTTGTTTATGATATTTCTAAGATAGGGTAAGTTAGTATATAAAGTCATGAGATGCTGTGTAAGTTATTTAAAACGTGCATGCTCCCACTCTAAGAAAATCAAGTGTTTTTTTCTAGAGAATGGTAGAATTTAGCGAGTAGTGATATTATTTTTTGAATAGAAATTATTTTTTAGTAATCCTAGGAATAGTAGGAGTCTAAATACGTAACTAGCTGGAGATGCCCATTATCACTAAAGAAAATATCAAGTATTGATGATTTGTTTGTTACATCTAAATTTTTAATGAGCTGCATCAACTTGAGTATGATGTGAAGAATTTGAAGAATGACTAATTATTTTTCTGTATATATTTTATCTAGTGTAATATATTTATTTTTTTGTATAATTCATCTTTACATAATTGAGCCAATTGTATGGTTACCATCAATTAAAAAATTAGTATCCTACTCAATATGCATATTTATATAAGTACATCTAAAAAGATCAATACTGATAAAATATCTAATGTATATGATCTATGTTATAACATAATACTGTTATGGGCATAAGTTATCTCAATTCTAAAAAAATATTCGAATCTCTAAAGATTGATCATTAATATATTAGAATGAATCTATTAAAATAATTTTATGATTTTTAACTTAAAATCTCTCATAATAAAGATATTATTAACATATACAATCAACCTGATAACTACCATCTAAACTCTTTTGGTAAAATAATATGTAATCTATAATATATCAGTGCAAATCAAATAAGATAACCCATGATTGATTGGAAAATTTTTTAAATTTGGCTTTTGATAATTATTTTAGGATGTTTAAGCATTTATTAAATGAGTCTGAGTACTCTGAAAATTTCTTAAATCAGGTGGCAGCTTTATATACACTTCTTTGTCAAAATCATAATGATGAAATACATTTTTTCATGTATAATTAATTTATTATCAATTTGTGAGAAATTGAAAGAAGAATATATAACCACATCAAGATTATTTTGATTACTAGAGAAAAATCTGAAGATAATCAATTCCAAAAGTTCGAGCAAACTTTCTCGAAATAATTTTCACACTTGAACATATATTTTTGAAAGTTGAGATATTTATTCCTAACTCCCATAAGAGTGTATGACATTTATCTATTTCACAATGTCATAATTTCATCATTAATAAGATGATACATTAAATCTAGGCTTGAGTGTGGTAGTGTTATCAAGAAAAGTAGTAAGGGGTGAAAGAGGGAGAAAAGCATGTGTATGAAATAACTCATGAAATATAATATTGTGTAAGTTATTTATTTTTTCTGGAGTAATTGAAAAATGAAGATCAAAAGAGTTAACTGTATGATCTTTTAATTTTATTTGTAAGATTCATCTCCATTTTGAATGAGATATGCATATTTCATATTGTTAGAATACACATTAAGATTTTCACGATCAAGTTTCTCATCTATTAGCTCATTTAGATTTGAGATTGAAACATGATTATTAAAGCCTTGCATGAGACATGCTTAAAACTTAGCATTTTATATCCTCATTTTGGATGATTAAGTATCATAGGAAGAATTTATAGTTTTTTGTAACTATTAAGATAAAACAAAAAAGTAGAATATATAGTATCACAATGATAATAAGAATATATTTGTGACATAGAGTATATGGTATAAAATATTTTTGATTTCTTTTATAAGATAATTAGAAATAATAAGTCAACATTCTAAACAAAATCATGTAACATAGAAGATGACTCGATTAAAAAATATTGAGGATTTATTTAAGTTCCACAAGAGTGTATGATATTTATCTATTTTACAATGTCATGATTTCATCATGAATAAGATAACACATTAGGAGGTTTGAATGTTTTAGTGCTATCAAGAAAAAATAATAAGAGAAAAAAGAGGGAGAAAAGCATGAGTTAAATAACTTGTGAAATAAAATGTTGTGTCAGTTATTTATTTTTTCCAGAGAGTAATCGAAAAATAAAGATCAAAAGAATTGATTGTATAATCTTTTTATTTTTTTTGTGAGATTCTTCTCCATTTTGAATGAGATGTGCATATTTCATTATGTTAGAACACACTTGAAGATTTCCATGATCAATTTTCTCATCTATTGGCTCATTTAGAGTTAAGATTGAAACATGATTATTACAAACATGTATTAGACATGCCTAAAACCTAGTATTCCCTCTCATTATTTTGGATGCTTAAGTATCATAGAAAGAATATGAGATTTTGTAATTATTAAGTGAAAAAAAATTAAAATAATAGTATAAAAATGATAATAAAACAATCCCGTGACATAAGTATTGGGAAGAATTAATTTTTAGTTTATTCCATTAAGTAATTGAAAGTATTAAGTCAACATTTTGAATTGAATCATCTATCATAGAAGATGACTCGACTAGGGAATACATTTTCATTTAGATTATTAAGTCGTTCATTATTAATCTCTTCCTAGGGGGATCAACACTTCATGTTTTTTGGGATAGTTTCATTATAGGCCTTTTTCACACTCATGCCACTGATAGTTTTGATAAAACTGCTACATGATAAGGCACTTGAAGACGTCCCACTACCCCCTTCAAGACTAATCATAATAGTAGTATCTGGTGTCGAAACAAGTTCAGTTGTCATCTTGTGAGCTGTAACAACTCTTCTTGGTAAGGTTCATATTACTATAGTATCTAAAATTATATCTTTTTGGCTCGAGTCCTTGAAATAATATCTATCCTATAAGAATGTCATATTTGCATTTTTAATAATTCTTATAGACTTTAGTGAGTGATAGTTATATTTATTTTGAATACTAGAATATATAGGGAATAATTATTTAATAATATATGCTGTTATTTATTATCTACTAGGAGAAAAATCATGAACAAAATATGTGCACTTTAAATTTTAGGTAAAAGTTTAAATAGTCTATCTCCTGTATACATAACTTGGCATGTGATACGAACTAAAAGGATAGAAGATGGTGTTTGATTTATAACAAATTTTTTGGTTAATTTTATATTTTTCAAAAAATAGCTATGAACATTTTTATGTAAAATGTATTTATTATTTTAATTAAATGTTTATTTTTTTTAATATCTCATTTTGCATAAGTGTGCCAAGATATAATGTCAGGGAATCATCTCAAGTTGTTCAAAAAAGTTAAAACACTAAAATGAATTATATTTTCAAGTATTATCTCTTTTTTATATTTAAATATTATATCCAAAATACGTTTATATCATTTGATAAAATATTATACAAATGAAAAATTTAAGATATTTTTTTAAAATATATAATAATATATATCGAGTGTAATCATCAACAAAAATAATAAAATATATTAAATCAACAAGTATGGTATTCTTTCAAGGTTCCAAAATATATGAATTGATAAGATAGAATATGTTATTGCTAACAATTTTTTGATGAGTTGATATAAAATTTTAATATATTATATTAATAGATATTTCTCATAATCATTTGAAGTCATTTCTATTGTATTTTATTCCATAATTTTTAGTTTTTCAATGATAATATATAAGTTGAGAATGTATAATAAGCAAGACAATGATAAAAAAACATCTAGTGAGATTTTTTAAGATGAAAAAAATATGTATAATTCATCTTATCAATTCTTAGATAAGTTATCTGTGTGGTCTATTGATCCTGCATTCAGACCACTAAAAGAGAATAAATAAATAATTATATTTTCGTTATCTAGTAAAACACACTATTTGTTATTCTGTGCGGAAATAATTATAATAATTATCTGTGTGGAAATAATAAAACACACTTAAAAACCAAGTCAATTATTGGTTTTTATGATACTTGAGGTTAGAGAATAAGAATGTATATACAAAGCAACTATGAATGATATTTTTTCATGTATTAAAATAACTTCACTTGAAAATTATTGGAATTCGTTTTTTTTATCTTATTATTATTATTATTATTATTATTCTTATTTTTATTCTTCCTCTTCTTCTATTTCTTTTTTATCATCATCATTTTTTTTTCTTCTTCTTTCTCTTCTTTTTTTTCTTTGTATCTTTCTTCATCTTCTTAATTTTCTTCTACTTCTTATACTTTTTCTTCTTATTTTCCTTATCTTCTTTTTTTTTTCATTTTCTTCTTTATCTTTTTTCTTCTTCCTCATATTCTTTCATTTTTTTTGTTAGGCAATTCTGTTTCCGTGTTTATGATTTCATAAATTCAGATGAAGAAGAAAACACAAAAATAGCAAATGATATATATCCACAACACACTTAAAAACCAAGTCAATTATTGGTTTTTATGATACTTGAGGTTAGAGAATAAGAATGTATATACAAAGAAACTATGAATGATATTTTTTCATGTATTAAAATAACTTCACTTGAAAATTATTGGAATTCGTTTTTTTATCTTATTATTATTATTATTATTCTTATTTTTATTCTTCCTCTTCTTCTATTTCTTTTTTATCATCATCATTTTTTTTTCTTCTTCTTTTTCTTCTTTTTTTTCTTTGTATCTTTCTTCATCTTCTTATTTTTCTTCTACTTCTTATACTTTTTCTTCTTATTTTCCTTATCTTTTTTTTTCATTTTCTTCTTTATCTTTTTTCTTCTTCCTCATGTTCTTTCATTTTTTTTGTTAGGCAATTCTGTTTCCGTGTTTATGATTTCATAAATTCAGATGAAGAAGAAAACACAAAAATAGCAAATGATATATATCCACAACACACTTAAAAACCAAGTCAATTATTGGTTTTTATGATACTTGAGGTTAGAGAATAAGAATGTATATACAAAGAAACTATGAATGATATTTTTTCATGTATTAAAATAACTTCACTTGAAAATTATTGGAATTCGTTTTTTTTATCTTATTATTATTATTCTTATTTTTATTCTTCCTCTTCTTCTATTTCTTTTTTATCATCATCATTTTTTTTTCTTCTTCTTTCTCTTCTTTTTTTTCTTTGTATCTTTCTTCATCTTCTTATTTTTCTTCTACTTCTTATACTTTTTCTTCTTATTTTCCTTATCTTTTTTTTTTTCATTTTCTTCTTTATCTTTTTTCTTCTTCCTCAAATTCTTTCATTTTTTTTGTTAGGCAATTCTGTTTCCGTGTTTATGATTTCATAAATTCAGATGAAGAAGAAAACACAAAAATAGCAAATGATATATATCCACAACACACTTAAAAACCAAGTCAATTATTGGTTTTTATGATACTTGAGGTTAGAGAATAAGAATGTATATACAAAGCAACTATGAATGATATTTTTTTCATGTATTAAAATAACTTCACTTGAAAATTATTGGAATTCATTTTTTTTATCTTATTATTATTATTATTATTATTCTTCTTCTTATTTTTATTCTTCCTCTTCTTCTATTTCTTTTTTATCATCATCATTTTTTCTTCTTCTTCTTTCTCTTCTTTTTTTTCTTTGTATCTTTCTTCATCTTCTTATTTTTCTTCTACTTCTTATACTTTTTCTTCTTATTTTCCTTATCTTCTTTTTTTTTCATTTTCTTCTTTATCTTTTTCTTCTTCCTCATATTCTTTCATTTTTTTTGTTAGGCAATTCTATTTCCGTGTTTATGTTTCCGTGTTTGCCGCAATCTATTATTTTGTTTTCCTAATAAATTTTTGTAAAGAATTCTATCCATTTTCTCATCTATTAATATTGTTATCACACCAATAATTCTTTTTCATGATCGTGTCCAAGTAGTATAATGTCATGAACTTAGTTTTACTACTAAGCTCAAGTGCAACATTTAGACAATTTACCTCTTAAATATTGTTAAATCTGTCTCTTATTCACTTAGCAAACTATGCTTGGCTTAGATCACATTTGAATTATGGGAATTTAAGAGAAACTCAAAAGAATAAAACTATTATTTATTGAAATAATAGAAGCTCTCAATTTGGTGGTTTGTAAATGAGGCTACAATCTTCTTATATACATATCCATGAAAGTATTTACAAGCTTAGAAAATTTAAGAGTATTTAATCATGTATATATTTTAAAGCGATCTCTAGAATAATCTTATTCTTTCCATGTTTTTCTAATAGTAGAAATTTCTCTAGAATTTAAAGCATTCTCAAGTATTTAGAATCTTATTATCTCTTTATATAGAATCTCATAGGATTATTTGTTTTTATTTGACCAAGAAGGGAGCTTTCAATGAATGAATGTGTGACATTTTCTTCTATTTAACTATAGACATCTTTGTTGATTTTTATGTCTGAAATTGCTCGATTTGTTCTTGGAATTGTCATAAAGCCATTATTGGATTTTAATTATTTTTACTTTCAGATAGTTTTTTTCATTTTATTAAGTATTCCTTGTAGAGTTCGAAGTTATTTTTTTTTGAGACTTGGTCTGTCATAATACAATCCACTCCCTTGTCATAAGATATCATCACTACTTGATCTTGTAGAAAATCATACGAATTTGTCTTAGTATGGTTAAAAAATTCTCTGTACTTCCTTACAAGCTCTTTTTGTATCTTTTGAAAAGATTCAAATTGTTATAATATAAGGTTGACAAGTACAAAATCTTCAACTTGAAATTTTGTATGTATTTTCTTCTTGTTAGATCAATTTTTCATTTTTCTTGTAGTTTTTTCTAAGTATGAGCGTGCTATGCTATCTTGTTCGTGTTATCATTTAGCAAATTTGTAGGTCATTGGACTTTTTCTTTTGTCTTTTTTTACCAGGGTTTGATGAGTAATTGGTTGATGCCCCTTCACTATCTCGATTGAATTCCTTTCTATTGCATTGCTTTTTTGTAGGTTGAAAGAGAATTGAGTCATATCTAGCAACTTAGCCCATTCAATTTAATTAGTATTCACAAAATATTATAAGTTTAGCTCCAATAGCACATTAATTCATTATGTCTGTCCATCTATATGGGGGTGAAAGTTAGTTTAGAAGTTAATCTTTGTACTCGTGATCTTGAAGAGTTTCATCCAAAATTTTCTAGTTAAGTGTGATTCACAATTACTAATGATGAACTTTGACAATTCTAAATATTTTATTATATTTTTAAAAAATATCTTAACTATCTCCTTTACTGTGCAATCTTTCATTACTTATATGAAGGTAACTTATTTTGAAAATTAGTTCATAACCTCTATTATTGATCCATATATCTCAAATTTAGGTAGAATAATGATGAAATTAATGATAATGTTCTTTCAAGTCTGCTTTATTATAGTTATTGGTTTTAATAATTGTTTACGATGTTATTACTCTACGTTATTTTGTTGGCACATAAAATAAGTTATCGCATAATTTATCAAATTATCCTATATTTGTGGTCACTTGTAAATAGACTCTAGTGGTGCCCTAAAGCATTGTTTCCCTAAGTTATTAGGTTATTTGGAGTTATGACACTTTTTGATAAGTTTCATTCTGATACTTCTCTACTTTGATCCCTTAGAATTGTTTCTTTTTTGTATAAAGTAAATCATATTCCACCCAAAATTACCATGTCATTCTCTTGTAAGCTATTGAAATAAGGCTATTAGTTATAGAATCGTTTTGTAACTCACCCCCACGAGGTCTATCACTTGTAACAGGGGTTGGTTAATCATTAATGCTATCTTTGTTTTATAGCATAAGAAATCTACTTTGTGATTAGTTATGTATAGTTTGTTTTTTAATTTGTAATCAAACTTAATCAGGAAGTCTTGTCTTCTTCCGTGCTTGGGGCTTAATTTCTTTTGGGTTTAAACGGAGTTAGTAGTAATATTATTTATCTTTATTATGATGTGCGATTCTAACATATATTGACTCTTGGTTCACAATGAGTGGATGATTGCCTTCATTTTTTCTGGGCCATATATCTTTTTTTTGTGTTATTGAAACTGTGACTTTCAAAAGTTATATCTTTCTTTTGTGACTTTTAAAAGTTATGATATATCTTTCTTGTATTAGAACCTCCCCAATATTAAACTTAGAAGCATCATTGTGTATTATAAATATCTTGGTATAGTCAGATAGTGCAAACATTGACTCTTTGTTATTATCTTTTTTAAATCTTCTAAGGCTTCTTAGTATTTTTTTATTTCATGGTCATATCTTTTTCTTTTTATGAAGATTCATTAATGGAGCTACTCTTTTTGAATACTACATAGTGAATCATTGATAATAGTTATCTAGGCCCATGAAGGATCTTTGTTGTGCCACCTTATTTGGGGGATCTCATGCTTGCTAATAATTGAAAATCAACAACAAATTTGTTGTTTTTTAAAAGGATGCATATATTGATTCTACATTTTTAATATTAATTTTGTTCATTGATTATCCTTTATTTTTATAAATATTCTATGAGTTTCTTGTGTGTGGTGTTCATACTTCCTTGAGATAATATAATATACTGAGTTGTGATACTTGATCAACTGGTGGAATATCTTCACTTATAGGAAAAAAAGTGCTTGCTCACCGAATTTGATTTCATAATTGCTAAACATATCAAATAACTTGGGTTTCATGTAGTATATGTGAAAAAATATGTGATTCTATTAAAATAAATTATAATATCCTATTACTCAACTGGTGGAATATCTGGAAGATGTTAGTAATAGAGGATGCCTATCATATGGACATGATATTTTTTCTATTTGTGAGAATTAATTATTATTATTATTTGTATGTTTATTATATATAATATCCTTGAATAATATTATTAATTATTCTAAATGTCCCTAATTGGTTATTGTTATGGGAATACCACTGAATTAAGATTAATACAAAGTTTGATTGATATTCATGGAATGAATATGTGTATGAGATACAAATCAAATTTATATCTATTTGTTGAGAACAAATATTGGATAGACTCATCTTGAGATTAATACATTGATCAAAATCATAAGTTAATCTCTAATAGTTATTTTATTTAAACCTTTGAACAGAGATCAATATAGTTCTCAACATAATGAATATTGTGTTTTGATATAATCAAATAATATCTTTAATCAGATTACTATAAAGGTTATACTTGAACATAATAAGAATTATGTAGTAATATATGAGCAATTAAGATGGAATTTGTCTCTCTTATTATAAGAGAGATATCTCTGAGTTCTCTCGACAATTGAGACTTAGAAATGCATGGTTGTACTCAAATGAATTGATAGAGATTAATATCATTTGTTTAGTCATTTTAATTGAGTTTTGACTAATCAAAGATAGAACGATATAAGGTTGACTTTGTCCATGACTTATTTTCTATCAAGATATCATGAAACAAAAGGATTGTGTCATTAGCTATATTAAGGTTTTCTCGGATCATGAGTTTTTCATTTAATTTGGGTAGTCACATGTCTTGCTAGAGGCTACTTATGACTTATAGGATCAAAATGAGATTTAGGCCTACTGTAGTGTTAATTGAACCCATAGGGTCGCACATTAAGAATGAATAATAATGGTCATGGTTTTTTACTCTCTATAGTAATTTAAAATGATGATATTATTTTATATCATAAATAACAATTAGTTATTATTTAAATTTAAATTTAATTTTGAGAAAGTTTAAATTCATGATTTAAATAAATAATTAATTTGTTACTTTAAACTTGAGTTTTAATGAATAAATTCATTTAAAAAGGGGGGTTAAGGATTTGAATTTAAGTTGTTATTATTTAAAAGAGTTTTAAATATATAATAAAATTCATTTATGACTAAAATCCTAGCAGACTTGTATAAATATATGTGAGACATATTTGATGCAAGTAGTCATCTTTTATAAAATACAGCGAAACCCTTTCATTTTGAGAAGATGAATCTGAACTAGCATTTAACAAGATCATTCATTATTTATTCATGTGTGGATACTTGTAGAGGGTGGTCATTTTTTCAGAAAGACAACACCTTTGAAGATCCGAATAAACCTAGTCGTGCCCTTTGAACGCTTGACGAATCAATCTACAGAAGGTAAGTTCCATTTACCCTTCGTATTTTTATGAAACGCATGTGATCCTTGGAGGGTTAAGGAATAAAAATTATAAATTTTTTTATGTTTATGTTCCAATTAGATTGGATATTCTACCCAAAACCTCAATAGTGGTATTGGAGGAACTTTGTTTTTATAAAAACTGATAATGTCATATTGTTCATATGTATGTGATGTATATGATTTTGGCATGATTTATGTTTTTGAATATATGTGATATTATGGTTTGTGTGAATAACATAGTTACTAGGTTTTATTAATGTATTAATTGATTTAATCTGGAACCTAAAAGGATTCATTAGTATGATTGAGCATCCGAATGGGATTTTTCCATTAAAGTGTTTAATAACATGATAAATGATTCTAGCTTTGTCTTACTCAAATTAATACATGGACTAAATTCATATATAAATTTTGATTTATCAGTGATTGTTTATAGTGGTGCCAAAATAAGCCCTATGTGTAATGATATTATATAATAAGTTGTTTTAATGTGATTTTGATGGCTTTTGACTTATTTTAAATTTATTGATAATATCAATAAAAATTTACTGATAATATTAATAAAAATTTATTGATGAGATCAATGAAAATGTATTGATGAGATCAATGAAAATTTAATTTTTTTTTCCTAGGGTGCTGCCCCCGACCCCACAAGGGTGGTCCCCTTGACTTTGTCCGCAAACTAGCTAGTGGAACCACCATAACAGCTATGCATAACACCTTATAAATTTAATTGTTTTTAAGTACATGTCCATTATAATTTATTTATTTTAATGCAAATTATTTATGCTATATGATAACATTATATATTTTACATGTTATGTTGCTTCACATGGTGCACAATGTGACCTTTTTAATCAATGTGTTTGGTAGATTACTTTCTTTTTCAAGGGTTGTAATTATTATATAAGGCTTTCATGATGTTTTTTATTTTATTATAATTTTTTAATTGTTATAATAAAATCAAGAGAGACAATGCAAGCCATTTGAAGTCATGCAATCCAACAATGATGATGGAGGAGCTAGGTGTCTATGTGCAAGTTGCTGGTCAAATCAACTTCATGAAGCTACTTATTACTACCTAGGAATGACTAATGATCTTTATATTGGCATATGGAAATCAATCTAGATTAAGGCTATACTGTGACTCGTTTATTATATGCATGTATGAGATGCTAAGTATAATGTTACATGAGTATGTGATACTAGATATATGATGAGATCTATTAATTAAAAATTAAAATTAATCAAGATCCATCACATAAAATTTTAAGTTAACATGTCATCCATATTTAAATACTTTTCAAACCTTTTATCACCTTAATGTGGGTTCTACAAAAGTAGAAGTACATTAGGTGACATTAGTGAGACAATATGAGTAATGATGCTACCCATATGTTTAAAAATGGTTTAACTTTATTAGGTTATAAAAATGGTTTTAGGCCTGATGGCATTAGATGAGATTCAAACATATCGGGACATATTATGTCAAAATCCCATAAATATATAAGAATTGCATGAGATGTAATTGGTAAGAGTTACCTACCTAAATAACTTAATTTTAAGTGTCACTATGATTATTCTTAAAGATAAACTTAATGAAATTTGCATTCATTATAGATGGCCAACAATAACAACAATAATTCTACTGTCACTATGATCAGTCCGTGAGAAAGATAAACTTACTGGGACTAACTTTCTTGACTAGTTTTGAAATTTGAGAATTATTCTCAGACAAAAAAGGAAGCTTTATGTCCTGGATGAACCTTTCCATAACCAGTGGATAATGCTCATAGAGATCACAAGAATGCTTGAGAAGCATCATAATGACTCTATTGATGTTGCCTGTTTGATGCTAGCTACCATGAGTTCTGAACTCCAGAATGATATATAAAATATGGAAGCTTATAATATGATCTTCAATCTTAAAAAAATGTTCCATCAACAAGCAAGGCAAGAAAGGTATGAGACTACCAAGGTACTGCATTCTTGCAAGATGGTTGATGGTGCTTTAGTTATTGCTCATGTTTTAAAAATAAAAGGCTATATTGAGCATCTTGATAGGCATGGATTTCTATTGAGCCAAGAGTTGACATTTGATTTGATCCTGAATTCACTTCTTGATAGTTATGACCAATTTGTCATGAACTATAACATGAATGAAATAGACAAATATATCTCTAAGCTGCATACGATGCCTAAAACTAATGAGCAGGATGTTAAATCTAAGCCTAGTCATGTTCTAATGGTTCAAAATAGAAAGGGCTTCAAGATCAAGAAAAAGAGCAATGGCAAGGGCAAAGGAAAGTATAATGCTCAACCCAAACCCGAACCTGAACCCAAGGCTAAAGCCCCAATGGAGTGTGTTTGGTTCTTTTGCAATGAACCTGGCCATTGGAAGAGAAACTTCAATTTGTATTTAGAGGATCTAAAGAAGAAGAAGACTGGTGAGAATAGTTCTTCACGTATTTATGTTATACAAATTAATTTTTCTCCTTCTAGTTCCTGGGTAATAGATACTTGATGTGGATCACACATTTATACAAATGTGTAGGGACTCAAAAAGAGTAGACAACTCAAGAAGGGCGAAGTCGATCTACGAGTAGGCAATGGAGTAAAAGTTAACTTACTTTTCCCAGTGGGCTTTTATTAGTTTTGGACAATTGTTATTATGTTCCTACAATGTTTAGGAATATTATTTCAGTTTCTTATTTGGATAATGATAGGTTTTCTTTTATTATTAAGAATAATAATCATTCTATTTTTTATAAAGATATGTTCTATGCAACTGTCTATTTTCAAGATGGTCTTTATGTTATGAACCTTCAAAAATCTAATGATTATCATATCTATAACATAACTACTAAGAAATTTAAATCAAATGATTTAAATTTAACTTATCCTTGGCATTGTCGCCTTGGTCATAAAAATGAGAAACGTATCTCAAAACTCCATCAAATTGGACTTTTAACTTCATTTGATTTTGAATCATATGATAGATGTGAATCTTGTCTATTGGATAAGATGACAAAGGATCTCTTTACTAGACACAGTGAAGGGCCAATGAATTATTCGATCTCAATCATACAGATGTATGTGGACCATTAAGTTCAAATGCTAGAGAAGGTTACAAGTACTTCATTACATTTAATGATGACTTCAGCAGATATGGTTATGTCTACTTGATTAGACATAAATATGAATCATTTGAAATATCCAAATCTTTTCAAAATGAAGTACAAAACTAACTTGGCAAGACAATCAAGGCACTTCGATCTGATTGAGATGGTGAATATTTGAGCCAAGAATTTGATGACCATCTTAGAACTTGTGGAATCATTTCACAATTAACTATCCCTGAAACACCACAATGGAATGGTGTATCTGAGAGGAGGAATCAAACTTTATTAGATATGGTTCAATCTATGATGTGTCCAATAAATCTTCCATTTACCTTTTGGGGTTATGCACTTTAAATAACTATGTTTACACTAAATCGAGTTCCATTCAAAGTGGTTGAAAAGATACCATATGAGATGTGGACTAGTAAAAGACCTAGTTTGTCTTTTCTTAATATTTGGAGTTGTGAGACTTATGTAAAATGTCAAGTTTCAAATAAGCTAGAGCCCAATCTGATAAATGTCTTTTTGTGGGGTATCCTAAAGAGACTAAGAAATATTACTTTTATAATTTCATAGAAAACAAAATTTTTGTTGCTCAGAATGATGTCTTTCTAGAAAGAGATTTTATTTCTAAAGGAACTAGTAGAAGTAAGGTACAACTTGAAGAAGTTCAAAAACCACAAGATAACATTGAACTACCCGTTGATACTCATATTCAACAAACTATTGTGGACACACCTCTTATAACACAAAATTCACGTAGTTCTAATAGGATACGTCATGAGCCTGAGATATATGAATTTCTTGTGACTGATAACAATGATGTATTGTTAGTTGATCAAAATGAACCCACTACCTATCAAGAGGTTATGTTGGATCCAGAATATGAGAAATGGTTAGAGGCCATGAAGTCTAAATTCAATCCATGTATGATAATCAGGTATGGACCTTGATTGACCCACCTAAAGGTAAAAAGACCATTGGGTACAAATGGGTTTTTAAAAAAGAAAACTGAAATGAATGACTAAGTGAATGCTTACAATACAAGGCTAGTTGCAAAAAATTTCAAACAAACTCATGGTATAGACTATGATGAAACTTTTTCACCTGTAGCTATGTTTAAGTCTATCAGAATTATTATTGTCATTACTGCATATCATGATAATAAGATTTAACAAATAGATGTTAAAACTACATTTCTTAATGGATACTTACTTGAGGATGTGCACATAACACAACCTGAGGATTTTATACAACCTAAGAATTTTGGTAAAGTATGCAATCTTCAAAGATCCATTTATGGTTTCAAGCAGGCCTCTCAGAATTGAAATATTTGTTTTGATAAAATAGTCAAAAGATTTAGATTTATCAAACGAAAAGATGAGCCTTGTGTTTATAAGAAAATTAGTAGGAGCTTAATTGTATTTTTGGTTTTATATGTTGATGACATTTTACTCATTGGAAATGATATCCCTACTATGCAGAATATCAAGTCTTGGTTAGGGAAGTATTTCTCAATGAAAGACTTAGGCAAAACTATCTATATCTAAGGGATAAAGATCTATAGAGATAGATCTAAGAGGTTAATTGGTCTAAGTCAAAGTACTTACATAAACCAAAGTACTAAAATGGTTTAGTATGCAAAATTCCAAGGGTGGATATTTTCCCATGTCTCATGATATTCCTCTTAGTAAATCTCAGTGTCCAAATACTAAAGATGAGCGAGAGTGGATGAGTAAGATTACTTATGTCTCAATAATAGGATCTATTATGTATGTCATGCTGTAAAGTAAACTAGATGTATCTTATGCTTTAAGCATAATGAGTAGATACTAGTCAGATCCTGGTGAGAGTCACTGGACTGCTGTCAAAAATATTCTTAAGTATCTAAGATCTAAAGATATGTTCTTGGAGTATGGCAGATTGAATGATGATTGGTTGTAAATGGTTACACAGATGCAAGCTTCCAATCTGACAGAGATGATTTCCAATCACAGTCAGGATATTTTTTTTGTTTAGATGGTGGTGTAGTTAGCTAGAAAAGTTTAAAGTAAAGCACTGTTGTTGATTCTACAACTAAATGTGAATACATTGCAGCATCTGATGTAGCAAAGAAAGAAATTTGGATTAATAAGTTCATTACTGACCTTGAAGTGGTTCTGACCATTACAATAATGGTAATAACCTAGATAACATCAGTGATCCAAACACATTGTTAGGCGTTATCATGGATCAAAGTCATAAGTTATCTCTATTAGTAATGTTATTAAATCATTTGACCTTAGATTGCTATAGTTCTCAACATAAGAAATAATGTGTTTTGATATAATCAAGTGTTGTCTTTAATTAGATGATTATAAAGGTTATACTTGAACATAATAATAATTACGTAGTGAGATATCTCTGAGTCCTCTCGATAATTGAGACTGAGAAATGCATGGTCATACTCAAATGAATTGATGGAGATCAATATTATTTGTTTAGTCAGTCTAATTGGGTTTCGAGTATTCAAAGATAGAATAATATAAGGTTGACTTAGAGGTGTAAAATGGGACGTGCAGGGCTGGTCCGACCCATTTTTAGCAGGCCCGACCGTGCTTTCGTGCCAGGCTATGCACAACATGGTTATTGTACCGTGCCGTGTCTGGCCGGCACTATTCTGTAAAGGTCAGCCCGACACGGGCCTGCAGAACGAATCCACCGAGTTCGGTCCATTCAGGCCAAACCCCTAATTTAAAAAAAATTAAGGTTTTGGCACATGCAGAAACACCGCTGCACAGCCGAACCCCTAATTTAAAAAAAATTAGGGTTTTGGCACGTGCCATCGCACCTTCGCATGCCGAAACCCTAATTTTTTTAAAAAAATTAGGATTTCTCGGCTCATGCCGAGGTATAATGCCAACGGGCCATAGTACCATGTCGGGCAAGCACGGCACAAGGCTTGGTTGGCCTCGGCACGGCACGACACGGTTGGTGCCATGGACAGGCTTAACATGGGCACGAGCACGGACACATGCATGGAAAATTTACGTGCCGTGCCGGCCCATGCATGGTCGAATCGTGCCATGCCTCATTCTGTGCCTCGTGCAAGCATGGTCGGCCCTGCCCAGTTGACACCTCTAGGTTGACTTTGTCTATACCTTATATTCTATCAAGATATCATGAGACTAAAAGATTATGTCATTAATTATATTAAGGTTGTCTCAGATTATAAGTTTTTCATTTAACTTGGATAGTCATAATATCTTACTAGAGGCTACTTATGACTTGTAGGATCAAAATATGATTTAAGCATACTACCAATATTAATTGAACCTATATGGTCACACAATAAGAATGAATAATAATGGTTATGGATTTTCACTCTCTGTAGTAAAATAAAATGATGAGTTTATTTTAAATCAAAAATAACAATTAATTATTCTTTAAATTTAAATTTAATTATGAGAAAGTTTAAAATCATGATTTAAATAAATAATTAATTGGTTACATTGAACTTGCATTTTAATGAATAAGTTCATTTCAAAGGGGTTTTTAAAGATTTGAATTTAAGTTGTTATTATTTAAAAAAGTTTTAAACATATAATAAAATTCATTTATGAATAAAATCCTAGTAGACTTGCATAAATATACGTGAGACATATTTGATGCAAGTAGTCATCTTTTATAAAATAGAGCGAAACCCTTTCATTTTGAGATGATGAATCTAAACTAGCATTCAACAAGATCATTCATTATTTATTTATGTGTATACATGTAAAGGGTGGTCATTTTTTCAGAAAGACAACACCTTTGAAGATCCGAATAAACCTAGCCACACACTTTGAAGGCTTGACGAATCAATCTACAAGAGGTAAGTTTCATTTACCCTTCCTTCATGTTTTAATGAAACACATGGGATCCTTGGTGGGTTAAGAGAAAAATTATAAATTCCGCAACATTTATATTCCAATTAGATTGGGTACTCTGCCCGAAACCCCAACACATCATTATCATCATCTTTTTTTTATTCTTCTTTTCTTCTTCAACATTATCATGATAACCTTCTTATTCTTCTTCTTTTTATTCATCTTCTTCACATTTATCTTCCTTAACTTTTTCATCTTGTTTTTTTTTCTTCCTTCTCATCATCATCATCATCTTTTTCTTCTTCCACATCTTCTTCTTTTGATTCTTCTTATTCTTTTTCTAATTTTTTTTTCTTCTTCTTTGTGTTTGTCTTCTTATTCTTCTTCATTTTCTTCCTAAAGTTATTTTATTTCCTCTTCATCTTTTTCTTCTTCATCTTTTTTTTATTCTTCTTCTTTTCCTAATCTTCTTCTACTTCATCATCATCCTCTTCTTCTTTCTCATCAACATCATCATCATCCTTTTCTTCTTTCTTATCAACAACATCATCATCATCTTATTCTTATTATTCTTCTTCTTATTTTTGTTATAATTATCGCCACCATCATCATCTTCTTTTTTCTTCCTCTTCCTCCTCCTCCTCTTCTTCTTCTTCTACTTCTTTTTTTTGTTATTTTTTTTCTTCTTCTTGTTCTTCTTCTACTTGTTATTTATTTTTTTTTCATCTTCCTCTTTTTCTTCATCTTTTTCTTTATCATCATCATCATTATCATCTTCTCCTTCTTCTTCATCTTCCTCTTGTCGTTCTTCTTATTCTTCATCTTCCTATTGTCGTTCTTCTTCTTCTTCTTCTTGATATTCATCATCATCATTATCTTTTTCTTCTTCATTTTTTTCTTTTTCTTCTTATTTTTTATCTTCTTTGTCATCATATTCTTCTTCTTTTTGTTTGTATTCTTTTCATTTTATTTTTATTGCTCATATTATTTTTTTTTCTTCTTCTTTTTCATATTCTTCCACCTCAAGTTTTTCTTCCTCTTCTTTTTCTTATTCTACTTCTTTCTTGTCATCATCAGCCTTCTTCCTCTTTTTCTTCTTCTTTTTCTTTGGCTTCTTCTTCTTTTTCTTCTTATTTTTCTTCTAATTGTTCTTCAGCTTCTCCTTCTTTTTCTTCTTATTTTTTTCTACTTATTCTTTTTATTCTTTTGTAGCTTCTACTTCTTCTTTTTTTAAGTTTGTTTTATTAATATTAACCCTCTCTTTTGGCGGAGGAATACCATTTTTACAACCTACTTGCTTGCTACCCAATACCCTTTACACCCTTCATATCTTATATACCCCTATCGGGTATTATCTAATTAGACATGCATACAAATTAACAAGTAATCATGCATTTCTCTTGCATCAAGAACATTTAAACTGCTTGTAAATATGAATATGCTATGAGTAAAATCTTTGCTTTTTGTATATCATTAGTAACTTCAATGTGATCCTTTAATGCTTTTTATTGCCTCTTATGTTGTCCTTTATGCTGCCCTTTAAGCTTCTCTTTTATTGCGTCTCTTGGAGCCTCCAATAATGCCTCTTTAGCTATCCCCGAGCCTCTTTAACTGTCTTCCTAAACCTCTTAAAGTCCTCCATTTCATGTCTTTCAGCTTCTAATCTGAAACAAACATTCTTTCTCCCCTTGTCCCGATTAACCCTCCCCTTAACACAAAATCTGGAAATAAAATAAACATCAACAGCAACCGCTTCTTCTTCCTTCCCGTTCCAGCACCTCGAAGTGGCAAGACCTCCTTTCTTGACCTTACCACAACCAATATTGATTTGTCTACAATATTTCCTGCAAAACAGTAAAAATATACAAAAAACCCCCCCTCTATACATGCATTTAATAACCTAACCCTAACTCTTCTGCCCAATCTATACTTGCTACCTCACCCTAACATATATAGTACAGACTTTATATTTACCATCTAAACAAACAGCCCTTATTTTACTTAGATTCTGGAAGCTAAACAGAAAACACCCCTAGGACCCCTTCTCATTTTCAAATCTTTTTAGGACCAATGCTTGCAGCCTTTTCAAGCATCAACTTCACCCCAAGCTTGAATCTGTAATCTTAAAAATGACAGAAACAAAGAAAACAAAACAGAAAAACAGGTAAAGCAGTAGAGCAAAAAGGAAATAATCAATTAATAGTCCCCCCTCAGGACCGGGGTGACCCTTACCTGAATATTACCGCCTCTGCATAGCTCAACATTGTCCGCTCTTAAATTAGTTTAACCCTGTTTCTAAGTTCTTAGATACTTTAATTCTTCTAATGTAAGGTAATTCGTTACTATCCAAAATAATTATGCCTCTATATTTAGCCGGTAAGCTAGCATCACAATAATCTTGATGACCTTTAATTCTTCCATCCTTGGCCAACTTATCTGCTAAGGCATTAGCTTCTCTATAAATATGTTTTATAGAGGCATTTAATGAGATGATTATTTGTAGTATTTCTTCTATTTCCTCTTCATATCTCCACATTATAGACTTTCTATTAATTAAACTTACTACTATTTCTGAGTCTATTTGAATATCTATCTCACTTATTTTATTCTCTTTACATATTTTTAACCCATCTCTAAGGGAAAATTTGTAGCTTCTACTTCTTCTTATTCTTTTTTTTTTGTAGCTTCTACTTCTTCTTATTCTTTTTCTTTTGTTGTTGCTTATTCTTTTTCTTTAACATAAACTTCCTCTTCTTCGTGTTTTAAGTCTTTTTCTTCTTCTTATTTCCTATTTCCTTCTTCTTCTTCCCTATCTCTTTCTTCTTCTTCTTCTGATTCTTCTTCTTCTTCTTCTTCTTCTTCTTCCATTTCTTCTTCTTCTTCTTCTTCTTCTTCTTCTTATTCTTTAGTTGTTCTTGTTTTGCTTATTTTTTTTCTTATTCCTCTAGTATTATTCATCATCATAATCATCTTCTTCTTCTTGTTTTTGTTCTTATTCTTCTTCTTCTTCTTCCACTTATTTTTCTTTTTATTCTTTATTTTTTTCATCATCATCATCATCATATTTTTCTTATTCTACTTCTTATTCTTTATCTTATTCCTCTACTTATTCTTCTTCATCATAATTATCATCATCATCTTCTTTTTTTCTTATTCTTATTCTTCTTATGCTTCTTCTTTTTCTTTCTCTTATACTTCTTCTATTTCTTCTTCTTCTTCTTACTTTGATTCTTCTTCTTCTTTTTATTCTTCTTCATCATAAACATCATCTTCATCATATTCTTCTAGATTTTATTCTTATTCTTTCCCTTATTCTTCTTCTTCATCATTATCATTATGATCATTATTATCATCATAATCTTATTCTTATTATTCATCATCATCATCATAATCATCATCATCTTCTTCTTCTTCAACATCATCATTATCATAATCATCATCATCATCTTCTTCTTCTTCAACAACATCATCATCATCATCAACTTTTTCTTTATATTCACTTCCTTTTTCTTCTTCCTCTTATTCTTCTTCTTCCTCTTATTCATTTCCTTCTTCTTCTTCTTCTTCCTCTTCTTATTCTTCTTATTCTTCTTCCTCTTCTTCTTCTTCTTCATATTCTTTTCATTATTATTATTCTTATTCTTCATATCCTTCTTTTTATTTTTCTTTCTATTATTTTTTTCATTCTTATTTTTTTTTCTTCTTATTATTATTATTATTCTTCTATTACTTATTCTTATTCTTATTCTTTTTTTTTATTTTGTTCTTCTACTTCTTCATCTTATTCTTGTTATTCTTCTTATTATTCTTCTTCTACCCATTCTTCTACTTCTTGTTATTCTTCTTCTTATTCTTCTTCCTCCTATCCTTCTTCTTTTTCTTCCTCTTCCTCCTCCTCCTTTTCTTCCTTTTGTTCTTCTTATTTCTTTTCTGTTAATTATTCTTTCTTTTCTTCTTCCTCTTTTTCTTCCTCTTCTTCTCATTCTCCTTCTTTTTCCTCCTCCTCCTCCTCCTCTTCTTCTTCTACTTTTTTTCTTTTTTTTCTTCTTATTCTTACTCATCATTATCATCATCTTCTTCATCTTCTTATTTTTGTTTTCTTCTTCTTGTTATTCACTTGTTTATTCTTCTTTTTGGTCTTCTTGTTTTTTTTAATTTCTTCTTCCTTCTATTATTATTTTTTTCATTCGTATTTTTCTTCTTCTTCTCCATCTTTCTCTTTTCTTCTTCTTATCATCTTCTTCATTTTCTTATTCTTCTTCTTCATCGTCTTATTCTTCTTATTTTTTTTTTCTTATTTTTCATCTTTTTATTTCTTTTTCCTCATTTTTTTTTCTTCATTTTCATTTTTTCTCATTTTTTACTTATTATTATTCTTCTTCATCTTATTATTATTATCATCATTATTATTCGTCTTATTCTTATTATTCAATATCATCATAATCATCATCATAGTTTTTATCTTCTTCCCCTTCGACTTCTTCTATGTTTTCTTCTTCAACTACTACTACTTTTTCTTATTCTTCTTTAACATATTCTTCTGACTCTTATTCATCTTTTTCATTATCTTCTTCTTATTCTTCTTCTTTTTTTTCCTTGTCACCATAATTATCATCATCTTTTTTATCTTTATTATTTTCATTATCATCATTAACTTCTTCTTCCTCATCTTTTTTTTCTTATACTTAATCTTCTTCTTCTTCCTCGTATTATTTTTTTTCTTCTACTTAATGTTCTTCTTATTCCTATTCTTTTTTTAATTCTTCTTCTTATTCTTATTCTTGTTCTTGTTCATCATCTTTTTTTCTTTTTTTTTCTTCTTCTACTTCTACTTATTCTTCTTCTAATGCATTTTTTTTTTGTTTTTTTCTAACTCTTCTTCCATTTTTTCTTCTTTTTCTTCTTCTTCTTCTTCTTCTTCTTCTTCTTCTTCTTCTTCTGCTTCTACTTCTACTTTTTTTGTTATTCTTCTTCTACTTCTACTTATTTCTTCTTCTTCTTCTGCTTCTACTTATTTCTTCTTCTTCTTCTTCTTCTTGTTCTTATTCATACTCATCATCATCTTCTACTTCTTGTTCTTATTCATACTCATCATCATCATCTTCTTCTTTTTATTCTTTTATTTTTATTTTTCCTTGTTTCCATTCCTTCTTAATCATTTTCTTATTATTCTTTTTGGCCTCCTTATTCTTCATTTATTTTTTCTTCCTCTTATTTTTATTTTTTTTCTTCTTCTTCACCATTTTTTTTCTTCATCTTCTTCATCTTCTTTATCTTCTTCATCTACTCTTCTTCTTCTTTGTTTTCTTTTTTTTTTCTTATTCTTTGTCTTCTTTTTCCTTCTTCTTTTTCCTCAATTTCTACTTCTTATTCTTCTTCATCTTCTTATTTTTCTTCTTCTACTTCTTCAATATCATCATAATCATCATTATCATCATCATCTTTATCTCTTTCCTCTTCTACTTCTTTTTCTTTTTCTTTTTCGACTACTACTAATTCTTCTTCTTATTTTTTTTTCAACTAATACTTCTTCTTCTTCAACAATAACTACTTCTTCTCCTTCTTTAAAATCTTCTTCTTACTCCTATTCATCTTTCTAGTCTTCTTCTTTTTCCTCGTCATCATCATCTCTTCTACTTCTTCATCTTCTTTATCATCATCATCATCATCATCATCTTAATCTTCATCTTCTTTCTTTTCTTCTTCTTCTTCTTTTTCCTCTTCTTTTTTTTCTTCCTCTATTTCTTGTTATTCTTCTCGTTCTTCTTCTTTTTTTCTACTTCTTCTTATTATTCTTCTTATAATTCTACTTTTTGTTTTACTTATGTTTTTTCTTTTTTTTTCTTCTTTTTCTATTTATTCTTCTTCTTTTTTCTCTTCTTCTTTTTTCTCTTCTTCTTCTGCTTCTTATTGCTCTTTTTTCTTCTTATTCTTCTTCTTGTTCTTATTCATTCTCATCATCGTCATCATCTTCTTCTTCTTATTCTTTTATTTTTATTTTTGCTTGTTTCCATTTTTCTCAATCATTTTCTTATTCTTATTTTTGGTCTCCTTGTTCTTCTTTTATTTCTTCCTCCTTATATTTTTATTTTTTTTCTCTTTTTCTCAGCTTTGTTTTTTTCTTTTTCTTCTTCTTCATCTTCTTTATCTTCTTCATCAACTTTTTTCTTCTTTGTTTTTTTTTTTGGTTTTTCTTTGTATTCTTTTTCTTCTTCATCTTCCTCAATTTCTACTTCTTATTCTTCTTCATCTTCTTATTTTTCTTCTCCTACTTCTTCAATATCATCAAAATCATCATCTTTTCTCATTTCTCTTCTACTTCTTATTTTTTTTTCAACTAATACTTCTTCTTCTTCTACAACAACAACAACAACAACTTCTTCTTCAAAATCTTTTTCTTACTCCTATTCATCTTTCTAATCTTCTTCTGCTTTTTCCTCATCATCATCATCATCATCTTTTTCTTCATCTTCATCTTCTTTATCTTTATTATCATCAACATCTTAATCTTCATATTCTTTTTTTCTTTTTCTTCTTCCTCTTCTTTTTTTTTCTTCCTCTATTTCTTGTTCTTCTTCTCGTTCTTTTTCTTCTTTGTTTTTCTGCTTCTTCTTATTATTCTTCTTCTAATTCTTCTTTTTGTTTTACTTATGTTTTTTTTTCTAATTATTATTCTTCTTCTTTCTCTTCTTCTTCTGCTTCTTATTGTTCTTTTTTTTCCTTCTTATTATTCTTCTTCTTACTCATTATCATCATTATCTTTTTATTATTCTTCTTCTTATTCACTTTCTTATTCTTATTCTTATTCTTCTCTATCTTCGTCTTCTTCATCATCTACTTCTTTTTACATCTTCTTCATCTATCTATTCTTCTTCTCTGCCTTCATTTCTTCTTCTTGTTCATTTTTTTCTTCTTTTTTCTTATTTTCTACTTCTTATATTTCTTATTCTTTTGTAATATCATCATAATCTTCATTATCTTTATCTTATTCATCTTCTACCCTTTCTTCTTTTTATTATTGTTGTGAGTATATGTTAATTTTTTTTCTTCTAATAATAATTTATATACATATTTTGCCATGTGAAGTATATGATGATTATGATATATCATTTCTATGTGTCAAAGGGAGAAATCCCACTAGAATAAGAGATACATATATATCATAATCATCATAATCATTTTTTGCTTTAGTAACTATTACAATTTGAGTAATTTTACAGATCATATACTATTGCATTGCCATGTGAAGATGAGGTGAGGATATAAGTGTCAAATGGGCCGAGATGGACTGGCCCAGCCTAGTTTTTTCATGCCTAACTAGGCTGGCATGCCATGCCAGGCACGACATGCTACAGATCATGTCGTGCCTAGCAAGACATGCTTCCTTGGAGGGCATGCCTAGCATGAGCCCGCGGCCCGAAATCCACCTATGTTCGGGCTAGTTAAGGTTGGGTCGATCATTTTTAAAAAGCCTAGGGTTTTAGTGTCGTGTCCCTGCACTGCAGTTGGGCGTCGACACATCGTTCCCCCATCAAGCATTGGCACGTCATTCCCCTGTTAGGCATTGGCACGTCATCCTTTCGTCGGGCATCGCTCGATGTGTGGGCGGCATGTTGTGCCCACATGCCAGGCACCCATGCTGTGCCTGGCAAAGCATGGGGGCCAAAAACCTTCGGACCGGCACGACATGACTCATGATAAGGGTGCACCTAACATGAGCTCATGCACGACACTATAGAATACTGTGTCAGGCTTCGTGTCGAGCCTAGGCTGCCCGACCTATTTGACACCTATAAGTGAGGACCAACATAGAAATCCTGCCAGAGTATTCTATTGAAGATGGATCAGATGATTACATAAGTAGAAAAATTCTTCTTCCTTGTGTCAATCTATTTTTTGATGGTTACCAATTGGACCTATTCAAAATAAGTACTTGTTTGCAGGCTCACTAGCGTATTTCTTTAGTATCAGATATTGCAAGAACAATAGCTTCCAAAGCAAACAAGTAGGAATATGTGCTTCTCTTCTTCTACTTTTTAAGTTATGGATATATTGGTAAATCTACTTTTGATAAATTATTAAAAATCACGTGAGTTTTAGTCCTAGATTAATAGTATTGATTAAAATTACTTTTCTAAAAAAATGATATTCGATTTTTCATGTCATTGCTGTTTGGTTTTTTATTTCTTCCTTTCAAAAATCCTAGATTCATCCTTTTCAATGACTGCAACTTTTGTTTAAAGATTAAGTCTCTGATTATGTACCTTAGAAATTAGGTTTAAAATTTTTGTTGAGAGATTAGGTCTTTGAACATGTACCTTAGAAATTGGGTATGTAACTTTTATTGAGAGTTTATGTCTCTGAACACGTGCCTTAGAAATTGGGTCTGTAACTTTTGTTGAGAGTTTAGGTATCTAAACATGTATCTTAGAAATTGGATCTGTAATCTTTATTGAGAGGTTAGGTCTCTAAACATTTACCTTAGAAATTAGGTCGGCAACTTTTGTAGAGAGTTTAGGTCTCTAAACATATGTACCTTAGAAATTGGGTCTACAACTTTTGTTGAAATATCAGGTCTCTAAACATTTGTTCCTTAAAAATTGGGTCTGCAATTTTTGTTGAGAGGTTAGGTCTCTGAACATGTACCATAAAAAATTGGGTCTGTAACTTTTGTTGAGAGTTAAGGTCTCTAAACATATCTACCTTAAAAATTGGGTCTGCAATTTTTGTTTAGAGGTTAGGTCTCTGAACAAATGTAACTTAGAAATTAGGTGTGCAGCTTTTGTTGAGAGGTTAGGTCTTTGAACATGTACCTTAGAAATTAGGTTTGTAACTTTTGTTGAGAGGTAAAGCCTATGAACATGTATCTTAGAAATTGGGTTTACAACTTTTGATGAGAGATTAGGTCTTTAAACATGTACCTTAGAAATTTGGTCTGCAACTTTTGTTGGGAGATTTAGGTCTCTGTACATGTACCTTACAAGTATAATGTGCTACTATATACACATATTTACATATAGTATGTGTGTGTGTGTGTGTTATGTATTTTAGAATTTTTTGTGGGTTATATATATATATATATATATATACACTTTTAAGTTTTCATGTGTTTATGTTTTCTACTTTTTTTTTGTGATGTGATATGATGTGGGGTATGTAAGGATATTCTGGAAAATAATATTGAGTTCAACAAAATGTAGTTATATTTTAGGTTAACAAAATAAAGTTTTGTATGGAAATTGAGTGTTAGCAAATAAAAAATATAAAATCAGTTCACTGGAGAAAGTATTCACCAAAGTAGTGTATAATGCTGTAATGAGGACAACAACATTTGAATTAAATCAAATGTCGTAGTCTACAATGGTGACATTTTAATTAATTCAAATGTTATCGTCCAAAAATATGGAATCTAGCTAAATTAAATTTGTGTACTATGAATTTTCTTTTCTCATTTTCCTCTTAGTATTGTCCTAAAGGCAACAAAATGGATACTAAGATTTAGAAGTCTTTTTTTATATTCTATTAATGATTACCCAAAGTGGTACCATGTTAGCTAGGCATGTGAAGAGATTCTTGAAAAAATGTGTTCATTTTTCAGATAGTTTTTCACTTAATTCATTATGCACTTCATTATAGAAGTTGGTCTGCTAAGTCTTTTTGTAGATGGAACCCTTACAATGATAAAGTACTTAGCTTCTATTCTTTTACTTCAAGAGAACAACTTAGTTAAAACATGTCTTTTAAGCTCTTTATAAATAAAGATATATAAATAGATTGACATTTGAATTAATTAAAATGTCACCTTTGTGGACGACATCATTTGAATTTAATTAAAATGCCACCATAAATCTATGTGTAAGGAATGAAATTTTCATTGTAACAAATTAACACCCTTTGCAGCATCATTATTATACCATTTCATAAATAAATCAAAAAATCATGAAGAGTGGGGGTGGGGTTAGGTCTCATAAGGACCGAAAAAATATATATATACTTTATCTTTTAACTTAATGCATGTGCTGAACGCAGCAAGGAGGACCAAATCATAAATAATGGGAACATCTACATTAATATATTCATACACATTCATTTACTAAACTTGATTTCTATTCTTACAAGAATGATAATTGTGACCCAGTTGTTTGCACAACCCATATGTGATCAGGGTTTTCTCCTCCTTAACATCCATCTCATTATGCAACCGGGTTGATCTAGGATATCCACTTCCCATGATTTGCATTGAATCAAGTAGTACAATCATCAGACCACCATAAAGAGATCACTCATACTCATTGAATATTATATGGAAAAGGCTTGCCCATGTGTCATAGTAGGACTGGGTAGTGTAGTAGCCTTCCACAAACAAACAAAAATCAACACAGTGATGCTGGCATGCTGCTATCATATGGCTACATGGGAACCCATTTATCAATGTCCTTCCACATGCATTTTTTTTTCAATTAAGTTAAGACCATGATTCGACATCTCTTTGACTTGACATAAAATAAGTCTTGTACATAGTTGTAAAGCATAATTTCCATCGAACCTACCTTAACAACACGAGCATAGATCTGCGCATTAACATACATAGTGAACTGCTCAGTAAATTTTAATCTATTAACACTTAGTTCCCTTCTTGTAATAAAGTAATCATTGAGATAGAAGAATGTCAACTATACTATTAGCACTTAGTTCCCTCCTTTTAGGATGTTGTTAAATACATATGAAATGTCGGTTGTCATTAATCCATATCTTCGACCTCCATCATATGAAAAAGCCCATAACTAGAGTGGGATAGCCTCTAGCTATTGCACTGCTTCAGAATTAATTCTCCCAATTATATTCATATATTTATTGAATTTGTTTTCTATACTCACAAAAGCTACTATACATACCAAATTTTTCAAAATATTGTTTTTGAACTGAGACATGAATTTACTTGCAAAATGATGCATGCAAATCCAATGAAAGGTAGAAGGTGTGGCCCAACTAAGATGAGGATCAAAAAGTAATGCCATGATATCTAGATGTCGGTCAAATATAATACAAATTCTCATCCATTGAGTCACTATATTTTTTATATATGCTAAGAACCATCCCCAACTATCAGTATTTTCATCTTTTGTAATTGCAAAATCTAATGGAAACAACTAATTATTTTCAACACACCTTATATCAATCAATAACTTCCATTTATATTTCCTATATAAATATGTACCATCAATACTCATTATGGGATGATAATATTTGAACCCTTCAATAGATGACTTGAATGACTAGAACATGCATTGGAATATCTCAATGTTTGGCATATTAATTTCATGTATTTTTCAAATAACCATACGTCTAGGTTTTGCTTACTCTATGGCTAAGAACAAATGAGGAAGCTCTATATATGATTGAAAGAAATCACCAAATAACTATATAAATTCTTTATGCTTTCCATCTAATGCATTTTTGTATGATATTTTATATCCCCATTTCTCCAATACACTTACTTGAATAGCAGCCATAAACAATGTGGATCGTACCTTAATTAATGTCTTTATATAACTAGCAACCAATTTCCAGTCTAGTTGGTGATGGTCCCGGTTCAAACAAGAATTGACACTAGTATGTGGCCCAGGATATTTTTTGATAACAAAAAATGAAGTATCTTTCACAACCATTACATGAAGCTTTCATGGACAATAGTATTCTTCTGTCCTCTTATATCTTAAAATGAGTAATTTTTTTTGAAGATTCAACAATGACATACTCTTATTGTGCTGTAATTGAGTAAATCTTTGTGGCCTATTTCAAATCAGATTTCGAATTAAAAACTTGGCCAATAATAAAATATCCACTCGAAGAATTGGTAGTATGCTGCACTAATGGAATCCAACAACTTGCAACATCATTATCTAGGTTTTCAACATGTTGAAATTAAGGTGTTGGTGGTAAGTGATAATTAATAGGGGAAGACTCATTCAATATCTCATCATCTCAGTAATTTGATATATCAAAAAAGGATGCTTGTGCTGAGACATATATATCTATTATTCATTCTCCAAAACTTAGTTAAAAGTTCGAAAGGAGGTTTGCAAGTCCATCAACTTCACCATCTTCACACCCATTAATAACATCTTTATCATACTCATTAGTACCTTATTCATCTGCTTTGTCTTCATCTTCTCCATTTGGTCTAGTATCTAGTATTGCACTGGTACTAGGCCCACAACCATGGTCATATTATGTAACATTGTAATTCTTGCGAACAAATAAAGCTACATGGCCACTCACAATTTGATTTATTTGTGCCTTGACTCGAACAGATTTAATAAACATTTCAATTTTCTCAATGGTTGTTGCGTTAACCAAATTCATACTTGGCGCACACCATTGTCATCCTAAATTGGAACATTTTGAAACTTATTTCCACTTCTAAGGGGATACTTACAATTAAGTATTAATTTGAACATCCTTTTGTCAATTTTTTCCCTTGAGTATATCATATCAATCAAATTTTCAAACATGAATTCAGCTGGTATATTCATAGGCACAATAACATCTTTTCTCCTCATATGTGACATATGTTTTAGTCCTCAATATTTTTCCATTATAGTAATATATCATGAGAATTATACATATTTAACCTATACAAAATGGTCCCAAATGAAATAAATAATATGAGAGGTTATTAGCCTGATATAAAATCAACTTTAGCATTAAGAAAATAATCATAGTGTCCTCAATTTCAATCATTATGTCATCTTATCTTATTTTTATTATTCGAATTTATATTTTTGCATGTTTTTTTGTCATTTAAGTACTTTCTTCATTTTCTAACTCCATAAATAATATTATATAAGTACTAATTTGTTAGAGTTTAAGATTTTAGAAAAATTTATAATTTAATATAGTATTCGAGTTTAGTTTATAACTAAAGACCTCGAATTTTAGCCATTAATTTGCAAGTCATTTTAAGGGTGTAGGCTTTGTGGCCCATGGAGCAAATATAATGACACTGAAAAAGCCATGATATGCTACATTCATTACTTTATCACTCAATAAAATTCAACTTATGTATCACTTATTATAGTCGATCTTCTTTTCATGGCATGATGAGACATTAAAAAACAATTCCAAAGTCAATCTCATAAGGAGTTTGAAAATGTCTAAATTCCAAAACCCATTACGTGTTAAAAAAACTATGATAATGATAATAACACTATAGATTATTTAACCAATTGCTTCTTATCTTCTTTGCTAATAACTTTTTTTTTTAATTTTGGTCCTCAAGGAAGTGCATCTTATCTATAGGATTTGGTGTACTACTCCATAAATTCAGTGACTTAAAAAATTTTAGAATCATATCTCAACAGTGTTAGTGGTCATTCTATTTATTTTTTTATTTCCCTTTACTTGTATTTCAATATATTGATTTGAGAAAATTCATTGTAAATAAGGTAAAATACATGAATGCGTACATTTTTATAAAAACTAATTCTCTAAGTATGGTAACATTTATAATTTATTAAAATAGTATTTAATCACTATCATACCTAAAATACAATTATTATTTTTATAATTTTTTTTCAATTAAGAATTTTATAATTTTTTTTCATTAGTTAAAATTAGCCAGACTAGGAAACGTGAATACGAAATAAGAAAAAAAGTACAAAATCAAACATCACAAACATAACCTATCTTCACAAAGGAGATAGAAACCTCCATTTCCCAAGTCCCAACATAATTAATTTCAACCACCAATACATATATACTATGTATAGATATATATATATATATGCAAGGATATCATTACCTTATAAGTCACCTCCATTTGCGTATGTCTTATTTCTTACATATCACCATCTATCATGATAACATATGACTCACACACTAAAAATGTTATAATTAGTAAAATATTTTATAAAACTCATACATTAATTGAGGATTCATTATCTAAGGTATGCATAATAGATTAGTTTATAATGGTATTCATGCTTTTGACTTAGTAATCATTATACTCTCAATGATTAAACTTATCCCAATTTAGAGTTTTGATATATATATATATATATACATATCTATCTCATACATAATGATCAGAAAGATTGTCACTTCTTTCCTATCATTATGCATGAGTGTGCCTCATAGCTTGCATATCATCATCCATCATAATATATGCACAAACCTACTACTAGGAAAATCAAAATTTTAGTTCTAAATAAATATCATATCCATCGATAACCAAATCATAACACAAATTAAACATACAATTTTTCAATTATATGTTCATCACTCAACAAAATATATCAATCCTAGACCTAAATTTAGCCTAACATTATGGAAGAATTCACATAAGATAATTTGAAATATATCTTAGAGAATTTTAACTTCTCAAAGATATCTCTCAATATAATCTATGATTCAAAACCCCAAACACACAATTCACATTTTGTGTGCCTTGGGTATGCCTCTAAGAATGTGAGGTAATACTAGTGTATAACTATATTTTCGAAGACCAAGTATATCTATTCAACTAGAGCAATAATTAGTTTACTATTGGTTGATCAAACTATTCATACAATTCTCATGTGAATGATATCTATACTTAAATCTACTTTATTGCTTGAACAACTCATGTGCTTATTGAGTTATATTATATGTGAGACACTCATTCAATGAGATTTTGAGATCATATCAATTAATGATAATTTTGGCACCAGAACAAAGTTACAACACTTATGACCATCCATCATGGCTGAAACATAACTCTCATACCATGATAAAACTCCTAGGTCAGACATTCTACTTAACATCCACATCACTTAAAGATTAGTTCTTCTAAAATATGCATAATAGATTTATCATAAGTGTGCTCATGTTTTCACATTCATAAGTGTCTTACTTACAATGATTAAACTTACTTTAATCTTGAGTTTTTCCACATAGGTTTATATCATGTGTTAAAATTAGAAGAGATGTCACTTTATTTTTACTTTACTATATGAGTATTTTCTATGATATATTTGTCAATGCATGTCATGACTGACATGCATAAATCGATACTATAGTGAAAACTCTAGATCTTAATTCTATAAAATGTTTATATCCATCAACATCCAAACAATAATATTACAACAAACATAAACTTTATAAAATTATATCAACATTATATTAATTAGTTCATAAAACTAATCCTAGATCCTAATTTAGCATAATATTAGGAAGAATTCATGTAAGATATTTTGAAAGGTATCTCATATGATTGATAGTTTCTAATGAAATCCCGAGTAAAAATCTATGTCTCAAAACTTAAATTCAATCAAAAATTATTTGTGTTCACCTTAGATTTGTCCCTAATTAGGGTTGGAAGTTGCTCACTTAGTGTTTTTTGTGTGTTTGGCTCAAAATATAATTCCTCTCTTCTCATATTTTGTTTCTCATTTTCTTTTTTTTTCTCTCTCCTCTCAAAATTATCCAAGTGTTGCTTTTATACTTTGGGGATGCATATAATACTTTAAGTTGGAACTCACAGCACTGGCTTGGGATCATGACTTTCTTATTTTATTAAATATTCTCTAGAGCATAAAAGTTATTGAAGCAATGAATGTTGTAACTTAAATAACTCCCCTCAAGAGTACGATGTCATGGCATTAATATGTTATGATTGAGATAAAATTTCTTTGGAATACAAAGTTACGGCATTGGGAATAGCTACAACTTTATCTAATTTTTGGAGCAAATTATCATGACATTGAGAATATCCATAACAAATGCATTTACTCTCAGAAACACAAAATTGCTAAAGCATAATGTCATGGCATTGGAATGGTTGTGACCACTGTAAATACTTTCTGGAATAAAAAGTCATGACAGAAAAATATTATCATGACTCAAAACACTCCGTGTTTTGACTTTGTACCTAATAAGTCATGGCATTTGAATTTGTTGTGACTAATATATCAGTGGAGTATTTGATTACCACGACATGAAAAAAATATTATGACTATTATGTATTTTAGAGATAGTGTGCCTATGACTCCAAAAAAATATTATGGCACTGAAAATTGTGTCTACACAATGAAATAACTATATCAACTCAGTAGTAGCATCGTAATGTACACAGATTTTCATGATTAGTTTTGTAAAGTTGTAATCGAGAAAAAATATCATAATTACTCATTAAGATCATGAAAGGTGTACCCAATCCATGAAATGGAAAATGTGATAATTCTCTATTATTTATATCCCCTCCAAGCTTTCATTCAACTAAGTCTACTAAATTCACCTTATTATAATTTTGCTAATATTTATCAAATTCTCTCAAAATAGATATTTAGTAAAATCTATATCATAAATACTACTAAAATACATACAAACATAATAGTAAATATATGCCAAATTACCAAAATTAGATGAATTAATTATGTTAAATCTAAAGTTAATTTTATAATTGATCTTCTATTTTTTCCAAAACTTATCAATTATAACAAAATTAATTAAAAATATAAATATGCATGTATACATGTAAACTATATACTTGGGCTGAAAAGATTAACTAGGACAATATTTTTATAGTTGTAATCAAAAGTGTATAACATATACAATCATGAATAATTTTGCATAAATTACACACTAAATGCACTACGATAAAATAAACAAACAAACTCACCCACACACTTCTGAAGAATAAACACTCACAAATTATATTAAATGCAGTAGAATTCATAAAAAAGTAATCACAAACACATTGAAAATTCAAGGTTCTTAAATTAGCAAATGGAAATAAAAACACATATTTGTTGGATAATTTTTTTCGTAAAAATCAATTTTGTGCTTCTTCACACATTCCAACAAAATAACTTGAGCACACCCATGTATTATAAAACCCAATCAACAACAAAAATCATAAAAAAAAAATCCAAGCATGCCCTTGAACAAAAACCTGTGCACCATACCCAAGCACCCACGTATGAGTAGAACACCTAAACAAAATCATAATAGTAAGATAGCAACATAAACATAAACTATAACAAAGGCAACCAAACAATAATAACCCAAGCAACAACCTAGTCCATGCATATCCTTCATCATGTCAGCAACTCAAGTTCATGGTTGCACATAACCATTTCTTAGTCTATTGTAATAGAGAAATGCGATTTTTTTTTTGATTGCCTTCTATTTTATCTTTTGTCTACAACACAATAGAGAATCCATCATTGTGCATCTACAACAATCCAAATGAGGATTGCCTCTCTTGTTTATTTTATATATGCAACATCGAGACTTGCTAAATAGAGGGGAAAAAGGATAGCTCTCCATGTCATCGTGGAGAACTATCATGACATGCGCATCATGACATGCGTATCATGATATGAGTATTGATGTTTTTTTTTTCTTTTTGTGCTTTACATGCCTTGCTCCCTTTTTTCCTTCATCTTTTTTTGATTGTTGCCTGCTTTACTTTTTTATATAAGCGGAAGGTAATAAAAAATATTATTTGTTCACTACCACTTTTATACTTCAATAATTCTTGCATACATAAATAAAAATAAAACTATGTAAAATTGATTTTTTAAAATAATATTTTATTAAGTTAACTTAAATTGAATTTAATTACCATCAAAATAATTTGATTGATCCAACCAAACATAAAAGAAGTTAAAAATGAGTCCATAATTAGTAAACACGTCTCATTTCTTGTCAACTCTTAAATCAAATATAGATTAAAAATTTAAATATTATCACACCTTTAATCCATCCAATTAATCACATTCAAAGGATGTGGAAGAATAAATTATCATGATCAAGATTATTAAATGATTTAGTTAGCAATCTTTATCGAGCTAGGTCACCCGACTCAACCTAACTTCCATTGAAAAATACACCAACTCAACACAAAGTTGAAGATTGTGTCATGCTTGATGTGTCATCCCATGTGCCTCTTGTGCTTATAGTATGTGCCAACCCAACATATTGACTCAATGAGGACCCTTGTGATTCGTGATTCACACCCCAGAATGAGTCATTCTTGGTAAACTCATTACTCTCTTAAACCAACTTGTGACTCACCTAACTATAATTCAGAGGGTCTCATGGTCACAGGGTCACGTGATTGAGGTGGCCTCATCAAATTCAACATTGGTTATGCTGAAGCACATGTGATATATGGCTCATGCTCTATGAATCACATGAAAGAGGGTTAAGCTAGGCGTGGAACATACTTAAGCAATTTGTGACATATAAATAAATCTCTTAGCTTTTGAAGTTGCGATTAGGTCTCACCAGCCAAAAGTTTCAATACAATGATATAGCCATGATAGCTGATGCAACAATCCATCAACAACTATTACTTGTTTTTTATGTGCTATCTACATACCAAAGTTAATATTGAGTCATAATGAGCCAGAATGACATCAACAATAGGACACAATCTAACTTGTCAATTTTTTTCAATATTAACCCAAAAGTATGCTTTCTAAACTCCACCCTTAGAAGGGCAACACTCTAGTGCACAATTAAAATAATAAATGATACCACTCAATCTAAAAGAACCAACTACCACTCTTTGAATTTTTGATTGCAATGTTAATTAATAAGACAATGACTATATATATATATATTTGAATTACTTATATTTGGATTACTACCATTCAAGTTTTATTGACTACTTATATTATCATTAGGAGAGAATGCACCGCAACCATTAGTAACATAATAAGTGTTTCACCATTCCCATTGACACTTCAATATCACCTATTATTCCAATACATGTAATGAAATAAGAGTTTCAATGCAACAACATAGCCAATGCGACATGATATCTCATCAACAAATCATTATACAATCAACTTTTATACAATATCTAGTATTAACTATGTTGAATTAGTTTCTTCATACAATATGCTCATTAGGGAAATGACTCTGTATCCTTACTAGTTTGCAAAAGGTTAGGCAAAATTCTTTTTTCATTGTTATCTCATTATCGATTTGTAACAAGTTCTCCAAATTCAATTAGGTCATTTGAATTCTTGAAAAATCATATTAATTTATTTCACATGTTTCTTTAAAATTTATCATATTTTTACGTTTTAATCATTAGAATTATATTTATGTGAGTTATTTACACTAAAATTATGACTATGTAATAGTCATCACATCCATGCGGACCAGGCCACACACCAGTAACTAGTGATGTTGTACTAGGACGCGTGATTTAATGACCCTACCTGTGAGGCTGTGACTTGCCAATGCATGCTTTGATATTTTGGCGGTCCGCTTCTCCAATTTTGGGGAGCAGCAGAACTGTCCAAGTACTGAGTCGACGACGGTGATCTCATCGGAAATCAGAACTCGTAAACTCATTCGCTCCCACAAAATTTATCTCATTTCACTGGTGCGATCATCTTATCTTTTTTATATTGGTGTGGAAGTAGTCAAGGGAAAAGGCAACTCAGCCTTTTAAAAGATGATTAACTGAACCAAAAATTGTTTACATTTACAAAATTCCTCATACGATTTTATATTTCCTAATATAAATAAAAATATATATATATGTATGTTCATTCGATGGTACCGAAGAACTATTCATCTTGACTGCATAATGGTTCTTATTTCGATGTTTGGGTAAATGTTAAGAAATGCTAAATAAAGGGCCTTGACACAAAGACATACTTGATCGTTACTGACGAGCAGGAATGTGGTGACTCGTGACTAATATGGAAGGCATGTTAATAAATTAACTTATGAAATAATTGGTTTATCATACTTTGGTACATTCTTTTGGTAATCTTTTGTGGGTCACTTTTTTTTGAGAAGAAAACTGAATGAGAGACGCCATGGATGACATTTTTTTATGTTTTCGCTATTGTTGTCTAGATTGGAATAGATTGTAATTCAGCAATGGACAATATAATTAAATAAAATCAATTAGTTAGTTTTGGATGCTCGAAAAATCATTTATTGTCAGTTTTATTGGGCAATATATGACCTTTTTTATGTAATGTGAGAGGCTATATGAAATATTACTGTGGTGATTGGTGATGTAACTTATTTTCTATTATCATTACATGTTTAAATTCTTTTTTGTTCCTAGACACAATTCAATAATTGGTATCATAGTTGTACTTGACCATGGGATGAACAATGTTGATCAATGGTGCAGATATGTGCATGGATAAAACATTCATGAATAGTTTGTATGTGAATTGTGCTAGCTAAAAATCAAATTTTTTGGGAAGAATTTTGCACAGATTCAATTATTAGAGTTGTATTGAGTGAAATATTATTTTTAATGGCATAGTTCTGTTGAATTTTTTTTTTTTTAATTTTTGGATGAAATCTGACTTCTAAGGTTTCTCTAGCTTTTCTTTGGTGTAGATTATTATCAATTGAATTTAGTAACTCTAAAATGTGCTTGATTTTCTTTTTTTTTTGGCCTAAGAAAATGATTTAAAGTGTTTCTTGAGCTTTTCTACTAGTTTTAGAGGATAGTTTGTGTTTTGTCATAGTCCTTATCTAGACTTTGGTCTATTTAGTCTTTTTTTATTGTTATTCATAGCGGAGAGAAAGGTAAGTTGGGGCCTTAAAATTCTGTGGAAATGTTAGCTAGCAACTCTTTTGTTTGAATATATATGGTATTAATGAGTTTGTCGTAAATCTTCTTCCCAAGGAATGTTGTCAAAATAAATAATTAGCAAAATTATCTAACTATTAGGGTTAGAGGTGTTGAATGGGTTGTATCGGGCTGACTTTACCCAAATTTTGGTGGCCCAGTCGGGTTGCTGTGTCATGCTAGAAATGAAACAAGTTGGATACTCAAGTTGTGCCATGCCGGCATGACAACATGGGAGGTAGGCTTGGCACGGACTGAATGCACACCTTTCTTAGTAGGGTATGCAGGTCATGTTGGGTCGGGCTGGCCACTGCCTGTGCCCCCTCACCTAGGCTGGCTGTTGGCACCTGGCACCTGGCACCTACTAGTCAATCACAGCCAATGCATAGTGGCCACTGCCATTGGCATGGACTGGCTAGGCTAGCCAGTGCCTAGTGACCACTAAAGCATTGCTAGTGCCATTGGCTGTAATTGTATATAAAATTTTATAGCTAGTGGCTTCTAGGTGTTAGGTGTGGGGCTGTGGGTACTAACTTTGTAAGATAAAGTTTATCTTTAAAATATAATTTTAATTTTAAAAAATTAAATATTAAAAATAAACTATATTTTAAATGAAAAAGAATAAAATTAGAGCTCAAAAAAAAATATATTCATTTCGTGATCTTAGTGTCATCACAATATTAAAAATAATAATAAATTTGAAAATTATAAAAGTACAATAATCAAAATTAGTCACTAACACATCATTTCTTTAATATTCATGATTTGTTTGTATGGTTTGGATCATCATATTTGAAGTTAATAGTCATAGCGGTATCATAGATATTATTGATGTCGTGTGAATTACCATTTACTAGTAATTTTTTTACTTGAACTTAAAGATTTATTCATAAATTTTAAGTTCTTGAAGCATGATAATCCTTTTATAATATTTTGTTATAGTGGTAATTTTTTCTTTGAAATAATATTTATAACTATAAAAAAATAAATTTTGATTTTATGCTAGACATGAAATAGGTTAGTAAATCAAAAATTATGTGTCATCTTAGATAGCACTAGATATGTAAATATGTATGATTTTTATTAATTTAATATATTTTAATTATCAATATTGTCATGTGATAGGATAAAATATTATTGATATCTAAGTATCAAGATAATTTACTTATATTTAATGGATTATCTCATTGTTTATTTTTTAGATAATTGAATACAAGATTTATCATTTTTGAATAAGATATTTATGTTAATACTTAGATGTTTGTTAAAATTACCATACTTAGTATTATAATATTTAAATATATTATATAATTATTTGTGAATTATACTATCTAATTTTTCTATTTGATTTATATAGTTGTATAATATGTTTTTTATCTCTTTTATTATAATTTTATGATTCATATAAGTAATCAAGTAATAAATAGATTAAATTGAGAATTAATATTAAAATTACTTACTTTCTATCTCATTAGTCTTGGTACTAAAATTATTATATTTTTTATACTTGTTAAATATATTACTAATATTACACAAGTACCTAAATATAATTCATGCAGTGAGAGTGTATACAAAAAAATAAATGTTTTTTGTATCGTAACAAAATTTTTAAGAATTCTAAAAATGAAATTTTTATCTTTCAAAATGAATCATCAATTATAATTTTATTTTTTATTATTATTTACATCGTCATATATTATATGCTGATAGTTAATATATGAATTTAATATCATGTAGGTATAATTTAAGTAATGTTTTATATCTATTAATTTTTTTTTTGATTCATGGACTAACACAGAGTAAAACTCTTGTTATTTGTTGTGTCTTGAGGTATTTTAGTAAATTTGTTATGTTTTTAGTATGGATGGAGTTATTTTTATTTTTGCTTATACTATAAAATTAATTATATGACATATATACTTAACGTAAAAGATATCACTTAATGACTTATCTCTAATATTCTTATAAATATATAAATCATTACATTGTTATACAAAGCAAATCAAATATAATATTAAAAAATTTATTTTGAATATAATATTTTCTAAAGAACTTTGACAAATATTCATATATAACGGGTTTATCACAAAGTTTAAAGAATCTCATTAAATTATAATTTTTTTTATTTAATTTTCACTAAGAACCAACATTATGAGCTGTTATACATGTGATTACTGTGTCATCCCAATTAATTTTGATGTCTGACATCATAGAGATTATTTTATTATATTTTTTAAATTTATTAATTATTAATTATTTTTTAAATTTAAAATATTCTATTATGTTATTTTTACTGGTCAACATATGAATTTTATGATAAATATGTTAGAAATAGGTTTGTATAATATGAATTAGTCTAGAATCCTCTAAAAATATAATTTGAAAACCCATGTTACAAATTAATTTTATCTTGCATTTTTTTCAAAACTCATTATGATAAATGAAAGAGGTTAATAAATTTAAAATCAATCAAACTTCAAAGATCTCATCATTAATTTAAATTTGTATGGAATTTAATACATCATATTTGTTGGTGTATTAATTAATATCTTTCTTAAAGTGACCACTGATACTAATACTCTTAAATGTATATATTTTTTTATAATATATATATTATGTTAATTTTTTTAGACAAACATAGAATTTTTATTTTTAATTATATTAAAATTTATCCACATTATTAAAATTTGTCAATTTTTAATTTTTTCAAGAGCATGGGTCGAAATCATGAAAAAAATTTAATTATGTCCTCTGACCTTTCGGTTATGTTGTCATTATTATCTATGTATAAGTTTAAGTTATTTTTTAATATTTATTATATATTATTTTTCTAATCTAAGAGACTTGAAATAGAAGAACGAGAAGTATTTTTAAAATTTTTAATCTTTTATTATTAATGAATTTATTTATCTAAAAATTATTAATCAAAATAAAATATATCCAACACAATATGTACCATTATTCTATGAGGCTAACATATAATTTTTCATCTCTATTATGTAATATCATGCCTTGAAGTTATAGTTCACCATTAAAAGTTATTTTATTTCAATCAAATTAAAATTAAACATGTAAAAATAAAAATTATGGGCACAAATAGAAGATTATGGTGCTTTTAAATTTTTATTTTAAATAGGAGAGGAAAATAGATTACAAATAAATTGTAAAAAATAAAATATATTATTTATAATTTATAATTTTTTTAAAAAAAAAATATATATTTTTTATTTTTTGTTTATTTTTTGGGACAAAAATCTGACAACATTGAATTTCGCCTATTGAGTCTTTGGGTGTAATGGAGTGACTAAGATAAATTAAGAAATTTAATTTTTTTTATTTTGGTTGACAAGACATCAACATAAGTTATCTCAAAATGAATTGCTTAAAATGACTAAATTTTTGAGATATGACTAGTGCCACATTTTAATTTTGTGCCTCATGTGTTATGCACATGGGTTTTGTCGTGAGTTCTAGGCACATGGGCCATTCGACCCTAGCATGACATGTCACACATATGGTACATGCATAATTTTGGATTATGCTGTCTTGGGCCTGACATGGCTGAATTATTTTGTTCCACAGGCTTTGCCCAGGCTGCTCAGCTCATTTGATACTTTTAATTAGGGTTTATGTTTATCCAAAAAACAAAGAAAAATCTATAATATACATGTCTATCTCAAATGAGATAATTGTTAGTGAAAATCTTACAATTCAAACTCTTGGTAATGTTTCATAATTTATAAATTTTCTTTAATTGTCTTGTTTGAAATTCATAGGTGACTGTTTCATATATACTTTCTTCTTAAGATCATAATAAAAAAAATTCATTATTCACATCTAGTTTATGTGTTATCTATTTATTAGATATTACAAGAAAAATAAAAATTTATACTATATTATCTTGGTCACTAAAGAAAAAAATGCTTATGAAGTCTATACTAAATATCTAAATAAATTTTCTTTTAACAAGTCTTGTTTTAAGTTGAAATGCTTTTTTATCTAATCTATCTTCATAGTAAATACTAATCTTCAATCAAAAATAGATATTTTTGAAGATCAATATATTTGTGCTTAAGTCTCATTAGAGTGAAAGATATTTTTTTTCTATTATGATCAGATATATTATAGATGAGATAATATTACAGAAGGAGACTTGTAAATTATAATTTTATCAAGATAAGTAATAAAAAAAATAAAAGAAAGAATATGACAATTTGATTCTTTAATAGGTTCATCTATAGTTTGAATAGGTTGAGAGTGTCCCTTTTCCTTAGTATTTACTCTAAGCTATGGGTAGTCAAATCTCATAGTGACTAACTCAATATGATTACTCCATATGTGTAATATCATTTTAAGTACTAAAATATTGAGATGTAGTTGATGAGTGATTCTCTCTACTAATTGGTGGTTCAAACAAGATTCCAGATAAAAAATGAAAAATAATGATCTATGTTTAATATTTGGACTTATTTTTCATATGCATATGGTTATTAAAAAAGAGTTGGTCAAAAAAGATAATATTTATATTTATTAAAATTTTATTATTCTTTATTAAAAAATATTTATATTTTTTGATTATTAGAGTATCCAAAGAAGATATCTCTCAAGACATTAGATGCTAAATTATCTTATTTTAGATATTGATCGAGAATAAATTAAGTATAAAAATTTTTAGCTGGCAAGCTAAATGATTTTTCTTTAGGTTGCATAATCTTAGAGGTGTCAATCGGGCCGGGCATGCACGGCACGACATGGGAATTTCTCATGCCCATGCTTGTGCCGTGCTTGTCTGCGGCACGAATTGTGCCGTGCCTGGCCCGACATGGTATCTTGGTCCATTCGTACAGTACCTCGGCACTACCCAAGAACCCGACTCAGCAGCAGAAGCTAAGCCCGATGATTTCGGAAACTGCTTGGGCCCGGGTCTGATTCCACCCCCCCTCCTCCAATTTCCAATGGTTTGAAATAAAAAAAAAATTAAAAATTTTAAATTTTAATTTTATAAGTTAAAAAAACAAATAATAATTAATAATTTTATGACATATGGTGGAGTGGTGTTCGTGATATTTGATATATGGATTAGTTATGATGATTCATCTTATGCACGTTTCATCGGCCACAAGATTCTAAATGAACTATGAATAAAAAAAATTTTAGGATTCTCTGAGATTCTCCATCCTCATGATGGCTTGATCATTTTTTAGTGTATGATTAAGATCTTTAGAGAATATAAAATTCAAAATAAAATTTTTAGTATCATATTTGATAATGCATCTAATAATGAAGTATCGATTAATATGTTTGTTAAGAATATTAGAGACGCATTATTAGAAGAGATTTTTCACTTCAGATGCATATGTTATGTAATTAATTTGATTGTACAAGCGGGTATGAAGGTGTGTTATGAATAACACACCTTGCAGATAATAAGAGTTCGAAAGTAACTATTTATCTGTAAATTTTAAGAAGAAGAAATTTCAATCGAATGTGATATACCGTTGGAATTATATTTATCTGATGTTGGAGTCATGTGTTGGATATGAACACGTGATATCTGATATCGTCAATAGTAAGAGTGACGAACTTTTTATTGACGACACTGACTGGGCTACAAGAATTTTTTATGACACGACAAACATGTGTTCGTCAGTTTATATTCTCATGATTTGTATTATACTCATGTGCATATGCAATATTAGTAGTATATTTAGGAACTATCGAGCTGACCCGACACTTAGACATATGGTTGTAGAGATAAAAATCAAGTACTTAAAGTACTGGTCTACAATTCTATTTCTTTATTATCTCGCTGTATACATGGATCCTAGGGTTAAGGTGGAATGAGTAGATAATATTTTGACTTATATTTTTTCGTGCATAAACCTGGAAGATTTACCTGAAGAGTTTATTCATAAGAAGTTAACTAATATTTTCACATACTACGATACTAGGTATAGTGGTAGTAGTAGTGAGACTGTAAGTACGGACATGAATATCATATCCAGAGATGATTTTTCTATTCAGTTAGCAAGGGAGAAATGACGGGGTGAACCATTGAATATGAGCGAGCTTTCTCAGTAATTAGATATCGATAACAGTTCAATCTTATCACATTCTGATACTAAGAATCTTGATATATTATAGTGGTAGAAATCATATGAATTCACCCCTCTTGTGTTATTTAATATGATACGGGATCTACTGACTTTTTTGGTGACGAGCATAGCATCAGAGTCTATTTTTTTGTTGCAGTGAATGTGATTTCGGATCGGATATGAGATCAAAATTATGTCTAGATTTTGTTGATGCTTTAGTATGCATGAATGATTGGGAGGATTTGAGGTTTAGTATCAAGAATTGTGCTGGGACAGGTACTACAGCAAAAGCGAAGGAGTTGATTACTGATGATGATTCATATGATAGTGATTTTGATGTTGAGGTTGAAGATGATAATGATACGTCAATGAATGATTGATGAGGTTGCCACTTGATGTCTAATGGTTGACGATTTCGGAATTACGACACGCCGACAACGATATTTATGTTACAGTTATGCTTATACTTATGAGTTTTGAGTTATGTTTGATTTTGATTTTTGATTTTGATGTTTTATACTCATTTTTATTTATATTGTATTTATTTTGGTTAGGGCGCTTGGCTTTGTGATTTTGTTATTTTTATTAAAGAAATTTTATATTTATTTTATTTTTGTGTTTAATAATTTTATTAAAAGTTCTAAAATTTAATTTTAATAAAATATAATCTAAATTTATTAATCTAATTAAAACATAACTAAAACAAATAACATAAAAAAATAAACTTTATAATTTTTAAAAAAATTTTAATTTACAATTTAAATATTTTTAAATATTATCTAATTTATATTTTATAATTACATAAATATGATAAATATTTTTTCTTATTTTTTAAAATCGACTCATATGGGCCTGTTCTGGCCCGTATGGGCTTGAGTCGACACGGTAAAAAATTGGCCGTGCCGGGCCTGGCCTGAAGAAACCATGTCGGGCCAGGCATGACACGGTACAGTAACCGTGCAGTGTCTGGCCAGGTACGACCCGTTTGATACCTCTAAAATAATCTGAAATAATATATATTAAAAAATGAAAAAAAAACAAATTTGATTAAGATCATAGATTATAGTAAAAATTATATATCATAAAAAATATTTTAGAATTTTTTTTTAAGTGGGAGTATTCGAGTTATCTCAATTATTTTATGTATATATATACATACATATATATATAATAACAACTTAATTCATTTAGTATGTTTTGGTGTAAGAAGTTTGATATATAATCTAATAATTCACATAATGGATATTTAATCTATTTGATATATATTTTAATAAATTATTATTTCTTAATTTTTTAATATTTTTATCAAATAATTTTTTTTTATTTTATGAAATATTTTGTAAATAAAAAAATATATGATATATCATGAATGGGATATATTCATATATACCTAGAGTAGTCATTGATAAAAATAATCACATACCTAAAATTTTTTGTCATATTTTTATTTGCTTCTCACATGTTTGTATATATTAAGATGAACATATTCCTAATCAAACTAAATTGATGTGTAGAATAAAAATTTTAGTAAATTTTTTAACAAACATGTCTCATAATCTAAAGTTGAAATATACATTATACAAGGGTGAATTATTTTTAATTTGGTTAATGATGGGTAATCAAGTTGAGAATACATAATTAAATGGTTCAATTGCAACACATTAAAATATATAGGATGAGTTCTCACCGTAAAAAAAAAAATAATCTATCATGTTTAATTTCAAACTGAACATTTCTTAGAGTTTTTCGATTTTGGATTTGGAAAGAAATATTAGTAGAAAAAAAAATAAAATAAAAATTAAGTTATTTGAGAAAATAAATCATAGAAATAAAACTAATAGAATAGTCAAAAATAAATAATACATAGAAAAGTAAGAAAGATGCAAGTTAGATATTATTATGTTTATATCAAATGACTTTCAAATATATACCATTAGTTACAATAATATTGTTAGAATGAGAAAAGAAAATAATGAATATGATATAATTACTAATGATATAAATATTAACTTTTATGTTAATAATCTATAAGTTAAGTGAGAATTATTGGGCAATCGCGCTTCCACGGGTAGTGAGATTAAGAACAGAAAACACAGAAACAACACAGAAACAAGCAATATATATGTATCCCAATCCACAAGCATCCACGACAGAATCAAAATGAGAAATCAACACAGTAAATAACATGTTTCGCTAGTTGCTCAGTACGACTAGCTACCTCTACCAGAAAATGCTTATGCGTTACAGATTAAAACCAAGAAATAATGTCTTATAGTATGCAGCACGGAACAGTCGCGAAATCGCGCAGAGAGAGAGAGTGAGGAGAAGATGAACAGTTCAACATGGTCAAAAATAGCAGCCCAAAAAATAAATACAAATTATTTTATACAAAAAATAAACAGCCGGTTCATTTAACCGAAGCGGGTCGGATCATGGACCGGGTCAGGCTCTGCTCCAAAAATTTCGGCCCGCTAACGTGTCAGCTGGACCTCCGTTATTGTGCTACTGCTGCATCCCTGGACTTTTAATATTTTATTTCCTGCATTTACATAAAAATATTAAAATAGATTATTAAGTTAAAACAAATTACATATACAGCAAGAATACTATATCTGAATGACATGAAAAATTTATTGCTGTCATAGAGGTGACAAACGGGTAGTGCCGGGCTGACATGACTTATTTTTTGGTGGCCAAACTATGCTATCATGTCGTGTTGTGTATGCATGACTAAAATTTACGGTGGCTGGGCAAGACACATAGTCCTAGTTTCAAATTGGGTTGTGCTTTCTGTGCCAGTCGGGTAGATTCGGAATTAAACTGGCACAAACTGGCCTGTGGGAATGGTTCATGGTTGACTCATCATGTGCATGACCTAGGCTACCCACGATGTAGCAAAGTGCAGCCATAGCTAGCTCGGATGCTATCTAGGCTAGCATGGGCTTCTGGGCCATGACCTTATGCCTGGTCGGTAATGGTCCATGGCCTCAGACCTGGACTTCAGGGACCATTGGCCCAGTTCTGCCCCATGGGCACTGGACTCCACTGCAGGCTGCACTGCAGTGCCAGTGCCAGTGCAGACTGCAGTGCTGGAGCCCAGCAGCTAGATCTGGATTGATGGTGAAGTGCACTGCAGCCTGCATATAGTATAGACTATATAGGTAGGCTGCATATATATATATATATATAATAATATAATCTTTGGAATTTTGAAATTAAAAAACAAATGCTTAAATAACATTAGAAAATTCTTTAATTAAAAATTACAGCATAAATTAAAATATATATAAAAAAATATTAATTACATACTCAAATTTAAACTAATAATATTATTTTGAAAATGAAAAAAAATGATAAATAATAATCATGTAATGTGTTAGTGTTAATGGTGTTGACTGCTAGATAATAATTATTATTTATTGCTCTGATTAATTCTGATCTTTATGATTATAGGTTTCAGTTTTATTATGTAAATTATTATCCTATTATATTATTTGGGTATCATTTTCAAGACACACACACACACACATATATATATATATATTAATTTTAAGTATCATAGAACTTTTATAATATTTAATTATAATTTTGGCTTTCTATCTGAAATAAAATTTAATTATATAAAAAGTATACTTTGATGTCATACTAGACATTGGAGAGGTTAACATTATATATTATTTTAAATATCATGAGAAAGATAAATTTGTATAATTTTTTTTAACTCATTATATTTAAATATGAAATAATAATCAGTGTTTAAGTATTTTGGTAATACATATCTATTCAACAGACAATTTCATTGTTTACCTATAAATAATTAAATAAAAAAGTTATTATTCTAAACATGATATCATTTTTCTAATTCAGGAAGTTTGCTTTAATTATTATATTTATTTTTGTAATATTTAACTAAGTTTTTTAATTGTTTGTAAATTTTATCTATTATTTTTTGTAATCAGTTAATGCAATTATATATATATTTCATAATATTTTTTATTTATTTGACCTTAATATTGGGATGCTTACAAGTAGTTAAATAAAAAAAAATAAAATGATTATCTAATATTTTATAAATTTTATTCCTATCTAAGTAATTATGTCACAAAAGTATGAGTGTTATCTATATTAGTTTAATAAAGTACTTATGTTGCATGGGTACCTAAATACAATGTAAGGCGTGAGAGTGTATATAGACAAAAATAAATTAGTTGTGTTACAAAAATTTATGAATTTTAAAAAATAAAAGTTTGTACCTTAATATAATTTATTAATTATTATTTATTACTTTTATTATTAATGAAGTTGGATGTAATTTGTTGACGACTAACACATAAATTCAACATAGTTATGTTGAATTATAACAATGTCTGACATCTAGTGAGAATACTTTTAGACTTATTAATTTATATACATTATATATTTTTTTGTAATTTATTTGATATCTTAATTATTTTAATATATTTTAAATTTGTTCTAATGAATGAGAAATTATTTTTAAGTATTTTGTACTATATAATCTTAATATATTTTAATGTATTTCTAATTTTTTATGTGATACATAAATTTAACATGAAAATCTTTGCTAGGGAATCTTCTCTATATAATTTTATTGATATATGATATTATTATTTGAAGTATTATTAAATATAAATTTTATTTTGTATTTCATATTTCTAAACACTCTCGAAACCCTATCATATACAACTAGATCATCATGAGAATGAAGATTTCATAAAAATTTAATATTTTTTTATTTTATTTTTAGTTAGAATCAAGAAAGCTAATGATACATGTAAAAGGAATTTAGTCATAACTAGTTTGTTTATCGGATATCGCTGATTCAACTTTATATTGTCTTTTGAGTTCATCAGTTATTAAATATTTTTAAAATTTATAATTTTTATTAAATTAGTTTTATGAGTCAACTTAGGGATCTTATGATAAATAAGCTAGATGTATTTATGCATATAATAAAATAATCTTATATTTTCTGCAAATCTAAACATAATACTTATATGAGCAATTAATGTAGTAATGCTTTTTCTAAGAAATTCATGGTAATACATAAAGCACATTGTTGAATCTGAAGTAAATCCAAATTTAATGATTCTATCACAAAGTTGAATTTTCCTAGTATTTATTGTATGATATTTCTTGGTGTATTATTCTACATATATTCCCAAGGTATTTAATCTGATTGCTTGTTTTATTGTTATATATATTTTTTTGCAATATCAAAATTAGGTTAATTTTTTTTATTTCTCTAATATTTTTAAATATCTTAAAATAATTCTAAACTTAAGATATTTATCTATGTACATAGATTTTTTAGGTGCTTGGGACAACATATGATTGTGAGATAAATTAGTCTCAGATCTTTCAGTCGAGTTGTCATTATCTATATCAAAATTATCTTTAAACTTTAATTTATTTTTTACAATATATATATTTTTTATTTTTATGAGTTGAGAGTAGAAAGAGATTTTTAGTCAATATATCTAATTTTCTAGTATATAAAACAAAAAAAAAAAAACTAAATGTGTATCTTGCTAATTTATAGACTTATAATAACGTAATTATAATTTTGTGTATTGTGATTCTCTTGATCGAATGTACTCCATCATCAATTAGAAAATATAATTATTTATAAAAAATATAAACTCTTGCATTGAAACTTAGGGAAATAAATTGAGAGATTTTTTTTTTGAGAGCGTTATGGTTATAGAGAGGATAGGTGATAGTTTGAGTTGAGAATGAGATTGAAAAATAATGTAAAATATCTATTTATAGAATTCTTAAAATTTTAATAAATATTTATTTGTCTTTTTTTAATTAAAATCAAACATAATTTTTTTGTTTGTTATTTTTGTACATGATCATTGGAAATTTATTTCATCAGCTAGGGGGAAGCCATGTGGTTGATTACATTTTTTTTGCTAGGTCACGTGCACATGTGCGTGACATGGCATGTTCCTCATGTCACGTGGCAATGCGTGATATATTTTGACCCATTGCCATTGTGTGTTTTTTAAAAAAAACTATTTTTTTGTAAAATTTATTAAATTGAGTTAGGTTGATGTCAGTTTGAATTTATCTGTTATCAATTTTAATTTAAAAGTAGTGCGTGAAGTGCACACACCTCTAATGGGAATTTTAAAATTGATGGTGTGTGGTCTGCATATGTCAGTTTGGAACTTGGCAAATTTTGGCATGCATAGGCCATCGTGCTATGTCAAATTGAATTCGGCACGTGGGCCTAAGGGGTGCCCCAACACAAGATGTTTCTTGGGTGGGTTGCTCGACTTTTTTTTCTTATTTACTTAGAGTGAACTTTTGTATACTGCTCTTTATTAAGCATAATTGTTACGATGCATGAACACTGTGGTGATTTATGAACGAGTCAAGTAGTTTGTCTCTCTCTCTCATTTCTGTATAATACACTAGGATTTTTGTTGAAAATAATATTCAATATTTATCTTTGCTATAACTTATTTTCCTATAGTGCATGCATTGAAATAAGACTTTATTTCATTTATATATTTTATAATAATTTCTCTTTATATCAAATATGTTAGTTAAAATTTGGGTTTCTTTAATTTGAAACTCTAAAATATAAAATTGGTCCAAATAAATCCTGATTATGGGGTTTTTCTGAAACCCTAAATTGGGTAACCACAGAAACAAAAAATTAATTTTACATAGAAACAAAAAATTAATTTGGGGTTTTGCACGCAAGCACCAATGTGCATGTGCCTTTTGCCTCGCCGAGGATCACCACCATGTGCATGCATGCGTGCATATGCCTTGCTCATGAACACCATTGTATGCATACAACTATGCCTTGCTCAAGCACATCACTATGCATGTTTGCACAAAATTGCATACTATTGCCTCTCACATAGTGAGTGTGCGATGGCTATACTATCAGGAATTAACAATCCTAATGTCAACCCTGAAATCAAATGTCAGCATTGATACTAGATATAACCTATGATATCAACGTCAAAAATTAGCTCTGATAACAAGTGCTATGAATCCAAGTAGGGTTGGAACCAAGAAAATGGTTCGATACCAATGTGAACATCAAATGAATTGCTCCAAGATTTTGTCATTGATTCGTTGTATCTTTTTCGACTTTGGCTATGTGCTAGGGAGCATGTATAGACAATTTTCAATTGGAATTAATCTAGAGGTTATTTATGTTGTATTTGTTGAGTTACAACACTCTCTCGAGTTCTCACATGTTTTTGATTGTTGATACTTGATTGTGTTGTGTTATAGTGCATTATAAGTGTTGACTTTCACACTAAATTAATCATTTACTAATCATTTAAATACAAAGTATAAATATAAGTAAATATTTCATTAGTGCTAAAAGTCATGATTATTTTTTAGTGTCATGGCTTTATTTTTAATAAATTTTCTAGTTGTAAGTTAGAGTTATGAATTTTTTTTATAAAGCTATGACTTTTGAGCTATATGAAGTTGTAAAATCAAAATTACTTAGGCTAAAGCCATAATAAATTTAGCATCATGGTTTTTAGATACAAAATATTACAAGTAGTTTTTACTTGAATATTATTATTTTTCAAGGTTACGACTCTTGTACTCAGAGAAGGTAAAAATCATAATTTTTATGTTTGAACTAATTATTAATATTATGGTTTTTTTGTAATGTCGTAATCATATGGTATATGAGGGAAGTCAATGCCAAATTTATTGTCAATCCTACCTTTATAACCATTTAAGATACAAGAAAGGTTATTCTTTGTTCTGGGAACATTTTCAATATCATGACTATATGTTGTATATGAGAAATGATTCATAATGTCATGATCATTTATAGTGTCATTACTCTATAATGATAAATAGTGATTAATGTCAAAGTTGTGATTATTAATAATGTTGTGGTTGTATGATGCATTTGAAAGGTCATTTTCAATGTCATTGTTATTCCCAATGCCATGATCGTATGATGAATGAGAGAAACAAATGTTGAAGCTACAATCATATGATGAATGAGAGAGATAAACACCAAATTTGTGATTATTCTTAATATCGTGACTTTGTATTACAAAAGTATTAGGTCCAAGTTATGAATATTTCCAGGCTTCACAATTTTTTGTTATAGAAAGACTAAGAAATTTTTCAAACCAATAATCATTTTCTAGAGTCACGACCTTGAACATAAAAGATGAAAACTAAAATTATAGTTTTTTTTTCTGATACATGTGACTTTCTACCTTAAAGTAATTTAGAAATATTAGAGTATAAAAGAGTAAAGATAAAATGAGTGAAATTTTTTTTATTCACGTATCAAGTATGATTCAAAATGCAACAACCATACCTTATGTGCAATTTTTACACTCTTTAGGAATTCTACAAACAAGTATGAGACAAAAGACATAAGTTAAACATTAGAGTTGAGTGATATGACTTTCAAATTCTTCATCTCAAGAGTAAATTTAGATAAATATATCAAAATAACATATGATTTGAGAATTGTGTAATTTTATTTGATGTATAAATAATTTTTATATTAATAAATATATTTTGATTTATATTGTATTTTGAAAATTGATGAGTTTTTGAGAATTATCATGGCCGATGGTGATAGATAAACCTTGAGGTTTATTCAAACATATTATATGAGTGAAATTTCAACCTTTTTGAGCATGATACACGAGATAAATTTAAATTTTAAAACTTAAAATTTGAGTATGTTAATCATTGTGAGTATGATACTTACGAAAACAAAAACTTGAATAATTTTATATGCCAATTCATTGGACGTGCACGAGTATATTATGACTCACAAGATGATGATAATCCTTTGAATTATTTTTATTTGTATGATTTTCATTAGTGAAATTTGTGGGAATCGTATATTTATTGTGTGAGTATTATACTTATAAAATTTAAAATACAAATATTTATAAACTATATCAATTATTGGTTTTTATGACATTTGAGATCTGAAAAAAAGAGTGTACATACGAAATAATTATTATGGGTAGTTGACAAATTGTCTATAATAATTTAGTTTATGAAGGATTCTTGAGTATAAATGATTTTTGTCTTAATGATAAATTATTGAGTGGACAACTATGAGAAGAATATCATTGGAATAAGTTTAATGGTAATAATTATCGTGTATGTATTGGAGTAAATAATCATCATACAATAACATAACTTTCATTTTCTATTTAAATCTAATATAATACGAACTATTTGAATATATATCAAATAAATTAAATTGACATATTCTCATATTTAAGATTGATACCATTATTTGAAATATTAATTTTATTAGAGTTGAGTTGTCTTAATTTTGATTGATTGAATTATTGATATAATTTCTATGTAGAGGTGTTAAACGGGCCATGCTGGGTTGGCATGACTCGTTTTTTGGTGGCTCACTCGATCCACCGTGTCGTGCCAAGCACGACATGGTACATGAGTCATGTTGTGCCTAGCATGGCTTGACGTGCCCAAGTTTGTTGGATTCGGGCTGGTTCGTGCTCGGCCTTGGGGATTTTGTGTCGGGTCGTGCTGGGTCATGTCTGGTCATTCCGGGACATGCCGTGATGTGCCATTTTGGCCCATTCGGAATTGAATCATCTCTAATTCTAAAATCTAAATATTCTAAATTTTAATATAAAATTTATTAATTAAATAAATAAATACACCAAAAAATAAAATCATAATTACAAGTTACAACTCACAAAAATGACATAATATAAATATTATAAATTTTAATTATTTCATAATATAATACAAGTACAGAATAATAATGCAATATCAAAAATTAATATACCAATGATCAATCCCATAAGTGTTTGATGACTTGAATCCTCCCAATTAATACAAGTACAGAACAAAATCACTAATGGTAGACTCAATCATTGTCATTATCAAAATTCTACGAATCATCATTTGTCATCAACTCCTCCATTCTTGTTGAAGTTGTAGTATGATCTTGGATGCCCAAGCTTGAAGCCTCCCAATCTTTTATACATGCTAATGCTTAAATAATATTTGACTGCAATCTTGATCTTCTATTTGAAATCATATTCATCGCAACAGAAAAAGTAGATTCCGATATTATACTCGATATCAGAGGAGTTAGTAGATCATTTGTCATCTTAAAAAACACGGGATATGTGGACTCATAATTTTTATCATTGTAACATATCTAAGTTTTTGTTATCTGTTAATAGAAGTGTCAAGTTTTTGTAATCTCTAATACTAATGTCATGAATTAATTCTGATAATAAGTACTATGAATCTAAGTAGGATTAGAACCAAGAAAAAGGTCTGATACCAATGTGAACAACATATGAATTGTCCCAAGACCTTGTTGTTGATATGTTAGTTTTTTATTGTTTCAACCATGTAACAAGGAATATAAATTGACTATGTTTGCTTTTTCTTTTCCTGCTTTTATTAAATCCATTATGTGATTGTCGATGTTGGGTTTAAGTACGAGTTGTAGGAGAGAGAATAAGCACAACCTTCATGCACAAACATATTCATAGGATAAAGAGAGGGGCAAGTGGGGGAAGAGAGAGCACACAGTCAATTTGTATTAGGAATTAGTCTAAGTTTTATTTTTGTTGTGCATGTCACATTACAATGCTTTATTGAGTCCTCACACTCTTGTGATTGTTGATTCTTGATTGTGTTGTGGTACAGTGCATTGTAAGTATTTATTCTCTCACACTTAATTATTCATTTACTAATCACATAAATATAAAATATGAATACAAGTAAATGATATTGCGACAACCAAGGAAGCACAGACACGGCTCCCTACAGCCATGTCCGTGTGTCCGACACTTGAACACGACACGGACACGGCATAGATACATATCTGATATGCCACGTGGCGTATCATTGCACAATCCCTATCCGATACGCCACGTGGTATATCAGATGGTTGTGTCAGCAGACGGTAGCCGTATCCATGCCTATAGTGCCCTATTTCTGATGACGTCGGGTGGCCAACGTTGCCGCATGGGCGATGTTGGCCACTGGTAGGGGCGGGCGCGATTTGAGGGTGAGGAAGGGAGCGGACGCGAATTGAGGGAGAGGCAGGAGCGGGCGCGATTTGAGGGGAGAGGAAGGGGCGGCGCGAATTGAGGGGAGAGGCAGGGGCGGCACGAATTGAGGGGAGAGGCAGGGGCGGCACGAATTGAGGGGAGAGGCAGGGGCAGCACGAATTGAGGGGAGAGGTAGGGGCAGCACGAATTGAGGGGAGAGGCAGGGGTAGCGCGAATTGAGGGGAGAGGCAGGGGCGGCGCGAATTGAGGGAAGAGGCAGGGGTGGCACGAATTGAGGGGAGAAGCAGGGGCGGCGCGAATTGAGAGGAGAGACAGGGGAAGGCGTGTTTGAGGGGGAGGCAGGGGCGGGCGTATTTGTGTGGGGATGTGCATAAAATAAAATATTTTAATAAAATAAAATAAAATAAAATAAAATATTTTAATAAAATAAAATAAAATATTTTTATTTTATAAAAAAAATAATATATATTTATTTTATATAATAAAATATATTAATTTAATTTAATGAATTTTATTAAATACATAATATTTATAATTAATATTTTTTATTTTTATTTTTATTTTTTTTATCATGTCATATCCTAGCCGTATCTGTATCCTAGTTTTTTAAAATTTTTCGTATTCTCATATCCTGCCGTGTCGTATCTCCGTGTCCGTGTCTGTGTCCGTGCTTCTTAGCCGACAACACATTCAGTGTCGTGACAAAATCAAAGGCAACCGACCAATGTCTCTGTAGCAAATGGAGTCCAAACAACATATTCTCAATCATGACATTAGAATTAGTTGTGACAATATGTTATCATGTCTCAAGATAACTTTAGTCATGACATGCTTCATGTCATGATAGTTTGTGTTGTGGCCCAAAGAACATTGTAGTGATTACCACTAGTTAAATAGAAGGTTGTCTTAGTCATAGTGTAGAAGAATTATGTTGTGACCTCATCTATAGTTGTGAAAGGTGCAAGGCCCATTAAGGCGCAAAGGCCTCCTGGAGCCTCAAGGCGCATATTTTTTTATGTAAGGCACACCTTATTTTACAAATATATTTTTAAAAATATAATCAAATATAATAATTATTTATCATTAAATAGCATCAAATATATCAATCAAATTAATAAAAACACATAAATAATACTTTTAAGCATAAAAATTCATAAAACATATCTATAAATCTAATAAATCTCATTTTCAAAGTTTCTAAAAATCCATAGAAATTATCAATAGAATATATCAATATGCAAACACATATTCCTTGTTCAGATTCATAAATCATCTAAACAAAATATATTAAAATAACTAATTTGTCTACAACAGTGAACAATTAATTCTCATTCATTCTCTATATTCACATAATGATGATCATCATCATTTTAGCCTTCCTTATCCTCAATTTCTCAATACTTAATTTTTTCATCTTCATCTATTAATGAAAGAGAAGACATATGTTTAGAGCTTGAAACTATGTTATTCCCTCTTGATGATGATGGAACCTGCATAGAGACATGCCGGTGGAGAGCTTCGTGCCTCAGGGAAGGTGCGTGCCTTTTTTGCTATCTGTGCGCCTGCATGAACGAGCCTCGCCTCGACCAAGGCGAGGTGTCATGTCTAAGCTTTGCCTAAGCCTGAGTCTAGGTGTGTCATTCACAACCATGACCTCATTATGTTGTGACATCCATTTTTCAGCTTGCAACTCCATTCTTCACAATAATTATATTTTAAGATTTAAGTTGATGATGAGCCAATCTTAATATTTTTTCACTTGGTGAATATCCATCAATCCTGTATCATTTGTGTACTACCCGAACTTCTCAATGTTCAATGGTTTCATCAAGTAGTCTGTATAGTTTATCTTTATATTAATTTTTTTTAGTCGAGTGAAGGTCTTCTTGACTTGTTCTTTGATAAAATGATGTTTGAACTTAACGTGCTTTATTTGTGCATAAATTATATAATTTTTTACTAAGTGAATAATATTTTGACTATTCACCTAGGATTGTAAACTTCGTCCACAAACATGGGGTCAAAATTTTCATTTAGTAAAGAATTGTATATTTATGCATAAAATATATTATACTCAACCCATTATATAAGAAGGTTGGCTATGCTATAATTTTGCAAATTGATGATGAAAATAACATTATAATAATACTTATAATATTAATGTACAACCAAAACTCTTATATAATGGACAACATAAATGAGACAACTCATAGGCTAAGTGTTTTAATCAAAAATTTTAAAAATAAAATAAAACAAAAATAATATTTGTAAAAATTGCAATAGTATTCATATTATAGATTATAAATGTTATGTCTTTATGAGATAGTATCTTTGTTTAAGGATGGTAGGTCTCGGATTCAAGATTCATTATATATTTCTTTGATTTATACTTTTTAGGGAAAAAGTTGTCAATATATTAATTTTTTTTAGGTTTTATATTAAGTATAAATCATATGCATTGGCTATGATATGTATTCTTGTTGTGGGTTGTGAATTGGAAATATATATTATTTGTATTTTGTTATTTCACTTGATATTTGAGATGTCAAATTAATGATGGTATCATCAACATTGTTTTGCATATCATTGTCATTTGTTTTTAAAATTTTGCATCATTTAGAGTGCATTGATCTCTTTGTTTTTTCTCAAGATGGTTGAATAAATGAGCATGTTTGAAAATATTTTTGTTTTTTATTTTTTGTTTGGTGTTCGAAAATTTTAATGAGATTTTTTAGGATCATCCTTTTTCACTTATTTTTTTGAAATCTCATGGCACTTGTTTGATAATCCTTTTGGAAACTTTTATTCGGAGATCTGAATTGGGTTTTGTTAAATTGGTTTAATGTCAGTTTGGTTCATACTATAATTTTTGTATGGTTATTCATTTAGTCTCTTATGTTGTTATTTTTGATATTTTTGGAGGTTCTAGGCTACCTTATTGGAAATTATTTATGATATTTTATGTAAGTTTTTCATATTTTTTGGTGGTTATCTTTGGTATTTATACAAACTAGTTGGTGGGATAATTCATTTGCTGTTGCATTTAGATTGTTGGATACCACTTTTGAGTAGTTGATATATATATATATATAAATAATATTTTCAATCAATTTTAATAATTTGATTATAATCTATGCTTCAAAATAATGGTTATTATTTTTTTATATTCTTTGAGAGACAATATTCATCTTATATGGATTTTGATAGATGTTAAGCTATTCTTCTTTATCTTTAGGTTATTGATTTGGATGTTGAAATATTTACTTCAATGTGTGACATGTGTGTTTGGGATCTTGTCTGTATTTTTTGTAAATATTTTTAGCATCACTTGAATTTATGATGCCGTCACTCATCACTTAGTAGGCTTCAAGTTGTTGGAAAGAGATTTGCTACCCTCCCATCTCTAGACAACTATTGATGTAGCTCTTTGAAATTCTTTTGGTTGAGATGCAATTAATTGTAGCTTGAAGGTGCAATAGTTTGCTTGAAATTCATTTTTTCATTATTTTCTTTTAAGTTTTTATTAGTCTCTTTTTTATATTATTAACTAATTTGTTAATTTAAATATATTTTATTCAAATCATTTATGATTTTTGTCTACGTGTATAATTATGTAAAGTGTCTTAGTTTTTAAAAGGTGACATTTTTTATTTGTTTGAAATAATTTTAATTTTTTTAAAATTTTATTCTTGTGAGTTTTTTGTATATATTTTTCAATATATATTTTTTAGATGCTTATGTGCATTTTCCTTTGTAGTAACTTGATATTTTTATGCATAAAGTATGACTAATTAAATAATTATTTGATAATATTTTTTGATCTAATAAGTATTTTATATCATTTATGATGTCTTTACTTAGTTGATAAGCCTTAAGTTGGTTGAGAAGAGATCTAACACCCTCTAATTTTTATTTGACTATATATATATATATATATGTGTGTGTGTGTGTGTGTGTGTGTGATTTTTCTAGCCAAAATACAAGCTTTGTTGCTTGAAGGGGCCAATAGTTTACTTGAAATTCTTTTTTTTTTATTATTTTCTTTTAATTTTTTACTTGTTTCTCTCTCTTTTTTCTAAATTAGTAACTAATTTGTTAATCTAATATAATTTAATTAAAATAATGTATATTTTTTTTCTACATGTACAAATAGAGGTGTTAAACGGGATGTGTCAGGCTTACCCGATACAATTTTAGGCTGCCCAACTAGGCTACCCCGACTGGCCAGGCACGACACGGTTACCGTGCCGTGCCTGGCCTGACATGGCCCATAGGCACGGCTGGGTTTTTATCGTGCCGGGTCAAGCCTGTATTGGGCAGAATAGGTAGAGGTGTCAATCGGGCCGGCCCGGCCCGGCACTAGGCACGGCACGGTTCAGTCTTGCCTGGGTCGGCTCGGTACGGGAAAATACCGTGCCCGTGCCGTGCCATGCCTGGACGGCACGATTCTGCCCGTGGCACGACACAGCGGCACGGGTTCGTCCCATGCCGGATGTCCCTCGAACCCGACCCCGTGATAGCCCCACGCCCCTCCCGCAAAAAAGACCGTGTGTCATTTTGGACCCGACCCACGGTCCCACTTCCACGAGGCCCGAACCGACCTAGATCCCCCCAATGGGAAAAAAAATTAATATAAAATTATATTTTCAGCCGTTGGATCTTGCCTCCAACGGCTAGGGGGCAGAATCCAACCGCCCTCATGATTCTGCTCCCTGAAAAATTCAAAAAAATTAAAAAAAAAAATTCTTTTTTTATAAAAAAGTATTATCTTTAATCTATAAATTTCATCCCCCTCTCTTTAACATTTATATTTTTCATAAACATAAATTTTCTCAAATCGTTCTATTTCTTTCTCAAAAATCTTGCTTCTCTCTCTCGGGCCTCGGGATTTTGGCATTCGGCTTGAATTTTCAGGAATCTCGACTTGAATTTTGAACATTAGAGTTTGACTGTGGTGCACCGTGCAGGTGATCGACTTCACTGCTTTTACCAGGTAATTTATTTTACGTTTTTTTTAACTTTCTCTCTTTATAGTTTCTCTTTCTAGACCAAAATTAGAAAAATTAAAATCAGTCTTCTAGTCTTTATTAAACTATTCTTAAAAATAAAAATTATAACAAATGACAAATACAACTAAAACATATTTAAATTTAGAAAATGAAAATATTACACAGAGGTATGAGGCTGCTGAAACTTTAGTTTCTCCAGTCGTCTCAACCCAAACTTCTAAAAAATAAAAAATTAGGAGGACTTCCGTAGTTTGGACTCATTTTAATATAATAAAATAAAAAAATATTAGGGGTGAGGAATAAGAAATGACACAGTACAAATATTGTATGATACTTTTAACATGTAAGAGTTCGTTTGAGACTGGGTACCTTAAGAGACATGCCGAATTATGCACCAAAAAATATGGACCATTAGATCCTAGGCAAACCCAACTTGACACTGCATTTTTTGAGACTGGATCGAGTTCAGTCTCAAAATTTACTCCATTCATATACTCCAGTGAGTTGGGTAGGGACGACATGACCAGACTTATCACATTGATGGGTCTTTCGATCAGATTTTTGGAAGATCCAAGGGTAGTGCGAATCATGCTGATATATTTTCAGCCTGCCTATCGTAGGATTCCCAGGTTCACATCTAGGAATGACATATGAAAGATATATAAATTAGAAAAATAAAAAATAATTAATAAATTTATGGCATATAGTGGAGTGGTATCCGTGACGTCTGATATTTGGACAAGTCACGATGAATTTTCTTATGCATGTCTCACTAGCCACTATGTAGATTCAAACTGGACGATCAATAAAAAAATTTTAGGATTTTCTGAGATTCTTCATCCTCATGATGACCCGGTCATTTTTGAGTGTATGATGAAAATCTTTAGGGAATATAAAATTCAAAATAAAATTTTTAGTGTCATATTCGATAACGCATCTAATAATGGAGTAGCGATCAATATGTTTGTTAGGAATATTAGAGATGCACCATTATGAGAGATCTTTCATGTCAGATGCGTGTGTCACGTGATTAATCTGATTGTTCAAGCGGGTATGAATGTGTGTTCCCCCGAGTTGGATAATATACGTAATGCACTAAAATATATTCGTACTCTTCCCAGACAATAAGAGTTTGGTAGTTTCTGTTTGTCTGTGAATCTTAAGAAGAAGAAATTCCAATCGGATGTGAGATATTGTTGAAATTACACGTACCTGATATTAGAATCATGTGTTGGATACGAACACGTGATATCCGATTACGTCAATAGTAAGAGTGACGAACTTATTATTGACGACACTGATTGGGCTTCAGGAATTTCATAAATGAAATTCCTGAAGATTTTTTATAACACGACGAACTTGTGTTCGTCGGTTTATACTCTCACCACTTGCATTGTACTCCGATGCATATGCAATATTAATAGCATGTTTAGGAAGTATCGAGCTGACCCGACACTTAGCAATATGATTGCTGAGATGGAAACCAAATACTTGAAGTACTAGTCCACCGTTCCATCTCTTTATTGCCTCGCTGTATGCATGGACCCTAGGATTAAGGTGGAAGGGGTAGAAAATACCCTGACTTACATTTCCTCGTGCATGAACCTGAAAGACCCACCTGAAGGGTTCATTCACGAGAAGTTGACTGACCTGTTCACATACTACGATACTAGGTATGGTAGTGGTAGTAGTGAGACTGTGATTACGTACATTAATACCTTATTTGGAGATGCCGATTTTTCCATTTAGCTAGCGAGGGGGAAACGTAGGGGTGGACCATTACATAGGAGCGAGCTTTCTCGGTACTTAGATACCGATTACTGCTCAATCCTATCACATTCTGATACTAAGAATCTTGATTTATTACAGTTGTGTAAATTATATGAGTCCATTTTTCCCGTGCTATCTAGGATGACACGAGATCTACTGACTCCTCCAGTGTCGAGCATAGCATCAGAGTCTATTTTTTCTGTTACAGTGAATGTGATTTCGGATAGGAGATCAAGATTACGTCTAGATATTGTTGAAGCATTGGCTTGTTTGAAGGATTGGGAGGATTCGAGGTTTTGCATCCATGATCATGCTGGAGCTGGGACTGGGACATGGACTGTAGCCGCATCCATTGTGATAGCGGAGGAGTTGATTGCTGATGATGACGATTCATATGATACTGATCTTGATGTTACAGCTGATGATGCTCATGATATGCCGATTGACGATTGATGATGATCTACTGTTTTATGATTTCGATGTTTTTTTATTGATTGTACGCTTTATTTGTACGTTGTGTTGAAACTGTAATTTGTTTCGTTCGGACCTTCAATTTCAAATGACTGATTGGTCATTTTTCATTTGAGTTGCTTAGCTTATATTTTTTTTTTAATTTTTATTTATATTAACAAAATTTATTGATATATTTATTTTTTTGTTTTAATTTTTCATTTAAAAATTTATAACTTTATTATATAATTATAATAAATTTTAAACTAATTTTATATCACATAAAAAAAAATTTAAACTTTGTTATTTTAATAAATTTTAACATTTTTCATATTATAAATATATAATACTATACATTATCTAAAAATTTATATATATTTTAATAATTTATATAAATAAAAAAAATAAAAAAAAATATTTCTGGCCCATACTGCCGGGCTTGGCCTGGCGCGGTTTAAAAAAGCTGAGCTCGGCACGGCAGGCCATGACGTGCCGTGCCTGGCCTGCTCGTACAAAAGTTTAAAATTATAGAGAGTGTCATCCATAGAGAACAAAAATTCAATGTTGTGACAGAAATATAGTATCATAACATATAATTATGATGTAGCATCAGAAACTATGACACATCAATAAGAGGAGTTTGACAACTACATCATCAAATAAAATGTTGGAAGGAATATTAGATTGTTTAGAACGATTTGAATTTTGTAAGAATTATTTGTATGGAAATCATAAAAGAGTAAAATTCAAATCTATAACCACCAGGTCAAGGGTAATACTGGATTTAATTTATAATAACTTATTTGGAGAAACACCAAATACATCACTTGAGAGATCAATGTAGTTTAAATTGTTATCCCTCTCATAAGGAGTTTAGCTGATTGGGACTTTTGGTAATGTCCAAGAGATCATGAGCTCAAGTCTTACTGGTGGGGGATACTGGAGATATTTCTTACCCGCTCGGTTCTCCGGGGACCCAAGGGGATGTAGGGGTTTGCGTAAGTGGTCCTTGAAGTTCTTGGTTTCCAAAAATAAAAGGTAGATTAAATTGTTGGTGAAGAATCAATTTAATAAGAAGATAAAAGCTTACGTATGGATTATAATACAGAGTAATTTTTAGTTGATCAATTTTATGTTGAGTAGGGTATTACTAGGTAGAAATTTATCAGAGAGACACTGCAATAGAATGGAATAGGTGAAAGGCTGAATAGAACATTGTGCATGGAGTTGGGAATGTTTGGGTTGAAGCAGTTACCACATTATTCTACCCAAAAAATTACTTTACTACATTAACAATGATGAATTATATATTATTTGAGGTGTTGTATGAAATAAAATTGAGTGTAACTCATATTTGGCTCTTTGTGTGTGATGCATACATCATATTTGGCTCTAAGGTGTTGTATCAAAGGTTACAAGTTTTGGAATCTATAAACAAGAACATTCATCTTTGGCCGAGACATCATGTTTAAGGAGTGCAAGAGAGAAGAAATCCTAGTTAGTCACAATGTGCTCATGGTTGTGAAAGGCATGCTTTAGGCATGCCTAGGCTAAGACGCAGGCAAAGCTTAGACATGACACCTCCATGTAAGCACTATTACATACACAATCCACAGTTGATGTTCATTATATTTGATTATATTTTTAAAGATATATATTATATATAAAATAGGGTGTGCCTTTCATATAAAAGCCCGTGCCTTAAGAGTGCCTTGTGCCTTAGGCTCTAGGAGGTATTTGCACCTTGGTGCATCCTGTGACTTTCACAACTATGAATGTGATCGATCATAATGAAGAAAGTGATTCGTGACATTTTTCAGTTATAACATCATAAAATGTGTCGCGACTCAATTCCATTGGCGGTATAGTTATTCTTGATAAAGATGCAAAGCATACATTATTAAGAGATTTTGATGAGGACAAACTAGCCTAGATAGCACATGCATTAAGGAAGTTTACATTAGTTAGAAACCTACCTGTAAGGTAAGTTGATTGCATATGATGCACTTCATGTCATAGAAGATAAGCTCAATATTATGGAGGCAAGAGCCTATGAGTAGTCAAAGCAGTAGGAGCGTTCCTTGGAAGAGTTGTAATCATAGAAGAACAATACCATTTGGAGCATTGTGAAGTTGACATTAGATCAAAAGGCATTAGGAAGCAATTAGGTGTGCAAATGAAAAATAAATAAAAAAAAGGTTGAAGACATTGACTATGATAATATGTTCTCACTAGTAGTGAAGATGTCCTCTATTCAGGTGTACTACTACCTATAATATTAAGCTAGTATTTATTACTTTAGTTTCTTAAGTACAATAATTTTTTTTTTAATATACTTCCTAATATAATATCAATTACTACTACTTTACTCTTAGTTATTTTTAAATTAACTACCTAACTAATACTTCCCTTTAATAGTATTGTATCAGCAGAGAGGTATAACAACATCGATGTTAGTCGCATAATATTGATATTTGCTCTTTATATTGTTGATTTATATCATAGTATTTAATTGAGTTATTTTACAAAATAATTCAATTGTAATATTATTTTATCATTTTGATATTTATGTGAGTGATTCATAAATTTTGAGGATGTCTCTTTTAGAAACTGAATATGTCAAGTTTTACCTATTTTATGATACTCTTAGAAATCTCACTAAATTTTTCATTATTATAATTCATCATTGATGTGTGTGTGACAAAAATAATATTTGAAAATACTAATATTATAAGTTTGTATTAGAGGTCATGTATCAGTTCAATAATAAATATTTTCATTCAAGTGTAATTGGTGTTGGGTTTGAAATTCGTCAAACATAATTATTTTAAATTTTAGAGGGTGGGTCTATTGAAATATTAATCTCTATCAAACTTTATATTGAGTAAAAGTCTTATGCAGTGGGTATGATCTCTTTCATTGATTCATCATTGATGTATTTTTTAACGTAGTCATCATTCATTAGATAAGTTGAGACTAATGGATATAACTATAAAATTGATGACTTTTCTTAATCATGAGATGTATCAACTAAAAAATTATATTAGGGTTTCTTATCCAGCACATCAAGAGAGTATTTTTTGGGAGGATATTTTTACATGGTGGTGCATACATATATTATGAGACCTTATAAATAATTACTTACAAAGAAATGTGATATTTTATATTTTTTATTGATTATTTTTTATGTTATTTAAATAATTCATTCAAATTTTCTTTGTATTTTATTATTTTTTATTAGATAATTAAAATTCAATATAAGTGAAATTAAAATCATAAAAACTAATTATACTAAAAAATATACTTTTAATTATTATTATTATTATTCTTGAAGAGGATTCAGTGATTCATTAAATATCACATGCCAATATTACATGTACAAAATAAAATTATCGACAACAAAATTAATATTTAGCTATGATAATTATGATATTATTGTTTAATTGATATGTCATGTCATTCTAGGGGAGAAATAAATATAACTTCGAATTTTTCAATCAATCAAATTCTCTATTATTCTCCTAAATGTATTTCACTTTAATTTTTTTTTTTTTTTAAAATATAAATATATATTCTATTATCACGTGTATTTGGATATGCATGTATAATTCATGATTTCTCTCCTAGGAAGGACAAAGGAGAAGTTGACTCCTAGATCTATCAAATGTGTTTTCCTTTAGTATTCTATCTTCGAACAGATAATATGTTTTTACTCACTCATGATAATTTATCATATTTTATACATGTGTATTTTATACTCACTCATGACAAAAATTTCACTTATGATAAGAGGAATGTTGATGCTCATAATAATAGATTTGTTACTTATTATGAGAGGTTTTTTTTACAAAATTTAGATAGTAAACTCTCTCATAGTAAAATTGAAGTTGAGAAACTTGATCTTCCCGACTTAAAAGCCAAGAGTTTATTTGAGTTTCATCGTTTTTCTTGATATTTGCAGAATCATAGTTACTATTTCTGAGACACATGCCCATTCAATATTATCAATTTTTAATATACGAGTGGTGTACCAATAATATGATAGTTCAATTAGCAAAATTTGCAAGCTGCCTAACCCTAGAGTCATGTATTCGATCCCCAAAGATACCAGATATCCATTACATGGTATATTTGTTAATCACTTTATTCATACCATTGGAACATGGACCTTATCTGCTCTGATCCTAAGATCCTAAAACCCATTTATGAGCTGAAGGGTAGTATCTAATGGGTTTGGAGGGAGGGCAGGAGAGGGGATAAAGAATACACACACACACACACACACACACACACACACACACACACACGAGTGGTGTAATATTTTTATTGCATTTATTATGTTTGTTATAATAGATATTATATCAGGAGTGGCCCAAGATAAAAATAAAAAATAGAATGGAATAAGTTGTAATTAGAGCAAATGAAGAAATGTAAATAATTACTAATAACCTCTAATCTCATACAAAAACCCATCAATAATGTAACATCTTTTGTGTGTTAACATTTGGGAAACGTATCTGAAGGCAAGACTAAGAACTCACTTATATGCAATGAAAAACACATGCGTGTCTTTATAAAATTTCTTTTGTGTACTGTGCAGCAGCAGCAGCAAGTCTGCTAGAACAGAATTGTTCTTTAGTTGTGAATATTGCAAAGATTGAACATGAGGAAGTCAGCAAATAAGGAAACACAAACTCTCTTTCATTCTCTTCGCTCTGCCTATTCAGCAACTCCTACCAATCTCAAGGTGTTGCATGCATGAGCATATCAATGAACGCACACACACACACACACACACGCATATATAAGTGCGTCCTATTATCTTTTGGGAATATATGTACACTATATATATGCGCATATATAGATAATTGGGTTTTGTCTGACTAAATCTTGTGTGGTGATCATACTAGTTCAACTGAATTACTTTATTTATATTGCTTTGGTTGCAGATCATTGATCTTTATGTGTGTTTTGCTATTCTCACTGCTGTGATACAGGTATGACAGCATTTTACATTATGAATGAGCTTTTTAAATGGTAGGCTATTTTGTGACACCCATTCTCATTGGTTCCAAGCCTCCAGGGCTCAACTGGGGAAAAAAATGGAACCATAACTGGCCCTATCCACACCCCAGGCCACACAGGCTGGCTCATGAACTGGAACCATTGACCTGGTTTGAATCAATATTCAAACCATTTGTAAGCCATTTGTTGAGCTGGTTTGGTATGGTTTGGTTTGCTTGTGAATTACACGTCGTTTGATGATCAGGTAGTTTACATGAGCATCGTTGGATCGTTTCCGTTCAATTCTTTCCTCTCTGGAGTGCTGTCTTGTATTGGCACTGCTGTTCTTGCTGGTAAGTAGCTCATTTACCAAACCCTCACAACCGTGTGCAGCAGTGAATCCTATCCGTCCATTTCATCTACATGTGTTGGAGTACAGAAGCACGCAATGGATAGGATTTACCTAATGAAGACGAGCGCTTGAATGTGAAATTTTCTTACTTTTGTTGCAGTTTGTCTCCGCATCCAAGTGAACAAAGAGAACAAGGAATTCAAGGTGAAAAGTTAGCCCGAGTCTTTGTAATTATTATTTTTTTATTATTCTTTAGTCCGGCCGAGCTAGCATGCACCTTGACTAATTTCACCGGGAGACGAGCCTTCCCTCTGTTTTTCCTCCATGTGATATGCCTTGGGTTTAAGACTCGGTAGGTGTGGTCTCTTTCATTTTTTGGGAGAAATTGTTAAGATATTAAATTCTCCTAGACTATATATTAAGTTGATGCCTAGTGCATTTTTTATTTTTATTTTTTTATGCCTTAACCATATGGCATTTCATAGTGTTCAACTTTTTTTTTTATTTTTTTTTATTTTTATTTTTTTTATTTCTTTCTTTCTTTTATTTCTTTCTTTTATTTTTTTATTTCTATTATTTTCTTTTATTTTTTTTATTTATTTTTTTTATTGCTTTTTTTTATTTTTTTTATTTTTAAATTTGTTTATTTTTTTAATTTTTTTTTATTGTTTTTATAGCGATCCACTTATATTTTTCTTGATGAAATTATAGGATTTGGCACCGGAGCGGGCATTTGCTGATTTTGTTCTTTGCAATCTGGTTCTTCATTTGGTGATCATGAACTTCATGGGATGAGTATGTCATAAACCAGCGGAAAAATAATTTTTTTTTTGTTTTTATGCACCACTTATAATAAGTTTAAATCTCAATTTTGTTGAGCATTCCATTTTTGGTTTATTTTGGCTTTTTTTTTTGATAATCAATTCTCGATGAGGAATTAGTTAGTCTTAGCCCATTAAGTTTTGTTTCAATAAAAATCCATTAAATTGGTGATATTTTCAATATAAATTTTTTAATAAATAAAATAGTAAGATGTCCAAAAAGTGATGTATTCCTTTTGAAATTAAATAAAGTATATTGAAAAAAAAAATGATGTAATTCCATTTAAAATTAAATGTTATGGCTAGCCTATGATAGTTGATATAATAAATCTTAAAAATAATTTAACTAATATTATAGCTTATTTCATTAATTTTGTCAACTTGTCTACACTTCTACAGTTCTACTACATACATCTCAAGAGACTCATCTCCAAATTTTATCTCCTTAAACTTGATTAATAAAACTTTCTTTGGTCCAAAAATCAGTCAAAATCGCATCTTTAGTAAATCTATTATATTACGATTTATACACACAACACAAAATTATCAAAATTGTAATTATAAATATTTTTGATAGAAACAAGCAACTAAAATTAAAATTTGAATTATTTACATTTAAATTTTTTTATTGCCCTCCTCAAAAGCAACCTATATTATCCATCGGTCCATGTATATATATATATGCAACTCGGGAACCATGAAATGAAATCGAAATAGAAAAAGATACTCATCCCAACAACATAATAAATAAACTGATAAATATCTTGAAAATCATATCCGACACCCATGGGATCAAACTCATCATTACATGACAAGAACAACATTTTTTTTACCAATCAGATTATCTTGGTGTTAATAATTATTTACATATAGCTATTATTGAGGCCACAAAGTTTTGGATATGCAAAATTTTACAAATTTCACAAGTTCTTGTCATTTGTGTTTATATCAATTTTAAATTGATAATCATGCTAAATAAATAAATAAATTTATATATAATATATATAATATATAAAATTATCAAAATTAAAATTATCTATATTTGTGATACAAAATAGGCAACAACGATTAAAATTTTGATTTTTTACAAAATAGGTCCATATATGCAACAGCATGATAATAGCATGAGAATAACATGATAATACATCTTTAGAGATCAAACTCAACATTGCATGATAATAACATCATTTTTTTAATAATCTGATTACCTTGATGTTAATAACTATTTACATATAATTATTATATAGGCCACAGATCTGGATTTGCAGAATATTATAAATTTCTTAAGTTCTTATCATTTGTGTTTATATAAATTTTAAATTGATAATCATATTATATATGTGTGTGTGCGTGCGTGTGTGCGTGCGTGTGTGTCTGTGTCATTGTGTCTGATAAAATTTTTCTTTCAAATTGCACAAGGAACTCATGGCTATGTATAATGAGACTCACAATTTGGCAAAAATGGGCTTCCTCCTCTGAGTTTGAGCTGCAAGTGCCTCTTTCACATCATTCGATAATAACATGGGCGAGTTCCAGGTTGCAACATAATCCAGCCCATGCTCTATGCTGAGGTCCCTACATCGCTGAGCCACAGCTTTTGTTCCCATCACAGCAAGGGGTGACTTCGAAGCAATTTCTGTAGGCCCATCGTACATGTAGTCCATCACAAAACTTGTGAGAACACACTCCGTTGCATAATCACAAAAAAAATATAAACCAATTGCATGCATGGGTTAATCCAATTGGCAGGTAGGGTGGGTATCTCATGATATTAGGTTTTTGAAAGATCCTACGTTCGAGTCCTACCTTTAGACTTGGTGGACCACGACTCGAATAAAAACAAGATGAATTCCTACATTACTTATTTGATTTATGACTTTAATGTTAATATGATTTTAATGTTATTTCTTTTTGATTTCTTTGATGTAAGATCACAATACTTGACATGATCTTTAGTGTTAATATGAAAACCTCTTCCTATGTCTATTCAAAACTTCATAATTATTTATGATTTTAATTTCTCTCTTATTTGATTTATGGGCCTGACTGTGTTGTGTGAGAAAATAATAGATTGACTTGCGCACCCAAGAAATATGATTCCTAGCCTAAGATCAATAATAGCTATACCAAAGTTCATGTTCCATCACACAAGATTGACCCTAACTATTGTAATTGTTGTGGGGCATAAAAACCAATAAGTTCATATCTCACGTATTATCAATAAAGTAATTCTCGTGGGGTAGACTATCTTGTAGAATTAGTGAGGGTGTAAGTAATAATCTCATAATTTGCTAACAACAATAACTACTTATAGACTAACGTTGAAGTGCTATAAAATTACACACACGCACACACTAGTTATGCATGATCAAGATTGTATTTGGGTATATTATTTGAAGCTGAAATTATACTTATGATTTATAATTGAGCTAAAAAATATAAAATTAAAGTTAAAATGAAATGTATGACCATGATAATTATATATCACAATTAATTTTCCATATTATCAATATCAATTATATTGAATTTAGTATTGTTATACACATACTCACACAGAATTAGGCCTTTGATAGCTCAATAATAACTATAATTGATTGGGATTGACTGATAATAAGAATTGACAAGTCAAATCGATGACGACATAAACTAGACAATTTTTTTTTTATTATTATTTTAATTTTTTTAATTATTTATTCCTATTTTAATTTTTATTTATTATTTAGATCAGAACACAGTTCACATATATTTAATCAAATATAAATATGTATACTTATATTTATTTTATAATAATTATTAATTACATCCATTAAATAAATATAGATTAGTTGATATATAAATTTTAAAATTTTTAAAATAACAAAATACATGGATATGCAATTATTTTAATCCTGTTACCTTCAAATTCAAGTATTATAATTTAACTCTGCCGACTGATTTTCATTATGGCGACAAATCATAAGCCCAAATAAAAAAAAAATATTAGAGGTGTGCAAGTGATATTCATCCATAAAAAAACATCATATCTCCAAGTATATTACTCGAGTATATCAAAGATATACTTTAAATATGATGATAATCTAAGTATTATAATTATTCTATTTCATACATCAATAGAAATATATTTATCTTAAACATTTAATTTTATATTTCCAATGTATTTACAGCTAATATAATTTAAGATGATAACTTATAATATTAAAATAATATAATTATACCATGGCTCAAACCCAAGCTAGTCTGAGTTCATTTTAGGCTAGCCTAGGATGACTAGTCAGGCTGTAACTAGCCCAACTATTCCAAGCACAATTCTAGTTATGCTAGGTCATGCCACAAGCCTATTTTCGTGGGTCGTGATAGATTGTATTGTGGGAGCTTGCTTTCATTGGTCATGATGGGTTACATCACAAGTTGCCTAACCTATTTGACACCACTACAGGCCCAATATAGAGAGTGAATTTTACTTGATATAAAAAAAAATCTTATCTTATTTAACATCCAATTGGAACATAAGCCAACCCCTTTGCCCATCTAATACAATTACAAGCCTCACAGTCTCCCATCGAGCAACTGGGATAAAGTTTTAAAAATAGTAGTCTTTGGCTACTAATATGGCCTCGAAGATATGTTTGTTATTACAAACTAGACTCTTGATTTTTAACAAACTTTTTGACCCTGACACTAGTTTGTTTCTAGGAAGTTTTACTAATACCCAAGTCTCATTTTTTTCAATAATTTCTATTTCATTTTTCATGGCTAGAGTCCAATCTTAATGTAGTACAATCTTTTCAAAGTTGAGAGGCTCCACCATGATAAAGTTATAAACCATTCATATAGTCACACCCAAATTATTTTCAGAGATAACAAAGATAGACTTGGGTAGACTAATGACTCTGTAAATATACGCTCAATTATTTGAGTCTCTGCTCCATGCTGATTCTTCATTAAATACTACATCTCTACTAATAAAAAATATATTGGTATCAAATGAATACAATCTGTATTATTTTGAGGTTAGATAGTATCCAACAAAAATATACTTGTGACTTATGTTGTCCAATTTCCTTCTCTATTTTGAAACTTAAAAGTAGTAGAGACTACCAAAGACTCTCATATGATGCACAATAAATCTCCTTCCACTCCAGGCTTGTGTAGGTATTTTAGGACGTATGTATGACACCTGCCCCTGCATTCTTTTTTGTCATTATAGACATTACCATCTCCATCACACTTCTATTTTTGCATTCAATCACAGTTTTTCTGTGGAGATTAGGCAACAATCAATTGTCTCTTGATTCATTTACCTCTACACAAGTTAACAAACTTATGTGAGGAGAATTCAGTGTCTCTATCACTTCTATGATGACAAAAGTTAATAAACTTTTGTCATCATAGACTGTATCCTTTACCTCTATACTTTTATAATCTTTCTAGATTATCTTTCTACTATGTTTAAAATTTTACAAACATTTCAAAAACATTTGTAAATTTCATAAAGTAAATCCATATTATTCTTATATGATCATCTATAAATAACATAAAATAATTATTATTTGATGATAATAACACTAACATTAGTGCACATATATCTGTGTGGATCAAGACAAGTTGCAAAATAATCTACAAGCAACTTCTTTATGCAAAGGTTGCCTGAATTATTTTCCCAATACATATTTATCACAAATAAAAGAAGGGATACTTAGTCCAAAGAAAAAATCATATACCATTTTCTTTTGGTTAAGAAGCTTTAGACTTATGTAATTCTGATGACTCATTCTTTTATGTCAGATATTAGACTATTATAAAAGAAGGTACACTTAGTCTAAATTTAATGGAAACTTTTGCTTCTAGACATTTCTATTTTTCAAAAAATGCTTCCAATGCCCTTGTTATGTATGCTTCCAATGTCCTTTCTAAATGAGTTGTCCAACACTCGGAAGATTTTGGTCCAATTCAGAAATCAACAAATCTTCTTCAATAATTTTTATTCCAAATTATGTAGGAATCATGACCTTGTCATTTTCATTTACAATGTCACCATTTTTATTTTTTACCTTTGAGCTTACACAAAGTTATAAGTTCACAAACAATTTTCTATTTATGGACATATGATTTGAATAGATATCACCTAAGAACCAGAAAGTTGGTGATGAGAAATTAGAAGAGTTTAAAATACAGAAAAAGTTTTCCTCTAAGGATTTCTTCTCTACACAACTAGCTTATTGAGTGTGCTTTTATCTACAATCTTTGGTTTTAAGTGTCCACACCTCTTACAAGTTAGTCTGTGTCAGATCAGGCTAGCTTGGTTAATTCCAGGCTAGCCTAGGTCAGGCTAGACTAGTCTATTTGACTAGCTAGATCAAAACCAGTCCGCTCTGGCTGAAACCAACCTGCATAGGTTGAAACAGTCCCGGACAAACCAAAACTAACCCACACGAGACATTGTGTCTGGTCATGCCATGCCATGCTTCCTATGTCAGGAATTCTAGTCGAGCAAGAGACTAGTCCATGCACAGCCCTGAATTGGGTCATGTCAGGCATGACTAAATCATGTTGTGCCGAGTGTTGTGCCCGAGACACCTGACCCAGTTCACACGTCCAAATCTTAATAAATAAATGAAATTTTAATCAAATAAGTTTCATATCTGATTTGATTTGGACTGAATCTAAAGTTCTGAATAGGATCTATGAGTAAGTAGGAAGTCCAGAATCTATGGCTATGATATTGTTAGCAGAATGAGAGATGAGAGTATTCCAAGTACTTTGATTCTATTCGGAATGAATCAAGGCTATGATATACAGAATCCTTATGTATCTATTTACCTAGATTATGAGATAAAATAATGCTAATAATAATGTTCAATAAATAAAGAAGTAAATCGCGTGATTTCAATGAGGCTTGACTTTCTCAAGAGGCTTGGACATTTGGATTTATTGTGAGCAAAGTCTTATTTTACCTTCTGCAATTGCTTTAACGCCAATGTTCAGCTCAGAATGTGAAGGAAAAGTTTTAGAAATCAGACCCAATTCTTTGGCTTCCACACCAGAAAACCGTCGAGCCGTCAATGCCAATTCCATGGCCTTGCCGTAACCGATAATCCCCGGCAATCTCTGAAGCGTGCCGAGATCAGCAGTAATCCCAATATCAACCTCCTTGACGGAGAAGAAGGCATCCTCCGTACAATATCTAATGTCGCACGCTGTTACGATATCTACACCCCCGCCAATGCAGGCACCGTGAATAGCTGCGATCACGGGCTTACGACACTGCTCTATGGCTGAAATTGCGCTCTGCATGAATTTGATCTCTCGTCTGAGTATCGCTCCCACATGTCCAATATCGATTGCACCACTGTGCATCTGGCTGGGCGTTGAAATGAGCGTGTCGATATCTATGCCGGAGCAGAAATGCTTGCCGTTTCCAGACAAAACGATGACACTCGCTTTGTCGTCGAGGTATGTTAGGGCTTGTGGAAATTCAGCGAAGAAGTCACGCGAAAGCGCATTTCTCCTTGATGGATTGTTCAGGCAGAGGTTGAAGATGCCTGATGGTGACGATTCCTGAACAATTTCTATGGTGTTGTATATCGCCATTCTGTTAGGAGTCCACCTTGTTGCTAGTGTTGTATTTCGCCATTTTGACTTTTGTTCGTTATGTTTTATAGTTTTGACTATTTGTTTTTTTTTTTTTAATCCAGAAAATAGTACGTTCAGATCGGGACAAGCATACCTATCGGTTTGCACGAGAATTTATGTTAGCACAAATAGGATTTATTTATGTGCAAACAATAAATTTCAATTTATAGTATGTTCTGATCAGGTTGGGTGCCACAGTCAACTATGATTTATTTATGTGTTTTGGGAAACTCACCCCAAAATATTTAAAAAATGCTAACTCATATTTTAATATTTGAAATAAAAAATACCAAACTTTTAAAAAATAAAAATTTTATGTACACAAAAATAAATCATATTTTATGGGCACAATATACAACTAAAACTCGCTTATCACCCATTGTCCCTTACATCGTGGTACTAATGATGCGAGTCGAGCTCGATTTCAGCTAAGCTCGACCGAGCTCGATTTCAGCTAAGCTCGACCGAGCTCGATTTCAGCTAAGCTCGACTGAGCTCGAAAGCTCGCGAGCTTGAAAAATGAAGCTCGAATTGAACTCGAAAATGCAAAACTCGAACTCAACTTCTTGAGCTCGAACTCGAGTCAGGCTTGAACTTGACTCGAACTCGAACTTGAGCTTGAACTCGACTCCAGCTCGAACTCGAGCTCAAGTTTGAATTTGAATTGAACATGACTTGATATTGGACCATGTCATTTTCAAAATCGGGTCTCTTAGTTGTTAATTGTTATCATATAAAATGAGGAATCTAAATAATGAAAACAAATTACAGTAAATTCAAAAACATAAAAATCAGAATTAACATCCACTACAACATCATAAAACTTTAGTTTTAAGTAATCTACACATAAACTATCATTTAACAATACACTCGAAAGCATATTTTTAGCATACAACTTCAAATAATTCCAATAGACTATGATAGGTGATAGGTTCCAAAGACTGCAACTGATCATGAAAATATGATATACCCTCCTTCAAACTAAATAGCAATCCAACCAAAAAGACTATTAAAATATCTTCCACAAATACCTACAAAAAACATAACAGTTAGTTATTAATAATATTAAACTTTGTAAGAAAGCATCAAGTAATAAATAAAGTGAAGTAAAAATAAGATTCTGAATTTTAATTTCATAATTAAAACCTATTGAGTTGTCGCTTTGTCAATTCTTTTGGAGGTATTGGCCATTAGTGAATAAGATAAGAATTTCTTTAGGTTGATCTTCATCATTTTTCTACAATAATATCAAAATGTATGTATTTATATATTAAAAAAAGTAAACTAAATTGATTAACATGTAGTTCTTACCCTACTCTTTCTTTTCACCCCATGGAGGGATCTACACCAATCACTTGTGCATATCAATATTTGCACTGTTTCTAGAGCAATTGAAGACCTATTGGGATCTATTACATGACATATAATAATTTGGAACAGCCAAAAAATTTGTTGCCAATTTAGACAAAATATAAAACTTCATAGATTTTTCCTTCCACCAAGCCAAGACATCAAATTTATAATCTTAATAAATGAAAAGTCCCTCATCATGATACACATCAAGTTCAGATTTCATAGGTTCCACTTCTTGCCCACTTCTAACTACTTGTAAAAATTCTAGCAATCTACTTGATGTACTTCCTTCTTCATATGAGCATTTGAAACAAATTCACATCTTGCACTTTCTTCAACAGTAAAAGAAGAATGCAGTCTCACATATTCATCATAAAGTTGATACATGACATCTATAACTTTACTAATGTTCTCCCAAGCTACATGTGAAGAAAATATTTTGGGGAATGTAATCTTTAGAACCCTTATTTTCAATATAGGGTCCAACACTACACCTATTGCCATTAGAATATTGCATTCACCTCAATACTTGTCAAACCTTTGTTTCATGTTTTGAACCATACTCCTAACAAAATCATCAGGAGACTCAAAATTTTTATTGAACAATAATTTAATACTATGCACCTCACTAAGAAACAAGTTAAAAGTTGGATATTCAGAACATGATATAATATTAGTAATGTCTTTAAAAAACATTTAAGAATTGAAGTAGGTTCTCAATCTTTTCCCACTCATCATCATTAGGACAAAAACCATAATTATGATCATGTAAAGAATATTTAGGAAATACCTTTATAAACTTGATAGCATAATCCAACATGTCATAAGTTGAATTCCAGTGAGTCTTGCATTCAAGGACTAATTTTCGCTCTTGCACATTGTATTGGCTAACAAGTTCAGCAAATCGTTTGAGTCATGACTCACTTGAATTCAAGAAGTCCACAGTTTCATGGACTTTTGCAATGATGCTCTTCACTTGTTGGAGACAATGTTAATCATTATATTAAGGATATGTGCACAACAACGGATATTGTGATTAGTTCACAAAATTATTGATTAGTTCACAAATCATAACTAAAAAAAATTCTAATATAAGTATAGCAAAAAATAGAATCACACTTACTTTGTTCTCAATTTTCTACTCCCTTAAACATGTTAAGATGCAATCGGCTATGTTAGCACCTTTACATGGAGAAGGAAAGTGGATAAAGTTAAGCATTCGCTTCTGAAGCTTCCAATTAAGATCTGCAAAATGAGCTGTTAATACCATATATTCAATCATTTTGGCCTGGAATGCTACAAATCTATAGTCAAACTAATTCGATCTACCATTTTCAACAATGCTTTTAGCTTCTTCTCAAAATCATAGAGTTAGGAGTTTGCTCTTATAATGTGATGAGACACACTAGTCTACCGTGGTATTCCCTAGTTCATCATCAAGTTGAATCCTTCCTTAATAGTGAAAGGATGCTCATGCATCGTGAGCCAATGCGCTATCATCTCTCTCATATTTAACATGTCAAATTTACCATTATGTAAAGTGCTAACAAATCCAAATTAGTTAGTACCGATACTTGAATTAGATTGTAAAAAAATTTATCATTAGTTGTTGCTTCAAGTGTAATATTTTTTTTGAACAAGTGTCCAAATGTCGGTTCAAATGAGTAGTGCTTTTAGTTTCCAACATGGAAAGAGAAGATTTATAATATTTACACCTTACCTTATATTTCCCTTTTATCATTTCATGTTCAAGAAAATCATTCCAAACTTTTGATCTTCTTGGTCTCTTAAAATGTTGGAAAGGGTTTTCAACATCAGCTTCTTTCGATGTAGTGATAGAAATGGGAACACTAGTTTCCAAATTAACTTCACTTATATTAAGTATATTTGATTCTTTAATCTCATCCTCAATATTCACATAAAACTCTTCTACTCTTGAAGTACTCACGAGTATTGAAGATGTTTGTGGTCTACTAGAAGAATTGGACATTCTCAAATTTTACCAAAGTAAATAACTCAAAATAATTTGGTGCAATTCACCTAATGTGTGGAGTTTGAAGTTATGAGTAGAAGGCGTCGACAAATAATTGGATTTACTGAACCCGAACTCTCAAACCCTTGGTCTCTTCGCTCTCTGCCGTAGAACAATGGTTCTCTTCACTAGCTGAAATCTAGTTCATAAAAAACATAGTATCAAATATCATGTATGAGAGATCATGAATCAAATAAAAAAACTAGCCCATAAACCTAAAAGTAAGTACAAATCTTTAAGTAGAAAAACCCCTGGGGGCTTAGAATCGATTTTGAGATATAATTTGTTATCAATTTTTTAATTGATTCGAGCATTGTCGAGATGAGTAGCATGAATATTTTTTGAGTTAGAATTTCAAACATCCAAAAAAAATCCAAATGGACCTAAGGCTTAACTAATTATCATTTTCTTTCATTTCTAGTGAACCAAACACAAAAAGAACCATCACTTTTGAAAATTCGACCATTTTCCCCCATTTTCCCACCATCTAAAAAATATAATATCATTTTTTTTCCTTTTTTTAGCAAACCTAAGCACCTAGAACCATCATGTAATTCAAAGAATCCGTTTGTTTTCCTCCATTTTCACACCATCCAGACAGGTTACATGATTAAACACCCCTTGAGCCCCAACTCCCACGCCTATTAATAATGGATAACCAACTATTATGCTTAATTGGGACTTCTTTCCCATTTTCTTTAATGCAAAAAAACCCCATACTATTTTCTTTCATTTTTCCCACCACCCAAACAAAAAGTATCACATGATTAAAGACCCACCATGATTGAGCTTCAAAAACTGAGAAGAAGATTTAGAAGACTGAAAATAAGGGGTTCTTGAGAGACAACCATTATCACCCTGATTCACCTACATGAAACTACTGAATCAACATACATAAAACCATTACCTAACTCAGATTCCACACCCAAAAATATAAATCCACAGGACCAATGCTAAAATCACAATAGTTGCAATTCATATCCATCACAGGCACACCAAGATTGTTGGATGCAAATACAAAAAATATGGGACCCATCTTTGTTGGAAATAATGGATGATGAGTCTCATTTAGCATTTGAATTCAAAAAGTCAAACTGGATATTGTTCTACTGCCCAGCTCCAAGTAAAATCAAAGAAATTAGTTGTGTAGGATAAACACAAGAAAAGAAAAGAAAAGCAATCAGTCCCCACCTACTTCAATGATTCTCAACGTCAAGTTACCAAGCTGCTAGTGTCATTGTTGGACCTAGTGTGATGCATATCATCAACGAGCTAAGAAGGATGACCATGGAGAGAACAAGAAAAGAAAAGAAAAGAAACGAAGAAGAGAGGAGGGTGGCTGCAACAAAGAACATAACAAAGTGGTCTCTTAGGGTTTTTTGAAATAAACCATAGAGATCGAAATATATCATGGTTGGTTTAGATTTCACAGCATACAATTTAATATATTTTTGATAAATTAAAATTTTAAATATTTACATTTTCTTTCTTATACAAATGAATTAATTTTGTAGAATAATATCATATTCTCTTATATCTTTTTTTAAAGAAAATTAAGTATTTTTAAAATAAATATATTTATAACTAAGTAAATAGTGGAATATATATATATATATATATATATATATATATTACGTTTATATATTATATTTATGAAATATAAATAAATATATTTATATATATTCTCTTAAATCACACACACACACACACATATCATGTTTATAATACTAATTAATATAATTTTTAGAATAATATCATACTCTCTTGAATCTTTTTTTAGGAAAATTAATTATTTTTAAAATAAATATATTTTTAACTAAATAAATAATGAAAATTAATGATTTTTTTAGAATACTAAATAGAGATATAATATTTATGACATCCCCTAAAGTAAAGACACCAAATTTTAAAAAAAAAAACTTTAAAATTTATATACAAAAATTTTTCGAGTTTTTCATGAGCTTTTAAAGTCAAGTTACGAGTTGCTCTATTCGACTCGTAATATTTCGAGTCGAGCTCACTCTAGTTAAGTTTTGACCAAGTCGATTTTGAGTAGCTCGCGAGTTGTCTTATCTCATTCACACCCATACCCTCACCCCTTTTCCTCGCCCTCTCTATCGAGCTCTAGGACCTCAACCAAGAGCTCGATGAACCAGACCACAAGCTCCACGATGGAGCTTGAGTAGCTCAAGCGAACTCCACGAAGGAACTCATGGAGCTCCATGATGGACAATTTGGCCTCTCTCTTCAAAAGTTGTTCATCCAAGAAATCCTCCTAAATTTCATCATTTTTTATCCTAGTATCCCTAACTTCCAATAATTATAAATGTTCGACTATCATATTGTTAGTCCCTTTATCATCTTGGATTTCTATATGAAATTCTTGGAAAAGAAGTATCATTCTTATTAGCCTCAACTTAACTTTATTTTTTTATCATCAAGTAATATACACCTACGTGATTTGTGTGAATCACCATGTTTGTTATGAGGATGTATGACTAAAATTTTTCATAAGAGAAAAGTACAACGTATTTTTTCTTTTCCATAATTATATAATTCACGTGTGTTTCATTCAAGGTCTAACTGATAAATAAAGTTACCTTAATGATCTTATTCCATTTCTATACCAATACAGCTCACAAGGCATGTGTTCTTAAATCTCACATAATAAAAAAAGTTCTTCCCATTGAGACATGGTCAATATTGGACTTTCAACCAATTTACTTTTCAACTTTTCAAAGTATCGATGCATTTTTGATCAAAAACAAACACTGCATCCTTCTCCAAAAATTTACATAATGATTTTGTTATCTTTGAAAATTTGTTGATAAATCAATAATAAAATCTCATGTGCCCAAGGAAACTCTTCACCTTCTTGACTATAGTAGGGTGTTGAAGAATTTTGATCACCAACACCTTTACATCATTCACCTCCATTCCTCTAGTGGAGACTGCATGTCTGAGTACGATCCCTTCGTTAATCATGAAGTGATATTTTTCTTAATTGAAGACAAGATTTTTTTATTTACATTGCTTAATAGAACTTCTAGGTTATGCAAGCATCCCTCAAAAGAATCTTCCTATATGGGATAATTATTTTTTAATACCTCCATGATTTCTTTGTTAAGGTCCGGAAAAAAAAGTATCTATGCATCTTTGAAATATGGTTAGAGTATTACAAAGACCAAATAGTATTCTCCTAAATGTAAAAGTTCCATAGGGGTAAGTAAACATTATTTTTTTGTTGATATGCTGAGTCAATTAGAATATGATTGTATCCCAAATATTCATCTAAGAAATAATAGAATGAAATGGTTGAGATCCTATCTAATATCTAATCCATGTGAAGGAAAGTGGATAGTGATCCTTTCTCACCACTTTATTTAATTTCTAATAATCAATGCATAATCACTATATGGTGATTGCACCTGTGGTATTCTATTCATTAGTTGTAGTTTTAACTACTTTCAACCCTCCATTCCTTTGAGGACAAGAGTCGTAGTCTTGGAAATTGTCATACTCAAGTAATATCCTTCATAATATTTAGTGTCCCATGGTTACAACTTTGAATAATTTCCATAACTTCGACATGAGTAGTTATAACTTTATAATTTTCTATAGCTCAAAATTCATGGCTTTGTAAAAACTACCATGGATATAACTTGAGAATATTGAATCATATAAAGATAATGCTGTGATACTATTAAATTGGTCACAATCTTGAGTACCAATGGGATACCTAGTTTTTGAGATGAAAAATTAATATCGTAGCTATTTAAATTTTCAGAGATAAGTATTACTATGACTTAATGATAAAATTATAATAATTGAGAATATGTCACATAAAAGAAATATTATACTAACAAGTTGATAGGGCCATGATATACAAGAATTGTCCCTGACTAGTTGGTAGAGTCATGGTGTAAAATAATTGCTTTCGACAAATTGATAGAGTTTTTAACAAGAATAAATGCCAAAACTACATTAAACTCACTAATTTAACCCCACTGCTAAATACCTCTAAAAACTCAATGATTTTATGACCATTCATCAAAACTCTCCAAAATACCAAAAATAATGAAATTAATATATATTAGCTTCATTTCCACACCTACACATCATTATCAATCTCAAAAATACACAAGAATGTTTGATAATTTGAATACTAAACAAATTCATCATAACAAATTTCTATGACTAGGTTTGAGTTTCATATGGAATATAAATAATGGAGCAACTTCAAGTGGACATGTTAATAGTCATGGTAGGATTTAAGTTCCATGACTACACTTATGGGTCACAAGATGTGTGTATTTATTTATGTGGTGGATATAATTATTTATTATAACATATATATAAAAAAAATTCTTGAGTTGTTTTTTAAGAAGTATTTTGTTTAACATTCATAGCTAGATGATTAAAATCTCTATAACTCCAGTAGAGATCTCTAATGTCCTCATGATCTTTTTAATATATTACTTCACTTCTTTTTTTGTTTGGTTTATTCATTTAATTTTCTTTAGTTACACTTGTCTCTAAGGCTATTTTCTCATTTGATTTCACAATTTTTTGAATTTCACAACTCCTTCTCTACTCCAATATTTATTTTCATTATGAATCTCCAAAGTTGTGGCACTAAGTATTACCATAGTTTTTCTTTTAAGCCTTTCTTTTCATTTTTCTTTCTATATCACGGAAGTCATTGCTATTACTGAAGTCATTGCTTTGTCTTGTATCTTTTCTTTGCCCTTTTTTCTATGACTTCAAAGTCATGGTATTGCATATAGCCATGGTTTTTTTCTTAAGCTTCTAATAAACTAATTCATTATGTATCACCGAAGTCATGGTGATGGGCACATACATGACTTTTTATTATATCTCTATTTTGGTCATTTTCATTCTAGAACACCAAAATTATGATATTGAGTATTGTCATTGCTTTGTCTTTGATTTTTTCTTACATGATTTCTGTCTCAAACTTATTTTTTTTGCCAAATACCTCATCTTCTTTAGAGTTTTCATCTTAAGATTCCTTTGAGATCATGACTTTGTAGAATATCATGACCTCAAAGTGGTCATCTTATTTTGCATTGCTCTCACAATATAATTATCCGTATTCTTCATTTTCATCACTGTCAACTATGAAAACTCCAAAGTTATTATTATGTTTCAAACATTGCATTGCTCTCACAATTAAAAAATCATTCTTCTATTTTGAGAACTTCCTCTCTATCTCAACTCCAAAGTTTTTCTCATAGTTCATACATTTCATCTTCATTCAGCTAATAGACTTCTACAAAGTTTTTCCACTAGAATCTACTTTTTGTTGCAATGTGGTACAAAGTAGATTTTGATTCTCCAATATCTTGTTTCCTCATCATCTAGATTTTGTAAGTCATTATAAAGATTAAATTTTACTTTTTCATCATTAACATAGAGAGTGAACTCACCTTTCTTGATATTGATGAGAGCTTGTATCATGGTCAAAAATACTCATCAAAAAATAAAACTACCAACCTTTATACAATATTGATGAGGGCTTTTTCATCATTAATAATACATATTGGTCTTTCTTCATATTGAATACAATGAAATCAGATGGAAAAATAAAATCACTAACCTTGACCAATACATCTTTGATGATTTCATTTGGGTACTTGATATTTAATTTTCCATTTGGAGTGAGAGATTTTTTTTGAGTAATTTTATTGAGATTCAATCTTTGTACAATAAATAGGGACATTAATTTGATAATTTATCTCAAATCGCACACCTAAAATATGTGAGCTTCAATAGTAAAAAGAATAGTAAAGATTCTGAGGCAATTCAATTTTCTTGGAAGTTTTCTTTGAATAATGACATAATATTTCTCTATCACATTCATAGTCATGTATGTCTCTAACTTATTCTTACTACTCATTATATCTTTCATAAATTTAAAATAGTTCATCATTTGAGTTAGAGTTTTGGCAAATGGTATGTTCATTTATGATTTCTAGAATATATTAAAAAAGTTTTTGAAGTGTTCATCGAATTTTTCCTTCCTAATTCATTGTATAAATGAAAGATTCATCAGAAACTTACCTTTGGTTTCATCATGATCTATTTTTTTTTTCACCATGGCCTTGAGTGAGCAAAATTCACTCCTCTGAATCTTTTTTCTCATATCTATCATTATTCTAGTTCACATTAATTGGTGCCAAGAATTCTAGAAGAATTTTGGGTTGAGTCATGGCTTTTGAGGAAGTTGTGGTCTTGTTACTCCCAAAAACTCTAAAATTATTTTGTTCAAAATATATTTTTAGCTTTGGAGTCATAGCTCTTAAAATAGGTGCGACACTTTCAGCCCCAAAATATCTAGAATTATTTTGTCTAAAGTGCCTCTATATCTCCTTCCTATGTCTAAGAAATATTGAGGAATGATTCTTTTGATATATTTCAATATCACTTGGCATATCATTTACTTCCCTTTACTTTATTGATAATGCCAACTAACCAATACTATGCTCTATATTTTTCATCACCGAATTCATTTTATTCGTCATTATTTCAAGTGCCCCTATTCAATTATCTTGGTCATCATTTTTTCTCTTCAGTTCTGCTATGATAGATTGTACCTCATCATCCACAATTAGCTTTTCTTCCCTTCATGATAGTTGGAAAGTAAAACTAGAGCTTTTGATTCGTGTAGTGTACTACATTATTTTCGTTGTTTCTAAAGGATTACTTGATATACTACAGCCCACTCTCATAGATTTCAAACTAAAATTATTTATGATTTTTAACTTTCAGATGCAAGTGTATTGGGATATTATTATTAGGTCAAAACATATATCATTTGCTTTGTATTTAATTAGTCTTTTCCATTTGATAAATAGGATATGAGTCCACCCATTCATATAGATGTAAAGTAGTGATCTTACCCAATATTCTTCTTTTTTCTTTTTGGGCATCAAACTAGCTCAATAAAGCTGCCATCTTTACTTCAATGATAGTGAACATATCCAAATCTAATACTATTGCTCTTCTTCTCTAAAATAAATAATTCATTAAGTTCAATAGTTACTTTTTGATAGCTCCTCAACTAAATGATATGCCTCCTATAAAAATTTATTCATAGTAGACTCTCTTGTAGCCACATCAACCATGCACCTTAATCATGTAGTTCATCCCATTATAGAATATTTGGGCTTGAAACTACAACTCAAATCTATGTTGAGGATATCTCTTCAACAACCCATTAAAATGCTCCAAAGTATCACATAAGTTTTCATGTTCTTGCTAAATTGACTTATCTCATGTCATAGTTAAGGTAATTTGAGGTGGGTAGAATTTAGTAAGAAAGATCCTTACTAATTTATCCAAACTCTCAATGGAGCCCCATGATAAAAATTGGAACCAACTCTATGATTTATCACTTAATAAAATGGAAATAAGCATAACTTTATTGCATCATGACTAACTCTATTTATTTTTAAAATATTGCATAACTTCAAAAATAATGTGGCATGTCCATTATGGTGTTCTAGTGTACTTTCGCTATATTGGTGTTGTTGAATTATAATTATTAGATCCAACTTCAACTCAAAGTAATTGGCTTTAACCTATTGTAAATGAATCATAGAATAACTATCACTATGAGCTTTCAATAATCCTCCAAAGTAAGGTAGTGGATGAGTTGCCAAATAGCTTTCTCATCACCTTCTTTTGTCTCTTAGTTACTTTTGGTGCCCTCCATAATATCCTTATCAGCTCTTTGTTTGGTAAGGTTCTTCCAATTCTTTTGATTTCTAGGTCCAATAGATTTAGCTCAATCTTAGAGGTTTACCTCATCAAAGGTTGCTGAAAAAAAAGATAAAAAAAAAGGATACATGAACACAAACAAAATCAAATACAACCATCAATATTCAAATAAGTTAACACAACTTAGCTTTTAGATCCAAGAATATTTATCAAACTTAATATATCTAAACTAGAAAAAAGGAATTATTCTTTTACAAGAATAATTATGTAAACTCACATTGCCTAACTAAATTAAATAATTCTTGACAATGTGTCAAAAACTTATTACGACTTTATTACTCCACCTAATTTAATTAGTTAGGTGACATCTTAAAAGCTTGTTAATAAATCTCATTAATTAAGATCCATAAGTGTAAAGAGTCACACAAGTATTATAATAGACTTTTATCTAGATATCAATCCCACATAGATTATGTTGGTAGTTTAGTTATGCAATAATGAGGCAACCCATTTTTAGAAAATAAATACTTAGATTATTAAATAATCTTAGGTCCATGCTTCATTTATTTAATCTATGTGTTTCCATTAAATCACTCACCATATATTATGTTAGATATAGAACAAAGGTTGAGATGTTATACAATGACCTCTTGCCTTAATGACATATAAGGTGGCTGTCATCATTGAGATTTTCCCAATGGTGGTTATCTCTTTCTTCTCCCTTTAGTACATCACCTTTGAGATAATAATTCAGCTCTATAGAAAGTCATTCACAATCCCATATATCTTAGACAACATTATCAACTCCCATTGATAGTTTCGTATGTATACTCTTATTCATCGACCTCCATTATCATAAAAATTAATGATTGACATAGTTTGTAAGGATTTGCACTTTTGGTTTCATAAGTGACATACGCACATGATTAATGTATGTTTCCCTTGAGTTTCATTAGTAGGAACCATACGAGTAAAAGTAGCTCACAAAGGCTATCGCCACCTTGTGAGTCACTACAAACTCATGAATGTCCTAAGACTTTGTTGTCACCATCCTCCTCTGTGATGATGCAACTCCCATGCTAAAAGTGAAAACCTTGAGACAATGTTTATATAATATTCATCTCAATCGAGAATTAATTCTCTTAAAATGTGTATAATAGATTGACATGTAAAAGTGTTCACACTTTCAGCATCGTAAGTATTATACTCATGATGATTAACATATTTAAATTTTAGTGTTTAACATATAAGTTTATCTCATGCATCATAATTAGAAGAGCTATCATTTCCTTCCTATCATATTCATGAGTAAGCCTCATATTTTACCTCTTACCATCCATAATTACAATTTAGCACAAATCCACGGATAGTCAAAATCGTAATTTATATTATATTTAGTTACTATCCAATAGTATAGTATCTATACATCGAATAAATCAAACAATTCATGCATTCATAATTAAAAATAATTACATCACATAATTCAAAGTACACATATCCTAGATCATTCTTATTTGATACAAATTTCTAAATCTTTCCTGGAGGAGAAAGGTTTGAGAGCCATGCCTCCCCAACTCTAGGGATTGACATAAATTATGTGTCCCTTACTTGCTTGTTAAACTTTGAAGGAGTGCGAAATTTAACCCCTAGGAGTTGTAGTTTCCATGACTTTGCTTGTTGCATGAGAGAAAATGAGAAGAAATTGAGAATTTTTGTGAAAATTCTTTATCTTCTACTTTTATACTTGGGTAGTCTTGCATTACTCTAAGTAATACGTTGTGACTTTCAAAAGAAAGTCACAATTTTTTCCTTCATATTTTTAGCTTGAGGTCACGACTTTAGAAAATGTCAATTGAATATCTTGATCTTTCTATAGTACAAAGTTGCGGTATTGATAATGATCATGACTTAGACTTAATCTCTCTATAACATAAAATTACATTACTATGAAATGGTCATTGATTCATGCCCTTATCCATTTTTAGACCATTTAGGGTTGTGGCATATGAAGTTTCTTTGGAGTGGAAATAACTTTCATATTATTATATATCCATGATGTTATGTAGAGGCAATGACATTGGTAAATAATCTATCTTGATATTTATGTGGCTATGGAACTAAGAAATAGCTATGGTACTAAGAAGGTCTTTTGTGTATTGGATATGGTCATGGCTCTAAGAATTAGCCATGACAAAAAGTAATTCTTTGTGTCTTTTAAGAGTTTATGGCATTATGATTGGTCATGACACTAGCATTTTCCTCTCTCATATTACATATTGCCACAATATTGATAGGATGTTGTAGCATTAACATTTAGATTTTGTGTACAAATCAAAGTTATGTATTTCTTTGAGGATAAAAGTCATGACCTTAGAAATAGTAATACTCAAGTAAAATCATTTATAATACTTAGTATCCCAAAATTTATGACTTAGAATAATTACTATGACTTTGGCATGAGTAGTTGTTGCTTTATAATTTTTTATAGCTTAAAATTCATAGTTTTTATAAACTATTATGGATCTAACTTGAACCTACTCATCTATATAAATTTTTTAAGCTAAGTATGGCTGCAACTTTCCGATAATATCGTAGCTATTGAGAATATGTCGTATAGTGAAAAGATTATTCTAATGAGTTGGTAGGTACATGACATACAAGAATTGTCTATGACCAATTAGGTAGAGTTTCCACCAAGAATAGACTAAAAAGCTACTTGAGACTCACTGATCTACCCCCTCTGCTAAATACCTCTAAAAATTCATTGATTTCACAACTTTTCAACAAAATGATCTAAACACCAAAAATCATATAAGTAATACATATTAGCTTTATTTCTATGTCTATACATTATCAAACAATAAAATATACAAGAATATTTGGTAATTTATATATTGAACAACCACAAAGTATAATATTGGAAATACTATTTTCATCATAAATGTTATCTAGAATGAAAATTTATTGCGGAAAAATATTTTGCAACTCAAAACACTTGGTGTTTTGGCTATGTATATAATAAGTCATGAATCTAGAATTTACCTTAATTATTTGTTCAAGTGGTACATGGTTGCTATAATGTAAAACTAATGTCATGGTTGTTTAAATATTTTAGCGATAGTATCATTGTAACTTTAAGAAAATGTCATGGTCATAATAATTATGTTACATAATTAAATACTTTTACAAACTATATGGCAAAGTTATAGCATACAAAGAAAATCATGACTCTTTTTGGTAAAGTTATGGCCAAGAAGGAATGCATCAACTACTCAAGAATAAATGTGGAAGATCTCTCCTAGTCAAAATTTTCCATCAATTCCATCCTTCAAAGTCTTTGATCCACTAAGTTTATTAGTTTCAGTCAAATTAACTATGACTTCATTAACATTTTTCAAATTTTATCAAAATGAGAATTTAGTTCTTATAAAGACTATAATAAGTGCAAATACAATAAGATATACTCATAAAATGACTCAAAAAAAAGTGTTATGAAATTTTGTTTTAGAGGAGAATTACATGAGTCAATACACTAATTGCCAATATGACTTTGACACTAGCAAAGATCCAACAAGAAATAAAAGGCACAACCTAAATCCAAAGTCATGACTTCCAAAAAAAATTATCACGTGATTCCCCAAAGTAGTTAAGAAATACTTAGAATAAATTAAAAAGAAAATGAGGAGAATTAGATTTTGAGCTAAGAGCCACTACAAATCCTAGGCGACATTGACTCCAACCCCCAATTTAGGAAAAATTCAAGGTGAACATGGAAATATTAGATTGAATTTTAGGTTTTAATAGTTAGATTCATATATAGACTTGCATTGGGAACTGTCAATTTGCATGAAATGCCTCTCAAAACATCTCATATGAAATATTTCCTAATATTAGCCTAAATTAGAGTCTTGGATTGGGTTATGTATTTGTGTGTGATAATTAATGTACTATTTAATATTTGTTTTATTGTTGTATTTTGTAATATTGATGGATATGAATTTATTATAGAATTGAAATTTATGATTATCATTATATCATAGTTTTGTGTGTGTTAGTTATGGTTATTAGTAACATGTATGTCATGGAACACTAGATGTGTCAAATGGGCAGGGCCATGTAGGCCCGACCTATTTTTTGGTGGCCCAATCGGGCCACCTTGTCGTGCTCGATATGGCTAGGTGGCACGGCACGGTACAGCTTGAGAATTGTCGGCCTGGCTCATACCTGATTCTGGCCGTGTCATGCATGGACTTACTGGGTCAGGCCAGGACATATCCGGTTTTTTCAGCTAGATAAAAAAAATCCAGCAGGGTCCTGGGCTAGTTTACCATGCCATAGGGCCAGGCACACGGGTCATGCCTAGCCCGACACAAGGCACCACTCATGCTAACCCAACACAACACAAACCGTACCAAGGGTCGGCCCATCCCAGCCCGCGGCACAATTCCAAACTATGTTGTGCCAAGCGTGGCTAAACTAGGTTTGGCCCCATGCCATTCTGGGCCACCCGACCCATTTGACACCTTATGGAACACACTCATGTGATATGATAACAAGGTGGTGACATCTCTTCTACCCTAAATGCTTGAGACAAATATATGATCAAAAACATGAGATCATAATGAGTTTAATTATTGCAAGTATTACACTTTTGAAACCAAAAATACAAATGCTATTACGATCAATCCATCATGCATATTTTAGAAGAACTAACCACGAGTGATATGGGTACTAAGAAGAGCATCTAACCTAGGATTTTTCACATAATGTGAGAGTAGTGTATTGTACATGAGGGACATTGATAGGTAATTCATGAGAGCACAAAAAATGATGCGACCCTTATGGCGATGACAATCATGCGAGTCGCATTCTCTTGTATGATTTACATAAATGAGGTTCATAGGATGACATATGTTAATTATTGTGAGTATGATACTTCCGAAGTAGAAAGCACAAATATATTTATTTCCATATTATCTCTCATTTTCAAGATATTAGAGATTGACAATAGGAGTGTATATTCGAAGCAATTGTCAAGGGTAGTTAATGATTTTCCTAAAAGAAGTAAGTATATCAATAACTCATGAACTAAAGAATATGTTGTTTTGTGGTGAAATACTAAAGAAATAATTATGAGGGGGCCATCATTGATAGTGATAATCTAAGGATATAACTCACCTTGAATGCTAAGAGGGTACTTGATCATTTTTATACTAATCATTCATTCATTCAACAATCAAACACTATATTATCCAAACATTAAAGAAATATCATCACACATAAGAAAGCGAGCTAACCATAAAGTCTTTGTATCTTGTCTAAAACTAAAGTTTATCGACTCAACTATAGTAGTTGTTGATTCATTATTGATTGCTTGAACTACCAACTCAATTTGTGTGGAATTGATTTTTAAAATTATATCCATTTTACTATTTGTATGACCCATATACTTGTGAGACTATATGGGACGAAAGATAATCACCTAATGAGATTTTGGTATCATGTCAATCCACAATAAGAATTGACACTCTCGCAAAGTCACAAAAATAGTATATCATGGAATCAAGGCTCTAATGAAATCCCAAGTGAAGATCTAAGTCTCAAAACTTAATCAAAAATAATTATTATTCATGTTCGCCTTGGAATTTCTTCTAATCAGAGGTTGGAAGTCATGCCACCTAGGGTTTGTTGATCTTAGCTCAAAATCCAATTCCGCTCTTTCTTCATTTTTTTGAAATCTTCTAATGAATTTATATTTCATTGATTTGTTTGTTTCATTAAGCAAGGAGTCACAACACTAGCTTGAGGTCACGACTTTATTGCCTTTTTGGATTTTCTCTAGAGTACAAAAGTCATGAAAGAAAAGGTTATTGTAACTTAAGTTACTCTTTTCTGGAGCACAAAGTCAATGTACTCAAAATAACCACAACTAAGACAATTTATTTCTAGAATACAAAGTCACATTGCTGGAAATGATCACAACTTATGTATTTGTTTCTAGACCACAAAGTTGTGGCACTAGGAATGACCATGACTCTGGTATTTTCTCACTAAATCACAAAGTCATGGTAGCAAGAAATGTCATGACTGGAGTAATTCTTTCTAGAATGCAAAGTAATAGTGGCTAGAAATATCATGACTAGAGTAATACATTCTGGAGCACAAAAGTCATTATGAAAAAGATCATCGCGACTAATTTTATTTAATATTTTGGCTCTGTATCGATTAAATCAATGCACTAGAAAATCTCTTAACTTTTTATTCAAGTGGGGCACTTAATTGTTGTGACATAAATATAAGGTAGCATCCATAATGATATTTTGGAGAAAGTATAACTACAACTCTAAGAAATTATCATTGCCACAAAGACTATGTTGGAGAGTGAAAAATTTATGTCAACTCATAAATAGAGTTCTAGCATACAAAAATTGTCATAACTATTTTTTAGAGTCGCGACCAAGAAAGGAATTCCCATCTACTCCATAGGCTAGTTGAAGGTGTAACCAAGTCATTACATGTGAATATCATGACTTTCTTTGCCTTTCTTCCCTCATGGTTATTGTTCTGTTAAGTATAATAAATTTACTCAGATTATATTTGATTTCACTTATATTCATCAAATTTTCTTAAAACTAATATTTAGTGAAATCTTTTCGATTAAAGCTCAGATTCATACAAACTCATTAATAATTGCATGCTAAATGACCCAAAAAGTTGGTTCATGTAATGTTGAACAAACTCACACACTAAAAATATTGCTCATTCTCGAGAAATAAATCTCTCTCTCTCTCCATGAATTCATTATCAATAATTCAAAAAGAATAAATAAAAGGCAATATCACAAAAATAGATTTCTACAATTAGGCTTAAGTGTCATAGTGGATTATTTTCTTTTGGAAATAGAATCTTGAATCTAGCAATTTTTTATTTTGTGTATGAATCAGTAGATGCACTGAGTTTTTATCAAACTAACATTATCTACTTGGATTTCCAACCAAGAGGTACTATATTTAATGTCCTTAGCTAAACCATCATTATATATCCAATTTGGTTAGTAATTTTATTTGCCCAAACAAACTTCTTAGTATAGTCTTTCTCTTCTATTTTTTTTTCTTGAATTCTTTTTTAGCATCAAGTATTTTTTCAGCTTATCTTTGTTTGGATATTCTTTCATGGATATTACAACTTTAGAAGAAATCATGGCATCATTACCTATGATTACCATTGATAAGGCCATGATTTATTGTAAAGTCGTGACTATGTGTATTTCTCTTTAGATTCTATTTTTTGTGACATTGGAAAAAGACATGACTTTTTCTTTTAGTTTTTATTTCTCCATCATAAATGCTTTGTCTCTTGCCATGATTTTTTTCATTGCTTCATAATTTAAAGTCGTGCCTTCTTTAGAAACCATGACTTTTGTTGTTATAGATATTAACTCTTTATCATCATTCAAATACTCAATAATTAATATCTTTTTCTCATCTTCCTCTTCTAAAAAAATCATCCAATAGCTATTGAATTTCCTTCCATTGTACTTCTACTATAAACTCCAAAATATCTTCAATATTTCCTTTGTGTTTTTGAATTGGAAATTTCATCAATTCAAGCTATTTCCATCCACCATAAAACACACACTATGACAAAACTTATAGGTTATAGATTCTATTTTATTCTCATATCACTTGAGGTTAGTTCTTCTAGAATATACACAATGGATTAGTCATAAGTATATTCATGTTTTTAGCTTCATAAGTATCATACCTATAATGATTAAACTTACATTAATCTTGGGTTTTCATATATAAGTTTATCTCATGCAATAAGATTAAAATGGTTGTCACTTCCTTCTTACCTTACCATATGAGTGTATCTCATGACAGACTCTATCTTCCATGGCCGACACATAAACCTACAATATAGTGAAAATCCTAAAATTTATTTCTAAATAATATCCATGTCTATTAACAACCAAATCATAATATTAACATAAACATAAACTTTATAAAATCAAGTATTTATCATACATAAGTATGTTATACTAATCCTAGATCTTAATCTATCCTAATATTGATGAAGAATTCATGTAAGATAACATAAGAGGTATCTGGCAGAATCAAGAGTTCCCAATGAAAGCCCAAGTGAATATCTAAGTGTCAAAACCTAAATTCAATCAAATATTACTTGCATTCACATTAGGTTTGCCTCTAAATGGAGATTGAAAGTTGCACACGCAGGTTTTTCAAATGCTTGGCTTTAAATCCAATTCTTTTACTATTCTATTCTTACAAAAATTTCTAAGTATTATTTATATACTTCGGGGATCCATGTGATATTTTAAGCTAGAAATCACTATGATGGCTTGAGGTAATGACTCTTTTGTCTCATTAGATCTTTTTCATTAGGTCATGACAGTAATGAATACTAAAACTCAAGTAACTCTTCTATGGAGCATAATATCGTGGCACTAGGAATGTCATGATTTAGACAAATTTTCTCTGGAACTCAAAGTTACAATACTAAGAATGACCATGACTTGAACTTTTCTCTCTGGAGAAAAATGTCGCATCAATGAGAATGGTTGCGATCAATCTTTTCTCCATGTAGCAAAATGTAATGGTGGTAGAAATAACTATGGCTTTGGTATTTTCTCACTTGAGCACAAGTTACATTGTTGAAAAAAGCATAACTAGAGTAAATGATCTCTAGAACAAAATGACCTAACAAAAAATTATGTTGTGACTCAAAATACTTGCTTGGTATTTTGGTTATGTATTGAGTAAGTCATAATATTGAAAATTATAGTGACTAATTGTACCAATAGGGTACTTGGCTATAATGATGTAGAATAAAATTATTGTTGTTAAGTCTTTTAGAGATAATATGACTTTGACTCCAAGAAAATATCATGGCATCAAAGATTATGTTGCTAAGTAGAAAGATTATGTTAACTCAGTATTAGGGTCATAACATACAAACATTGTTATCACTAGATTTGTAAATTTTTGGCCAATAAATGATACCACACCGACTTAGTAAGATCATAGATTATATACCCATATCATAATATAGAGAATATCATGACTATTCATTATTTTTCTCCCCTATAAGTCTTTGCTCCCATAAGTCTATTAATTTCATTAAAAATAACTTTGATTTTACTAACATTTATAAATTCCCTCAAAATAGATATTTAGTAAAATATCTTTCATAAATACACAAATACATACAAATAATAATAGAAAAATACATATCAAATCACCCAAACATATTTATGTGAAGTATTGAATAGGAAGTCAGACTTTGGAAAATCATGTCATTTCAAAAAATGTCATGGTAGTGGCATCACTAAAATCATGGATAAACACTTCTTTGGATTTATTTCAATATTTCTCACTAATTCATTTATGCTCTTATACTTCACTAATAGTGCTAATTATCCAAGTTAATTCACATTAATCTTAATTGTCATATTTGTTTTTTCTAGCCTTGTTTCAATCTGCCCCCATAGATTCTCTTGCAAATTGTTCCTTTTTTTTGTCTCCATGAGCAAGGAAAAAATAATATCTTCCAGAGATAGATTTTTAATCCATTTGTTTGTAATTGGAGCTCAAGACTCCTTTTATTTGGTATCCCATAAAGTTTTATCCAAAAATTGTATGAATTTCATATGATAAGTTTTCGTGATTTCTCATATTGGTTAGAAGTATATGGAAGTATTAATGATGGTCAAAAGATATATCCATTATTCTACAAAACTTTGGGTTCCTTTATTTGATACATGAGATCAAAATCTTTCATTTCATGCTATTACAAAATAAGAATTTCTTCCATTTTATCCTTTATTATTATCAATCTATCAAACTTCAACACTTTCACTTATTTTCTTCCAAATACTAAATCATTTGGAGTCTTTGTTATCTCTTCAAATATGAAATGTACTTCATAGGATGACTAGTTCATAATTAATCCACATGAGGCCACATCAATATTATACCCCATCATAACCAAGGAGCATAGCTTGAATGGGTGGGTCTCAGCTTTCCAAGGCTGAGGTCCTTGGTTTGATTCCCATGAGCCACCTACCCAAGGTATTTCCTCGTGTCTTAATCAGTGTCCATGGTTAGTAGGGTATTACAGTTACCTTAGGGATTAGTCAAGGTGTGTGTAAGCTGGCTCGGCCCCCATCATGTAATTCTACCCATTGTAAAAGGTAAGAGCTTTGAACCAAAATTCAAATCTATTTTGTAGACACCTCTTTAAAAGTTTTTTGAGTTGATCACAATTATCATATAAAGTCTCTTGTACTTCTTTTCGTAATTGACTTGTCTCTCATCTTAATTGAGAGGTAATTTGAGGTGGAAAAAACTTGTTGATAAAAACTTATACAGATTCATCCCAACTCTCAATTGAGTCTCTAGATAAGTACTTGAACTAGCTTCATGTCTCATCTCTCAAATAAAAAAGAAAAAAAAATTATAACCTTATAGTATCTAGGCTAACTTATTCATCTTTACTATGTTGCACAACTCCAAGAAAGTTTTGGCATAACTATTTCAGTCTTCTGAAAATCATCCATTGTATTGATATTTTTAAAATATAGTTATCAAACTAGGCTTCAACTGAAAGTAATTCACTTGAATAGGTTGTATCCAAATTATTGAGTAACTATCCAACATAGTTGGCTACTAATAATCACCCAAGGCATGATGAGGAGTAGAATGTTGGAAAATTTGTCTTTCACCACCTTGGTTCTTTTCATTATTGTAAGTTCCTTCCATAGTCTCTCTCTCAATTCTCTATTTCAAAAGTGCTCACATTATTCTCTCAATTTTTGGGTCCAAAGGTATTAACTCACTTCTAGAATTTCTACTCATATAAATGTCGTGACTACAAAAAAACAAGAAAAAACAAAAAAAAAACAAAAAAAAACAAAAAAAAACAAAAAAAAAACAAAAAAAAAAAAAAAAAAAAAAACAAAAAAAAAAAAAAAAAAAAACAAAAAAAAACAAAAAAAACAAAAAAAACAAAAAAAAACAAAAAAAAAACAAAAACAAACAAAAACAAAAACAAAAACAAAACAAAAACAAAACAAAAAACAAAACAAAAAACAAAACAAAAACAAATACTACACAAACACAAAGCAATAATTATTATCTAACTAACTAGACATAGATTTAATCTTTTATAATGATAGTTATATCAACTCAAGTTAACTAATCAAACTAAATAATTTATGACAGTGGTTCTAAAAACTTGTTTTGATTTTGTTATGGTATCAAAACTTATCTTTTATGATATGGTCGCAATTAGTTGTTGGATAATTATCTTTCATCCAATGAAGTTCTACAAGTATATGGGTGATAAAAGTAATACAATAGACATAAATTAAGATATTGATTCTATTGTGGCAGTAAAGACATTATACATATTCGTGTTGGGATGTTACATCACACTCGTTCACTACTAAAATTTCACTTAATTAAAAGAGCATCAATGGTGAGAATTATAGAACTCAGATTAAATGATTAGGAAGTTAAGTCATAAAGAAGCGTATCTCTCCATTTACCCCTAAGCCTTTTAAGCCAGAAAATTAAATGCTGATTGAGTTTGGATTCAAAGAAAAGATTGAAAATGTTTTGATATATCAATAACTACAATTCAGTACTTAAATTACTGAGTTTTTATGGTTATTTATGATTACTTTCATAAATTGATTATATTGAAAGTAAGTGTTAAATATAAGAATAGTGAAATTGGTACTTTGTGTATAAATTTGAATGACTTATTTCAACGAATTATGATTTTTATTAATTTGAATGAATAATAGTGAAATTTGATAAAATTTGAGTATAAATGGTGAACTAGCAAGAAAGCTAGAATGGAGTGTGGGATAGTAAGAAAAAAGTCATGGCATTTCTAATGTCATGACTTGTTTATACTAGTACATGCCTATTGATAAGTTGGTCCACTAGGTTTAACTCAAATTACCAACTCTACTTGTGAGTGGATATGACTCATTAGGTAATGATTATCTTGCGAGTTATTTTCTTTCATATGACTCATACTAGTAAGAATTAAGGAAAAATGCATATTAATTATGTGTGTATAAAACTTATGATACCAAAAGTGTAAATATTTAATAGCATATTAGTTCACATCTTTATGACACATAAAATAAGAGAATAAAATACATATAAGAAGCAATCATTAAGAATAGTTGACAAGTTGCCTAAAAGGTATAGATTTGTGGTTGACTCTCGAGTCTCGAGCAAGGAGGATTTGTTATTTTGGTGGTAAAGTACTAAGTAGATAGCTACGAGTGAACTATTATTAGAAAGGTCCAATAGTTGACTACTACCTTGTATACTATTAGAAAAATAGAATATTTGTACAATAGTCTAATATTCATTCTATTACCAAATATAATATAAATCAAATTATTTAGATAGGTTATCATGCATAATGAAATGGACAAATTCTAGAATCTAATAGTCTTACCAAAAAAAACTTTATCATTTCAACTAGAGCATCATTTGACTTATCGTTGCTTGATCAAACTACCTACACAAACCGTATGTGATCAATAATTAGCCAAGAGTCTATTTTACTACTTGTATGACCCATATAATTATATAATTATAATTATTTGGATGAGAGACCATCACCCAACAAGGTTTTAGTATATTATGCAATCCTAAAAATTGGGCATCAATCAACATAATAAGCAAGGGATGAGTTTATGTTTATCCTTAACTTTTTGAACTATTTTCTATCATGTCGATGATTAGTTAAATCATTGAAGGATGAAAATGATTTTCATGGTATACTCCCTTGCTTTGGATTTTTTTCTTGCTTTTCAAATAAATATTCTTTACAAAAATTTCTTTCTAAGATAATTGGAAACAAATATAGTTTTGAATTTTAGAATTATCTTGATAAGCTCGTCAACCTGAAAAATAACTCTGTCTATCGAGAAGTGGAAGTTTATAAATCTGACATCATTATGCTCCTTTCAAATATCGCACAAAATCAGAAGAGCTATGTACCTCCAAATCCATGGTACCTCCTAATCCATGGTAAATAAGCCAATGGTAAATCAACCATGAAGCTTAAGAGATTAGGAATACTTATACCTATTTTCCCTTGTTAATGATGTTTTTGAGTGAGTTTTTTCTATTTTGCAGGTTAGGTATTATGGCAGCATAGGGTTGATGCGGTGGAGTAGTCTAGATCACCTGGGTATGTTAAACTTTTTATCATTATGGGTGCTTATTAGCTCTTGATAGACATTACAAGCACATATAATTGATTAATGATGTTAGATATCTTCTTGGGTTCGGGTTGTGGTGTAGAGCAATGCGGAGTTGGTGTTACAGATTTGGATCTACAGAGTTATATTTTTTATTTTTTATTAGCAAGCTTAGAGTTGTATGTTAGTTATATTTCTATTGCTGCCCCTCGTTTCTTTTGTTACTTTTTCCCTTGGGGATGGTTCATGTCAGTAGTATTTTTCTTGTGGCCCCCAGTGAGCCTCGGGGTGCTAAGGATTTGGTGGGTTTGGCCTTTCAGCTGGCCTTGCCTTATATGTATCATTGTATGCATATATATATACATACATACATACATATATATACATATATATATATATATACATACACACACATATATATAGAGGTGTGTTTTGAAAAAAAAAAATATATTTTTTAAAATTTATATCCCTCATGGAGATACTCTTCCACCAAAAAATAGTAAAATTACATTCTTGTTGCCCAACCTTAAGGTTAGTTTATCTTGTTACATATCAGTTGACATGCCTTGGTGGCAAGGAAAGAGCATCAAGAATGATGAGAATCTCAATTTCTTGTATTTTAAGGCAAAAAAAATTGTAAGAAAATAAAATTTATCCACTTTAACTTTTATATCTTCAATAATACCTAATGAATAAATATATCTTCATCCAACTATCGAATAATCATGTTACATTCTTTTGTCAATTCTATTGACATAAATTTCTTACAATTTTTATCCATTCCAAATGATTTCTAAGAAACTTAATTATTCATTTTAACTAATATATCTTCAATAATAACTAGTGAAATAACATTTGGCTTATTAATGAGGAAGATAGAAATGAATATTTTTTTTTTGAGTTTACTCAACCTTATATACATGGAAATTGACATTAAATTTATATTTCACCTAGGTTGAACAAGGATCTAATAATAATGATTACCAATACTAGAAGGGAAAGAAAAATATCTAAAATAATTTTTTTAGAAGTTTTTTTTGAGCAAACATGTTTCATTCCATCAATGCATCATCATAAAATCCAAAAGTTTTGTTTATTCAAAAGGATTTCTTCAAGGTACATTTCATAAAATGATATTACAATGAAAGGCTTCATGAAAAGAATATCTAATAGATGTTCATAAAACTTGCATTATAAATAATTTTTTTCAATCATTGAAAAATAGAATGGAGTAACATATAACTCAATGGAAAGTGGTGGTGGCTTAGCCTCAACAGCCACTTTTTCTCTACTCTTCCTTGGCCATTTCTTATATTTTCCAAATTAAAATAACAATGAGACCAAGTAGGGATTCCCCATAATCGTTTCCTTGACATTTCATCATTAATAAGTATGTTGTGACATTATAAACTTAGAGTTGAAACATGGAAAAATAATGTCATGATTGAAAACTATGTTGTGACATTAAAAACATAGGTACAACAAACAGAAGAGTCTCATGGCTCTACCCTCATAGAAGATGGTGGAAGATATGATATTTTGTTTAGAAGAGTTGGACATTTGTGAGAATTGCATGTACAAAAAAAAATAAGTGACATTCAAATATATATAACTACTAAATTAGAGACAATGTTGGATGTATTATACAATGATCTATTCAAAGAAATACTAGATACATCATTTGAGAGATCAAGATACTATGTATATTTTGTGGATGATTTCAACATGTATGTAGGTTTTCTTCATTTAAAAGAAAACTAAAGTTTTTTGACAAATTCATAGAGTTCAAGGTGTTGGTGGAGAACCAATTTTACAAGAAGGTAAATGTTCTATGGATAGACAATGGTATTTCTATATGGAGGTGAGAAGCTTTCAGAAGCATAAGGAATTCTTTCTTTCAAACCAAAGTGTAAAAGATTCTAGAAGATTTAAAGTATCTAGAACATTCCAAGGCTCTAGAGTATTATAAAGTGTCTACAATCTTGTAAGGTTCTAGACACTTCCATTGATACATATATAAAAGTACACCAGGATGCAAAATAATTGTATTTTGATACTCTAAAAATTAGAAACCTGATTTTGCTGTCAACTGACACATTAGTGGTTAAAAAAAATAAAAAACAATTTAATTAAATATATGGCTCATGCTTCAATAATCAATGATGGAGATGCGTACAAACCCATATGCTTCACAGTGTAAAACACTCCTCTACCACACAGCTACATGAAACAAATCAATAGCTTTTAGAATATATATATATATATATATATTCTTAGTATTTGTATATATTTAAACATAAATATTTATAAATATATAAACACAAACATATATAAATATATAAACAAACATAAATATATATACATATACATACATACATACATACATACATATATATATTCTTAGTATTTGTATATATTTAAACAAAAATATTTATAAATATATAAACACAAACATATATAAATATACACACACACACACACACACACACACACACACACATATATATATATATATATATATATATATATATATATATATATATATATGTGTGTGTGTGTGTGTGTGTGTGTGTGTGTGTGTGTGTTTATATTTTTTTTTTGAAAAACCACACACACACACTCACTCACAAACACACATATATATATAAACACAAACAAATATAAATCTGTTTTTTTTATATTTATATATTTATATGTGTGGTTATCAAAAAAAAGCACATATATATATATATATGTGTGTGTGTGTGTGTGTGTGTGTGTGTGTGTGTGTGTACATTTATGTTTATATATGTTTATGTTAAAATATTTATAAACATAAACTTATATAAATATATAAATATATTTTTATATGTCTATTTATGTTTGTGTTTATATATATATATGTGTGTGTGTGTGTTTATTTTACATATATATAAATACATATAATATATTTATATATATATATAAATATTTTTGACATTTATTTTTATTTGTTTCGTGTAACTATGCAGTAGAATGGCATTTTACATTGTTTAGCTTGTGAGTTTGAATTTCAGCTTAACTAGTTATGGTTAATGGAATAGTGAAATTTTTAATTAATTTTTTTTATTTTTTTTTTAAATTGACATGTCAGTTCGGATTAAGATTGAGTTCTGGTTTTTAGTACACTCAAATATAATTATTTTGCATTTTGGCTCTCTTTTTTTAAATTTTTTTAGAAAAGGAATTTTTTTTTTCAATTTTAATTTTTAGTTAATTATTAATTATAAAAAAGTAATTCGGATCAATAATTTTTAATTAGTGTGGCATTAAAATAAATATTGGTTGACATTCGTTTAGTATGTGCACTAGCATAATGGTCATTGTTTTGCAATTCTTTGTGGCAATGTATGACGCATGAAGAAGTCTTTCTTTGTTTATTGGGATTTGGGATACACAGAGAAAAAGTAAAATGCCATGCATTGATGAAAGAGCTTCAATCTCATCCATCATATGCATATGCACTAATTACAATGCATGAGCTGATGTGACATGATAGGGCTCTCACAAAGACTGGCCATGTAATGTGACATAATACCAAGTTTTATACGGAAATAATATATTAAAATACTAGTTTGAAAAATATAACCAAACTAATGCGTCTGAAAGCAGGGTATTCATTCGGAATGACGACCTTTAATTAAAATCAAAGGCCGACTATTGAATGATTTATTTCTGACTGATCTTCTTCCCCCTTCCCCCATTTTTCTTCTCTATTTTCTTCCTTCCCTTGCTTTTTTTCTGTAATTTCTTCCATCAGTGGCGTCGATCCACTCCATGGAAATCTACACATGCAATTGATTTTTTCTATCATGTTGTGTCCAACTTTAATTAAAGGATACATAGATTCAGTGTTTGTATAATTTATAGAAAATTTCATCAGTGTTCTAATCATCCACATCTCGAGTCGAAAAAATTTAATTATAGGATACATAGATTCTGTTGTGTCCAACTATAAAAATTACAAAATAAATTAAAATCACATCTTAAGCTAACACACACACCCTAAGTTCTAATCATCGAACAAATACATAAGCTTGCTAAACTTCAAATTATATCTACGATGCAGAACTTACAATCTTCTCCTATGTCCCAAAAAAAAAGTTATAGGTGCCTCCAGTCTTTTTCTATGAATAGTCTACAACAAGTTCTCTCACACTCTGATCCCATGTATGAACAATCTCTCCGAGAGATATTGGTTGTGGGAGATATCGTAGCGAGTGGCTAAAATTTGATTTCACATTGGCAACAAAATATGTACCCTCCTTTCTATTACAATCAAAACATACCAAACATCACGTGCAATGAAAAATAGATAAGCATATTTATTAAAAAGACTTGGAGAAGATAAATTTAACACACATCCGACTTCAGCAGGAATTATGTCCGAGATGATCAGAGAACATCTTGGATAATTGGAAGGAACAAGCAATTACAAAGGTGGCATGGGGATCTGCAAGATAAAGACTGGCATGATTGACTTTTAATGAAAGAGATTCTAATGAAAAACATACTTTTAAGATATTATATAGAAACCAACCAATCCTTCTGCAAAAAGTTCAGACTTGAGCGCTGCGATACTACTACCCGTTGTTCACAATGGTGGGTATAAACATCTCGGCCATCAATGTGAGGGTAGGGAATGTGATGTATCAATGTGAGTAGGTATGGAATGTGATGTGCAGGTGTGTGGGGGTATAAACATCTCGGGTGAGGGGTAAGAAGTAGGCATGGTCGGCTCAAGTATACCTAGACCGCTCTCACTATCTAAACCATGACCTGACCCACCATCTCGAGCATGACCTCGGCGATCAACTCCCCCTCTCCCTCTTCTTCTACCTCGAATGGGCTCTAAACGTGATGGTGTGGATGACACCGGGGGTCTAATAAATAGCTCATGTGATGTCGAAGCCTCTTTAGAGTACTCGATGATACGATGGTCTTCACCAATCTAGTGTAACATCGATCAGAAAATATGATGTATATCACATTAAGCACTAGGGGTATCAAAACGAGAGCGAATGGCTATGACAGCCATAGCGGTAATCTGAGTGAACCAAAGAAAAAATTATAATTACATAATCTAAAAATTAAAAATTAGGTAAAATATTTTAGAAACACATGACTCTAACTTACCAAAAGATCCATACTACCGGCTGTAGTATGAAACCTCTTATCATCGCTAAGCAGTCATAGTATCATAAAATGCCGTGTAATACGATGATACTACTAAATGTATGGATAATGAAAGTCAATTAAACCAACCATATGAGGTGAAGTGATGATCTTAGCTGCTCACGTCTTCCATAATGCTATTGTTTGGTGCATGATACATCACCCAATCGTGCTGGTGTTGTCCACGTGCATTCATTGGATGCAACTGGTGCTCATAAGAGCAAGCTGGAGGTATCTTTTGATGCATCCCAAGCTGACGTAGGTCTCTTTATGGATGATGCCACTCAACAATCTCGAAACATATGATTGGTGACATCATCCTCCAGATCTCCTAATCATCTAAGCAGATATATGAAAGCTGATCAAGTAACTCTCTCATGTATAGTTACCATAAAACCTACATGTGAACACTTAATGTTAATAATTTACAGGAATATGAATATAATTAATATAGAACCAAATAATTTTACATAAACATTACCTGATCAGGAGTTTGTGCATCTAACTGATCTCGATATAGGAGGAGTACACATGATGGGTTATGCACCCATGTTAAAGGTGCTCTCCACCTACACCCGAGTGGAAGAGCTAGCTCTACCTCCGGCTCAACCGGAGGCTGAGCAGGTAATCCATCATGGACAGCCTCAGGCAGGTCACCATCATTGAAATCGATATCGGTATAGTGTAAGGCATGAGTGGGTGGTAGTGCTAGATATGCGCATGGTTGCCCAAAATCATGTTGCCCGACATGAAGTCTCTCCCAAGACCATAGCTGAATATAAAATAATGAGAAAGTTGGTCAAAATATTGAATTTTTTATATTGCGTTAAGAAAAATATGATAAATCATGTTCCTCTCCAGGACCCATGATTTAACAAATATTGGGCAGTCGCCTTTGTACGAGGTCTACCCAAAATACAACATGTATAAAAAAACCAACCAACCTGTCTCAATGACCAAAGTAGGTTGAATTATGAGTAATAGTGATATAAGCAACCCAATTCATCCATACATAACAACACATATTCCTAGTTATTACATACCTATATGGAATACAACAGCTAATAACATAGTTATGATCCAAGCTGGCTCGGCATAACTCGTGGTATGTATGTGCTAGTACTGCACCACCCCAAGTATGTGTCATAGTATCCATCAAATCTCACAGTAGTGGGAGAAAGCACATGGGAACATGCACAACCTTCTTATCTGCAAATAAGAAGGATCTGATCAGCACTAAGATGAACTCACACACACAACGCTCTAATGTGACCTAATCTACATCAGGTGGTGGGGTAGATAACTGGATACATAACCACCACAAGAAAATAGTGGCTCCTCTGAAAGCATTGGTGGGTGGGATGACACCGAGCAACTCCATGCACAACACCACCACATCGAAGACACATGTGTCGGTGACTACTGGGCCATGGATACGAAGGCCAAGGAGGATGGTGACATCCTGTAAGATAATCATCATCTCTCCTACTGGCACATGAAATGTGTATGGCTCGGGCTACCATCTCTCGATGAGTGAGGTGATAAATGGTCAATCAATCGCAATGTGGCCCAAATGGTATATACTGTAAAATCCAGCCCTAATCACGTATGGCTGAATCTGAATATCCATCCTCCACATAGTCATGAAGGCTCTCATCTGCTATCGAGGGCAGATGATCTCCTGAAGTTGTAAGAATTGAAACAACCAAATCTAAAAGTGATTATATATAAATTACATGCTACAACTACTAATCGTAATTGTTAATTAACAAATTACATACCTGCTCTGTATCTACTAAGTGTGATCAGTGTCTGTCTTGCAATACCAAGATAAATGTATTCGATAGATCCGCATCATGAATCCCCCTAAATGTCATGTATATAAGATATAACAAATCCAGAATAATTATAAATATGGTTGTCAATATTAATCACAATAATAATTTATAATACACACGTACAATAAGAATGTTTCATTCAATAGAATACATCTAATACAATACAAAAACAAAATATTTGGGGCCTCATTTACAAGAAATAAATGCTAGTATATAAGTCTTATATAGAACAACAACAAAAAAGCTGAGGCCTCATTTACAAACAAACAACTAAACTTGATTTCTATTCTTACAAGACTACTGATTGTGATCCTTTTATTTACACAACCCACATTTATCTTGGGTTTCCCCTTCCTATCATCCATTTCATTATGCAAATGGGCTGATTTAGGATGGCCACTAACTTATCGTTACATTGGCCTAGGAGCTACGATCATTGGACCATCATAAAGAGGTCACTCGTCTTCATTGAATATGGGATAAAACAAGTTTGCCCAAGTATTGGACCATCCATAGGGCTATTCATGGAAATCCATATATCAGTATCTTATCACGTGTATTTCTTGTCATTTAAGTTGAGGTGATGAATGTGACCCCTCCTAGACCTTGCATGAAATATTCCCTGTATGTGATCATAAAAAATAATTTCTATTGATCTAGCCTTAACCACACGACCTTGAATCTGGGTATCAACATATGGTTTGAACTACTCATCGGATGATAATCCATCATCACCTTATTCCCTTCTTGCAAAAAAGTAACTATTAAGGTAGAAAAATGGCAACTGAACTAATGCAATGATTGGTAAATACCTCTAACATATTGGTTGGCATTATCTCATATCTTCAACCTCCATCATGTGAAAGTACACATAACAGAAGAGGGATCGCCTCTAACCATTGTCGTGCTTCAGGATTAATTCTTTCAATTGTAGCCATATGCCTATTTATCTTCCATGATGTTGTCACAACAGCTGCTCTACATACCAAATTATTCAAGAGTTTATCTTTGAAGCAGGTCATAAAATTGCTTGTAAGATGATGCATGCATATCTTGTAATAGGCATATGGTGCATCCCAATGAAAATGAGGATCGATCATAGCTGCCAAAATACCTGGATGTCTGTCAGATATAACACAAATCCACATCCGTTGAATTACTCAATTTCTGATACATGCAAAGAACCATCCACAACTATCAATATTCTTGCCTTTTATAATAGCAAATACCAATGGGAACAACTTATTATTTTCATCACATCTCATAGCAATCAACAATGTCCCTTTATACTTCCCATACAAATGTGTACCATCAATACTTAGTACATGATGATAATTTGTGAACCCTTCAATAGATGGCTTGAATGACCAGAACATGCACTGAAATATCTCATTGTTTGGCACACTATGAAAGATGGTTTTCCAAATAACAACACATCCAGGATTGACTTGTTATATGGCTAAGAACAAATGTGGGAGATCTATATATGATTGGGAAAAATCACAAAATAAGTGTCTAAATGCCTTATGCTTCCCGTCCAAGGCTTTTTATATGAAATTTCATATCCTCATTTTTCTATCATGATTGCTTGAATAGCAATAGGAGACAATACAAATTGTGCCTTAATTTTTGATTCTACATAAGCAGCAATCAACTTTGAGTCTAGTTGATGATGGTCCCAGTTCAAACATAGATTTACACAAGTATGTGGCCCTTTATATTCGTTGATCACAAATAAGTTAGTATCTTTCACAACCATGGCACGTAGCTTCCATTGACATTGATATTTTTTTGCCTTCTTACATCTTAAAATGAGCGATTTTTTGAGGAGGCAACCACAACAAACTCATGGTGTTCTTTAATTGAGTAAATCTTTGCGGCCTCTTGCAATTCAGATTTAGAATTAAAAAAATTATCCAGCTACAAATTCACCATTCGCATAACTATTTGTTTCTTGCACCCATAGAGTCTAACCACTTGAAATAGTAATATCTATGTTTTCAACATGTTCAAAACAAGGTGTTGGTGGTAGGTGAAACTAAATAGGAGACGTCTCATCAGGTTTCTCATCATCATCTGTGATATTCAATACATCATAAGATAATGCATGTGCAGAGACAAATTATCTCTCGCTCATTCTCCAAAACATGATTTGTAGTCTTGAATGATGAAACATGTCTATCGGCTTGAACATATAAGTAATCATCATATTCAGCATCAACATCTTCATCAGATTCATCATTACCTTTTTCATAAGCATAAGCATCATCATCTCCATATGCTTCAGTATTTCGTACTAGACCACTGCTAGGCCCATAACCATAGTTAATTTCTACAATATTCTCAATTTTTGCAACACCAATAGATTGATTTACTTGTTGTGTATTCGAATGACCTCAACAAATAATTTAATTTCCTCAATGATAGTTGTGTTAACCATGTTCAACATTAGGTACATAGAACTGTCATTTCATATTGTAAGAGGTTGGAACATATTTCCACTTTTTAAAGGATACTCATACTTGAGGACTAAGTTGAACTTCTATTTATCAACAAATGTGCTTGAAAATATGATATTACCTAATTATTCAAACACGTAGTCAACCGGTATTTCTAAAGGCACAATCAAAGCTTTGTTTCTATCATATTTTATATCATTATGGGTCCTCACTATATGTCCATTGTAATAACACATTATGGGAATAGAGAAAATAGACATAATTGACCTATTTCAAAAGAAGTAAAAAAAAATTAATAATATGAGAGATGATTATTTTTAGTACCTTGGTTAGGAATTAAATGACACCAATCGTGCCCCTTTTATGGGACTCAATATTTAATGAAAAATTGGGCAAAGTCACTTTAGTATGGGGAGCTCTACCCAAAATACAATTGGTACTAAAAATATAGCCACCATGGTTCAATATCATACAATGACCTCAATGGGTCCAAATTTGAGTCAAAGTGGCCTAATCGGGACTAATCTTCTATAATCAACAATAACAACATATAGTCTTCCTACTTCCCCATTTCATTTCTATGTTTAGCTAAAAACTTAATTCTTACAAATCTTAAACATTGATCAAAGAACTCACTTCCCATTATTATTCTTAAGATGGAATTACACAAGGCTTTACTCATGGATGTTTCAATTCTTTGTATATGCAATGATGTTTTATCGAAACTATGGGGATACTTTGTTTACAATTTTTAAAACTATACATATATATATATTACAAAGAATAAGAACAAGAAAAATATAAAGAACACAATTAGTTTCCAATTTTTTTCATGTTTAGAAAAATACGAAAAACGAATAAAATACAAATCTTTTTTTTCAAAAACTGTCCATAAACATTTTTCAATAAATAATTCGAATAGGTCAAAAATATCTCATACAAAAAAGAAAGAAAGAGAGAGAAAATAAAAAAAAGCAAACAAAGTCACATCCTAAATCAAATCCTAAATGAAACACTAACGCCCCTAAATCTGATCACAAGAAAATTATATAGATAACAAACCTCGGAAGGAGAGCTTTTGAATGCTTGTGCAATGTAGCCTTGCCGTTGCCAAGGTGGGGTATGGTGGAGAAGGGTCGTGGGGTCTGGTGAAGAGGAGGTGGGGTCTGGTGGAAGAAATTGTAGAAGAAAAGTGGGGGGATGGAGAAAATGGAGAAGAAAAATGGAGGAAGGGAGAAGAAGATTAGTCAGGAATAAATCATTCAATAGCCATCATCGTGAACGACGACGTTTGATTTATTTTAATAGCCACCGTTCCCAATGCTAGCATTTGAAAAATTTTAAAATTCAATAGCCGGCATTGTGAATGATGAAGTTTGGTTTATTTCAATAGTCATCGTTCACAATGCTAACATTTAAAAATTAGTAAAATTCAATAGCTTGCATCGAGAATGCTAGCCTTTGATTTAAACTAAAGGTCATCATTCATAATGATAGCCACTGCCACCTGGTTTTCAGAAGCACTAGTTTGGTTATATTTTTCAAACTAGCATTTTAATTTGGATTTTTTATTTAAAATATATTATTTCCATACAAAACTCCAAAATCCCACTCTTCTCTCTCTTTTTTTTTATATATTTAAGTATCTACAAAAAAATAAAATAAAATGAAGAGAATGATTAAAATTTACTAGTAATAACTAATAAGAAGGTAGGCATGACCATTAAAATTTTCAAATAAGTGTAAAGAAAAATGTAGCACACTCAAGATATTATTATTATATTAATTATATTACAATAAGCATTGTTTCTATCTTATTTTGTCTATAAATGTTAAAATAACTATACTTTTATTTTTAATAATGAGTTCATCTCAATTGCCCTTCCATTACAATTCTATCATAATTTCTTTATAATTTTATTATAGTTCTACTATATCTCACTATATATGAAGATATTTTAAATTATATGAAATATAAAAAAAAGGCAATATGACATGATGAGATATACATTTTCAGGTTTTGATTCCTAGTTCATGATCATGAAACAAACTTGGAGAAACAAAACTTAATTGCAACTAAGAGCTACAATATTGATACATTGAGTTTATATAATTTTTTTTTTGTTATTTTTCTATAAACAACAAAAGCAATGGGTATAATGATGTTATAAATTAATGTGAAAGTAATTTTTTTAAGTGTACCATGTTGTGTATGTTTTAAGCCATAATTAAGTTTTGATTGTAAGATGTAAATAAAAAAAAAGTCATGCATTAATTCATCCAATTGACTTTTTTTTGTTCTTCCATGTTTCTTCTCTCTCGTATTAGGGTAACCCTAAGAAAGGTTCATGGTGGAGTATAAAATGTAATATATGGTTTATGTATCAGTTTGACTATGTTGAATATTTTTTAGGTTTATATCTTGTATGTGTTAGAGAAGCTAGGATTCAAAAAAAAATTGAATTGTATGTTTATGTATCAAGGTGGTGTGATAATGTGTGTGGGATGTGATTATTTTAAGTGTATATAATTTTTATTGTTTTGATTAGAATGACATACCTCAATAGAGCGTGTGTCAATGGCTGCATCATCTTCCATATATCTTTGTTCTAGCATTTTAACAAAGAAGACAAAGTTATAGTGAAGTAGAGTGGTTCATGACATAAATATATATTTGAAATAAAAAATATATAAAAGATGTCACAACAATATATAATTAAGAATGTGACATATTTTTTCTTTAAATTTCAAAATATGATATTAAACATTATATTTATTCATTATATATATATAATTAAAATTAATTTATTATAAATCAATTAATTTTATTTATTAATAAAATCAAATAATTTGATTCTATTCAAATTAATTATTCTGATTATATACACACATATACTCTAAATAAATAAACAAAACCTTTAAAATATTTCGTTAGGCACTACATAAGGCTATATTGGAGACCATAGATTAAATAAGATCTCATGCTCTCAGTGTGAATTATATTGTACCATAATTTATATCAATTATAATTCAATCCATTACAAAATTATAATTGTGCTCTCTTACTTATAATTTAAAATAATTGGCATCTTATATTAGTTAATACATACTAAACTTTTTATGTTAAGATTATAGATAATCATTGATTGAATTAATTTATTAAAGATCTGATTTAATTAATCTCTAATTATTTTTTTGAGACTTTCCACTTAACTTATTTGAAATACAAGATCAAAATCAACCTGCATGGTTTGACAAAAATCAAAACTTATAATCTTTTTCAATGGAGCATCATCAATCTTTCTAATATAACATGGATTCTATCAGCAATCAATATTCACCATATACTTAATAAAATTATATAATTCATAGAGTTTACAAATCTATTTCTAGATCTCACTCTTTATAAATAAAAATAAATATTAATAAATTCACGTATAAATATTAATTATTTCAAGAATAAGAATAATAATATTTATAATAGAAATGATGCATTTTATTTTCATGTTAGTACAAAATAATCATAACATGGTCTCATTTATAACACTAAAAGTTATAACTTCACAATTCTTCATTTTCAAAATAGATCAACTAAAATATTTTACTATAATATTACTGATAAATTATCTAATTCTATCTAGATTGTGAATAATAAACTTATATTCTATAAGAATTGATGATTTAATATTATATGCATAAGTTAAGCTCTATGCACCAAATCATCTACTATGCAGAATAAATAACACATATTTCCTGAAAATTAGCTCATTGCAAATTCATTCATTAAAACAGGAAAATGATGCAAACCAATCAAAAGAAAATATAACCAAAAATGGATTTTAGTATTAAATCATTCCAACAATCTTCCACTAAACTTAAAATCATTCAAATGTCTTTCATAAGTTTTAACTAGAAAGCTCTTTGTAAAAGGATATGCCAAGTTACATGTCGATGTCACTTTTATCGCCACCACATCTTCTCTTTTTATAATATTTGTTATTAGATGATATTTACACTTGATGTGTTTCACCTTTTTGTGGGTTCTAGGTTCTTTTGAGTTAGCAACTACTCCACTATCATCATGATATAAAATGTAATAGGTAGTTGTATATAAGGAATGACTTCTAGACCATTAGAAAGTTCTTGAACCAAATAGCCTCTTTGGCTGCCTCTGAAGCTACCACATACTTTGGCTTTCATGGTGTAATTAATAATACAAGATTACTTGATGCTCTTCCAACTTATGGCTCAACTTCCCAAACTAAATACATAACTTGAGGTAAACTTTCTCAAATTCTCATCTAATTAGAGATACAAACGACTTGTAGCAAAAGGCTTTGCTCAAGAAATCCGAGTATGTATTCCTAATATGTTAAAGATTGTCCACTTGGTACACCAATATATAATCTAAACACTTTTTTAGGTACTTTATTGTATATTTTACTATTTTCCAATGTTCTTGTCCTAGGTTATATTACTATTTAATTACCATGCTTACGACAAATTTGGTACAAAGTTTTGCATACATTAGGCTTTCTACTATTGATACACAAGGAATTGTCTTCATTTTCTCTATCTTGCATGGTATTTTGAGATATTGATCTTTTAATAGAGCAATTCCATGTCTGAAAGGAATAAAATCTTTTTTGAAATTTTACATGCTAAAATGAGTCAATATATGATCGATATAAACAACATGAGACAAGCCCAATATTCTTTGGTTACAATCTCACAAAAGTTTAATCCCAAGAATATGAGTAATTTCTTCTACATCTATCATATTAAATTGACTAAAAAACTAACCTTAATGGAATACAACAAACCCATATCATTACCAATGAGTAATATATCATCAATGCATAATACTAAGAATATCATCATACAAATATATCACTTCATATACACAATACTCATCATGACATCGATCAAAACCATAAGAATCAGTGGCTTAATAAAAATGAGTATTCCAATATCTAGATGTTTATTTTAGTCCATAAATAGACATCTTTAATTATATAACTAGTGCTCTTGACTCTCTTATTTGAAAGTATTAGGTTATATCATATAAATGTATTCTTCGAGATGCTCATTCGAAAAGTATATTTTATGATTATTTGTCAAGTCTCATAGTCATAATGAGTTGTAATGGACAAGAGAATCCAGATTGACTTTAGCATAGCTACCGATAAAAAGGTTTCCTTTAAATTAATTCTTTCTTTCTAAGTAAAACCATTTTTAACAAGCCTAGCCTTATAAGTCTCAATGTTACCATTTGTTCTTTTCTTTTTCTAATAGATTTACCTACACTTGATGTGTTTTAACCCTTTAGGTGATTCCAAAAGATCTCAAACATGATTAAAGTATATTGACCGCATCTCTGATTTCATAGCCTTTTGCTAATATTTTGCATATTTATCTTTAAGTACTTAGTAATTGCTTCCAAGATCAAAATTTATGTCATTAGATATTATGTCATAAGACTTTATCAAGATGTATGCATTGTAGGTTGATGAATAACCCTCCCACCACGATGAGACATTCATCTTGGTTCTATACTTTTACTGATATATTATGTAGATACTGATCCTTATGAGCTATTATGATTATTTCCCTTTAGTTGTGCAACTAGCATATCAATAATAGATTCATGAGGTCTAGTACCAACATAGTCATCAATAGATCTTCCATTATGATAAAGCCATGAGGTATCTAACATATTAGCATGTGGTATTTTTTAGTATTATCGGTATTGAAAGAGTTTGGACTAATTTATCTCATCTCAATTCTTCTAGAACAACCCTAATTATAGTTTTGTAGTTTGTTATATAGACTTCTTCCAAAAATTAGGCATTTGTGTTAATAATGACTTTCTAATCCTTTGGATTATAAATAAAGTCACTTTTAGTTCCCTTAGGATATTCCATGAAGAAAAAAACTTCTATCATTGGTTCTAACTTATATGTTTTCCCTTTCAGTACATGTGTTGGGAAACCTCACAGGTGAATATGTTTTAGATTAAGCTTAATTTCATGTTCACAATTCAGTTGGAGTAGCAAGTACAAACTTAGATGAAACCAAATTCAAAATATATGTTAATGCATATCCCCAAAAAGAATCAAGCATATTTGAATAACTTAGTAGCGATCTTACCGCATCCATAAGAGACCTATTCCTTCTTTCTATAACACAATTTTGCAACAGAATGCCAAGTCCAAAGAATTGGTACATCAAATAAATATACCGTATCTTATATATATTAATTTTGATCTATAAGTAGTCTCTAAACTCTCCCAATAGATACTCACCACTGCAATTAGATCCTAGTTTCTTGAGACATTTATTCTAATATTTATTCATTTTCATCCTATACACTTTCAATTTATCAAAGACATCATACTTATGGTGCATCAAATAAATATACCATATCTTCTATATCATCAATAAATATGATGAAATATTCAAAACCATAACTTGCTTGGTTATACATAGGCCCACATAAATTAGAATGAACTAGCTTCATGGCTCTTTGGCTTTATACCTCTTGGCTATAAATGGTCACTTGTTCATTTTTTTTCTTCTAAGTAGAATTCATATGCTCAAAGTATTTCCATCTTCAATAAACCCAAAAGTCCATCATTATCTAGTATCAATATCCATTTTAGATTTATATGGCCTAGTCATAAGTACAAAAATAAGTCTAGTTCATATCAGATGAATATTTTCTTTGAATATGGTAAGATGTTGATATTATTCGACTCATACCATTATAGTAGAGTAGAGACAATATTAATAATATACAAATTATCTTTTAATGCATATGAACATATAAACTTATTATTCAAGTAAATTGTGACAAAATCATTGAATAAAATATTATATTCATCCTTAACCAAACAAAAAACTTAAATTAAGTTTCTTCTGATTGAAGGTATATAAAGATAATCACTTAAAAGTAAAATAATATCTCTTTCAAACTGAAGCAAGTATTTTCCCACTACAACAGCTCATGTCTTTGTAGTATTTCTCATATGAAGATAGATCTCACCATTACTTAGTTGTTTGGTTTCCTGGAATCACTACAAAGAATTAGAAACAACATAATTAGTGGTGCCCATATCTATACACTAGTAATCCATATATAGATGCCACTCCTAAATATGTTTCTACTACTTGTAATTGAGATTTACCTTGATTATTTACCTGTTTAGATAAATTGGACACTACTTCTTATAAAATTCCTTCCTCTTCATTTGACTTAGAAGTTATGTCTCAAACATGACCATATTTCTAAAATTTCATTCTCTTCTTACCTTTTGGGTCAGAAGAAGTCTTTTTAGCTACAATTACTCTAGATAATTTTCTGATAATACTTTTAGAAAATCCAAATCCTTGTGCTAATGTTCAATCAAGTTTATTCATTTTATAGTTTAGGCAGAATTACCAATAAAAATCTACCAAAGATAGAAGAATAATATCAATCTTAGAATTCACATCGATCCCACCTCCAAAGATCTTTAGTCCATTAAAAAGACCAATCATCTTTAGAACATGATCTCACACTAGGATATTTTCAGTCATAGTAGTATTATCAAGTCCCTCATGCCTTTAAGTCGAGCATAACAAGTTTGATTTCCAAATATTTCTTTAAGATTAGATTTCATATCATCGGAAGTAATCATGGACTGATGATGATGTTGGAGTATATTTGACATAGAATCCAAAATATAATATTTCGACATCTCATCAACCTTTACTTATCTCTCATTAGCCGACTTCCTCATTAGTTGCTCTTTCATAAGGTTTATCCAAGCATAGATCAATGAGTACATATTTATAGTTCTTAGTAACAAGGATAATGTCAAGGTTTTTCTTTTCCAATCTATGTAATTGATTTCATCGAGTTTATTCTCTTTGAGAATAGTGATGAGAGGGTTGAATGACATTTTTTTAAAATACCTACAAATTTTATAATGAGCTTATTATGTTGAAATATTTCTTAAGAATTGGTTCCCTCCACCAATAATTAAATGAATGCATCTTTAGTCTATCACGATGTGAATAGTATGTATAGATGGGAGGATGTCTGCAATTTATTATTTGTTTAGATATGTCAATTCTTATTAATCTTGCTATCTAGGCAATGATCCATGCCAAACAAGATTAAATTAGTGAGTTTTCTATGGTCCTACAAATAATAGAAGTGACTCAGATAAAGAAGATACTATTTATAGTTATGGGTAAACCATCACATAATTCTAAACCAATTGATCCTTAAATAGAATTATTTAGATGGACAAGTAATTCATTTAAACAACCCATTAAATTACCTTATGGTGATTTATGCTAAGTATACATACAAACTAGTTAGTCTGATTGGGGGAAGGTTCCATGACCAACATGCTAAATGACTTGCATAATCTTCAAATTAGTGATGTAGATCATGATATTTATTCTTGATGAACTCTTTCACCCACTTAGATATTTTAAAATTAAGGCTTTTTATTTTCTTCCATTTTTTTTAATAAAACAAAATTTTTATATTTGAAAATATAGTGGTTTTAAGAAACATATTAGTTTGAAGGTTATCCGAACTCACTATTATCATCACACAACTATCACACAAGTTGTTATACTTATATACAACATCAATCAAATCATGTCATCACATCCACAAGGACATGTCATGACATATAAATTTACAATACATGACACAACATATATATTCAAAAGACATGCCACAAATATGTGATGACTATGCACACATGTATCTAAATGTTGAATGGCCCAACTATATTAGTTTTAGGGTACTATATCCTTATACTTTCCATGAGGAAGTTTAAGGCTTGGGATAATGCCCTAAATCAGGTTGAATCTGCATGATTTTGATTGTAAAAGCTTGAGGCATTTTTTCCCAAAAAAATATCATAAAATCTACTCGGGCTGAACGCCTAAACCTGATCAGGGTTGAGAATTTTTTTGGTCATACTCTCCACCATTATCTACCTCTACCACAATGAGTTCCTCCATGTGCACTTCCATCAACTATATCCACCACAAGAGGCACAATCATTGGTCATGTCTACCATTTAGAGGTGTCAAGTGGATCGGGTTTCCTGAGCATAACACAAAGCATGGTATGACTGAGTCATGCCTGGCTAAGAATGACACACTCCAGAACCATGCCTAGACCTGGGTCGTGCCAACCTAAGGCACAACTCATGCCATGCTGGGCCAAAGACTATTGTATCTAGTGTAGAGTAAAGCATGACATGCATGCCTAGCCCACTGGCATGATTTATTGCCATGGTGAACATGACCCAGGACTAGGAATGGGTCATGGTTCATAAAAAACTAGGTAATTGGATATTTATGACTCACCCATGCTAGGAACCCTTTAAAAAAAGAAATTCTTTTTATCTAAAGACTAAATATATCTATCACATCTATGTGCCAAGTTTTTAAATGAAGCCCATACAGCCATATTGATGTGCCCTATGCCATTGGGACATAAGTCTCAATGACCATGGGGCATTGGGCAAATGTGTGCATGTGCCCCATAGTGTTAGTAGTCACTGTTACTGTCGGGCACGTGCAACCACATTCACTTAAAAAAATTAAATATGCTGATTAGATCCTGACCATTGAAATTAATTCCAATGGCTATGGCAGAAATCCGATGACTGTCCAATTTTTACCCATTTTAATCTTAAAAAATTCAAAAAAAAATAAAAAATATATAATTTTTTCATAATAAAAAATCTATAAATATAGATTAAGTATTTATAGTTTTTTTATTCTCATTTCTATATTTCTCTCTTCTCTACTCTCCTTTAGTATCATTCTCTCTCATTCTCAATTTAGAGTTTTTATTCTCTAATTTTTTTTCTCTCTCACTATGATTCTGCCTTTTGGAAGATGAAAATTAGAATGATAGAATATTTTTTTACAACAAAGTAAATCACAATTTAGTACCCAAAAGTAGTAGTTCCAGTTCTAGTTGCAGTTACGCTTATGACTAATGGTACCAAAATTTAGGTATTTTTTATTATTTGTTTATAAATATAAATTATTTTTTTTAAACATAAACTAAAAAATAATTAATGACTAATAGTTAATATAATGATAATGGAATCAATATCAATTTAGATATGAGTAATAATACAACCTTGCAAAATGGTTCGAGACCAAAACTATGTTTTCTCCCATGGCCTCAACTCAAACTCAATTGCATAAAAAAATAAGAACTTTGGTTATTTGGGATCACTTTGAAATAATAAAAAATAATAATTCTAGGGATATCAATGAAGAATTAGCACAATATATATATATTATTAAAATATATATATATATAGTAGTATAGGTGGCATGGGCTACCTAAAGAGGCATACTGATCAATACACTAAAAAATATGGTACATTAGATGTAAAGCAAACCTAACTAAGCTTGAGTGGTAGGGTCTTTGAAGTTAGATTTAGTTTAGCTTCTTTGACCCCAATCATATACTGTAATGATTTGGGGAGGGAAGACATGACCAAACTAATTATGATCATGGGTCTTCTGATTAAAATTTTGAAGATCCTAGTATAGTCCGTATCATGCATACCTACTTCTAGCCTATTTATCATATGATTTCTAGGTCCACATATTGGAATGACATAATTAAATATTATAAGTTAGAAAATTAATTAATAATTAATGAATTTAGAAAATATATTAAAGTAGTTTCTAAGATGTTTGATATCTAGATTATTCGTGATGATATATCATTTGCATGCCTCACCGCCCACTATATAGATTTTACATGAAAACTTAATAAAAAATTTTAACATTTTTTGAGATTCTTCATTCTCATGTTAGACCTACCATATTTTGAGTGTATGTGAGGATCTTTATAGATTATGGCATTCATAATAAAATATTTAATATCACATTTGGTAATACATATAATAATGGAGTTGATATTTGTATGTTTGTTATGATTATTAGATATGATTCATTATGTGAGATTTTTTATATTAGGTGCACGTGTTATATCATGAACTTGATAGTACAAGCAAGAAAGAAGGTTCTTTCCCCCACATTAGAAAAAATAAGAAATTCACTAATATATCTTAGGAGACCTAGCAGACAACATGAGTTTGGTAGTCTTTATTGTCTATGATTCTAAATAAGAAGAAATTTCAAATAGATGTGAGATATTATTGAAATTACACATACCTAAATGTTAGAGTCATGTGTTGAATATGAACAAGTGATATCTGGCTATTTCAATAGTAAGAATGACGAACTTATTTTTGAGAAATATGACTATGATACATAAATTTTTTTTATGAAATTTCTAAAGATTTTTTATGACACTATGAACATATATTTCATATATACACTCCCACCACTTGCATTGCACTCGGGTGCACACACAATATTAGTAGCATATTTAGCAAGTTTAGAGGTCACCCTATAATTAATGTCATGGCTGTTGAAATAGAAACCAAATATTTAAAGTACTAGTCCCTATTCCATCTCTGTATTGCCTAGCTCCCAGCATTGATCATAGGATTAAGATGGGTAAAGAATATTTTGACATACATATCCATGTGTATAAACAAGAGACACCAACCTAAAGATTTCATTCATAAAAAATTGAGTGACTTATTTATATATTACGACACTAGGTATAGTAGTAATTATTGTCAATCTTTAAGTATGACATGAATACCATATTCAAAGATAATGACTTCTCCATTTAGTTAGTGAGTGGAAAATGATGAGGTGGTTTATCAAATAAGAGAGAGTTGTCTTAGTACCTAGATACTCATTACTTATATCTATCATATTATATAATGATAATAAGAACTTTGATATATTACTATGTTAGAAAACATGTGAGTCTACCTATCATGTGTTGTCTAAAATGACGCAGGATCTATTGACTTCTCTAATGTCTAGAATAACATTGGAGTCTACTTTTTCTATTATTTTTAATGTCATTTCAGATAGAAGATCAAAAATATGGTTAGATATCATTACACACTTAGATGCTTGAAGGACTAGGAAGATAGAGTGGGAGTGCAAGAGTTGTTGGCAAATGATGACTCATGGGACTTCGAGGATATTGATGCCACCACTAGCAATACCATCAGATGCTTACATGATGGTGATGATTTGCATATAGATACAAATTGACATTTAAATTGTTTATTATTTGTTGATTTATTTATTTTATGATTGTTATTTTCATATGATACAATTCATATTTGATACTATGATTATGATTTTCGATTGTATTTTTTTTATTACTAATATTATTAATTGTTTTTTATCATTTTTATTTCATGTATGTCTCTTGGACCTTGGTTTGAAATAAAATTGTATTTCATTTTGTATAGTTATGGTTTAAGTTTATACATTTTTACTTTTATACTAATGCGTCATTAATATTATGTATGATGTGTGTTGTACATATAATATCATTTGTTTTTTTCTTTGTTTTTTTATTTTATATTTTTATTTTTATGTTTCTATGGTGACTGGTCATTGGTATGTGGTGGCGGTGGCGATGTTAATAGATGGTACCTATGTGGTGCTGTCCACAAAACTAGCATGATCTAGAACAACCTGAGATGACCTAGTAGGTAGGCACGAGTCTACCCAGAATCATGTTGGTCATGTCATGATAGGTCGGGTAGAATGGTGACCTTTGATATGTCACCATCTAGATAACAAATCATCTCTAGTTGAGAATTATTCATAATCTCATACCTTTTAGGTAATTTTGTCAACTATGCTTGATGGCTACTTCATATGCAAACTTTTATTCTCTATCCTCAAATATCATAAAAACCAAAGATTAATTTGATTTGTAAATATTTATACTTTTAGTTTCAAAAGTATCATATTACTCACAAGGGAAGTTACTACTATATGAGCCACAAAATACATATGCATGTCCTAAGGATTGTCTATCACCAACTTTCTTGGTGATGATGTGACTCCCACACTAAAAATGAATCCTTTGGAAGAATGTTCTATATAGTATTTATCATAATCAAGAAGTAATTATTTTATGATGTATACAATGGATTGGTGTGTAAAATAATTCACACTTTTGGCTTCATAAGTGTTGTACTCATAAGAATTAACCTGCCCAAATTTCTAGTTTCAATATATAAGTTTATCTCTAGCATCATAGTTGGAAGGACCAACACTTCCTTCCTACCATATATACGAGTAAGCCTCCTAGTTTACCTATCACTGAAAATAACTTGGGACTTATATATCAATAACATAAAGTAATGATATTGGGAAGTGGTCATGGCTTCATGCCTTTATAATCTTATCATCCATACAGGGTTACCGCACTAGGATGTGGCAACAATATGGTGAATGCCATCTCACTTTATTATATATTCATGGTTTTGTATAGAAGCTATGGTGTTGGCAATTGTATTTCTTGAGTTTTATTTGGCTAAAATGCTGAGAAGGTCTCTCGTGTATTGGTCATGGCCTTGGCATTGATAAATTGCCGTGGCACCCAATTTTTTCTTCATCTCTCATGTGTTTGCAACATTGTGGGTGGCCATGGCTCTAGCATTCTCTTCTCTCATATATCATGTTGTTTTGGTACTATGAGGATGTCATAATATTGACAATTATTTTAAGCATATAAGTTATAGTAATGTCTTCCTTTAAAGATAAGAGTCATAGCCTTAGAAAGTTTCATACTCTAGTAATATCTTCTATAACTTTTAGTTCCACAAATATCATGGATCTAAATAATTATTATGAGCAGTTGTGGCTCTATAATTTTTTGTAGCTCATAAGTCAGCTTTATAAAAACTTCATAGCTTTAAGTTGATACTACCAAGTCATATTAAAGATAAAGTCATGAAACTTGAACTTGACCATGAACTTGAGCATCAGTTGAGTATTTGGTTGCTATGATGTAGAATGAATATCATAGTCATTTAAAATTTTCTAGTTAAGTATAGCTATGACTTTATGATAATGTCGCAACTACTAAAAATATATTGCATAGTAGAATGATTGTGATGGCAAGTTGGTAGAGTAGTGATGTATAAGAATTATCCCAATCAATTAGGTAGAGTTTTGGTAAAAAATGGATGCAAAAACTATACGGGACTCAATACTTACCTGATATTTTTATAATTAATAAAAATATTTTTATAATTAATAAAAATATCTATTTCCCTTTACCTGATAACCTCTCCTCACTTTACTTTGAAAATATATACGTGTAGTGCATGTAGCACAGGCTACCAAAAAGGCATGCCATTCAATGTACTAAAAAACATGGCACATTAGAGGCAGCCTCAAACACCACAACTGAGCAGTTGCATGTTTGAGGCTGGATCTATTACAACTTCTTTGTTGACCCCTTCATATACCACAATGAGTTAGGGGAGTAAAGGCATGACCAAACTGATCACCATGATGGGTCTTCTGATTAGATTTTCAGAGGATCCTATAGTAGTCAGTATCATACAAACCTATTTTCAGTCTGCATATCATAGGATTCCCAGATCCATATGAGGAATGTCATATTAAAATATTATAAGTAAGGAAAATAATTAATAATTAATGAATTTAGGAAATATAAATAGAGTGGAGTCTGTGATATTCAATATCTAGACTAGTCACGAAGATACATCTTTTGCATGCCTAACCCCTTACTATGTAGATTCTTCATGGAAACTTAATAAAAATATTTTAGGATTTTCTGAAAATTTTCAACTTCATGATGGCCTTGCAATATATGAGTGCATGTCAAGAATCTTAAGAGATTATGATATTCAAAATAAAATATTTAATATCATATTTGATAATACATCTAACAATAAAGTAGTTTTTAATATATTTCTTAGGACATTTAGAGAAGATCCATTAAGATAGATTTTTCATGTTAGATACAAGTGTCACATTATTAACATGATAGTACAAGTAGGGATGAAGATTGTTTCTCCTACATTAGAAAAAATATGAAATTCACTAAAATATCTATCAACACCTAGCAGACAACGGGAGTTTGGTAGTCTCTATTATTCTACGTGTCTAAAGAAAAATAAATTCTAAATGAATATGAGACATTGTTAGAATTACACTTTCTTGATGTTGGAATCAAGTGTTGGATATGAACACGTGATATCCAACTATGTCAATAGTAAGAATGACGAACTTATTATTGGCGATAGAGATAGGGAAACAAAAATTTCATTTATGAAAAATTTGAAGATTTTTTATGACATGATGAATATGTGTTTGTTTGTGTACACACCCACCACTTGCATTGCGCTCGGGTGCACACACAATGTTGATAGCATTTTTAGAAACTTTAAATATGACCTAAAAATTAGCAAAATGACTGTTAAGATGGAAACCAAGTACTTTAAGTACTGATATGCCGTTCCATCTCTTTATTTTATGGTTACCTACATAGATCATATGGTTAAGTACAAGGGGTAGAGAATATTTTGACATACGTATCCACATGCAAGAATCTAAAGAATTCATTCATGAAAATTTGATTGAGTTATTTATATATTATGACACTTGGTATGGTAATAGTTCTAGCCATGCTAAGTATGGACATGAACACCATATTCGGAGATGATAAATTCTCCATGAAACTAGCGAGAGAGCATGATGAGATGATTTTTTGAATAGGAGTGAGTTATCTCACATACTTATATATCGATTATTACTCAATCCTATCACATAATGATAACAAGAACTTTGATATTTTATTATATGAAAATCATTTTAATCCACCTATCCCATATTGTCTAAGATTGCAAGGAATCTACTGACTCCTCAAGTGTTGTGCATTGTATCGGAGTCCACTTTTTCTGTTATAGTCAATATCATTTCAGATAAGAGATCGGGACTACTCTCAGATATTTTTAAAATACTTTCATGTATGAAGGATTAAAAAGATTCAAGTATGGGCATCCAGGATAGAGCTGCACCAAGACTAAGAGCGGGAGCACATGAGTTGCTGGCAGAGGCATGATGATGATTCATTAGACTTGGATGATGTTGAGGCCACCCCTCACCACTAGTGATACCATTAGATGCTTATGTGATGATTATTATTATTATTTTCATACACATACAGAGACCGATTTTCATTAGGATTGAGATTAATATATACTTGCTTGTATCTTTCAATTTTGATTTTTGACATTTCAACTTTTGTTATAATTTATATTTTTCAATTGATGCTTAATAATGATTATTTATTATTATTATATTATTGTATTTGTTTATCATTTTTTTAATTAGAAGCATAAATTAATATAAAAATTATTTATTATGGTGGTGGTGATTGGGTATGGGTGATGGACATTGGAATTTGGAGATGGACCGAGATGGTGTTGGTGTTACTATGAGCAATGGACTGCCATATGCCTATAAAAATGCCATGATCTAGCATGACAACATGAAGGCATGAGGCTACTTGGTCTCATGTCAGTAGGGTTGTGCTAAGCCGGGCATAACTCGAGTCATTACGTGCCTAGCATGGCATGACTTCCCAACCAGCCCATGCTTGGCATAACACAGTGGCCTAACTGGGCCACCCAAAAATTGGTTGTGCCGACACAGCATAACCCATTTGATACCTCTACCACTTTACAACTTATAGGACCCATATACTTGATTAATTGTGTTGGAGAAGAACTCATTACCCAATGAACTTTTGAGATATTATTTAATCCTAAAAATTAGGCATCATAACAAAGTTATAATATATTTTTGGCATCATTTCTAGGAATTATTTAGTTTGTTTAGTTAATTTTAATTAACATGACTATCTTTGAAAAATAATAGTTATATTTTTAGTTTGGATAGTAATATTTTTTTTGTACTTTGATTTGCATTATTTATCTTATATTGCTTTTCGTATCATTAGGTTTTGTATTTTCATTTATTTGTAGCCTTGACCTTTATGAGTTCAAACTCTGAGACTAGTAGCAACACCTTGGGACCTAGAGAATGAATGAAACAGAAGAAACATTTTTAAGATAAAAAGCAGAGAACGAGCATATGGTTGGAACTGGTAGCAACATAGAAGACTAAAGAGGTGATGGTAAAGCTATCCAATAGTTCAACCATCACCATATCTTGTGAGATAATTGGTATTCGATTATGATAGACAAGTACTCTAGGATTTGGATATAACTAGTTGAAGCCAAGTCTGATAGTAATTTTTCATCAATATTAGTATAGTGGGAGGACATTAGAGAATTAGAATAGGCATGTTATAATATTCCTAATATTATGTGACATAATTAAAATGAATGGAGTTAGTCCAGATTAGAGGTGTCAAACGTGCCGGCCCGACATGAGGCACGGCACGGTTCGGCCGTGCCTGGGCCAGCCCGGCACGTTCTTAAACCGTGCCCGGGTGAAGAAAATCGCGTGCCGTGCCGTGCCTGGCCCGGCACGGCACGCTGGCACGGGTCCATCCAGTGCCGGTTCACGCATGCACGCGTGGCACTGGCGGCGTGCCACGCGTGCCGTGGCGTGAGTCACAACTCACGCCTTGTGAGTCGTGACCCATCCCCCCCCCCGGTAAAAAGACCGTGGGTCGGGTCCAAACAGGAGAATTTATCCCAATAGGAGAATTTGAGGACCGCCCCCCCCCCCCCCCCAACTCTAGGGATTGGAATTGGTCATGCAATCTTTATTTGCTTGTGAAGCCTCAAGGGAGTACAAAAATCACTACTAGGATTTATAGTTGTCATATCTTTTACTTGTTATGAGTGAGAAGACAAAGAAGAATGAGATTTCTCAAGAATTCTTTAATTTTCTCTTTTATACTCGAGTAACTTCGCATTGCTCTAAGTAAGAAGTCATGACTTTCCAAAGAAATTTGTGATGAACTTTTCTCTTCATCTTGAGGCGATGAATCTAGAACATGGTTGCAAATCTATTTCACATCTTAATCTTTCTGTAGCAGAAGGTCATGATGTTGGCATAGAGGAATCAAGTGGGTAGGGCAGCCGGACAACAATGCCCAAATCTATGCCTAGACTCGTGCCATGCCGGCTTGATGCATGGCTCATGTTATGCTGGGCTAGGAAGTGCCAAGCATCATACTGGGCCAGACACAACCATGCTGCATGGCCCGATGGCAAGGTCCAGCGGCACGGTCGGGTACCATGCCTCAGAACTCAAGCCAGGTTTTGGGCACGGTCTGAGTGGACCATGCCCGACCCACACCAACTTTTACACGTGGTAAGTTGTTTAAAAATTTCCACCACATGTTTGGTCGATGAAGTGCACGTGGGATGGTCTTGGCCCACGTGGATGCACCAAAAGTGGTTCCCCCCTCGAGTCAATCGCCCGAGCTCCCTTTGTGCTCAAGCCTCACTCGAATCTTCTAGAACCAAATCCTGACTGTCCAAAAGAAAATTTAAAATGAGATGCATCCAGCTGTTGAATGTACCCCCAATGGCTAGGGTATAAAATCTGGTGATTGTCAGGTTTCTGTCCTACACATTTATTTTAAAAATTCAAAAAAATCAAAAAAATATATTTTTTAAATCTTTATATATATATTCTCTCCCTCCCTCTCTCTCTCTCTCTCTCTCTCTCTTCTAAGAATTCAGCTTTCCTTCCTATCGCCTCTCAGACTTGGGACTCGATTATAGGCTATAGATATCGGACTATGGACATTGGAATTTAGCAATCGGCATTCCATAAATGGTCAAATGAGTATTATTTTAATATCAAATAATATTTAATTTAATAATTTAATATCAAATAATATTTAATTTAAAAAATAGAATTTAGAATATAATTAATTAACTAATATAAATCTAAAATGGAAAATAGTAAATTTAATGATAATGAGATTAACATTAACATAAACACAGATAATTTTAATATTGATAACCATACAAAAATGTCCGAGATCGTAACCATGTTTTCTTTCATGGCCTCGACCTAAACTCAAACATCTAAAAAATAAAAAACTTGAATAAAATTTATAGTTTGGACTCAATTTAACATTATACAAAATAAAAATGTTAAGGGTATCAATAAAAAATCAGCACAATACAAATATTATAAAAAATTATTAACCTGTAGGGAGTGTATGTAAGACTGGGCACCTAAAAAGACATATCAAACAATATACCAACAAACATTGTGCATTATAGATCTTAGGAAAACCTAACTGAGTGATGAGGCCTTTGGGGTTGGATCTAGTTCAGCTTCTATGTTGACCCCCTTCATATACCGCAATAAGTTAGGAAGGTAAGGCATGACCAAACTAATCACCATGATGGGTCTTCTGATTAGATTTTTAAAGGATCCAAGGGTAATCAATATCATATAGACATATTTACAGGCTGCATATCATAAGATTCTTAGGTTCACATCTAGGAATAACATATAAAATACTATAAGTTTGAAAAAAAATAAAAACTAATAAATTTAGAGGAATATAGTGGTGTAGTATTCATGAGATCCAATATCTAGACTAGTCACAATGATGCACCTTATGCATGCATCACCACGCACTATGTAGATTCTTAATGGACACTAAATAAATAAATATTAGCATTTTCAGAGATTCTTCATCCTCATGATGGCTCAACTATATATGAGTGCATGATGAGAATCAATAGAGAATATAATATTCAAAATATAATATATAGTATCATATTTGATAACTTATCTAATAATGAAGTAGTCATTAGCATGTTTGTTAGGAGTATTAGAGATAAGCCATTAGAAAAGATTGTTCACGTTAGATGCATGTGTCACATCATTAACCTGATTGTACAAGCAGGGATGAAGGTTGTTTCCCTTAGTTTAAAAAAATATGTAACTCACTAAAATATCTTTGGATGCCTAGCAGACAATAGAAGTTTTGTAGTCTCTATTTGTCTATGGGTCTAAAGAAGAAAAAATTCGAAATGGATGTGAGATACCATTGGAATTACACATACCTGATATTGGAGTCATGTGTTGGATACGAACATGTGATATCTAACTACATCAATAGTAAGAGTGACAAACTTATTGATAACACTAATTGTGATATGGGAATTTTATTTATGAAATTTATGAAATTTTTTTATGATACGACGAACATGTGTTCGTTAGTTTATACTCCCACCACTTGCATTGCACTCGGGTGTATATGCAACATTAATAACATGTTTAGGAAGTTTAGAGATGACCTGATATTAAGTGACATGGTTGTTGAAATGGAAACCATGTACTTAAAATACTAGTCAAATATTCTATCTCTTTATTATCTACTTGCCGCATGGATCCTAGGGTTAAAGTGGAATGAGTAGAGAACATTTTGACATATGTATCCTCATGCTTGAACTAGGAAACACCAACTTGAAGGATTCATTCATGAGAAGTTGACTAAGTTTTTTATATACTACGACACTATGTATGGTAGTAGTAGTAGTAGTAGTCAGGCTTTGAATACGAACGTAGATATTTTATTCGGTGATGTTGACTTCTCCATTTAATTAGCGAGGGATAACGATAGGATGGACCATCAGATATGAGTGAGCTGCCACTGTAGTTAGATACTAAGTATAACTCAATCCTATCACATAATGATAACAAGAACCTTAATATTTTATAATGGTAGTCTATCTATCCCATGCTATCTAAGATGATATGAGATATACTAACTTCTCTAGTGTTGAGCATAGTATTAGAGTCGATATTTTCTATTGACTCGTGATCATCCATGAACAAGATCATGCTCATGCTGGAACAAGAGAGGAAGAGTTGCTGGTAGATGTTGACTCGTTGAACTTTGAAAAGGTTGAGCCCATCGCTAGTGATACTGATAGCTTCAGACACTTATTTGATGATGATCAGTTGCATACTTATACTAGTCAGCATTGAGATTGAGGCAATTAAGCTTGCATTATTATTATTATGATTGAGATTGATGATGTTTATTTTATATTATTATTATGATTTATAAGTTATGATTTTTTATTATTTTATTTATTTTTGGATTAAATGATGAATGAATAATTGATATGTTTTTTTAAATTTTTTATGATTTATGTGAAATAAATAAATAATATAATATCACACTCCTAACTCATAAATGCTAACTTAAAATATGAAATTTGTAGAAAAAATAAAATAATTAATCCATAATTTTGAAACCGTGATGGAGAGTCAAGTGTGACTGTGCTTGTCAGTCTCAGACTTTAAGTTAGAACTATGCTAGGGTTAGGGCCTAGCTGCTAGGATAAGCTAGAAAAAGAAGAACTAGGCCCAAAATAGCTCAACCCCGACTCAGCATGGCCCAGCATGACCCGACTTAAATCAAACTAGACTCGGGCCGACAAGCCATGCTGGGCCAACCAAAATTGAGTCATGTCATGCATGTGCCATGCCTAGCACAGCATAGTAGCCCGACTCGGCCACCAAAAACTGAGCCTTATCGGCATGGCATGGCCAATTTGACACCTCTATGTTTGCAATGACCATGACTGGGCTAAATCTCTCTATAACATAAAATCATGGCACTATGAAATAGTTGTGGCATTTTGCCTTCATTATTTGTAATCTATAAATGGTTATGGTATTGTGAAGTTTCTATAGGGGGTGCGATGACTTCCAAGTCATGACTATGGTCGTAATCTACAAAATCATCTCTCTATAACATATATGGTCGTAGTTCTATTTAGAGGTTATGACATTAGCTATTTTTCCTTCTTGATAAGTATATGACTATGGAACTATGAAGTGGTCATGGTGTTTTCACTTAGTTTGGACATACAAGTCTTTACTATACCTTCCTTTGATGACAAGAGTCATGGCATTAGAAATGATCATGCTCGAGTAATGTCTTTTGTAATATTTAGTGACATAAAGTTACAATTTTAAATAATTATCATGACTTTGGCATGAGTACTTGTGACTCTTTATATTACTATAACTCAAAATGTATGGCTTTATGAAAAAATCATAGAACTGACTTAGTCTATCGAACCATATGAAGATAAAGTTGTGACTCTATAAAATTAGCCCTGACCTTGAGCACTAGTGGGGTACTTAATTGTTGCAATAGAGAATTAATATCATAGCCATTAAAATTTTATGAGCTATGTATAGTTGTGACTCCATTATAATATTGTAGCCATTGAAAAAGTATTGCATAGTGAGAAGATTGTGCTTATGAGACGGTAGAGTCATGGAAAATAAGATTTTGACATTACCATTTAGATAGAGTTTCAACCAATAATGGATGTGAAAATTAAAAAGAACTTATTGACTCATCTCCTCTACTTTACACATCCAAAAACTTATCGATTTCACAACTATTCATCAAAGTTCTCTAAAAAATAATAGATTATAAAATCAACACAAATCAACCATATTTCTATATATACACATTATTCTCAACTACCAAAATATTGTAGAATTTTTAATAAATTTAATATTGACCAGCATCCAAGGAGGATGAAGCCAAAAAAACCCTATAATACCATGATGATTCAAAATGGCACATCTTGGGAAAAGGAAGTAAATGAAGGAACCCTCGAAAAACAAAATATATAACATATAATTCAACACAAATAAAATTTGAAAAAAAAATGATGAATTATACAACAAAGCTAGCCTAGATAGATGGGATTACCCAATAAAGATAAAATTTTATTAATTGTCTAGTTATGGATATTAAATATAATACTGCTTGGAAGAAAACAAATAATTTTTTTGTATGGTATGATGAAATAAAAGATTATGTATTCACTCACACATATCATTTTGCATATCATTATGATGAAATAAAACATATTTTTTTGTATGGTATCGTGAATCTGATTCATTTACATATCCACAAAAAACTATTCTCACCATGTAGAAACATTATGACACTCAAACCCAATAATAACCAATATTAATATAGGATGAATGGAAAGATGTATTTTTTTAGAGGGAAATTAATTGTTCGAGAACAAGTAATCACTTTGGTGTAAGCATTTGTTAAGTATACCATATGTTATATTACACAAGCTATTTTGATGATTATGCATGATGTGTTTGTATGAAAAATGGCTTTAAATAGATTTATTTAAAAAATTATAGTTTTGATAGGTTATAATGAATAGTAGTAAAATTAGTTAATTCATGTATGAAATGTAAGACTTGGTGAAATTATTGAGCATGAGGGGAATAAAAAGTCATATAAAGGGATAGAATTATTCATGGTATGACTTTGTTACACCTCCATGAGTGTATATAGTATTTTATAATTCATTCTTAGTTGAAGCTCTACATAAATAGTCATGGCAATCTTCATACGCTATGACTCTGCCACTTCATTAACACAATTATTTCACTAAGCAACACATTCTTTTTAACTATGAAATTTTTCTGAAGTCACAACTACACTAGCTTGATAATATTTATATAAATATGATATTATATTTATATCATAACAACCAAGTACCACAATGTGATAAAAGCCACGGAATCCTCCATGATCTTAACTTTTTTATTACTAAGTCACAAATACTCAGGCAAAAGACATGGCTTTTTTCTAGTGGCATGACTTTTGGTTTTTAATTGTTCTAGAGAGTATTTACTCAAGTCATAGCCATTTCAAGAGTTTTAACTTTTTGCTCTAGATAAAAGGCTAAATTCGTGGTCATTACCAATGCCACAACTTTGGATTATATTAGAGAAATGCATGAGTCACTGCTATTCCCAATATGATGACTTCATTTTCCATAGAAGAAATGTATGAGCCATGGTCATTTTCATTGTTGTGACTTCATGATATATAAAAGAAATGCACGAGTCGTGACTATTCCTATCACCATAGAAATCTAATATAAAAAAGTGACTAAACCCATAATCATTCCCCAACACTATAATTTTGTATTATAGAGAGGTAAAACTAATGTTGTGTCCATTTCCCAACACAATGACTTCCCACTTAAAAATTTACTCAATCATTCTGGTATAAAAGCAAAACTTAGGGCTATACAAATAAATAAGAACAAGACCATGAGTTATGAGGCAAAAGACTAGTGTTTTAGAGCAAAAATTTACTAAACCCTAGGGGAGATCCATAAACAAAGAGGTGGGACAAGATATAATCATAACCTCTAAGGAGATAACATGAATTTTGATTCCTACCTAAGGCACATCTATAAGGTATGTTAAATACCAAATGTTATTTTGATTATTATTCAAGATGTGTTTGTATAAAAAAAAGTTTTTACATAATTAATTTAACTAAATTATGGTTTTTGAAGGATTTTCATTAATTATTGTAACATTATGTGATTTTTATGTGAAATAGAGACTTAGTAGATTGTTGAGAAGGGGGAGAGCAAAAAGTCATGTAAATTGATAACAATTCTTATGTTATGACTTTGTGACACCTCAATAAGCAATATGATAGTTTTGAAATTTATTTTTGGTCAATGCTCTACACAAATAATCATGACAATCTTCATATATCATGATTCTATCATTTCATTGACATAATTATTTCATTATATAATAGATTCTTTTTTTACTATGAAACTTTCTTGGAATAATAGTTGTACTAGCTCATAATATTTGTATGGATATGAAATTACTCTCTCTTCATAGAAATCAAATATCACATTGGGCTCAATTGTGATTACTATTTTGCATGCCATTAGGGAAAAGAGTCACATACAACACCCTAACCTTTATTCTATGTTCAATATAAAATAAGTTAGTGACTTATTTTATCACAAAGATTAAATGAGTAACCCAAAGACATAAGATTATCTAACAATCTGAATGTTCAATGTACTAAAAATCAATTATATAATTATTAAATAATCGAACTACTAATACAATCCATGAGGGATCGATAACTAGACAAAATTCTATTTTACTAATTGTATGACTCATGCACTTGCAAATCTTTATTGATGAGATATTCTCATTAATGAGCCTTTGGTAAATTACCTAGCTGATAAAATTATATAGTGTAACAAAGTCATAATAAATTATTGGCACCATTATTGGGGATTATTTAATTTAATTAGTCAATGTGAGTTGACATTATTATCCTTGTAAAAAGATACTTCTTTTTTAGTATTTAGAAAGTATTAAATTTAATAAATTTTCATGAAACTAAAGACTAAATGTTGTTAACTTGTTTGAATGTGGATGGTTGTATTTTTGTTTTGCTTATTTTATTTGTATTTCGTTTCCTTTTTTAGCACCCTTTTATGAGCTGTAGCTTTGGGAATAAGCTAACCCCTCTGGACTCATAAAATAAAAGAACTAGAAGAATGATTGTCAGACAAATAACTAATAACATACCTATGAAGGGAACTAATAGTAACAAAAAGATTTAAGATAGTAATGAAAAAACTATCCAATAGCCCATCCACTATTATACCTTGGGAGACTATTGGAGGCCCATGATGATGGATATGTATTCTAGATTTTAATTGTAACTAGTTGAAACTAGTTATTTTGGGTTGAAGTCGAGTCTTATAGCTATGGGTAAGTAGCAAAAATATAGTGGAAGGGTATTGGATGACCTTAATTGACATGTCATAATATTTTTAGAGTTATGAGATATAATAAAAATGAATGGAGTTAGCCCCGACATAATAAGGTTTTATTTATTTTCATTTTCATTAAGTAATAAGGCATGAAGTTGATTCCAACATTTACCATGAAGATCCATTGAGAGTTTGGATGAATTAGTAAGGGTCTTTTTCATTAAATAATTCTTTCTAACTCAAATTACATCTCAACTATGGAGCAAGATAAGTCAATTCTGGCAAGATGAGGATTAGAATTTTATGATACTTGGGAAAGTATTAAGGAATTTTTGAGGAGTTGTCCTCAACATGGATTTGAATTATGGTTTCAAAGCAAAATCTTATATAATAGGTTAAACTTTATGATGAGGTGCACCTTTATTTGATGCATCCATTCAAGGCTCAACTATGGATAAATTGTCTAGGGAAGCATATCATTTTTTTGATGATATAATGTTGGAGTTGGATTGCTTCATCATCATTGAAGTGAAGTTAAAAGCTTTATTATGGAAGCTTGACTCCCGAGAAAAAAATATCAAGAAAGACCACCATTTTACAACTGCTTGAATCTGTGGACTCGGATCTTATTTATCAAATAAAAGAGGCCAACCAAATGCAAAGTAAGATGTATATATTTTGAATCAACAATAATGTTCCAACACATTAATTACCATCTAAATGTGAAAAATTATGAAAATTTTTGTATGAAGGCTATGGGAGTGAGATGTAACATATCAGTCAATCCTTTATAAATATTAGGATCAATACATTGAAATACATTAAACAAGGAGGCTATCCTAGCAAAATTAAAGAGAAGTCATGTTTGGAAGAAGGCATGCAAGCTATCCTAGCAGAATTGAAAAGAAAAAATAATGTCATGATAATTGGATGGAGGTTCTTGAAGTGAGAATGAATGAAAAGAATTCATTAATGAGTAATATAGAGCATCCTCTCAGTTAATTAGCATTATTAATAAAGGAAAGATGAGTAAACGAACTACCAAGTGCCAAATGATATGAAGTAAATCCAAAAAATTGATCTTCAATATTGCTTAGAAGTGGGAAGGAGTTATTGAGGTATTCTAAACAAATGAATTCTAAAACTTTTGGGGGGTGATAGTATCATGAATTTCTCACAAGTCATGGATCCAGAAATGCAATGTATTTTGAACAAGAGGATGTTGATGATTTTGGGGGTGACAAGGTAGTGCCTTTCTCAAGAGCCACAACTCAGCCTAAAATTTTCCAAGAAGCCATGGTTATGACTAAAGAGAACTAGACTATGATAGATATAATATCGTGACACCTAACATAGTTGTAGCTCAAAAGGAAATGTAAGCCCAAGTAACACCCAAAGATGAGAAAAAGGGAAATGGGGAAACAAAAGCAAAGGAAGGTTACCCAAAGCCATAGATAAAAAGAAATGGATCATAACGAAGCTAAGGATACATTTCCAATTAATCTTTAGTTTCCTCAATGATTTAGAAAAGGAAAATTGGATGAACACTTTGAAAAATTTATGAATATAACCAGAAATTAGAATTTAACATACCATTTTTTGAAGCTCTAGCATAAATGCTGAACTATATAAAATTTATGAAAAATTTAATAAATAATAAGAGGAAGTTAGAGATGTCTAGAGTTATGAATATGACCAAGAAGTGTAGTGAAATAATGCTATAAAACTTATAAGGAAATTGAAGGACAATAGAAGCCTTGCTATACTATGCACTATTTGAAATCACATCTTTCAGAAGGTAATGTGTGATTTGAGATTAAGTATCAACTTGATGCCCCTATCATTTGTATGAAGATTGAATCTCAATAAAATTATTCAAATACTACTCTCACTTCAAATAGTAGATTAGACTATCAACTTGATGCCCCTATCACTTCAAATACATATCATTTGTATGATGATATATTAGTCAAGATGAGTATATTTATTTTTCCAATAGATATTATTATATTAGATATGGAAGAAGACAACTATGCACCATTAATATTAGAACAACTATTTTTGGCCATAGGGTAAGCCCTTGTCAATGTTAAGAAATTAGAGTTAATTCTTTGTGTCAGTAATGAACAACTAAAATTTAATCTTTATAATATCATATTAGATCTAGACATGATGAAACATGGTGTTGGAGAATAGACCATCTAATTTGTGCTGCAATGCTCCAAAAAATAGATTTCTAGTAGAAAATTTTTAAAGATGACTATTAGGTTGATGAAGATAAAAAGTATGAAGTAGAAGAATAATTTTGGAGCTATGATAACAATGAAGATGAAGAATACAAAGAAAAAAAATTATATTGGAACTAATGGAGGAACCACTTAAAAACAAAGTCATGGCTATGCAAAACATCATGACTTTGGGATTACATAATGAAAATGACCAAGTAAATCTTGAAGGCAAGGCCATATCTATGGCTAGTGCCATGGCTTTGGTATTACAAAATGATTAGTCCATTAGAAGCTTAAAGACAATTCACTGTGATGCACAACACCATGACTTTTTAGATATAGAAAGAAAATGGCAAAGAAAATATTCAAGATAAAGTTGTGATTTCAATCATTACAGTGACTTTGGCATTACTAGAAGAAAAGTGCAAAGGACTTAAAGGTAAAGTCATACTATTACTCAGCAGCACGATTTTAGGGATCAAGAATTAAAATAGACAATATAATAGAGAATAAAAGAATCATAACATTCACTAAAGTCATAATATCTAAAGAGGAAAAAGCTAAACAATAAGTGTAGCTAAAAAGAAAGAAACCAACAAAAAAAAGGCAAAATAGTTTTTGGAGAAGATAGCATGGATATCAGAGATCTCTAATAGAGAAAAAAAGATGTTCATGGTCTAGCCACGGAAGTTTAATATAGCACTACTTGAAAGACAACCCATGAATTTTTTTTTTTTGGTATGTGTGATGCAATAAATACATATATCTACCATATAAATAAATGTACATATCTAATAACCCACAAGTATGGTCATGAAACAAAAATCTCACTATGATTATCAATATGTCACTTGATGTTATTCTATTATTTTTTTTGATCCTATGATACTCGAACCTAGTGATACCAAATAGCTGTGACAATGAAGATTTTTTTCATGGAGGAAAAGTTATTGCTTGTGAACGAGAAATTATTTTAGTGTTTGAGTTTATTTGATATTAAAACTACCAAAATTTCTTATATATTTTGGTAGTTTATGATGATGTGCAATCATTAAAATAAAAATATTATGGGTTGATTTCATGACTTTGGTATTTTGGCGAGTTTTGATGAATAGTCATGAAATTAATAAGTTTTAGGAAGTATTTAGTAGAGGGAGTAGAATACTAATTCTTTCTAGTTTTGACATTCATTTTGGGCTAAAACTCTACCTAATTGGTTGGAGTAATTCTTGTGCAACATAACTATGCTAACTTTTTAGCATAATCCTTCCATTATGTAACAAATTCTTAGTGGTTGTGATATTATTATGGAATCAAAACCATAATTATCTTGTGAAATTTAATTAGTTACAACAATAATTCTGCATCATAGCAACCAAGTATCTCATTGGTGCTCAAGGACATAACCAAGTCAAATTACTATGACTTTATCTTTAATATGGCTCGGTAGTATCGAGTTAGAGTTTAGACCTTTTTATAAAGTCATGACTTTTGAGCTATAGAACATTATGGAGATGTTACTACTCGAGCAAAAGCTATAGCAATTAGTTAGAGTTGTGACTTTTGAAATGCTAAATATTATAGATGATATTACTTGAGTATGATTATTCTCTAAGGTTGTGACTTTTGTGCTCAAATGAATGCATAGTCATAATTTGTATGCTCAAGCTAATTACCAATGTTGTAGCATCCTCATAGTGTTGTGACAATAAAATATATAAATGAAGAGATGGAAAGTGTCATGGACAACATTAGTGTCATAGATACTTGAAAGATAGGAAGAGCAAATTGTATGTCACAACAACTTCTCAATGTGATGACCCTTTATGGACGACAAGATGGAAAATATATGAATTCATGACTACTTTTTAGCACTTTGATTTTGTGTTATAAAGATATTATTCCCATGTTCATTTCTAGTAACATGATATTATGTTATAATGAGATTTAAGATACAAACTAGACTCATGGTTATTTTCTAGAGTCACAACCTCGAGCTGAAGAGATGGAAGCAGAAATTGTTTTTATATAAAAGCCTCGACTTCCTAATTAGAGTAATGCAAAGTTACCTGAGCATAAATGTGCAAGATAGAGAATTTTTATAAATATCTCAATTTTTTATTCTCCTCCCTCAAACAACAAGCAATGTTCTTGCAACTACGAAACCTTAGGGGTGAATTTCACACTTTCTAGAGATTCCATAAGCAAGTAAAGGATGCAAAATTAATTTTAATCCATAGAGTATGGGGGCATTGATATCAAACACACCTTTTCTAGGGTTGATTCAAGAATTTGTAGCAAAATAGTATGGGTCTAGGGTTTGTGTAATTTGAATCTATGTGATGTGACTTTAGTTTTTAATAAATGAATGAATGGTTTGATTTATTTTATGTTATGAATATTGATGCATGATGATTAAATAAAACTTGAACTAGTGTTTTAACTATTAGTAGGTTTCTATAGATTATTATGATATATCATAATAGGTAAACCATGAGACTCACTCATTAATATGATAGGAAGGTAGTCATAGCCCTTCTAAATATAATGCACAAGAAAAACATATATGTTGAAACTTGAAATTTGTGCATGTTAATCATCACAAGTATGAAGCTTACAAAGCCAAAAGTACAAACTCTTTTACACGTCAATCTATTTCACATGTCTTTAAACAATAAGTTCTCAATTAGGATGAATGTTATATAGAATTTTTTTCTTAGGGGTTCATTTTTAGTGTGGAAGTCACATCACCATCGAGGAGGATAGTAATAGGTAATCCTCAAGACATGCACAAATATGCGGTAACTTGCATGGCAGTGATAGCCCTTGAGAGTTAATTTTACTTGTTTTGTTTTATCTAATTAAACTTAAAGAGAAGTGTATGTTAATTATAATAGTATAATTCTTATGAAGCTAAATGTGCAAATGCCTACAAACCGTGCCAATCACTAGTGTGTATGATAATAGAGGCCACAGAATAAGAGTGTATGTGAAACAATAATTAAGAGTAGTTGAGAAAGCTGTCTAAAAGTTATGAAATTGAGAAAAATCTCAAGAAGAGATGAATTATTATATCAGTGGTGACATATCGAGCACATATCTATGAGAGTACCACCATTATGAGAGACTAAATCTTGACAATTACCTTGTATGTCAATAGGACAAGGAGTCAGTACACAATACTCCATCCTTCATTCTTTATCCAACATACTACAGGTCAAGTGACTTAAACATTATCATATAGATTAAATGAATAAACCATGAACCTAATATTGTCTAATAATCTAAATACAACAACTAATTATATGACTAAACTTTCAATACAATCCTTTTGTGATTGATATCTAGATGAAATTTTGCTTTACTATTATATGACTTATGTACTTCCGGATCTCTATTAATGAGATACTCTCTTTAATGAGAATTTGAGAAATCACCTAATTGATAAAATTAGGTAATATAATAAAGTCACCACACGTTGCAATAAAGAAAAGATAATTAATTTTCTAATACTCCATTTTATATCATCTAGACCGCGTAAGTCATTATAAAAATTAAATTTTACTTATTCCTCACTTAAACAAAGAGTGAATTCCATTTTTGTTGACATCGATAAGAGCTTGTCCCATATCCAAAAATGGTTGCCCCAATATAAATGATATATAGTTATCTTTCTTCATATTTAATATAATGAAATCTACTAGAAAATTAAATATGCCCACCATGACCATCGATGATTCTTTTCAAGTACTTGATAATTTGATCTATAAATTTTAGTGAGAGAGATATTGGAGTATATTTTGTTAAGATTCAATCTTTGTGTAATTGATAGGGGCATCAAATTGATGCTTGATCTTAACTCACAAAATGTCTTCTGAAAGGTATGATCTATAATGGTACAAGACATAATAAATCTTTCGTGGGTCCTTGAATTTCTTGTAAAGTTTTTTTTTGAATGATTGGACTATATTTTTCAACCATATTTATGATCCCGTATATCTCTAGCTTCTTCTAACAACTCATTATGTCTTTCATAAATTTAACATAGTTCAGCATTTGGGTTAGAATTTCAGCAAACATGTTTACTTAGAGATGTCAAATAGGACATGTCGTGCAGACACGGTCCATTACAATGTGGCACGACCATGTCATAATGCGTGTCAAGCCTAGAGTGGGTTGTGCTAGTTTTGGCTGGTTAGGGGCCAATACAAACTTTTTTTTTTGCCATATTGTGGGTCTTTGGCTTGGGATATTAGGCTTTACTTTTAAGTTTTAAGTTTCAATATATATTTAAATTTTAAATTGTAATAATGTGATCGTGACTATAGAATTTAAATTATATCTTGACATTTCTTTAGCTCAAATAAAAGATTAAAAATTTTAATTAAATGTCAATAAAGTTTTAATGCATAAATCAAAAAGGAAAAAATGACAAAAATAAACAAATTCTAGCATTATAGCATAGTATCAGTATCACATGAACCAAGAATCATCAATGATCAATCAATATCTATTGTATGTTAATACGGATGGAGATGTTGATAGTCATCATCAGGAATGTTTCTGAGGATGTCACTAGTACCCTTAATATCTTTGATCTACATGTCTCATGAATCATCATCTACCATCATCTCTTGTATTTTATCATAAATCTCCAATCTCGATTCTTCCTAGTCCTTCATGCTTGCAAGTGTCTATACGATATTTGATCATAACTTCAATCTCCTATTTGAAATGACATTGGTTACCAAAGAAAAAGCAAACTCCGATATTATGCTAGATACAAGAGGGGTCAATAGATTTCATGTCATTTTAGATGGCATAGGATAGGTAGATTCATATGATTTCTACCATAGAAAAATATTCAAATTCTTATTATCATCATATGATAAGATGGATTAATAATCGATATCAAAGTACTCAGACAGCTTGGTCCTATTCGTTGGACCACCCCATTGTTTTACCCTTGCTAACTAAATGGAGAAGTCACTATCTCTGAATATAGTGTCCATATTCATATTTGGAGCATAGCTATAACTTCCATGCCTAGTATCATAATATAAAAATAATTTAGTTAACATTTCAAGAATGAACCCTTCAGGTTGGTGTACTAAGTTCATGCATATTGACATGTACGTTAAGATATATTCTACCTATACCACTAGGATTCATATAGGAAGCCAAACAATACAAAATAAGAATGGAAGATCAATATTTCAAATACTTTGTTTCCATTTCAATAGTTATTTCACTAAATATAAGCTGACTTCTATACTTATTAAATATGCTACTAGTACTGCACACACACCCAAGTGCAATGCAAGTGGTGGGAAGTGTACACTGATAAATATATACTCACCATATCATAGAAAATCATAAGAAATTTCATAAATATAATTCCTATATACCAGTATAAATTGTTAATAAAAAACTCATCACTCTTACTATTAACATAGTTAGATATCACGTGTTGGTAGCCAACACAAGACTCCAATATAAGATTGGTATAATTTCAATGGTGTCTTACATATGTTTAGATTTTTTTCTTTTTTAGCCTTATTGACAAACATAGGCTATTAAACACATGTTGTATGTTAGTCATCCCAAGACATTTTAGTGAATTTCTTATCTTTTCTAATGCATGAGAATTAATTTTCATTATTACCTATAATATGAGAACAATCACGTGACACATGCACCTAATGTGAAATATCTCACCTAATGACTCATCTCTAATAGTCCTAAAAACATACTAATAACTACTCTATTATTAGAAATATTATTGAAAGTGAAAATAAATATTATATTTTGAATTGCATATTTTCAAAAGATCTGCATCATAGACTCATATATGGCAACGTCATCAAATGGATTGAGAATCTCAAGAAATTCTAATTTTTTTTATTGAGTTTCCATTTAGAGTCTACATAGTGAGTGGTGAGACATACAAATGATGCATCATCATGATTAATCCATATATTGGATAACATTAACACTATTAATTAATTATTAATTATTTCTTAAATTCATTAATTATTAATTATTTTTCTAACTTATAATGTTTTATTATTTTGTTCCTATATATAGACCTAGGAATCCTATGATAAGAAAACTAGAATTAGATATGCATATTACCCTAGGATCTTACGAATATATAATCAAAAGACTCATGGTCATAATCAGTTTGGTCATATATTTTCTTCTAAAATCAGTATGGTATATGATAGGTATCAATAAAGCTGCACTAGATCTAGCTTGAAAGATTTTACTGCTACATTGAGTTTATCTCGAATTTAATATACATCATGTTTTTTGGTGAATTGATCAATTTGCCTTATTAGGTGTATAGTCTCGCATGCACTCCTACATGTATATATCTTTTTATAATATATAAATTGTGCCAATTCTTCATTGACATCCCTATATTTTTTAGTTTTTATTATTTTAAAGTACATCCATACTACTAATGTTCACATAGGTTTTGTTTTTTAGGTGGTATACATGTTTGTATTGAGATTATTGGAGAAAATATAGTTTTTGCCTTAGACCTTCGGTAAGATTATCATTTTTATTTATATCTACATCAATATCATATTTATTATCATTAAATTCATTATGTTGTATTTTTTAACTAATTTTATTTTATAAATAAATTATGAATGTAAAAGAAAAAAAAATCAAAAACAAATAAATAACAAAAAAACTAGTAGCATATTACAAACCACTTGATAATAAATTTTAACCTAAAGGAAAGTTGTTATGCTGCACATGTACGCCCACACCACCATCTATCCCGTATGTGCAAGTGTAAAATAATAAATCAAAATTAAAAAATAATATCATATGTAATATTTATATTTTAAAGGAATGACTAGAGAGTGTGTCAAAATTGAGAGTGAGTGGGAGAGTCGAAGAGAAGAGAATAAATTTAGAATGAAAATTCTAAAATTATTTTGCCCTATTTATAGAGAAAAAGAAAATTTAAAATAATTTAAAAAGTTATTTTTCACTTTTTTTGATTTTTTTTAATTTAATATTGGCTCGAATTATGACAGCTATCAGATTCTAGACATAGTAGCCATTAGAATTAATCTGATGACTACTATAATACTATAGATAGTTTTTATTTTTTTAAACTCAATGGTCTGATAGGGATAGCCATAATTACAGCCTATCATTGTCCCTCTCAGTGGTCATTGCATGAAAATGCAAAGGGCGGTAAAGGGCAAGATAAGAGAGGCATGACACCCAATTACAAATTGACACGTAAGTGATATCCATCTTATGTGACTAGTTTTTTTTAACCTGCCACGTGAAGCAATCACCCGACGAGACTTGACCCATGATTCATGACTCAACACTACAAGAAAATGTCAATTTAGCTAGGAAAATTTAGCTAGGGATCAATCCCTAGCTAAATTGTTAGTGTTTAGCTAGAGAATAGCAAGAAATTTTTGATTTTATATTGAAATAAAAATTTGCGACGAATTAGAGACGGATTAGAGACAGAATTGGTCGATTGAAAAGCAGAAAATTTAACGATAGATCTAGTGACAGATTTTCTCTAGCTAATAAAGTATGTGAAGTGGTTGGATTTTGCAAGCTATTCCAACCACTGCTAGATGTGATTCCAAGAGCCGAACGAGAATGAATACCACACAGAAGAGTCAAGACCAGGCTCCCTAATGTAATGTTTAACCAATCAACTCTGGATCGACCAAATTGGTACGGAAGTTGTAACATGGGAAAACCACAGAAAACAAAACTTATTTGAAGAACTCGGTGACCTACCAATTGTAGAAGTAGGATCTTTGGCAAGCAAGAATCGCTTAAATAATACAATTCGAATGTACCATCTTCTTGATCATTTCGAAGAAAAGGTGCGGTAGGAAAAGGAAACAACGAAAAGATCCGAATCAAACCTAAATGGGAATGACATGAAAAGTCTTTTGAAAAACCTAGCATTAAGGGCGTGACGACGATATACGAGAGGAATGAAGAAAAACTCGTGATAGGTGTTCCGGGGAAGATCTTTTTATGATAGAGTTCAAGAAAAAGTTGTATCATTTCCTTACTTCTTCGTCCCATCAAGGCTGGTTCTGAACGCCGTGTAACATCATCTTCAACCAACCCCCACCGTACTTTTTGCTTCTACACTAAAAAGCTGCTTATATACGGTTACGTAGGCCAGCATGAAATTCCTAAAGATAGATGTGCCTAAGGAGGCATGCAAGCAAACTGTGCACGCTCATAAAAAATGAAGGAAGGATAGATATTCACAATTACTACCACAAGAAAGCCGAACCCCTACCCAGGGGCCCATCGCTTCATTCGTACCTTCTTAGCTTAGGCTTCCAACTGAACTCCCGCTGGTTGCCTTCTTTACTTTATTTATTTCCTGTTGCTGTGTTGATGGAATCGAAGTTGCCGCTGTAGATCTTTTCGTAGAAGCTATGATGATGCATGCCATGAGTGCTTTTGTCTTTCTCGATGGGATGAAGATGAAGGCGAAGGTTAAGGCAAGCGCGAAAGTGAACAAAGCAGGGGAAGGACAAGGATCAGAGTCTTATTAGCTTGAAAGAGGCCTTGAAGGAGTGAAAGAGGTCAGCCTATCAGCTGTTGAATAAGCAGTGTGAGCAATATACACTCTTTTTTTTGCACCGGATTTGGCTAAGGCTTTGAAGGTGGCAAGTCATTTACATGTCCTAGAGAACTTGACTCATTTGCAGCTACAGCTCCTAGGGGCCTAGTACCGACTATTTGTTTAGATGTTGGGAATCAAACCCAACCTTTTTCCATGAAACGGCCCCATTCAACTTGCATGTGTGAAGCATATAGCCTTGCTGTACCGAGGGAAGCCTTTCATTAAGACTACTCTCTATGTTCGTATAAATAAGGGAATGTACCTCTTGCAGGGATAATTTTGTCCTTCCCAGACCCCTCCTCTTTAACAGGCCGGAATTCTATCTAGATAGTTCCGCATGTGACACTTTCTTCGAGCTATCCATATCTATTTGCCCCTGATCCTCCCTTGCAGTGGGACCGCTGCAGGTAGCCACCCATTTTCTTGCAGCTTTTCATCCGTCCAACATAGCTTTGTTGCCTTTGTTTGCTCTCTGCATCTGGCTTGACGCTTTCCTGGGTGGATTGCTTTTCATATCCCCCCTCTTTTTTACCAGAAGATTCGGAATAACTGATCAAAGCATCTTAGCATACGGCATCTCCGGGCTTAGCGTTTTAGCTTGGCAATACGGTGAGCCCCCTTTCTTCGAGGGAGTCTGAATTTACTGCCCCACGGAGCGGTGAAGAAGTGGGAGCAGGTTTATAATCAAGCAACAAATCCTTCTCCTTTAATGCCAATGCCAGGGGATAACTGAGGTAGGAATGCATCTATGTGGATGACTTGCTCAATTAGCTGATTGCACAGATTACCTTCTTACATAGGAAGAGTCTAGAACACCTATGGGCCCAATAGACTGACATAGTGCCCTCACTCTTTTTTTACCATAGTCTCTAAGTCCTTGGCTGTTATGGCTTCGATCCATTCCTTCAGTCAGTCACGCCTTTTGCAATCGCCGGTGTTCTTTCTCCAATCTCGCCCTTCTCTTATTCATGTCCCATCTATCTAGATCGATTCCTAACAGTCAAAGGATTGGAACATCTTAGAGCTAACTCGATTCCTAGACCCGTAAAGAAAGCAGACAAACCATATTGACTAGAAGAGTGACCTTTGCTTCAGAAAGGCTAGGCACAGGTTTCCAACCATTCAGGTTCTCGGGCCCAGATAGTCTCAGTCGAGCTATATCTTTACTTATAATCAAGCAGCAAGTGAATAGATACGAGATAGGCTCATAGTGCAATCCTGGACATCGGGAAAATCCTATGAATGAAAGATCATTTTCTTCTTAAAGAAGTACGTCATGAGTTACTTGATGAGTCCAGCAGAACTGGAAGAACTTTCGGCTTGAGTCACTTATGGTAAGCCACGCCCCAAGAGATATGGATTCGCCCTTACAGCTATTTCATGAGGAAATCACCTGAAGCCCTCTCGATAGAGAGGAGTTAAGCTGCTTTGCCGAAGAGAGAGGGGGGCGGGTCAACATCTAGAGGCTTTCGAGTACTATAGTCAGCCCTCATAGAATTTATCATGAATTGCGAGAGAAAGTAGTCAGATTAAGATTAGCGCCATACTGACTGATCCATCCATGGGACACAGACTCCCAACGAAGCGCGGCTCACAAAACCCATATATCTTCATACCCGCGTTAGAGGAGACTCATCTTGACTCGACAGCTAGAACACAAGCCCTCAGATAGAGAAGCTTCATAGCGAGCTCGGATAGGGAGCTGCTGAAGTAGGTCCATGACAGGCTAATGCAAGTGCTTATGAGGAAGTTTAAGAGAAAGGAAGGGACCAAGCTCAGAGTCGGCTTCGGACTTTTGGTTGTTGGTCAGTTGGTATTTAGGTCCTGTAAAAAAGGAAAGAAAAAACTTTTCTTAGTACCCTCTGGGGCAGTTAACTCGCTCACTAGGGCGCTACACCCGTAGCTCCCTTCTTGAGCTTCCCATTAACCAGCCGAAAGTCTGCTATTCCTGATTAAGGAATGGAGTAAGGGGCGACCTTCTCCTTTAAGTCCTACTATTCTAAACCGGCTATCTGTAACTCTATCTGCCTTAAGTGCTCTAATGGCTTTAGCTTCTGTAGCACCGGGTTTTCCTTACATTGATTTTGTCTAAGCCTGTGCCGAATTTCTTTCTCGAACCAATCGTCGCCTCAGCGATAGGGAGCTCCATGTATGCCATGGTGTGTACAAGACCGGATATTGCACATGCAGTTGGTGTGGTAAGCGGGTCTCTTATATATACAGGTAAACAACATTGGGAAGAATCGTACCGCACCGTGGGATGCACATCGAAAGTGTGTTTGAGGGAAGGCATCGCCTACGCTAAAAGGCTTCACAAATGCAGATATGGCAGATGATCATGACCGGATAAAGTCTACATCCAGATATCTATTCACTTTTCATGGAGACAATCTAAGTTGCAAAAGTGTGTTGCATTATCGACCATAGAGGCATAATCTATTTCTGCTACTGAAGCTTGAAGCTTGCAAGGAGATGTTATGGTTGAAAATCTTCCTCAAAGAGTTGGGTTTGAAGCAAAAGAAGTATGTGGTCAAGTGTCACCGCTAAGAAGGTCTACAATAATGAATTGTAGTAGATCACACTGGAAAGGTATGGAATGTGACAAATAAACAATAGCATAACAGACGAAATCAGTCAATTTCCCATTTGAATTTACCTACGTTACAGAAAGGCAGCCTAAGTAAAGAAAGTGGATCTGGTGTATCACACTCATATTGAATGTGAATGTGGACATGTTAGAAATGGCGTACCAGCAGCAAGCAGCCCAACGGATCAGAGAGGAAACCATCCCTGCCTAACGTATATAGGACAGTAGGTAAATGTGGTTCGTCGGATACGGTACACACCGCACTCTCAAAGAAAGAACTACTGCATTGAAGATCCAACCCTGCAAGCGAAAAAAGTCGTCGATAGCCAATAACGGACTGAGCCTCACCCCAAACGAGGTATGATGCAAGCGCTGGTATCTCGTAGATCAGTTAGGGCATCGGTCTACTTCTTACCCGCAATGCCACTGAGTTCTTACTAAGTTTTCACTAGGTGTAGGCAGTAAGACGAGTACTATAACCGCATATGGGTTATACCTAATTGCAAGCAACCTTGCGAAGGAAGACGCCCCCACAATCATGCTGCATGTGTGAACAAAAGGAACAACCATCACACCTTTCTATTTGTTCTTAAAGAAAAGCCATCTTCCATCCCCCAATTTGCTGAAAAAAGGCTTCTACGAAAGAGAAGGTTGGAAGATCTGACTCGTCCTGGTGGTTCCTCTAGTGAGTAAAATAGCGTTAGCAGAGTAGGGAACAAATCAATTGTTTACTTCAACTATTCAAAGAGGCGTACCTCGCTCCACGGAGTAGTCCAGGGACACCGATTCGTAAACCACTGCGCACCCCAACGAGTTCAGCTTATCGGTCTAATGCTAATGAAGGGGCGGATCCCTTTTTTCTTTGCCTTTACGAGACCGCTACGCCCCTTTCAAAGACCGGATTCTCTAACTAGGATAGGACTGAGTGGCTAACTATTATAGGAGTAGGTCCCTTCTCTTGGGCGAGCTTTCTCAAGCCAACCTCTAGGTTATGAATTATAATGGTTGATGAGAGAGAGATCTTCGGCTCACAGCACCCGTGACAGCTTTAGCTATGAAAAAGAAGCCTATATACAAATAGAAATAGAAAGAGAAGGCCCTCGGGCTTGCCACTCCCCACTTTATGAATTGAGTCACTCGAACGGACTATTCTATATAATTATTTATAGAAAGAAGTCAGTCTTTGTTCAATCTCTCCTTCGTTCTTAGTTTAGACAGTTTCTCTTAATCACATCACGGGGCGCATTCGTCTCATCTATCGGTCCTTAGTCTTAGATAAATTGGTGGTAGCCACTACGTCAAGAGCAAATAAAATCGAAAGAAAAGATTTTCCTCGATGAGTTGAAGGTTTGTGACTCCTTCACTTCGACCGTACCTTCTTTCTTTAGTAGCGAGTCTCACTTTACAGATATCATTGATTTGAACCATGACCAGCCCTGACTTGACTGGTCTCAGTGCTAACTCACTAGATGGACAATCGACCCTAGGGAGAGACCCGTTTCCACCTGGGAACATAACTTCCTATAGTGGCAGGTAATTATGGGTTCTGCCGCACCTGATTCCCCAGAAACGAGAAAGCATCACATCAATGAAGGAATGAAAGTGTAGTTTTCATCAGATCTCATGTCTGATTTTGACCTTGATCTATTTGAAACGAACTGCCCTACGCTGTCCGGCTATAGCCATGCCGAATGGAGAAGGAGGGGAAAGGGCAGACCACTACTGGTACCATAATTGGGTGGCGCGCTATAGATCGGATCCTAAGTATCTAGAATGAACCCTGGAAGACGGCCCTACCAGAGGAAGCGGGTAGGGTGAATCTCCGTAACGATTCTAACGACCTAGCTAACCGTTGATTCCATGTCCTTTTAATCGGGGCACCGGTTTTTTTCTTGTTTTCAACTAGATCTTTTCCCCTCGTGGTTAAACATGAGTTTGGAAATGCTCATTCTGTACATCTCCTCGTCAATCTGTGCATGAGCTTCTGGGATATGTCTCGCTGACCCTTTTTAGTAGAGATCAACTACTGATACTGGAATTCAGATATGTTATCCAAGCCTCGGGCTTAATTCGTATTAATGGTTATCAACTACTAGCATTGTGGGGTAAGATTTCTTTGACATAGAAGGATGTCCCTCGGAAGGTTTAGCTACGTCCTGTAATAACTTGCTACAAGCGGGCAACTTACTACCTCTATGTCTCCTCTTGATGGACTAAGTTTCATCGTATAAGAGACGGGTCGGTGGGCAAGTGAGCTGATCTCGCCTTTGTTGATCTGCTTGAAGAGAGTTCTCACGACCCACACGATCGTTTATTCCCAAGTGATAGAGAATACAAAGCACACAAGGCGCATGATGAACAAGAGTAGCTTCTCGTCCCTTACTCCATTTCTTGTCTTAAATAGACAAAATAGTGGGCTTCCTTCTTTTATGAGTCGAAGACAGCCTCAAAGCGCCAAAGGAACTGACCCTACCCAAGCCTTTTCCAGGCAAGATCTCAGCCAAATGAGCCTGATCGTAACAAGCTTTAATGAAATCAATGGGACCTGCTTAAAAAGATGGAAATTTGCTCTCTACTAGCTGCCCCGCTCATAGAATGGATCGCTCAAGAATAGCACTTTTCGAGCATAAGATAGCGACTCTCATGAGGGGATCTAGAAATGGAATGAAACTCATGATTAGATGATGAAAGATCAACCTAGCCAACGTGGCATATGAAACCTGTTTCATATCTTAAGTAAGAAAGGTGAGAAAAGGTTTGATTTTCTCGTGCCTTTGACGCAAGTGCCAAAACCAAAGCATACGAATTGAAGTTCTGATGAGCCAGGACACCCAACTTCTCCCGAACAGGCACAAGCTGAGTCAATAATGGAGAGAGACAAGGGAGAGCAACTCTTCCTACTTTATCAATTATACTAAAAGTCAGTCACTGCCCAAGGTCTGAAACATGCTTTGTACTCAACCCGATGATCCACACTTTAGGGTCGAACCCACAAAGATGTCACTTTTTACTCGCGACAGTTCTTCGAGGTCAAACCTTCAATCTGAGGGCAATTTTCCATTGAACCCAGACAACTTTGAAGCTTTTCACAGAAGGAATTAGGCATACTCAATTGTAGTCCCCTAGCTTTGTGGTACCATATCTTTTCTATACCGCTCCGTGGGAGGGACTTCTCGAATACCCGCACCTGCAGCTTGCCTTGAAGTAGCCTTGTGGCATAGATAGCGAGTCTTATAGAGAGAGTGCGTTTGGTTCAGTTTCACTCTGAACAATGTCCTTTTATGTTTCTATCCGCACGGAAAGAAAGCTCTTAGCACACAAAGCAAGCAGTGAAGGAACGACTTCTTTTCTTTCAATACTAGCTACTAGTGAACACTCTTCTTTTTCACCTTTCAGGCATAGTTGAAATCATGTAAGTTAGTTAGCCCGAGCCTCTCTGTTCTCCTTTCTTTACAGAAGTGGATTAGAAAGCGCATGAAAAGCAGCTTAAACAAAGCGTAAACGCACAATCAAAGGAAGGCTTCCTTGAAACCACCTTTCCTTCGTTCACTCCTGACCTGACAGAAGCTATGAAACCATCCATAGGGTAGGGGTGACTCAGCCCACGAATCTCATGGTTCTGTATACTGACTGCATTGCTCCCTCTTGACAGCTTGCTTATGTGAGAGCTATTGTGTCACTGTCATTCTCTACTTTCTCTGCCGCGGTAACTAACCTCTTGACTAACGGCTTTGTTTTGTGGACAGAGTGGCTCCGAGTGACAACTCAACTTGTCAACTAGTAACAGAAAGAAGCTCTGAAACTATAGGGAAATCTCCCTATGGTGGAATGCCCAGCTTCTGGCTAAGTATATAGAGTTGGGCCTACCGTTCGTTCAACCTTGACGGCCTCTATTCTGATCTCTCTGTTTTCCTTCCTTATCTTGTCTGTCCTTCTCTGCCCTCAGCCTATCTTTGAGCTCTATCCCACCCTTCCTTTGGCTTGCTAGCTAGAAGGCGAAGAGCGCACAGTGCACCCACGGAGCGGTTAGGTATAGGAACGGTTGACGCCAAGAAAGCTATTTCAGTTTGTCGAGCAGTTAAGGGCAATTCACTCTTGGAGTTATGACAGTGGTTGTTCTTTTCTTCCTTTTTTCCAAAGCCCCAGCTAAGAGACGCTTTCATTGGGACCGTACCACTTTTCGTGATTAGGAAATTCCTTATTGAATCTTTAGTCAAAGTTCCCTGTAGAATCTATTGACTAGTAAATCAAGGAAACCCACACCTTCTTGTGAGTGCTAGTCAGCTACCATCCTTGATATAGGTTATTCTCCTGTGCTCCTGTAAGATTAGAAGTCATTCCTATACCTGATGCGCTTTTTCTCCTTTTTTTAGTTAATGCAAAGACCCAATTCGCTCAGGCTGGGATGGCTTCCGACCTATGTGGGGTTGCACCGTAGGGACCCGTAGTCTCCAGAGTGTGAGTCTGCAGGTAGAGACATTTCATCATCCCAACGTCAAAACGCCTTCCATACTTCTAGGTGTTCAGTCTTTGAAACCAGACCGCAGTGAAAAGCCCGTCAACTAGCTAGCGTATCATACCACTTAGAAAGGACGGTGACTAAAGTTGTCACAAATCAACCCTACTTCCTAGATCATGTAGTTTATAGGCCGCATCATTGTAAACTTATATTAGAAATGAATGGATTCCCTTCCTTGGGAGTTAGAAGTGTGAAGTGTGCGGGACTGCTACGGCAATAACAAGGAAGGACTAGTCGAGATGAAGGGAAAAGAAGAGACTCTTATACATCCGAACTCACACACCTGAGTATTCTTTCCACCATCCTCCGCCGTAGCAGCAGCGATCGGAGACCTAATAAATGGGGGTAAGCTCCCTTCTTAGAATGATCAAAGCTCTTATTGGGTCTGGGACTTTCACGTACCTTCAATAGATAGGGCTATCTCCTTGCTTGCCATATTTGGATTGGATAAGTAACCCAATACCGCTACTCAGAAGTCAGCCAATCCATGACCAAAGAGAATAACAACTGGTGCTATGGGAAGAAAGGAAGAGAACCATGCTTGGCCTTTCTCGTCTCAATCCCAACTGCTAGTTCCCACTGGTGGGTACCTGTAACTGAACCTGTATCAGTGGTGGCTATTCATCCATGCCAGTCCCCAAGATGGGAGGTTCTCGTCGAGACTAAGCTCGAAGCTAAGAGCCCTAGTTAAGTGGGTGCAATAGTTTAGACTCAACCCAAAGGGGATGGGAGTGCACGGCCAGCGGGACATAGCCATTGGCCCTTCCTATAGAGAGGCCCAGAAGCTCATAGGCACACACCAACCAAAGGCAGCTATTGAGGAAGAAGGAGAGGGCCCAGCTTCACTGATTGAGGTTAGGGAGTCAGAGGCAGTCCCCCGGTGGGGTCACAAACCGAAAGAAAAGCGGGTGGAGTCCGGACCGTGTCTCATGGCTGATCATCGCCTTGCCTCACCAACTAGCTAATCAGATGCGTCGGGCGGATTCCTCCTTTTGCTCCTCAGCCTACGGGGTATTAGAAGCCTAGCTGTTGTTCTCCTCCCAATGGCAGGTTCTCAGGCCGTCCAACTCGCATGTGTCAAGCATATAGCTAGCGTTCCTTCTGAGCCAGGATCAAACTCTTCATTTGCTTCCATCAAGAGCAAGTACAAGTCTCCTGACTTTCCGGCCATGTGAGATCTCAAATAGAAGGTGTACTTCTCTTTCTCTAACAAATTAGGATGCCAAACAAACCCCCGAATCGAGTCCAAATGGCTGAAAAGAAAGTCAACCGCGGAGTCAACGATCATCACGAGTCTCAGGTTACAGAAGAGTTCGCTAACTTCAATAGGTATAGCATTGAAGTTGAAGACAGACTACTGGGAGTGGGAATAAAGCTCTCGCCCTTAGCCATGAACTCCTTCAATATCGCACCTACTACCAAAGACTAGACCAAAGAAGGGATGGGATAGACAGCAATCTCTCCCTCACCCTAGCCCCGGGCATTTTGCTCAGCTCCAAGGCTTCACACCAAGTATTCACTGAACACTTACCTACTCGCCTCCGAGACTTTATGACCTCTCCGAGAATGGAGGTACAACGAAATGAAGTATTCAAGAAGCAACCCACGGAGCGGTATATTGTGGAGTGGGTAAGGATAGGTTCGGGAAGGATCCGGGCAGGAGGCATGAATGATAGGCAGCAAGGAAGGCGCAAGCCATATAAGATCCGGCATTTTCTCGTCAACTCAGAGCGGGAGAGATTGGTTCACGGGTCTTTACTATTCTCGGTCATTTCCGCAAGTCTTCCTTTGCACTTCTTCCACTAATCCCCCTACTAATCTAAGCACTTAAGCAGGTAATCCAAGTGCTATACAAATCAAAGCTATCTAAGCGGATAGGCACTAACAGAGGAATAAGTTTTTCGCTCTCCCTTCCTCAGATACCTTCAGTGACTCTGTCTTTACCGCATAAGAAAGAAAGGCCTCAACAATTTATTTACCCAAGCTACAAATGGTTTCGTTTAACCCAAGCCCCTCTCTTTTCTATTTCTACGAGCGAATAGGACTTTCATTCATCAAAGCACTCTGCCCTTTCCTCCCTTTGATCAGCTAGACCTATATTAGCCCAAGAGCTTCCCTGGTACCTTTTTCCCTTTTCCATCCCTAGCTTGGCTTGTGGAAGGGCTACTCTTTCAATTCAGCCTTTCAAGGTCTATCGCCCTCGACCCCCATAACGCAACTCACTGTTTGATCTACGACCTACCGAGCACTAAGCCTTGAGCCGAAAGGATCTATTCTGTTCTCCAGGAGCACATTGTCTTTTTATTCCACTTGACTTGAACTGAGCGAATCACTTGACTAATAGTAACAGGCTCCACTAACTTACTTCACTTCCACCTTTTTACTGATTCCCGAAAGAGATAGATTGAACTAAACCTGTACTAGCTCTAACATGTTTCTCTGGTCCTTGCTCTAATCTACTTGCTCGGAGTCTCAGTTCCCTTCCTTGAACCGCCGGAAGCGCTGATCTCAACAGATCTCCATCTGCATAGCCAAAAGCTTGCTTTAAAGATGGAAGAGTTTCCTCACGAAACTAGCTACCGTAATTGCACTCCCGGTTTAGTCTTTCTAATCCCCTTCCCCGTAAGCTACGTTGGCCTCTTCCTCGAGTGTGGGTATTCAGTATTCGGATCTGTCTCCTGGCTCTAGTTTAAGGTCCGTTTAGTACTTCTCGCTTTAAAGGATGAGAGAGACAGCAAACGGAGGCAACAAGCGATAAAACAGAGGGTGCGCTAGCGCGCCCCTATAGAGTCAGGCTATTTTCGAGTGAGCCGAGCCCTTTTCTCCTTCCTAAGCTGCCGTCTCTCATGAGTTGCTATGTTGTGAAATGGACCTAGGGGCCCCTACCTATGAAAGTCCTGCTCGTGCTTGCACCAACTCCCACTACCAGGGGTTGAGGGGATAAGAAGGACATATCCTCAAAGTTTCTCGATCCCACTCTCCCCACTCGAAATCTTTTTTTTGACTCATTCCATTCTGATTCTGCTGAAATACTATGGACGTCACACACAATATAGAAAATGACTCAAAGTGCCAGTTGTGAACTCAGACCTTAAGAGAAGTCGCGGTCAGTCTAGACGAACGCAAAAGGGGCTTCGAATTGTACAAGTAAGTCATTCCTGGAGCTGTTTGGAGCAGTGCAAGATGAGGGCAAGGTCATGGACAAGTGAACATCATCGGAAAGAGTCAATTTAAGGAGGCGTTCGATGTTTCAAATCTCAAGGAGAACGTGCTCAGAATGGCCAAAGACATCATGCAAGATGCGGCAGAGAAAAGCAAAAGCAATGACTGGTGCCCTCAGTGTCAGACCAGTGGAAACTACCTGATCGACTGCAAGCAACAAGGGGCGGAGCCCTTTTTTATAAGGAAGGCCGACTGCAAGTAAAGAAGGCACGGCAAACCAAGCTCTTCGTAGCCCTCACACTGAAGTTACGAAAAAGGAAGGACCAAGCTTAGCGAGGCCTTGCCTAGCTCAGCGAAGGTTCTCGAGTTCGGGCGCATCTCGTCACTCTCGTTAAAAGCCTGAGGTGGTTCCCTAGCCGGGTCCTCAAACTCTCATTTTTATGGTTAGAAATTGGGATAAAAAGCGAACTATTGATCCTTGTCTTTCTAGCAAGGAGCTATCAATTTGAACTTGCTCTTCCTACTTTAGGGCATAAACCACTCCTCAATATGCTGAAAGGTGAGAATGTCTTGTGACGAGCAGCTTATGGAGACTTTATTCGTAAAAATAGATATATAGATATATAGATATATAGATATGTTGTTGCTTTTTCACTACCAATGAATAGGCAGCTTTGGATGCTTATGAAGATATGGCTTTGGTAAAGATCTGCTTAGCGTGTGTCGGGTGCTACTTAGAATAGAGATAGTCAGACTAGTAGAATTGTATAGCGCTGGGACATTAGGATCGACCCGCTTGGCTCTCGTTCTGGTTTGGTGGAAAGGTGAAAAGCACTCCATGTTTATTCTCAGACTTCGCTCAAGAAGAGCACAAAGCAAAAGCAACTGAAGCAAGTTATACTGAGATGGCTGATTGCTTTTTTTCATCGGGTCCGGGTAGAGACCAAAGGTCTTGAGCAATTGATCCGGCAAAACAACTCAAAAGAGAAAGAAGTCTCGTTCATTTCTTCTCGAATAATGAGAGGCGGTAACATCGCTTGAAGTCCCCTTCTCGAAGGTAAGCAAGCTCTAGTACAGTTAGGCTCTGCTTTGAAAAAAGTAATGAAACAAAGACATTTAAGTGGCATAGCGATCCCCGTCGAGGTTATGGATTTTGGCGTTATTGCCCTACCAGTGGTAGAAGTTGCTTCTGCCTTTGATTCTGCCTTTATTGGATAGCCAGTTGTTGGAGTCCTGAGGCAAGCGTATAAAAAGACGTCTTCCCTGTGGGTTTGACCAGTCTTCGTTCCAGTTGCAGAAAAAAGCTAAGCTCTGTAAGTCATCGAGTTGGAGTAGCTTTCCGGAGTGCTTCTTGTAAGGAAGTCCAATGGTGTTAGGGTTATGTAGGAAGCTAGTGTCAGTCTATAGCCCTTCTATGTCGTCGATCCAACTGAGGGCCTCTATAGAGCATCTGAGCTCTGTTTCAACCATTTCCGGTGACATTTCCAGGACTCCTACTAGCCAGCCAATGCTATTCCTTCTCCTTGTGAGCCAATAGGGCTAGTTAGGGCTTTAGATATTTCCACGGTAGGTCTAAGGGCCCACGGAGCGGTGTAAGTAAGTGAGGAAAATGCAATTCCGTATTAAAAAATAAAAGTACCTCTTTTTTAGGAAAGCTAGCCTAGGTTCATTCCTTACTTTAGCACTCCAATTTGATGGGTTAGCTCTCCCATGTACTTGACTTTGCTTCTAACTCTTTAAAGTGTGAAAACTTTCAATACATCTATTCCTAGCTCTTACCCTAGCTACCAAGACTACCTTAATGGATTAGTAATAAAGTATCAAAGGCTTGACTTACATGGTACCTCTTATTAGCCCGGGCTAACTATTCGAGTTTCTAGTTAGTAGCGATTCATTATAGAATAAAAAGCAAAAACCACTGAGGGAGGAGTCTAACTCTTTTTAACCAGTTTTCCCAAACCAAGATATCCTGCCTATCCCCGAAAAAGGGGACTCTCTCATTCTCTTCGTAGCAAGAGGGGTTTTGACTAAGCATATGACGAAGGATCGGCCGAAGCTAGAGCTAAGTAGTTGTGTCAGGGTAAGTAGGGAAAGCATAGGTGGACTTATGAACATTGATTGGATTGGTTCATTTCGTGGCTAATCCAAAAAGGTCAGCCTATAGACCTAATTTGGATGGAAATTCCCACGGAGATGATTAATAAGATATCCCCGAGCTGGCTATGTCATCTATCTACGTTTAAAGTGCTTCCCCACAAAAAAAATGGAAGGCATGAATGATGAACTTTTCAACAAAAATAGAGAAAAACAAACAAGATAGCATGTTATTATCTTAACCAAGACAACAAGAGCGACAAAACACTATAGCGAGGATACAATAGATAGACTGACCCGAAAAACCAAAAGAGATCTTTCTTTTTAGCCTTCGTCCCTCGGCGGCCTCCTCTTTAACTAGGGGGTTACACCCATCCCATTATAAATTATTTGAGCTTCCCATTTCCTAAGATCCTGGACGTGATACTGACGCATGAACTTGGTTACTGGTTTTACCGGTTGGCAACTCAAGTAAGGAAAGGTCTGTTCATTTGTCCAGAAAGACGTTTTCGGCCTATACTATATATCAATTTTCTCAGGGGCTGGGCTCATGTTGTGTTGACAGACATCAGAAGTAGGATTAAGAATAGGGGAAGAGCAGCTCTACTTCTACTTCTGCCTTGAGGGTGAGCCCTTATTTATGACTTGTTCCATTGATAGATTTGTTCGAGATCAAGCGGATTAGCTTTCTTGTCTGAGTTCTGGAAGAAAGAGTCGAGGGTAGCTTGCGATCCAAAGAGCTAGTAGAGCCTCTTGACTTTGAGTTAGAGCTGCTTTAGTGGAACAGAACATCAAGGCTTCTTCATATTGCTTTCCTTTAAGGACTTTCTCCCATCTCTGAATCGGTTACCCCCAGACCAGACGAGCCCACTTGTTGAAAAATGAGCTAAACCCTGATGTCTCTGGCCCGCGTTGGAGATGTGCTTGACTTTCTATTCGGGCATTTACTGGTCGAGTAAGTTTTTTATATCATTTAGGCAGGTTTGTTTTGATCCGAGTAAGATTCTTGCTTGCGGCTTTCTTACTACTGGTACGACTGTTTGGTTAGCCATCCGGTAAGTAAGCTTTTCGCTTTACTCATTAACCTGGTTTAGCCAACTCCCAACCTTCCACTGACTCGTAGATGACACGGGCGCTTCTTCTATAGCTCTGGACCCCACCGATAAGCTTACGATGGTACCCTTTAGTTAAGTATTGTCTTGTTTATTGGGTTAAAAAAGAACTGAGTTTAGTACCGATCAAAAGAAGCATTATCCATAAGCAGCTGCTGGGAAGAGATTGATATGAGCACCGATTGAAACGAAAATATCAATGATCACCTCAAAAGGAACCACCATTCTAGTTTGGTTGAACCACCAAGGCCTGAATATGCGTTTTACTTGCGAAAGGCCTCGGCTACTATAATGACAGGGCCAAGAAATCGGGCCGGAATAGCAACTCTTTCGAAGGAAGACGCTCCTGTTTCAGTGACAAGATTTAGACTCTTGTGGAGGAGTGGAGGAAGGTTCAAACAACAGATCGGAAACTCTACTCACAAGAGAAAGGCCTTAGCTACGACAATTCAAGAGAGTATACCAGATTATATTTGATTTTACAGAGGAAACGCCCTGGTTAAGCCTGTTTTTAGGGCATTAACGAGCGAAGTGCCAACACCACTTGTCTTTTCAAGAATTACATCGGATTCTGTGCTTTTTACGAATGGGATGCCTCACTTAAACCTGGCTTTTCGATTGGTGAACATCGTATAAGAGATGCCTATAGGCTGGCATGATATTCAATCTATTCTGTTTCATGACTCTATTTTCTTTATCCTCTTCTTTTTGTGTGCTACACCCATTCCAGTTCTTTGTTCACAACACAACCAAGGCTCCCCGCGCACCTACCTTTCTCATGCCACAGAAATATCACTCCTCATCCATTCTCTTATATGCGATACCGCCAAAATCATGACTCATTTTGGAGACGGACCCATGACCTCCCCACGGTGCGGTGCACTCTAAACTAAGAACGAAGGAGAGATTGAACAAAGACTGACTTCTTTCTATAAATAATTATATAAAATAGTCCATTCGAGTGACTCACTTCATAAAGTGGGGAGTGGCAAGCCCGAGAGCCTTCTCTTTCTATTTCTATTTGTATATAGGCTTCTTTTTCATAGCTAAAGCTATCTCGAGTGTTGTGAGCCGAAGATCTCTGTCTTGTCAACCATTATAATTAATAACCTGGAGGTTGGCTTGAGAAAGCTCGCCCAAGAGAAGGGACATACTCCTATAATAGTTAGCCACTCATTCCTATCCTAGTTAGAGAATCCGGTCTTTGAAAGGGGCGTAGCGGTCTCGTAAAGGCAAAGAAAAAAGGGATCTGCCCCTTCATTAGCATTAGACCGATAAGCTGAACTCGTTGGGGTGAGCAGTGGTTTACGAATCGGTGTCCCTGGACTACTCCGTGGAGCGAGGTACGCCTCTTTGAATAGTTGAAGTAAACAATTGATTTGTTCCCTACTCTGCTAACGCTATTTTACTCACTAGAGGAACCACCAGGACGAGTCAGATTTTCCAACCTTCTCTTTCGTAGAAGCCTTTTTTCAGCAAATTGGGGGATGGAAGATGGCTTTTCTTTAAGAACAAATAGAAAGGTGTGATGGTTGTTCCTTTTGTTCACACAGGCAGCGTGATTGTGGGGGCGTCTTCCTTCGCAAGGTTGCTTGAAATTAGGTATAACCCATATGCGGTTATAGTACTCGTCTTGCTACCTACACCTAGTGAAAACTTAGTAAGAACTCAGTGGCATTGCTGGTAAAAAGTAGACCGATGTCCTATCCGATCTACGAGATACCAGCGCTTGCATCATACCTCGTTTGGGGCGAGGCTTAGTCCGTTATTGGCTATCGACGACTTTGGTCGCTTGCAGGGTTGAATCTTCAATGCAGTAGTTCTTTCTTTGAGAGTGCAGTGTGGACCGTATCCGACGAACCACATTTACCTACTGTCCTATATACATTAGGCGGGGATGGTTTCCTCTCTGATCCGTTGGGCTGCTTGCTGCTGGTACGCCATTTCTGACATGTCCACATTCACATTCAATAAGAGTGTGATACACCATATCCACGTTCTTTAATTAGGCCACCTTTCTGTAACGCGGGTAAATTCAAATGGGAAATTGACTGATTTCGACTGTTATGCTATTGTTTATTTGTCACATTCCATACCTTTCCAGTGTGATCTACTATAATTCGTTACTGTAGACCTTCTTAGCGGTGACACTTGACCACATACTTCTTTTGCTTCAAACCCAACTCTTTGAGGAATATTTTCAACCATAACATCTCCTAGCAAGCTTCAAGCTTTAGTAGCAGAAATAGATTCTGCCTCTATGGTCGACAACGCAACACACTTTTGCAACTTAGATTGTCTCTATGAAAAGTGAATAGATATCCGGATGTAGACTTTATCCGGTCATGATCAACTGCCATATCTGCATCTGTGAAGCCTTTTAGCGTAGGCGATGCCTTCCCTCAAACACACTTTCGATGTGCCTCCCATGGTGCGGTACGATTCTTCCCAATGTTGTTTACATTGGGAAAAGTGAAGAGACCCGCTTACCACACCAAATGCATGTGCAATATCCGGTCTTGTACACACCATGGCATACATGGAGCTCCCTACCACTGAGGCGACGGTTGGTTCGAGAAGGAAATTTGGTACAGACTTAGACAAAATCAATCTAAGGAATACCCGGTGCTACAGAAGCTAAAGCCATTAGAGTACTTAAGGCAGATAGAGTTACAGATAGCTAGTTTAGAATAGTAGGACTTAGAGGAGAAGGTCACCCCTTACTCCATTCCTTAATCAGGAATAGCGGACTTTCGGCTGGTTAATGGGAAGCTCAATAAGGGAGCTACGGGTGTAGCACCCGAGTGAGCGAGTTAACGGCCCCCGGAGGGAACTAAGAAGAGTTTTTTCTTTCCTTTTTTACAGGACCTAAATACCAACTGACTAACAACCGAAAGTCCGAAGTTGACTCTGAGCTTGGTCCCTTCCTTTCTCTTAAACTTCCTCCTAAGCACTTGCATTAGCCGGTCATGGACCGGCTTCAGCAGCTCCCTATCTGAGCTCGCTATGAAGCTTCTCTATCTGAGGGCTTGTGTTCTAGCTGTCGAGTCAAGATGAGTCTCCTATAACGCGGGTATGAAGATATATGGGTTTTGTGAGCCGCGCTTCATTGGGAGTTTGTGTCCCATGGATGGATCAGTCAGTATGGCGCTAATCTTAATCTGACTACTTTCTCTCGCAATTCATGATAAATTCTATGAGGGCTGACTATAGTACTCGAAAGCCTCTAGATGTTGACCCGCCCCCCTCTCTCTTCGGCAAAGCAGCTTAACTCCTTCTCTCTAGCGAGAGGACTTCGGGTGATTTCCTCATGAAATAGCTGTAAGGGCGAATCCATATCTCTTGGGGCGTGACTTACCATAAAGACTCAAGCCGAAAGTTCTTCCAGTTCTGTTGGACTCGTCAAGTAACTTATGACGTACTTCTTTAAGAAGAAAATGATCTTTCATTCATAGGATTTTCCCGATGTCCAGGATTGCTCTACGAGCCTATCTCGTATCTATTCACTTGCTGCTTGATTATAAGTAAAGATATAGCTCGACTGAGACTATCTGGGCCCGAGAACCTGAATGGTTGGAAACCTGTGTCTAGCCTTTCTGAAGCAAATGTCACTCTTCTAGTTAATATGGTTTGTCTGCTTTCTTTCCGGGTCTAGGAATCGAGTTAGCTCTAAGATGTTCCAATCCTCTAACTGTTAGGAATTGATCTAGATAGATGGGACATGAATAAGAGAAGGGCGAGATTGGAGAAAGAACTGGGGCGATTACAAAAGGCGTGACTAACTAAAGGAATGGATGGAAGCCATAACAACCAAGGACTTAGAGACTACGGTAAAAAAAGAGTGAGGTTACTAAATCAGTCTTTTGGGCCCATAGGTGTTCTAGACTCTTCCTATGTAAGAAGGTAATCTATGCAATCAGCTAATCGAGTAAGTCATCCAAATAGATGCATTCCTGCCTCAGTTATCCCCTGGCATTGGCATTAAAGGAGAAGGATTTGCTGCTTGATTATAAACCTGCTCCCCCTTATTCAATGCTCCGTGGGGCAGTGAATTCAGACATCTGTGTAATATTTTCATTTTCTAAATTTAAATATGTTTTATTAGTATTTGTCATTTTTTAGGATTTTTGTTATTCAGAATAGTTATTTAGAGACTAGAAGACTGATTTTAATATTTTCTATGTTGGTCTAGAGAGAGAAACTAGAGAGAGATAAAGTTAAAAAAACTTAAAATAAATTACCTGGTAAAAGTAGTGAGGTCGGTCACGTGCACGGTGCACCATAGTCAAGCTCAAAGTTCAAAACCCAAGTTGAGATTCTCGAAAATCCAAGCCGAATGCTGAAATCCCGAGTCCTAAGAGAGATGAGAAATATTTTTGAGAGAGAAATTGAGCGATTTGAGAGAAAATATGTTAATGAAAAACATAAATGTTAAAGAGAGGGAGGGGTTGAATTTATAGATTAAAGAAAATATTTTTTTTAAAGTAATTTTTTTTGAATTTTTTAGGGGGTAGAATCATGAGGGCCATTGGATTCTGCCCCCTAGCCGTTGGAGGCGAGATCCAACGGCTGAAATTTAATTTTTTTTTCCTGTTTGGGAGGGGGGGGGGGGAATTGGGTCGGTTCGGGCCTCGTGGTCTTTAATTGATAATATAAAACTCTAATAAAAAAGATTTAACTTCCAACATTAGTAAAAAATATTAAAGAAAAAAATAAAATATTAGATAATTAAAACACGTGTTGATTAAGATAATTAGATAATTAGATAATTAAAAATTAGATAAAATATTAGATAATTAGGTAATTAAAAATAAAAAATTAGATTAAGATTGTCAATTAAAACACGTGTTGAATTTGTTCAAATAGAAGAATGTCTTTTAGGCTTTAAGAAAAGAATATTAGATAATTAATAAATCTGTCATATTTTATGTTCAAATATTTAAATACTTCAAGACATAATATTTATACTTGTTTTAGTTTACGTGTTTATTTTTTATTTTTTTATGTTCTCTATTGTATCATGAATGAGTGCAACCAACATATGGGCTGCTAAATCTGAATGGCCCTTATTTAAAAACTTCCACTTGTACATTAATTTTCATTGAGTTTACTTTTAAATGTTTCTGATTTTTGTGACTTTGTTTTTATATGGTATCAGATTCAAAACATAGGTGGAGGCAAACACTAGGGATTCCTAGAGAGAAAGGTACACATTGAAATAACAAAACATGTGTGAACATCTACATGTAACTATGCAAGTAACAGTGTAATTGTGTGTAATGCAGGCTAGTGAAAAATAAGTGCAGAAAAATGTGCCTTTGTCACATGTCCACCATGTGCCACGAATGTTGATGCCAACTGTTTTGACATGCATAATGCATCACGTGTCATGAAGTTTTTAGGGTAGTAAACCCTAATGTAGAAACTTTCTTTAGAGAGCATAGTGACGGTGCATAGTAGTGGTGTTTGTGCACAATTGGTGTAGTGATGGTGCATAGTGATCAAATTTTAAAAATTGATTGGATTGAATTTTATTATTTTATAAAAAAACTAAAAGATAAAAAAAATGGTAATCTATAATGAAAAAAATATATCCAAATAAATCTCAAGTATCAATCAAGAAAAGTGATCAAATATTTAAATCTCTCTAAAGTCACATCTCTATTAAATTCCTATACAATTAAATGTATTAGATCAAATTGGTACACACCTATACCATATTGTATGTATGATAAGAAACTCTTGTAAATTTTGTTAAATAATATATCTCATATTTTAGAGTGAAAATATTATTAAGATTAGGATAAGGTATTCTAACATTGACAATTGATGAGTGACCAAGTTGAGTATACAAAAGTATATAAACCAAAATACTCAAAGATCTAAAAGATTTTACCATCAAAGAGATAACATATAATAATACACCCTACTAAATCTCAAATTGAGTGTTCCTCAAAGTCATTACATCCTACAATTAATATCAATAAAAATAAAAATATATTAAGAATATTTTATCCTAATTTTAAAGATATTTTGATCATAAAGTGAAAGATATATTAGTTAATAAAGCTTATCATAGTTTCTTATCCCACATGTCAATCTAGATTGAAACTTTAATAAGAACTCTCTTAGATAGTTCCTAAACAATATACATTTCATCTTTGTTTGTTTGTTTTAAATATTTTTTAACATAGAAGCAAGTAGTTCTTGGGATATTTTTACTTTTTTCTAAAATAAATGATATAATAATCATAAAAAAGTAATATAACAACTTCATAGAAAAAAAATAGTTTTCATTTAATACTCTCTTATACTACTCAGACAATATTAAAACATCACAATAATCATGAAATTAAATTTTAGATTCAGTATCAATATACATAATTTAAACTTTGTTAATTTATCGAATTACAACTTGTTTGTCACATAATCTGATAAATTTATTGGCTAAGTCTTCAAAAAATAATAAAATCAACCTAAATACATTTCAAACTATGAGACGTTATTCTTATTATTTCATAACTACAAAATACAACAAAAACTCTGATATTCATAATAGAAACTATTATAATTGGTGTCAATGCATTTTGTATTAATATTGTATGAAGCTACTCAACCTTATACAAATATTATTTAATATGATCTACAATAAGTAGTTCATCCACAACATCAGACACATTAACGAGATGATATGTATCTTAAATAAGTTGTTCAAGTTAATTAAGGTTTTCTAATAGTGTTGAAACCATGACCACTTAACAATGAAAAAAAGTAACCATGGAAAAGAAAACAAAAAATAATACCCAAAAACCAAATAGTAAACAATATCAATGACATGTAGTGTCAAAAGGGTCAGACTGAGTCAGCATGAATAAATTCTGATTCAAAGCCTTCAGATATTGTCACGGTCCTTCCTATGGATTGGTTCCATCTTTACCAATCTCTGATGGGAGGCTGAGCTTCTATTATCTTCATGCATTCTGAAATATTTTATTTTTGCCTTCTCTCTCTCTCTCTCTAAACATCATTGCTAGCCATCTTTTAGATATTTGTTGAAGTTGTATGACTATCAACTCATATTCATGTTTGTTCATGTCTATAATTACTATTTTTATATGTCTGTGAATATGTTTGTGTGTACCTGAATATTTTGGTTAGATTTTTAGCCTATTATAGGTATATAAGAGGCTTGGCTAGTCCTCCTTGTGCTGGGAAGAGCCTGTTAGCTTCTGAAGTTGTGAGATGCACGAAAATTCTGGTCCCATGCAGACACGGCCTCATTTTCTGATTCAAAGCCATCAAACATTGCCACTGTCCTTCCTATGGATGGGTTTCATCTTTACCGATCTCTGCTGGATCAAATGGAGGTTGTGCTTCTATTATCTTTTTACATTCTGAAACATTTTATTTTTTCCTTCTCTCTCTCTCTCTAAACATCATTGCTGGCCATCCTTTTAGATATTTGTTGAAGTTGTATGACTACCAAGTTAGATTCATGTTTGTTCGTGTCTATAATTAATGTTTTTATATATCTGTTAATATGTTTGTGTGTACTCGAAATAATTTGGGTAGAGTTTTAGCCTATTACAGGTATATAAAAGGCTTGGCTGGTCCTCATGGTGCTGGAAAGAGCACGTTAGCTTCTGAAGTTGTGAGACACATGAATAAACTATGGTCCCACGTAGACGCAGCCTCACTCCTATGGATATTTTCCACAGTCCTTCCTATGGATGTGATCCATCTTTACCAATCTTTGCTGGAGCAAATGGAGGCTGAGCTTCTATTATCTTCATGCATTTTGAAACATTTTATTTTTTTCTTTTCTCTCTCTCTCTCTCTCTCTAAACACCATTGCTGGACATCTTTTAGATATTTGTTGAAGTTGTATGAATATCAACTCAGATTCATGTTTGTTCATGTCTATAATTAATGTTTTTATATGTATGTGAATATGTTTGTGTATACCCGAATATGTTGGGTAGAGTTTTAGCCTATTATAGGTATATAAAAGGCTTGTCTAGTCCTCCTGGTGTTGGGAAAAGCACATTAGCTTCTGAAGTTGTGAGACGCACGATAAATTCTATTCTCATGCTGACGTATCCTCATTTTCTAATTAGAAGCCATCAGACATTGTCACATTAGCTTCGATTCTTTCATTTTCAATACGATGGCTCATGTTTGTGCCGAGGTGGGTCACTTTCATTCTTCTGTAATAAATTATCAAGGTCGAAACTTGAGGTGGGTCATTTTTTTTTATTTTTTTTATTGCATGAAGCTGTGATACATAAATATGGTTATGATTCCTTCACTGGTGACCAGAGAAGCTGGGGGAGAGAAGCAACGTCAATATTACGAATACATTTTACTTTATGCACTATCATTAAATAAATTGATGAAGATGTAATAATATTTTTTTATGTTTTTGTTTTAACAATGTAACATATTGTATCAAAATAATTTATTAACTTCTTTTATTTTTTATTAATTATAAATTATCATTTATAGCTTATGGTTTTATTCAATTTAATATAAAAATTTTAAAATATGTAATTAATTTTTGGTAAAAAAAATAAATTTGTGAAAATAGTTTTGGAATAAAAATAACTAGAGAATTTTCTCTCGCTAATTTAGCTATAGACTTTTTTGTAGCTCTAAATTAAGATTAAAAATAGCTAGGGAAATAATAAATTTAGTTAGGAATTTTTTCGTAGTTAAAATTTTTTTGCTAGGGAATTTTTTCTTCGTTAAATTTTTGCGACGAGCACTTTAGCTTGGGAAACTTTCGTCATTAATCCGTCATTATTTTATTTTAGCGACAGAAAAATCACATTTAGCTAGGGATTTTTCCCTAGCCACCTGGGATTTTTCTTGTTGTGTTTGTGATGGTGAGCATCAAATGTGGAGGAGCTCATAATGAAAAATGGAAATTGTAGTGAAACATATGGTGATGAATAGAAACCATGGTAGAGTTTTTAATGGTGAGTGTCGACTATGGAGGAGCTCTTGGTGGAAAATGGCAACTATTGTTGAACTCATGGTGATGAATAGTGACTATTGTAGAGCTCATGGTGGCAAACATTGACTAAGGCAGAGTTCATGGTAATGGCATGCATTATCATTAGATTTGATGGTATGCATTGTGGTTGGATGAGGTGGCCCACATAATAGTTGTATGTGAATAATGGATGTATGCGAAAGCTTGTATAATATTTGTATGTAAAAAATATTACATCGCACTCATAAGAATATATGTTTAAATTATATACTACAATTTTCAAATTAAATATGAAACAACAAATTAAAATAATGCATATTTTAAGATAAATCATTGTTAAAAAGGGAGTTAGTAATTTTAGTTTCCTAGCTATTTATTGAACATATATCCAAACCCTCTATCTTTCCAAATAAAATAAGTGGGTGAGAGAATTCATCAAGTATGATCTCATGATCATCATTGCTAGTTTGTAAGTGAAACAAATTAATTAGCATGTTGATATTGTTACCTTCCTTCCTATCGGACTAATTAATTTGTGGATGCACCGAGTACAAACTTCTTAAGGGTTAATTCTATAAATTATTAAAATGAATCACTTTACCAATCTGAATGATTCATAAAATAATAATGAGCCTAGAATTAGGTAATTGTATACACTAAACTATATAATAGTATCCTCACCATTTAAGTCACTGTTATTATTTATAAGACCAAAGTTATGTCATTTATTTAGTCTTGTTTAATACGAACCAATACCTAGACAACAAGATTAATAGGAAATGACATGTTTGAACAAACATTGAATAATAAAAGTCCTCCCATTGGAGCATATTAATTATGGTGCAATATATTGATGACAGATTCATTCAAAAAAATTGGTAGAAGGAACCAATATGTAAAATAGAATTCAAAGTTAACAAGCTCTTTGTAAATTTTTTGAGTTTTAAAAATGACTTTCAAACAACTCGCCATTATTGTCAAAAAAAAAAAATAAACTTGATGGAACAAATTATATAGATTGGAAAAGAAATCTGGAGATTATTCTAATTGCTAAAAATTATAAGTTTGTACTCATAGATATTTTCCTGAGTAAACTTAAAGAAGGGGCAACTAAGGAAGAAATCAAGTCTTATAAGAAGTGGATAAAGTCTGATGAGATGTCGTAATATTATATTTTGGCCTCAATGTCAAATATTTTCCAGTGTCAAACATCAATCTATGCTCACGGCCTATTAGAGGTGTAAACTAGGCTAGGTGACCTAGGCATGGCCCATAGCACAACATGGTTCAGTCGTGCCTAGCTTGCACAGTATGATCCAGAACAATGCCAGCCCATGGCATGGCTCGTGCCATGCTGAGCTGGTGCGAGTCATGCCTCATGCTATGTTAGGTTGGTGTTAGTCGTGCCTTATGCTATGTAAGGCCAGTGTGAGTCGTGCCTTGTGTTGGGCAAGGCACGACCCATGTGTCTAACTCAATGGCACAACCCACCCACTCAGGGACTTGGGACTGATTACGATCATGTCACAAGTCATGGGTCAAGTCCCATTGGGTGATCACCCGATGAGGTAGATTTAAAAAAAAAGAATCCACATAAGCTAGATATCATTTATATGGTTGTTTTCAATTAGGTAGCAATGCCTCTCTTATCCAACCCCTGCCTATGATTGAATTTTTATGCTATGGGCTCCGATGGGTACCGCAACAAGTTCAAATAGTCATTGTCCCTATATCAACCCATTAACAAAAAAATAAAAAATAAAAATAAAAATTAATTGTAGTACTATGGTAGCTGCCGAAGTGATTCTAACGTCTTTTATAGTCAGAATCTGGTAGGTGTCATAATTTTGGCCAATATTAAATTAACAAAATCAAAAAAAAAAATTAATAATTAATAATTTTCTTTTTCTATATAAATAGATGAGAAAAAAGTTAGAATTTCTATTCTAAATTTCATCTCCTCTCTCTCACACTCTCAGTCTATCTTATTTCTAACTCTCTTTCTAGTCTCACTTTTGAAATATAAATATTATATTTTTTTTATTTTGATTTATAGTTAATGCTTGCCCATATTGGACAGATGATGGTGTGGGTATGCATGTGTTATATTATAACTTACCTTGAGATTAGAATTTACAATAGAGTAGTATGTGGTATTATACTGGTTTTTTGCCAACCACCCACCCGTGAGTTTTTTTTATTTTATTTTCATAATATATTTAAAAAATAAAATTAGTTAAAAATGTCACATAGTAAATTTTATGATAATGAATATGATATTGACATGGATGTAGATAACAATAATAAACCTACTGAAAGATTTGATGTCAAAATTATATTTTCTCTAATGACCTTGGTTCATACTCATATACCACCTAAAAAATAAAAAATTAGACAAACATCAGTAGTATGGATGCACTTTAAAATAATAAAAACTAAAATTCGAGGGGTGTCGATGAAGAATCATCATAATGTATATATAGTACAAAGATATGTACAAGTAGAAGTGTGTTTGGAACTGAGTAGCTAAAAAACATATTGCATTAGATTCGAGGCAACCCGAAATTTAGTTGTGTTGTCTCTGAAGTTGGATCTAGTTCGGCTTTATTGACCCTATTCATATATCACAATGATTTTAAATAGTCAAATTGATTATAATCATAGTTCTCCTGATTAAATATTTAGATGATCATAGAGTAGTTAGTATTGTGCAGACTTACTTATAGTCTGATTATTATAAGATTTCTAGGTCCACATGTAGGAATGACATAATAAAATATTATAAGATAGAAAAATAATTAATAATTAATTAATTTAGGAAATTTAGTGGAGTGGTGTCCATGACATTCAATATATAAACTAGTCATAATGATGCGCCATTTACATACCTCACAGCCAGCTATATAGACTCTAAATGGAAACTTATAAAAAAATTAGGATTTTCTGATATTTTTCATCTTCATTATGGTCATGCCATATATGAGTATATGATGCAGATCTTTAGAGAATATAAAATTTAAAATACAATATTTTGTATCACTTTTGATAATGCTTCTAATAATGGAGTAGTTATTAGTATGTTTATCATCTAGTTAACTAACTAAACCATGATTAATGAAGTGTAGGTTCACTAGAGTAACTACTAGAGATATTCTATTAGTTGAGATATTTCACATTTAGTGCATGTGTCACGTGATTAGTCTGATAGTACATGCAGGAATAAAAATTGTTTCTCTCACATTAGTAAAATAAGAAATTCACTAAAATAACTTAGGGAGCCTAGTAGATAAAGTTGTAGTTTAGCAGTCTATGTTTGTCTACGTGGCTAAATAAGAAAAAATTCCAAACAAATTTGAGACACCATTAGAATTACACCTACCTTATTTTGGAGTTTTGTGTTGCCTACCAACACATGATATATGACTACTTCAATGGTAAGAGTGAAAAGCTTATTATTGACAAACCAGACTGAGATATAAGAATTTCATTTATGATATTTTTATAGATTTTCTTTAACATGATGAACATGTGTTCATTTATGTATACTCTCACCACTTGTATTACACTTAGGTACATATGCAACATTAATAGCATATTTAATAAGTATAGAGTTCACTCTACATTTAGTATTATGACTATATATTGAGATGGAAACCAAGTATTTAAATTACTAGTTTTTCATTCTTAATCTGAATTGTTTGGTTGCCTATATGAATCATAGGGTTAAGGTGGAAGGGGTAAAAAATATTTTGACGTACATATCAATGTGCATGAACCAGGTGCGCCAACCTAGTATTCATTCATGAAAAATTAACTGACTTGTTTTCATATTATGACTCTAGGTATGGTAGTTTTAGCCATGCTCTGAGTATGGATATGGACATCATATTCGAAGATGATAACTATTCCATTCAATTAGCTAGGGGCAAACAATAAGGTTATCCATTGAATAGGAATGAGCTATATTGGTACTTAGATATTAATTACAACTCCATCCTATCATATAATAATAATAATAATATGGATATTTTACAATAATGGAAATCTTACAAATCCACCTATCTCATGCTATTTAAGTTGGCACATGATCTACTTATTCCTATGGTGTCTAGCAAAGCATTGGAGTCGACTTTTTCTATGGTAGGCAATATCATTTCATATAGGAGATCATGATCATGACCAAATATTATAGAGACACTTACATGCAAGAAGGGCTAGTAAGATTCAAGGTTAAGCATTCTTCAGACACATTAAAGTTGATGACAATTTCTTGATTCATGGGATATGGAGATCAGAGATATTGAGGGTACTAGTGATATCTTCAGGCACATTAAAGTTGTTGAGAACCTATATCTCTATTCGTAGTACCATACCACATATACTAATTGATTATTGATTATTCTTAATTCATGTGATACTAATATTTTGATATGGTGCTAGTGCTTGTTTATTTTTACCATTTTTTCTATTTTAATTTATATACTATTGTCTATTGATATATTGGATATTAGATTGGATTGTACTTTGAAATTTTTATCATTTTAAATTTTAATAACTTTTTTCAATTTGATTTATGCATTATTTATATTATGCATTTGTTCCATTAAAATTTTATTGAAATTAAATAAATTTTTTGATCTTTTATTTGAGCCGAACAAAATGTCAAAACATAATCTAAATTCTATAGTCACAATCATGTCATTGTGATTTAAAATTTAAATTTATATTAAAATTTAAAACTTAAAGTAAAGCTCCACAGCCCAAGCCCAAGTCTCATAATAGGCCAAAAAAACTAGGTCATGCTAGCCCAAACCAGCCTGAATTACCACAATCCCTCCCAGGCCCCAGCATGGCCCTACATAATGTATGCCAATAATGCCATGCATGACACTACATGGTGGCATGACCATGTCATACTTTAATGGAACATGTCTGCATGGTTTTTCCCATTTGATACCTCTATAGCCAATGATAAGATGTTGTACCTAAATGACATGATAGGGAATTAGACTTGTTCTACTAGGTAAATGGATATGAAAGACCTGATGAAAACAACTATGGTTGAAACTACCTTTGCAAAGAAATCATGTTCTAAAAATGATTGATCTTCTGAATGAACTAGAGATCCTAGGAATTAAAATTGATGGAAAAATTTAGGTCAAAATCATTCTCTAGTAACTACCATATTTTTATGAGCAGTTTTGCCTGAATTACAAAATAAAAAGTCTTTTTAGACTTTGGCATAATTTCTTAAATAATTTGTATTAGTTGGGGGTTTTATCAAGATGTTATTTTATGTATTTGTCACTAAAAAGGTTCTTCTTCTAAGATGAAAGGAAATAAGAAAAATAAAAATGTTTAGAAACAAGTTAATAATTCTCAAGAAGCTCCTAGATTATAATAAGGATTGAAAAAACTAAAAGAAAAAATATTTTTACTATAAATAATCAAAATATCAGAAGAAGCAATATCTAGTTTATCTTAGCAAGGTGAATACATAAGGTTCATATTATTCACTAGTAGTTAAAACATACTTAGCAGTGTTATTTACCATAACCTAGTGTATAAATATGGGAGCCACTAATCATGTTTGCAATTTCTTATAGGGGTTCCAAAAAATCAGACAACTTAGTGATGAAAAGATTAATCTTTAATTGATAAATGTTGCAAAAGTAGTAACTATTATAGTGAGAGATTACTATCTTTATCATGGAAGAGACAAATGTTTCTTATTTAAAGATCATCTTCATATACCATCCATTAGAAGGAATTTCATTTCAATTTATAGGTTAGTTAAAGATGGATATTCAATTTTGTTCAATGATTCTATTACAAACAAATTGAATAAAAGAGTTATCTATTCTAGTTTATCAGTAAACAATCTTTATATCATTAATCATGTCTCTCCTACTCTACAAAAAAAAAAAGAATTGAATACCATTGATGTTTTTCCATATAAAAGAAAGTAATATTCCCAAATGACTAAACTAATCATTGGCAATTATGCCTAAATTATATAAGTATAAGGCAGTCTCATGTGATTGGTTAAGGATGCACCTTTTAATAATTACTAATAGAGGTACTCCCAATCTTTGAGTCCTACTTAGATGGAAAAATGACTAGTTGAACTTTAAAAGCCAAAGGAAATAGGGCCAAAGAATAGTTAGAGTTGGTTTATTCTAATTTGTATGGACCCATTACCATCTAAGCTAGAGGTGGCTTTAAGTATTTCATCACCTTTACTAGGGATTAATCAAGGTATGATTATATTTATGTGATGCATCAAAATTTCAAAGCCTTTGAAAAATTCAAAGAGTATAAGGTAGAAATAGAGAAGCATTTAAATAAATGTCTCAAGATATTATGATATGATCGTGGTGGCTAACACCTCATGACAGAACTTAGAAATTTTTTATCAGAACAAGGAATTACATCTTAGTTGTATGTACATGGTGTGTCACAATAAAATGATATAGCATAAAGAAGAAATATAACTATTATTGATATAGTGAGAATGATAATAAGTGATTTAGACTTGCAAAATTATTTCTAGGAATATGCATTAGAAATAATAGCTTACATTTTGAACTTAGTACCAACTAGTTCAATACATGTTACTCTAATTGAACTATGGACTTGCAAGCCTAGTCTAAAACATATTCAACATTGGGATAGCCCAGCACATGTGCTGAAAAAGAAAATGAAAAAAATGGAACCAATAACAAAAGTTTATTTCTTTATAGGATATCTTAAGCATCTTGTTTCCTCAAAATGAAAGCCCGAGGCCCTGGAATGAGGACTATATAATACTTTTTCAATTCCAGGGCCCGAGGCCCTGGAATGAGGTGGTTTTTTATATAGTACAAAAAATTATATCACTAATAGTATCAATTCTTAGTTATTGAAGAGGACTATATAATATATCCTAAACCCAAAAGTAAAATTATTCTAGAAGAAATGAGAAAAAATAAACTAGAAAAAACTTTTTCAATACTGATAATGCAAGTAGAAATACTAAAGAAAATATTCCAAACAACCCATTATACCATCGTAATAAAAGGATTGTTGAGGAAAGTATTGATACTGACCTTGTCTTTCTACTAATGACATGCTTATTATACAACTAGACAAGCATGATCATTATGGTTTATAGAGATCAACATCTCCACGGCACAACACTATGACTATATAGCCATAGAAGTATCTTATCATAGTAGGAGGGTTATTCGATAACCTTTATGGTATATACTCTTAGAAGAGTCTTATGATTGAATCCATAATGAGGTAGATATTGATCCCTATAACTATGGTGAGCACTTAAAGATACAAATATAGAATTTTGGAAAAAGGCTATGAATTTTGAGATACATTCCATGTACTCTAAACCTTTAATGAAGTATGTGATCTTATAGATCACCTAAAGGGATAAAAATCATCAAATGCAAGTGGATTTATAAGAATAAGAGAGGAACAAATAGTAAATTTGATACAATTTTTTATTATTTTTTTTAGTAAGATTGAAACATTTAAAATTAGGCTTGTATCAAAAGGGTTACCTCAAAAAGAAGGAAAAGTTTATGAGTAAACCTTTTCATCATTGGCCATGCTAAAGTCTATCCAAATTTTATCATCCATTTCAACTCTCATTTCAATTAGGAAATTTGGCAAATGGATGCAAAGACTACATTTTTGAATGAACAACTTGAGGAGTACATCTACATGATGCAACATATAATATTCATAGAAAAAAGGTAAGAACACATGTTGTGATAACTTAATAGATCTATTTATTGACTTACACAAACATCTAGAACTTGGAATACTAAAATTGATCAAGCTATTAAATTTTATAGGTTTGATCAATGTCTAGATGAGTCATGTGTATACAAAAAGCAAAGCAAAAGTATGGTGATATTTTTAGTGTTATGCATTGTTGATATCTTACTGATTGGTAATGATGTAAAAATATTATACTCAATCAAGGTATGGTTGTCTAGCTAGTTTGATATGAAAGATTAGATTGAAGCTAGTTACATTTAGTATAAACGTTTGTAACATTGCAAGCAAAGAATATTAGGCTTATCGCGAGCTACTTATATTGATCAAATACTAAACTGATTTATATCGATCAAATTCTAACCCTAAAAGCATATTTTAATCCAACATATCAAATAAGTTAAGTGGAAGGTCTCAAAGAAATAATAAAATATTAATGAAATAAAATTATTAGTAATTTAATTTAATAAATGGACATTTGTAATCTTAAATTTGGAAAGATTAATAAGTATTAAATAACAAATGACTCGAATTACATTTTGAATAAAGAAGAGAGTACAATTATAATTTTATAGAAGAGTGAATTATATTTAATGTAAATGGAATCATCAATTTATATTGGAAGCTCAAAATTTTATTTAATCTTGAGATCCCTTCTATAGTCTTAACTAGTACTTTAAGTGATAGTTTAGTAAATTATATAAACTATTTTATTTGTCAATTTATATGTATAAAAATAGTTTAAATTATTTTATTCAAAAAATATATAATATGAATATAATTCTTTTGTGTGATTTAATAAAAAGTAGTCGCATCACTTTGTGTGATGTTATAATTTGCTAACTAAAGTCGTAAAAAGGTAGAATAGGACCACAACTCTTCCCCCCTAGTTTTCCCTTTTTATGATTGGGTAGAGAAAATATGGGAGTAGGTTTTGGGCTTGCGGAAGAGCTCTCTAACAGGGTATATCATCTATATCTTCATCTTAAATCTGATCCAAATTCTTAAAAATGATGAATCTTTATGCATTATCATGAGAAAGTATTTAAATCCTAATATCCATGAAGCACACTTATGCATAAATCTTGGAATATAATGACATCCCTTTCGATAGTGATGCACGAGACAAGTTTACATCTTAAATGAATTTGTCATCAATTGATGTGTGAGTTTTATAGAATATTTGCTAAGGTGTTCACATTTAGTATAGGAATCAAGTGTCATCATGGTAGACAGTGATAAGTGATTCATAAGATATGCACTAGTAGAGGTGACTCGTAAGGTAGTGATAGTCATATGAGTTACTTTCAATTGTATGCCTCCTACTAGTGAGGTTTGAGGAATTTGTATATGTTAATTATTATAAGTATGGTACTTATGATATTAAAAGTATAAATATTTTTAATACCGCATAAGTTCATATCTTTATGACACAAGAGGTCATAGAATAAGAATACATATATAAAATAACCATCAAGGATTGTTGATGAGTTTTCTAAAAGGTATGGCCTTCTGAATAAAACTCAAGAAGAGACGATTTATTATTTTAGTGGTAAATTATTGGGGGCATGACTATGAGGAGACCATAGAAAAGGCCTAATAGGTGACAAATACCTTGTATGCTAGTAGGGTATACTAAAAGATTTTCACAATAATTCAATATTTATTTTGTAACCAAACAAAATAACAACTAGAAAATTTAGATATGTCATTATGCATTATGAAATAGAGCACCCTAGAATCTAAGAGTCTTACCAAAAATCCAATGTAATTTTTCTAACTAGAGTAGTAGTTAACTCATTATTAATAGTAGGAATTACCTACACAATTCTAGTGGGATTGATATCTAGATAAAATTCTATTTTACTTCTTGTACAATCTATATACTTGTCAAATTGTGTTGGTTGAGAGACTCTTAGCCAATGAGCTTTTAAGATATTGCTTAATCCTAAAATTAGGCATCATAATAAATTCATAATATAGACTCCAAGAAAAATGTCATGGTCATTATGATTGTGTTGCACAATAAAATACTTGTGTCAACTTGGTGGTAGATTCGTAGCATACAAAGATTGTTATAACTAGTTTTTTTAGAGTTATGTCCAAGAAGGGATGATGCAACTACTTAATAATAATGTGAAGGGTATACCCAAGTCATTACATAAAAATTGTCATGATTCTCATTTGTTTCTCTCTCTTCCAACCTTAGCTCCATTGAGTCTACTAATTTCACCCAAAATCAAGATTATTGCACTAATATTTATTAAATTTTCTCAAATTTGATATTTAGTCAAATATCTTTCATAAACACTAGAATAAGTATAAATACTACAATTAATATATGCCAAACACTACAAAAAAGTTGGTACATAAACTGTCTAAGAAGCAACATATACATCATTCTCAAATTCACACTCAAATTAGGATCTATAATCTTGAACTCTATTACCAAATATTAGGAACTCCCATATGAAACTATGATACCAAATTTAAAATCTAAATTATATTGATAGAATTCAATGTGTCAAACAAGCAATCACTTTGATACTAACTATAAAGTCATAGACCTAGATCTGGTATATTGTTGCAAGGAACAAACCAACCTCTGATATCAAATATTTGAGAATTATTTTTTCATGCTTACATGTTTGGGTTTGATATCAGATGATAAATGCCACTTGATATTGAATATATCTTAATATCAAACATAAGATTCTTCAAGTATCCTAGAGATGGTGATTTAGGGTCTCGAGAACAGAGAAAAAGAACTCTCAAAAAAAAATACATTCACAAGAGAAACATGCAAGGAGAGAAGAAAAACACACACAAATTACATGAAGAAAACTTTTTACTAAAAAATATATCATTTTGAGATTTCATTCTATTACATTTACATATACTTAAATAGAAACACAAAACAATATCTTTAGAATGAAGACCTATGACACGATATCAAATCTCATGTTATAACTTTATTCATGTCATGACACTAAAGTACATGTTCATGATTTGAATCTTTAAGTTGTCTAATCACAATAACATGACACATGTTACAACTCCATTCAAATATTAACTTATCTCAAGTAACAACACCAAAGAACAAGGTCACAACTTCATTTTGATAGTGACTTTATCATTCAGGTCATAATATTGAATACATGATCTTCTAGTCATAATCATACAAAATAGGCTTCATTTATGTTGAATCTTCATAAGTCATGTCATGACACTGAATACCTATTGTAGCTTTAGAAATATGAGCTCATCCTTATATCTTTTTTTCTTATATCTCAGATATATATAATCTTGGATGTAAAATTTTATTTATGACCTTTGTTTATGGTACAATGACCAAAAGGGTTATGCTTAGTCTGAAGGGACATCTACTACTTAGCCAAACCTTTAGGGCATTCCCACTTCATGGTTTAGTAGCCCATTTGTGAGCTCAAGGCTCCTCAAACTTATCTTTGGCTTCAAGATCTTATTTATACTTAAATTATCCAGTCTGAAAATATTTACCTTCAATTTGGATTTCATATAATTTCATTTTGTTCCCACTTATCTCTTTTAAAGTGTGCAACACACTAAGTTCCAGCTCTATATTTGGACAATAAAATCAACTCTTGAATTTGAGCAAGTCATGATCAGTATCTAGTAATACATTATCACCCTCAATTGATTGGAGAGTCAATGATTTGACTATAATTTTTTTCTTTGATAAATTATATATAATTCATCCTTTCACCAATGTTTATCCCACTCAATTTAGAGCTTAGACTACTCATGATCTCCCTCCAGACTGACTACAAATCTAGCCCAAGTATTTTTTTTTTTCATTGAGACTTGTCACTCACTTAAATATGTCATTGAATACCCTTTTCATGATATTTTCACTTTTTCTAGAGATTATTGAGTAATGATCCACACAAGAGACTGGTGTACAGTTCTAACATGAGTGATGAGCCCTTTATTGGGTACTCAATAACTTTTGAATACCTTAAGTTTTTCTCAATCATCACCCTATGTTGAACTATGTAAGGTAATAAGGAATGAAGTTAAATGTTAAAATACAAAATCAATATCCTAGTTATCCTTCAGCACCTCAAATTTAATGGTACCTGCATTATTATTATGATGAGGTTATCATTGATATGATAGATAATCCATATGACAATATCATAGCAGGTCATCTAATATACTTAGCTACTATTGGAAAAATATATATCTTTACTCTAAAATTATCATGCTTATAGCTTATGAGATACATCATTTAATTTAATTAGGAGTATAACATGTGATAGTCTATTTGGATCAACAATATCCATTCTTATTGATCTTATGTCTCCATGACTAGAAATAGTTTAGATAATAATATGAATACAGATGATAGTAATCTCATTATCATGATTTTATCATGACTTCTTTTGTGTTATGTTATATATCATGAAATTCATTAATTAATTTAATATTACTATCAGTTCATTAACATCATATTAATAAAGAAGCCTTTTATTTATTAATATATATCATACAATAATTGATAAAGGTGATTTACCTTTTAGAACACTTTTATAACAACCTCCCGCATTTACTAGAAATAATTGCCTTTGTATTGTATCTCATAGGTGAATATATGTGATTCCTACTTTTTTTAGGAGAATCGACTTAGTTAGTAGATCAATAATATTTTGATTAGTGGGAACCTTCTCTATCTTTATATGATTTATATTAATGATGTATATAATTAAATGGTATCTTTTGAGCACATGTTAGGAACTATGATGATATTGTGGTTCCTTTAATTATGTGGTGGCTCCATTGTTCACATTATAAATGTATGAGATCAAAATTTCTATGTATGACTCCTAATTATATAATGAACTTACTTGTCCAAGTTGCTTCCTTAGCTGCCTTGGAAGTTGTAGTGTACACCATTTTAGTTATGGAACTATTGGTTATCACCTATTTAGAACTCTTCCAGTTGACTAATTCACCATTCAATATATAAATATAACATGGTTGACATATTGAGTCATCTCTATTAGACTAGAAGCTATAATTCAATATATATAAATATAAATAAAGCATTTGTATACATGATTGCCAAAAGATTTTCACCTTTATATATTAAGAATACAACTTTAGTCCTTCTCAAGTATTTAAAAATATTTTTGACAATCTCCCAATGATTATCACTAGAATTTAATTGGTGTCTTCTCATGATAGTTATAGCATATGATTGGGCCTCATACATGTAATTACATATATGATTAATTCTATAACAAAAGCAAATGGGATCAAACTCATATGTATTCTGTCATCTTATGCCTTTGGATACTTGGACTTTGAAAGGGTAATCTCAAGGGTCATGAGAATGAATCATCTCTTAGACTACTTCATGTTAAATTTCTTTATGATATTATCTATGTATGTAGAATGTCAAAGTCTAAATAATATTTTAGTTCTATCTTTATAAATTTTTATCAGCAAAATATAGGTTCTTCCCTTAGATCTTTAAAGATAATTTCTTAGATAACTAAATTTTGATCAATTATAAAATTGAGGCATCATATATTATAAATAGTATATCATATACATATAACATAAATAATAGGTAGCACTCTCACTATCCTTATTGTACACACAAGGCGCATCCATATTTTTTGAGAAACCAAACTCTTTGATTGTATCAACAAATTAGATATTCCAACTCTCAGGTATTTGCTCAATCCATAAAAATATTTTGAAGCTTGCTTAATTTACCATAACCATCTTTAGATATGAAGCATTTTGGTTGTATCATATACATATTCTTAGTGAATATTAGATTAAGAAAACCCATTTTCACATCCATGTTCTATATCTCAAAATCATAATTGGTGGCAATGATTAGGAGTGTTATTATGGATTCCACATTAGCTATAGGACTAGATGTCTCATCATAATTAACTCATTGCCTTTGATGATAACTCATAGCTAAAACCCTAGTTTTATGGGCAACATTGTTTCCCTTCATATCAATCTTTTTCTTGAAGACCCACTTGCAACCTATGGGTTTGATCCCTTCAAGTAGGTCAACCAAAGTTTATACTTTGGTTCTCAATACATGAAATCTATTTCTAACTTCATGCATATGAGCCACTTATAAATTCTAAACTATTCAAAATTTTATCATAGGTTGTAGGCTCAAAATCCTCTATGAAAAATATGTCCTATTTGCTAATAGTAATTTTATATTTAATAAGAATAATGTATACCCTACTCACTCAATGAATCAGTTGTGCTTCATAATTTAGGTTCATCTGTTACTTCATCCATATGAATGATAGCCCCAAGTTCAAGCAATTGATCTATGTTTGTTAAAATATCTTGAACTTCTTCTAGTTCAATCTTGCTATCATTGTCTCCTCTTAGAAGAAACTCTTTCTTCAAGAAAATAATATACTTTGAAACTTACATCTTTTTTTCCAAATTATGTAGAATTGATATCCAATTGTTTTTTTAAAATATCCTACAAAGAGATACTTGTCAGACTTTGCTTCTAGTTTATCTAACACAATTTTTTTTTATGTGAGCCAGATAATCCCATACTTACAAGTGAGAAAAATAGGGCCTCTTATTGTTAGTATACATCTCATTTGGAGTGATATCTACCAATTTTGATGAGATTTTGTTTAGAATGTAAATATCATCTTCAAATGCACAACTTCAGAAGGATTTGGGTATATTTTCTGGCTCGTTATAATAGACCTCACCATGTCTAATAAGATTTAATTTCTCTTTTCAGCCACACCATTATATTGTGGCATGTAAGGTACAGTCTATTAGGATAATATATGTCCTTATTTTGGCTATCCCTTTCTTGGTTACCTATTATTCCTTAGGCTTTCCATGTTAACACATATATGTGAATCACATTTGACTTCTAATACCCACAAATTATCATTAGAAATAATATTAATCTCAATGAAAAATATACTTGAAGTAGATAGAGCATTTAATGCTTTTTTTCTTCAAGGACTCTAAATCTGCATTGTAATTCCTCCTCCAATAGACATCCTTTTCACAATGGAAGAAAGTAACATTAGGGGAAGTCTCTTTTGTCTTCTTGGTCACATATCCCTTAGGTTTAGTAGATTTCTTCTTTTTTCTAGGAATATGAATATTTAACTAGCATCATAAACATACCTTCCTTTCTCAAAGAAGGTCCAACTATCTTGAGCACATTGATAAGCTCGGAAATACTAGATATGAACTTGTTCATCTTATAGTTAAGTTCAATCTATGAAAAAGTGTCTGACAAATAAGTTTAATTAAGTTAATATGTGACTAATGGTCCATCAAGATTCCCAATTGTCCTAGCATTTTAATATACCCATTCATTTTTAATGCATGTTGCTTTGATGATGTCACCTAGCCATCTTAAAGTGAAAGAGATACTTAGAGAACATGAACTATTCTGATCTAGACATCAACATATGAACATCAAAGAGCAGCTTCAGATGGAAGATCATGATATTGACATCCATAGCCTCGTGCTACTTTTGAAGCTCATGTGACATTGAGGTAATCATGATACACTCCATCATCTCATTGTCTTCTAAATGCTTCTAATTATTTGTCTTATATTTTCAGTTGGGTACTCAAGAATTGGCTTATCCAAGACATAGTCTATTTTTTCTTTCTTGAGAACCATTCTCAAGTTTAAGTTTAGGCACTATCAAATTATTAACATCCAATATTTGATGTCATGATGATGATTCTAGCAATTGTTTATAAAAGAGCATAGTAGGTGTGTATATTATAATGCATGAATTTCTTAGGCCTTTAATAATACTTATTAGGACACTCACTATTTTATAGCAAGTCCATAGCCCTCACTAAGAATTTAAAACAACCTATATGGAAGTTATCCTAGTGGATCTATATCTAACATCTCCAAAATGACATTGGTTTATCAAACAAGCCACATTGAGTTAGTTGATAGGTGTATGATCCATATCAATTACAACATCATGCAATTGTCAAATTTAGTGATATCAACTATTGATATATGCATGCTCATTTGATTACCAACTCATGATACTTGTACATTTCATGTACACTCACTCATGATTTCCTCTGTCCATATTGACCTTGAATTTTCTCAATAAGTTACCATTTAGTTAAAACCGAAACATTAATTATGATATCTCATTTCCATGGTTCGAACATATTCTGGTAGAGTAGCCTTGAGTTTTCCCAACAATCTCTAATCTAGAAGAACTCTAGTTCTTATCATATTAAAGAATATGGTAATGTTTCGATTCTAAAAAAAATCTATGTCAAATTTGAGAATATGAGAAGGAAAATGTATTATGTAGAGGTATTTTGGTGAACTTTGATAGAGGGATAATAAACTAGTTGCTTGGATTCCAAGGAGCCAAAGATAGCATAAAATTTAAATTGCTCAGTAAGTAATCTAATTTTATAGCTATTTCTAGTTTGTTGACAGATAGAAAAGACACATGGAGGATGACTTCAAAGAAAGAATATTAGTATTTAATAAGAAAAAACGCATGGTTATTAGTAAAGTTTGGTTATATTTTATATGCTCATTTTTATTATTGAATCCCCAAGTCTTGATGATTATCTGGAGGGAGCGATCATATTTTATGCCATCCTCCTTGCTAATCATTTTGATGTGAGAAAAATTCTATAGAAATCAATTCTTTGTTTCCTCAGATGTAAATTTTTTGACCAACTAAATTACTCTTCCCTAAAGTTGTCGAGCATTAAAAGAAGAATTGAAAGAGTTAGGAGAGGAAAAAAGATGATGTGCGATGGGGAAGGACCAGTAGAACTTTGGAAAGAAGAGTCATATTTCACAAGAGCTAATATACAATAAACAAAAAAGAAAAAAAGACAATAAGATAAGCTAGCCTACATTTAGCATTCCCTAGATACACATGGAAGTATATTTGTTGATGTTGTTCATATTTTAAAAAATGTGCATCGGGATACCAAAAGAAATAAGGAAGAATTAAAAAATGAGATCATATTTGTATGCATAGCAATAAAATAAGAAGTTGAAAAATAAGATGTAATTCAAGAAAAGCATCTCCAACAAAAATAGATGTATTTTATCATGAAGAAAAAAAAATTTGAAGACAACATATACAAACTCTTGGAGTAGGATATAAAATAAGTAGACCTTGAATTGAAGAGCAATGCTAAATAATTTTGGAAACTGTATGAGGCCATCACAATAGAATGGAAGAAAAAATATGGTGAAAAGAGATGCTGCAAATGAAGATAATATAAAATATCAAGAAAACCTATAGATAGAGAAAGTGAGAAAAAATAGTGTAAATCAAAATAACGTGTATTTTGTGATGGGAGTCTCCAAGGGTGCACTAAATTCTATTGAGAAAAGATGAGATATTTTTTGATATTATGGAAAAGATATTGGATTGATTAGCTGCATAGAAGAAAGATTTGGAGAAACCATACCCTTTTATGCCGCCATTCAAGCACTTCAAATTAGATTTTACCTTAAAGGAGTAGAATCTAAAGAAAAATTAAATCGTCGACCTCCCTCAAAGCATTAATTTGTACTTTTTGTTTAATTCCTTATTGTGATATTGTAACCATATTATTAAATTGATTTGAGATGATGTTTGAGTTTTTTATTGAGGCAGAAATTATTACTGAGGGATGGGCAATAGTTTTAATGTATGAGTTTATTTGGTATTCAAATTATAGATCATTCTTGATTATTTTTAAGTTTTTAGATGTTATGTAAGCACAAGAATAAGACATAAATGAATCAATTTTATAACTTTCGAGTTTTAGTAAATATTAATGAATAGTCATGAAATTAATAAATTCCTAGAGGGTTTTTGGCTATTTGGCAGATTATATAATATTGAGCAATTTTGGAATCAATTATTTGCTGATACTCTATCTAAATAGTCATAAAAATCTTTTATATGTTATGACTCTATCGCCTCATTAGTACAATTCTTTAATTGTGCAACATAATCTTTGTGACTATGATATCATCATAGATTCACAACAATGCTTATCTTGTAATGATGAAATAATTAAGATATTAATTTTATATCACTGTAACTAAGTACCCTACTTATGCTAAAAGTCATGGCCACTTCCTAGCACCATCACTTAATCTTTAATAAGACTTTGAAGTCTCACATTAGAGATATAAACTTTTTTACAAAGCTATGACTTTTGAGTTAAGACAAATATTCAGCACCATAACTTTTGGACACGAAATGTTAAAGTAAAGTAGAAAATGAGAATTTAAAAAAAGAAATAAAGAAACAAGAATAAATTCTTCTTCTTTATATGCACCGAGTAGAATTCAAAGTGCAATAATCAAATCCTTGAGTGATTTTCATACTCTCTATGGGCTTCACAACAAAGTAAGGAACACAAAACATATGCTGGATACAAGAGTTGGGATGTGACTTTCAAACACCCTTTCTAGGTTAATATTGTAGAAATATATTAAAATAGCATGTGATCTATAAATTTTGTAATTTTGTTTGTGCGAACTATGATGTATAAGTAATTTTTACATTAATAAATATGTTTTGATCTATGTTGTGGTATACAAAACAATGGAAATGGTGAACAAATAGAACTTAAATTATGGAACTAACTATTGTATGTTTGTGCGAGTTATCATGGAAGATGATGATAGATAAATCATGAGGCTCACTCATGCATAAAATAGAAAGGAAGTGAGAGTCCTTCTAACCATTATACACAAGATAAACATATATGTTAAAACTAAATATTTGGGTTTGTTAATCATTATGAGTATGATTCTTATGAAGCTGAAAGCTAAAAAAATTTTACATGTCAATCAATTATACATGTCTTAAAATAATTGATTCTTGATTGAGATTAATATTTTATGAAATATTCTAATAATGATTTTATCTTTAGTATGTGAATTACATTATCACAAATGTGTACAATGAAAGATAGTCTATGAGAAATACATGAGTAGATTGTAACTTATAAAGTAGTGACAACCCTTTGAATTGCTTTTACTCATATAGTTTCTAGAAACTTGAAAGAAATATATATTAATAATGTAATTATAGTTCTTACGAAGTCAAAAGTAAAACACACTTAAAAACCAAGTCAATTATTGGTTTTTATGATACTTGAGGTTAGAGAATAAGAAAGTATATACAAAGCAACTATCAATGACAATTAAATATTTGTCTAAAAGGTATGAGCTTGTAATTGATTTTAGAGTAGAAATTATTTTTTTTCTTAGTGATGAAGTACTTAATAGACAATTATGAGAGGACTATCATTAGGATAGACTCAATAGTAATTAACACTTTGTATGCCATTAGGGAAAAATGTCAATACATAGCAATTAAACTTTCATTTTATATTCAAACCCAATATAATTTGAATTATTTAAATATATATCATATAAATTAAATGGACAAATCCTCAAATCTAAGATTGATACTAAAATCCAAAAATATCTCTTTTACTAGAATTGTGTTGTCTCACTATTAAATTATAGAAATGCTGATATAATCCATGTGGTATCGATATCTAGATGAAAGTCCTATTTACTATTTATATGAATAATATACTTATTGATCTTTTTTGATAAATTACTCTTAATAACAAGCTTTTAGGATACTATCTAACTAACAAAATTGGGTAGTATAACAAGTCACATTAATCATATGAATATGAGACTTAGGAAGTTGAAAGCATAAATATTTTTATAAGTCAATCCACTATGTGTGTCTTAAAAGAACTAACCCTCAATTATTGTGAGCATTTTTATAGAAGATTTTTCTAAAATTTTTTCCTATACTATGTGAGCAGCACATCAGTATGATAGATAGTGATAGGTAAGACACGAGACATGCATGATCAATGGTGGCTCGTAAGGTAGTGAAAGTCCTATGATTTGTTGTCTGTCGAATGACTACCATCAATAATATTTAAAGGATGATATATGTTAATTATGTAAGTATGACACTTAATAAACTAAAAATATAGATATTTTTACTACTATATTAGTTTACAACTAAATGATGCATGAGATTAGAGAATAAGAATACACATATAAAGTAACTATTAAGAGTAGTTATAGGTGATAAGTTTCCTAATTTAATAGATATTTCCACAAAAATTCTACCTTCATTTTATATAGAGGTGTCAAAAGGGCCATGATGTGCCAGCACAGCCCATTTTTGCTAGGCATGGTCGTGCCATCATGGCGTGTCAGACACAACATGAGATTCATCTGGCTAGCCCAGCATGACACAGTGGCATGACTCTATGCAAGACCTTTCCTATAGAACTCGTTGCATTTTTATCCAATAGGTGGTGGCTTACATTACTAGCCTATTACAATTAGCCACGTAAGTAAGATCTAGCTAATGTGACAAGTTTTTTAAAAATAATAACACACCCCATCAGGCAGTCACCCTATGGGATTTGACCCATGAACCTTAGCTAGTCCCGGATCCTTGGGTGGCAAGGTTGGTGGACCATGCCTCTAGGCTAGGCACATGGGTCATGCCTAGCCTGACATGAGTAGAGGTACCAAATGGGTCATGTCATGCACATCATGATTAAATTCTCATGTTTTGCTAGGCACGACACAGTGTTGTGGTCTACTGGCTTAGTATGGTATGGTAGCACAATTGTGCTAAACCATGCCCCATTACCCGTTGCATGATAGGTGGCCGACTTATTGGCCGGCCAATTATAATCATCCATGTGGTCAATTTTTTTAACAAAATTAGACCACCCCGTGATGGGGAGGTCAAATTGTTTTTAAAAAAATTGACTGCCTGAGTGACCCCCCAACCGGGACCCCATCAAGCAGTCACTCATATCAGTTTACCAAGCTGTCAGGCTAGGCACACAGGTCATGCCTAGCCAGGCATCACTCATGCCATGAGGTGGCCCGATTCGGCATTTGGCATGATTCTGGACCATGTCATGCCAGGTTGGGCACTAATGAATTGGGCCAAGCCATGGGTTGCTAGCTGGGCTGCTCAGCCCATTTGACACCTTTAGGCATGAGGCATGAGTCGTGTTGGCCCAGCATGGCATGAACCATGCCATAGGGTGGCACAGTCTAAGACTATGTCATGTCGGGCTAGGCACAACTCAACTTGGCCATGCTGTGGATTGTGCCTGAGCTACCCAGCTTGGTTTATGATACCTTTAAATTTATAACTAAGCATAATAATATTCAAACCATTTAAATTAGTCATCATGCATAATAGAATACACCAAGCCTAAAATGTAAGAATATTACCTAAAATCTATTCTTATCCTTTTAACTAGAGTAAAAACTGACTGATAGCTAGTTGATTGAACTACTGACATAATTCTTATGGGATTGAAATTGATATTTGTATGATAAGTCCACTTTACTATTATATGACCCATAAATTTTTTGAGATTGGTTGAATGAGAGATCATCACCCTATGAAGTCTTAGGATGTTTCCTAATCCTAAAAATTAGACATCATAATATAGTTGAATAATGTTTTTGGTACTATTGTTGGGGAATATCTAATTTAGTTAGTTAACTTTAGTTGATGTAACTATCCTTGATAAATGATAGTTCTATTTTTAGTAGTTTAGATATCTATATCTTAATTTTATATCTCAATTTGCATTGTTTTACTTGTGTTACTTATTTGTATCTTTTATTTTAGTATTTTTTATGTTTTTAGCCACAATCAACATAGTGAACTTTTAAGACTGAGCTTTTTTCAACCAATAAAGAGAAAAAATCAAAAGTGGAGAACTTTGAAAGTAGAAGATGTATGTGCACAACCCAATCTATGAATATGATGAATCTTACTTTCAACAAAGTAATAATGTATTTCTCATACTCAATGATGACCTAAATTGGTTTAATTATCATAATATGTTGAGCTCTAAAGATATGAAATATGAGAATATGAAGAGATGACTCATCAAAGTTATGTCTAGTAAAAATCTATTCTAGGTTTCGATGATATTATTATTATTATTATATTATTTATAAAGACCAAACAAAACATAAATAATAAAAAAATTAAGAAGAAAATGGTAAAATTAAAAATGAAGACAAGTATGCAAAATTTAAAAGAATCAATGAAAATCTAATTATAGAATAATGAAAAATTGGATTGTGAAAAAGTAGAAATTAAACACCGAGGGATTGAACTAGAAAATTCCATAACTTTTCTAGTGGTCTTAGACAGTGCCATGACTTTGGAGTCCTAGAAATAAAATATTAATATTGTGACACCTAAAAAAATTATGGATCCATAAAATAAAGTCATGATCCTAATATTAGTGGCATTCATGTAGGGACACTATTAATGACAGTGTCATGACTTTTGAGAAAGCCATGATTATTGAAAAGAAGTAGCCAAAAGATTGGAAACATTCAAATGTTGTGATCCTAAAGGCATTGCTAATTAAATCATTTTAGTTATCCTTTTCTAAAGGAAGACAAGATGAAACTCATTATCATTTCAGTGGGGTTAATGGAGGAAATTGAACTATTGTGGCGAATCTTATAAAAAATGTGGGTATTATTCCATGATCACTCGAAGATATCAAAGAAATAAATCAATCAACATATGAAGCTAATAATTACCACATGTGAAATAACCAAATGGTGATTATGTTTTGCTTATTAAAAATTAACAAGGAGACAAGAAAAGATCATTATCCACTTACATTAATGGACTAGATATTATACAGAATCTCATCTCATTCATTCTATTATTTTTTGAATGGATAAAGATACAATCAAATTCTAATTGACATGGCAGATCAAAAAATAATAATATTCACTTGCCAATATGAGACTGTTACTTTTATAAGAATCTCATTTTATCTTTATAATGCTTCGGCCACATTTTAGAGGTACATTAATATTATTTTTTCTGATCTTAACAAATAAATTATGAAGATATTTATGGATTATTTCTCCATGTATGAAGATTATTTTGAAGGATGCTTGCATAACCTAGAGGTTTGGCGATGATTTCTCCATTTTCTGAAGTGTAAGAAGAAATATTTTGTTCGCAATTAGGGAAAATGTCACTTCTTAGTTAATAAAGGGGTCATACTTGGACATGTCATATCAGCTAAAGGATTGGAGGTGTGGATGATACAAATGTGTCAATGATTAAAATTTTTCCAAACCCTACTATAGTCAAGGAGTTGAGGAGTTTCCTTGGGCACGTGAGATTTCACCAATTATTTATCAATAATTTCTCAAAGATGGCAAAACTATCATGCAAATTCTTGGAGAAGGATGTGGTATTTGATTTTGATCAAGAATACATATATGCCTTTGAATAATTAAAAAGGAAATTGATTGAAAGCCTAACTATGTAATGCCTAATCTCAAGTTTGGTTTTATTATTCGTGTTGGTCGAAAGCCTTGGAAGTAGGTGACACAATATGCAAACATTGAGAGTTGGTGACACAAATCGATGTGATTCATGTTTGATGTGATTCATGTTGGTAGAAAGCCTAATCAGATTAAAACAATTTACAAAAAACTTTTGAATAACTATTTTTTTCATGTGCTACATAAGTGCATATGCCTTAGGAGCCATATTGGGACAAAAATGGGACAAAATCTATATGGTGATTTTTTATGGTAGTCAGAGCTTAGATGAAGCTTAGATGAATTATACAATTATGAAAAAGAAAATAATAGTCGTATTTTTTTTTTTATGAAAAACTTTGACTATACATCCTTAGAATATAGATAGTGATTTACATGGATTAAACAACCGTATGTTATTTAATGACAAAAAAAAAAGAAGTTAAGCCAATGTTGATAAGATAGAAACTACTTCTCTAAGAATTTGAGGGCAAGAATGTATGACATGATAAGGTCTTGGTGATCATTTATCACAATTGGAAATTGGAGGCAAGAATACGAGAAGCTAAAATTTTAAAAGATTTATGAGAAATTATTGGTGATAAAGGGAAAAATACTCTAGTATATTGAGTTTGTTAACTATTTATAAAGTGTATTTTACCTCACTTTCTCGCATCATACTAATAAAATTCTTCTATGACATGATAAACTATTTATGGGATGATCCACTATTGTTTAGAAGATATATCAATCAAATTATAAGAAAATGTTTGCCTACAGATGAACAAATAAAGATCATCCTCAAATATCACTCATAACCATATAGATGACATTTTGGCTGCAACAAAATTACCTAGAATGTATTAAAATTTGGTTTTGCTTGACCTTTATTGTTTTGATATTGTCAAAACATGGTAAGATATGGTATGATAGATTCATGAGATTGGGTAATATATCCAAGAGACATGACTTAGCACTTGACTTTATTCTTGAAGCAAAGATTTTTAATGTATTGGGACTTGATTTCGTGGACCCTATTTTGGCATCTTGTGGTTGTGGGAAAGAATACATCATATTAGTAGTGTATTATCTATCAAAATGGATAGAAGGTATTAGTGATAAAAAAAGTTATTTTTGTAACAAATTGTTTAATGCAAATTTGATGAAACATGGGAATGGGTATAAGTAGAGACTTCCATATTATCCTCAAACAAATAGGCATGTAGAAGAGATCAAATATCTTCTAGAGTCTTGATCTCAAACTCAAAAGACCAAGGTCAAAGTCATGACATCTTCCGGAAGTCATGACTTTCTACTAAGAGAAATATCAAAATTTTAGAATATAAAAGTGAAAAGAAAAAATATCTAAAAAGATTTTTCTTTTTCTCCATGCACCAAGTCAAAGAAAAGCACAAAAAATAACCTTAAGGGTGGATTTTCGCACTCGCTAAGGGATATGCAAACAAGAAATAGACACAAGACATGGGTTAAACCCTAGATTTGGGAGGCTTGCCTCTCAGACCTTTCATATCTAGGGAAGATTTAGAAAAATCATCCAAAATAATATAGGATTAGGATTTGTGTCCTATATTGTCATGAGGGCTATCATTAAGAATCCAAGTTTCACATGAAATATAAAAAATAGTTACTCTAATTATATGGAATAATTATAGATACGTTAGAATTAATTTCTTGAGCCAATAGAATCTGATTAGGTAACACCTAGTGACATGCATGAATTATAACCCGAGAAAAGAAATCAAATTTCTATTATAAATTTTTTACTTCATGGTGCCTCATTGTAGATGCTTGCTCATTTGCATATCCGATTTATCCTAGTCCAATGTAATATAATTAAATATATTTGAGAATAGCTCAAGTTATATTTGAAGAGAATCGAGATGAAAATAAATCAATAAGAGAAAAATAAAGAGACACAGGGACACATTGGCTTTATTTACCAAAAAAAAATAGCCATTCAGATGCTTAATCACAATGTGTTTAGTCCACAATCATTTATCATGCTTTCATATGCCCTTAGTATGCATTATGATCATTCTAGAGGCTCAGACATATTCTAAATGTGCCTAAATATTATATTTCATTATCTCACTAAAAATAATACTAGCAACCTCATTATGCAAGCTAAAACATCATAAGGTTTTCAAAACCATAGATTTCAGCAATTACTTTGTAAAATTTAATGTTAAAATCTTGAATCATATTCATACCTATTTTTAGTGAATATAATTTTTTTAACTATCCCATGATCAGATTATATGAAAAAAAAATTATTAAAATTGAATTTCATAAAAAAAACAAATAAATTTTGTTCCATTAGAATCCTAGATACCGAAATCAATACATTTTCATTTAAGATCCAATTTTGATAGTCCAAAAACTTAATTCGATTTTGATGCCCCAATAAAATCACTTCAATACCATTGAGAGATTTTTGAACAGCATCTCATGTAGTGGACAACAAACCATCACAAAGGGCCTATACGAAAGAAAAGAGTGGAACCTCCATTGGAATGAGCATAGACAAGATTTAGTATTAACCAAAACTATGTTTGTGGAGAGGGGAGGAGCTTGAAAGAAAATTTATTTTTTTATTATTTCAAAATTTATATATTCTCAAGTCTAGAGTTTTAGTTATAACCCTTTTTCATGGTAAAATGGCTAAAAGGGCATGCTTAAGTTGGAGAGGTGGCTATCATTTATCCAAGCCCTAGGGCTTGCCCTTTATGGGCTAGTAGCCATTTGCAAGCTCAAGAGCACTTAAAATCACCCTCTGTCCATGGGATCTTAATCTTTAAATGATTCAATCTTAAAGCATTCGACCTCAATTTGGATCTCATCCAAGATCATTTTCTTCCCTCTTTACACATTCAAAGTATGTTACCTATTAGGTTTCCAATCATGTTTGCCACTAGAATTGATTCTTGAATTTGAGCAAATTATGAGTGATATCTTTATTAATACATCATGAATACCAATTAACACAAGAATTAGTGGTTTGACTATTAACCTTTCCAAACATAATTTTTTATGCAATTCATCTTTTCATCATTCTATGCCCCACTTGATTCACAATATAAATTATGTGTCATCTTCTACTTGATTGACTATGTCATACCTAGTCTAGTGCTATTAGTTCTTGTCATTAATACTCATTACTTAAATAAATATTTCATTAAAGACTATGCTTGTTACTCAATTACCTTTGAACGCCTCAAGTTATACCTAATCATCACTCTACAAGCAACTATTGTAAGAAAAAGATGAATCAAATTTAAAGTATAAAATTAATATTCAAGATTTTTTTGAACACCTTAAGCCTATGGGTATTTGCACTATAATTATGATGAAAATATCATTAATATTTGAATAGATAATTTATATGACTATCTCATAGTTGGTCGTCCAATGTACTTAGCTACTATTAGTAAGCATCCATGTGTTAATTCTAAATATAACATGCTTATAGTTTATAAGATCAACTAATTAAGGAGTATAATATGTGCTAGTCTATATAGATCAAAAATGTATTTTCTTGTTATCCTATGACTAGGGATAGTTTAGATACTAACATGATTACACATGATATGAATCTCATCAACATGATTTTTTTTTTCATGCTATATTGCATATTATTGATCAAAAATGCCTACTCCTCTCTAGACATATGAGATTGAATGAATTCTACCTCAATGTAGGATGTAAATACCATCAAGTATCCTAAGTGTGTCCCCTCTTCCCATAATGAGAACAAGTTATTGTGACCCTACTCCTTTCATGTTAATCCTACTTCCTCTTTCTCTACCTTTTATAAAGTAATGGAGAATAATAAAAAACAATTATGCATGTGGCAAGGTAAATTATTTGTTTTTCTGTTACTCCTCGCTAATGAAGACTGAGATACTAAACATTTGAATGGAGGCGAATAACACTATGCTAAATCTTTATATGTGGAGAAATAAAATTAGTGGTTATTATCATTGAATAGGAACAAAATTTTGGAAGTAAAAAAAATTAAAGAGAAACTCAATATTGCTAATCTCATCCTGATTCACATTAAGTCTATACTCAATCAACTAAGCAATAATCTCCATTGTGTGAAGGTACAAGAAGAATACATCTCAACTACAAAGTCTCTTGTCAATCTTATAAGAGGAAAAGTATAGGAACACTTACAATAATCTATTACGTTAGAGAACCCAATAGCTTGATATCCCACTCTCTTCTTTGACTATTATTAGTATAAGGATCATGTATCATGTGCTCTAACGGCTCCTAACTTAAAATCAAAATCACATTGAGGGAACCTAGTGAATAAGGGAACCACAATTTAATTTGCATTAAATTATATTTGTTCATAACTTATTTCTCGTTTAACTTTATACTCAAAAAATTAGGAAAAATCAAAGAAAAAAACAAATCATTGCACACTAATAGAGTCTTTCTACCCAATACTTTGGTCAACTTGAGATGAATAAGCCATGAAAATATTCAAAATTAGGTCTCCTACTAAATCCCTTCTATAAAACTAAAAAAACTAATCTAATTAATAATTTGTAACCCAAATAAAAAGCTTCCTAAATACTTTTTAAATGACTTTAGATTATGCAGACTAGAAAAAATTGATGAGGGAGCTGAGACTCCCTCATCATTGGCAGTGGGTGACAATGATAGTGGTAGTGGTGATGGTTGTAGTCCATGCTTTTAGAAAGAGTGATAATAATGGCTATTTGGGATGCCAATGAGATGAATTACTCATGTTTTGAGAACTTCTTAAATGAATATGTAAAGAATTCACTAAAAACTATGTATGTAAGTGATGTGTGTGTGTGTGTGTGTGTGTGTGCTTAAGAAGAAAAGAAAAAAATACATAAAGAGCATTACTTCATAAACCACAAGAAATCCTCTTTGGAAAATACACACAACATAATAATATATATGTATTTAAATTTGTAACATAACTAGCTTCTATTGGATGGACACATCTCACATAAACAAACATAAGGTTGCCTTTATTATTTTACATCCATATTTTTTTATATTTCATATGGATGTCATAATATTAATCTTTTTTTATGTTAAAAGCTTCTAGAAAATTAAGATGATCATATACATTCCATAATGCTTTTTATAGAAATAATTGTCACACTTAAGAAATTATATGCAATGAGACATAAATATTTATATCTATAACATGTTAAACCAATTCAATTATCTTACTTGAAATTATGAAAAATTATTAAACTTGACTTCTTAATAAAGAATATAATTTTTTTTCCTAATATGTAGAAAGAACTTTAGCTTTCATATTTTGCTAATTCTCAAATATCTATTTTTCATATTTTATTTTATAACAAACATTAGATAATACTTGTTCATTTAGTTCATTTATAATTCACATAACATCTCTAGACATGATAATTGAATTATATTTGTTTTTATACTATTGTTACTTTATACATTCTAATTACATTATCATGGTACACTATTCACATTAGTCATTTGTTTGCACTAAAATAGTGACAAATATTATCATGTGAAATTATGCCATTTTATGTAATAATTTGATCTTTAGGTCTTGATATTATCTTATTGTCAAAACAAGCATATGTCACATTCTCGTACACATCGATATCCTTCCATTCATATTAAAGTAAATTGTTATTGACATTCAAGTTTGCACCATACTCAACTTGTGCTAGGTGAAACTAATTAACCTAACAACCATAATATTGCCCTTAATAATTTAGGGCACAAGTAAAGGAACTTACCATGACTATCAATATTTGTCACATAATCTACACAAATTTCTTTTTGAAGATGAAGACGCAAAGTAATTTGACCGTGAATCAAAATAGAATTTTTATTAAAAAAATGCTACATAATTATTCTTATCAATTATATTTTTAGAATTATGTCCACATAGGTACTTGATGTTCAACATCAACAAAAATGTTTTTTTTGTGATTCCAAATTTTTAATATATTTTGAGAAATATGTACATCACATAGAATTTTTATTAATAAAAATGCTACATCATTGATGAAAATGCTACAAATACATAATATCATTAAAAGTCAATGATCATTATTATGCTTTTCACGTAAAACCTAAGTTTCTTGCTCAATTAATTGTACATACTAGTTATTATAAAAGTCTATAATGTTGACATTACATAAAACTAAAAAACAATGTAAAGAATATTAATAAGACTTACAACAAATAATAAATTAGAAATAAAAAATGATCATGTATGAAAAAAATAAAAATACATAAAAGTAAAATCATAAAAGTTCATTAAAGATTACCTTAACTTGTTATAACTTCTAACACTCTTTAGCGAGACTCGAACTCACCCCTCCTAGAGATGTAGACAAAAATAGGAAGACTATAAATTAATAATTTAAATATTTGTAAGCATAGGAATGATTTAAAATAATCTCACAAACCAACATGAGGGCTTTTCGTATAATATTTGATGAATTTCTATGAAATGCTAAATTTGCCCGTTATGTAAAAATAAAGATTATTAAAATTGTAGAGGCATTGAGAAATATTTACAATCAAGGATTTGAAAAAAAAAATGTTTGCAAAAAAGCAGCCAAAGGATACTATTTTGGGGCAACCGACCAATAGATACTATCTCATCAACTTCCATACAACAAAAAACTACAGGCAATCAACCCTTTTCCCCCAACTCTCCATTTTGGTTCATTTCATTAAAATTTCATCAAATATATGTCAAAATATGTTCAATGATATTATTTTCTCACATTAAATAATTAAATCAGACCATATTTTTTTGAGAACAATATATATATGCATAAACTATTGAAACCATAATTAAAGTTACAAAATATTTATAGTTTTACAAAATCGTTGTCAAGTATCTCGCCAATATGTCACATATGAATCAAGATATCCCCTCATGGGCTCACATAACCTTTTAAAATAGTTTTAAAAATTTTAGCCTCTTTTACCCAAACAACAAACATTAAAATAAGCCAAAATTATCCACCATGAGGCCAAACTTTTCAAATAAATTACTAACACCTCACTTCATGTGATTTTTCCACTGTTACTTGTACTTTAAAAATCATCAAGAAGCCTAGTGCGAAAAGTCTGAGAATAACATTAGGAAACCTTTATTCTACATCAATTAGCTACATATAACCAATAAATGATATGATTTTGAAATAGATTTTGAATAATTCGTACAAATAGATATGCTTATATATGACTATGCAAGTTCATAAAATAATGGTGTGTATGTGCATGTTCTTAAAATATTCAAATCACATATAATTACTAGGCCTCACAGAGACATAAGGAAAAACATGCTAGGTTCTAAAATAGCTGAAATCACAACAAGTGAACACACATACCCACTTATACAATCTAAAAACTCATAGAAGCTGTTGAATCGGCCCAATGACTACCTAGAGGTGTCAAGTGGGCCAGGCATCCCATGCCCGGCATGAGGCACATCCTAATTGAGCAATGCCGGCCCTGCACGACATGGTCTAGAACTATACCTGGGCTCGTGTCGTGCTGGGCCAGGGGGTGTCGGGCCTTGTGCCGAGCTAGGCACAACTCGGCTGCCTGGCCTGCTAGCCCAAAAGAATGCTCCAGTAGTATGACCCTACATTGTGCTTCAGAACTCTGACTGGGTTTTGGATGCAGCCCGATAAGATTGAGCCCTGCTACCTGAGCTCCCATGACCCATCGAGCTCATGCCTCGCCTCACCTCGCCTCGAGGTCGAACCGATCCAATGGTCCCAAAAATATTAAATTGAGATGCATCTAGCCATTGGATGCACTTCCAATAGATAGGTCGAAAAATCTGAAAGCTTTCAAGTTTTTGCCTAAAAGATTATTAAAGATTATTTAAAAAATAAAAAAAATAAAAAAATGATTTTTTTTCATCTTTATAATATCAATATATATTCTCTCCCTCACTTCTCAATCACACACACACACACACACTCTCTCTCTCTCTCTCTCTAATCTCTTTCTTTATCCTCAACCCTCTCTCATTCGGGCATTTGGCTTTCAGCTTTCCTATTACTTCTCAGTCTCGAGACTTGGGTGAGCACTATGGATATCATATGTCAGACATGGCTTCGGTTATCGGCATTCCATAAATGGCCAAACGAATATTATTTTTAAAATTTTATTTAGTTTTTAAATTTTAATTTTTATTAATGATTCCATATCAAATATTATTTAATTTAAAAAATAGAATTTAGAATATAATTAATAAACAAATAAAAATCTAAAATGATAAATAGTAAATTTAATGATGAGAACATGATTAAAATTAACATAAACATGGATTAATTTAATATTGATAAAAAAAACACAATGGAAATGTTTGAGGCCATCGAAATCTTATTTTCTCTTATAGTATCAACCCAAACATCTAAAAAACAAAAAAACAGAAGAAAATCTATAGTTTGAACTCACATTAATATTATATATAGAAAATAAAAATGTTATGGGTGTCCATGAAAAATTGGCACAATAAAAATATTGTAAGTAAATATTAACATGTAAGAGTACATGTGGGACAAACACCTAAAGAGACATGCTAGACAATGTACCAAAAAAACATGATGAATTAGATCCTATGCAAATCCAACTGAATGGTGGGGTCTTTGAGGTTAGATCTAGTTTAGCTTCTATGTTGACCCCCTTCATATACCGCAACGAGTTAGGAAGGGAAGGCATGACCATCACCATGATGGGTCTTATAATTAGATTTTTAGAGGATCCAAGGGTAGTGAATATCATATAGACCTATTTTTAGCCTACATATAATAAAATTCCTAGGTCCACATTTAGTAATGACATACAAAATACTTTAAGTAAGAAAAACAAAAATAACTAATGAATTTATGGAATATAGTGGTGTGGTGTTCGTGATGTTCGATATATGAACTAGTCGCGATGAAGCATCTTATGCATGTCTCACCGCCCACTCTATAGATTCTAAATGGATACTAAATAAAAAGATATTAGGATTTTCAGAGATTCTCTATCCTCATGATGGTTTGGTCATATATGAGCGTGTGATGAGAATCTTTAGAGAATACAATATTCATAATAAAATACATAGTATTATATTTGATAATATATCTAACAATGGAATAGCCATTAACATGTTTGTTATGACCATTAGAGATGAGCCATTAAGAATGAATTTTTTTATGTTAGATACATGTGTCATGCAATTAACCTCATAGTACAGGCGGGGATGAAGGTTGTTTCTCCTGCTTTAGAAAAAAAATATAACTTACTAAAATATCTTTAGATACCTAACAGATAATAGAAGGGTAATAGTCTTTGTTTATCTATGGGTCTAAAGAAAAAGAAATTCCAAATGGATGTGAGACACCGATGAAATTACCCTTACATAATGTTGGAGTCATGTGTTGGATATGAACATGTAATATCTGACTATGTCAATAGTAAAAATGATGAACTTATTATTGATGATAGTAACTGGGATACACGAATTTCATTTATGAAATTCTTGAAAATTTTTTATGACATGACAAATATGTGTTCATCAGTTTATACTCACATGACTTGCATTGCACTCATGTGGATATGTAACATTAGTAGTATGTTTAGAAAGTTTAAAGATAACCCAACATTTAGTGACATGACTTCTAAGATGGAAACCAAGTACTTAAAGTACTGGTCCACCTTTTCATCTCTTTAATATCTGTCTGTCTACATGGACCATAGGATTAAAGTGGAAGGAGTAGAGAATATTTTAACATATATTTTCTTGTGTATGAATTAGGAACACCAACCTGAAGGGTTCATTCATAAGAAGTTGACTGAGTTATTTACATACAACGATACTAGGTTTGGTGGTGGTAGTAGCCAGGCTCTGAGTATGGACATAGATATCTTATTCCAAGATGATGACTTCTCAATATAATTAGCAAGGGGGAAATGAAGGGATAGACTATCGAATAGAAGTGAGCTTCCTTAGTACTTAGATACCAATTACTATTTAATTTTATCACATACTGATAACAAGAACTTTGATATTTTATAATGGTGGAAATCATATGAGTCCATCTATCTCATGTTGTAAAGATGACATGGGATCTACTGACTCCTATTGTATTGAGCATAACATTGGAGTCTACTTTTTCTGTTGTAATCAATATAATTTTGGATAGGAGATCGAGACTATGGTTAGATATCTTTGAGGCACTAATATGCATGATGGATTAGGATGATTCTAGGTTGGGCATCCATGATCGATATTGTACTGGAACAAGAGAAAAGAAGTTGCTAGCAGATAATGACTCATGGGACTTTAAAGAGGTTGAGCTCACCACTAGTGATACCATCAGATGCTTACACGAAGATGATCAGTTGCATGCTCATATGATTATGCATTTAGATTGAGCCATTGATAGAGTTGAGCTTGCAGCATTACCACCACCACAAGTGAGATTGATGATATCTATTTTATGTTGTTATAATTTATGAGTTGTGACTTTGTGTTATTTTAATTATTTTTGGATTGAATGATGAATGAATTATTAATGTATTTTTTAAATATTTTTTGTGATTTATATGAATTTAATAAATAATATAATGTAATATCACACTTACAACTCATAATTGTTAACTTAAAATATGAAATTTGTAAAAAAAAATTAAAAAATTAATACACAATTTCGAGACCGAGATGGTGAGTCGAGTGCAACTTTACGAGTTGGTCTCGGACTCGAACTCAAAGTCCTAGCCTTTTAGGACCTAGCTATGCTAGGGCTCAGCTAAGCTAGAAAACCAAACCCAAACTAGCCCGACTCAGCATGGCCTGACACAAATCCAACTTGACTCGAGCCGATGGGCTATGTCGAGCCAGCAGGCCATGCCAGGATGGCCTAAATTGAGTCATGTCATGCCAGGCATGGCATGATAGCCCCAATTGGGCCACCAAAAATAGGGTCATACTGACACGGCACGGCACATTTGACACCTCTATGACTACCTCATCTACGGAGCAAAATTCACCACATATATGCAGGCAATTTCGAGGTTATTTTCTGCAAGGAATCTCGTTTCATTCTTACATCAATGTTCTTGATAGTTCTAGCCCTCAAAACCTCTTATCCAAAATATATGTCATTTTTTTTAAAAATGACATATATTTTATATAATTTTTAAAATATCATATAATTTTTAAAAATTATATTTTTAAAAATCATAAGCATTCATCATGAATGGCCCAAATATCATATAATTTATATAACTTCAAAATATCTTGTATAGGGTTTCTCTACATAGATCTCAACATATTCCAATACAAAATCAACTATAAAGTCTAACAATTTTGACTCTAGCAATATTCTCACATGGCCAAACATTATTTTATTATTTAAAAAATGATTTCTAATGAAATTACATGGAAAATAGGTTTCTAATTTCATCAAAAGTCTGAGTTTTATTTTCATAATGCCAAATTTAGAGTTTTTATTAGTTCATTATATATCTTAATCAAAACATGTAAAATTAATAAAATTCATTTCAAAGAAATTAAAATAATAGTTTACAAATAAAATACATAACACTCATATCATAATCATATATTATTTATTTGTAACTAAGAAATATAAAATATAAAATTTTCAGATGAATTTCTATAGATTTTTTATACCAATTAAGCTTATTCAAGCCTTCCCCTTAAGTTCTAAGTTCTAGCTTCAAACTCTAAAACAAGCTTTGTGACCTCAACTAACCTCAAACAGTCAAACTAGAAATAACAAGAAAAGTAATATGATAAGTTTAGCAAATTCAAGCCAAATTTAATAGATTAAAGTAAGAAAAATGAAAATACATCAACTCGCCTCAAACTTTAACCTTACTTGTTAAGATTATACTTTTCATGTTTTTGTTCTTGGCTAAGAAAAAAAGAGGATTCATGTTGCAACTTTGTTATGTTGCCTAATTTGTTGGTTAGCATGTATCTCAAAAGCTTGTTAATGAGAATATCTTGTAAACAAAAATTTATAATTGTATAAGTCGTATAAGTAGTAAAAAGGACTTTTTTTTCAAATATCTATCTCATAAGGATTGTATTGATAGTTCAATTATTCAACAACGATACAACCCATTTTTAGTAAAATGTATATTCTAATTATAAGATAATCTTAGGTCTAAGGTTTATTCATTTAATTTATATGATATTTGTTAAAATTAGCTTGAATTATATTATATTTGGAGATAGAATGATATTGTACAATGACCTTTTGCCCTGACAATATAATATATGGTTGTTACCATTGAACACATTCCAATGGTGGTCCCTTGGTGGTTATCCCCTTAGTTTGTGACCACTGAGATATAATAAATCATTTGTGCTTGAGATTCATTCATAATTCTATATCTTTTAGACAACTTTGATAACTATCCTTGATGATTATTTCTATGTACACTCATATTTACTAACCTTAGGTATCATAAACACTAAGAGTTGGTATGATTTATAAGCATTTGAATCTTCAACTTCATAAGTATTATACTCACATAATTAACATATGCTTCCCTTAACTAATATTGGTGGGAACTATATATGTGAAATAAACTCACAAAGGCTATTACCACAATGTGAGTCACGACAAAATTGTGTATGTACCGAGAGAACTATTGAAATCAATTTCTTGCCACCATTCTCATCGATGCTAAAGTGACTTTCACTCTAAATACAAAACCCTTAAAAAATATTCTATATAATGTTGAACCTAATCGAAAACTACTTCTTATAAGACATGTATAATGGATTGGTTTATAAAAGCATTCATATTTTTAGCTTCTTTAGTATTATACTTACAATGATTAACATGCTCAAATTTTAAGTTTTAATATATAGATTTATATTTCGCTTCAAAGTCAAAATGGCTACAACTTTCTTCCTACCATATACTTAAGTGAAGCTCATACTTTACATGTCATCATCAACCATGACAATTTCTTACAAACCTACCAATAGTTGAAATCCTAATTCACATTCTATTTAATCACCAATCCATCAATATCTATAACACAACATAAATCAAACATATTCATTAATGTAAAACCTAATGTCATGCCACACAAAACAAATTACACAAACCCTAAACCACTTGCTATTTTGATAAAAATTTCAAAACCTACGCTAGAGAAAAGAATTTAAGAGTCATACCCCACAACTCTAGAGATCAATATTAAGTCTTGCATCTCTTGCTTGCTTGTAGAACTCCTAGTGAGTATGAAATTCTTTTTTAGGTTTTTGTAGCTACATCATAACTTTTGCTTGAGTAGAAAGTCATGAAATTTCTTTTTCTTCCACTTTTATACTCATGCAATTCTTCATTTCTCTAAGTAGAAAGTCATGGTTTTTAGAAGAAAGTCACAACTTTATTCTTCATTTATTAAGCTTGAGTTCACAACTATAGAAAATAGCTATGACTCTAAAATATATCCAAATCTTTCTATAATACAAAATCATGACACTAGGAAATAACCATGATTTGGGCCTAATATTTTTATAACATAAAGTCATGGTAATGTGAAATGTTCATGGCTTTGTACATTTGTCATCTTGTTATTTATAGAGGGCTATGGCACTATGAAAGGAAATGACATTGTGAATGGTCTCTCATATTGTTATATGGCAATGACATTATAAAATAGTCATGGTATTAGTAATGGTCTTTCTTAATCATTATTCATTATATTGCCAAGATGTTGGGAAATAGTCATAGCAATGAGAAGATCTCTCACTAGTCTTCACTTCTCTCAAATATCATATTATCATGACACTAAAATATGTTGAAGCACTGGTAATTAACCTATACACAAAAGTTATGATTTTGACTTCATTTGAGGATAAGAGTCGTGACCCTAGAAAATACTCATACTTGAATAATGTTCTCTATAATATTTCATATGCTAAAATTTATGGCTCTAAATAATTGTTATAGCTTTAATCTAAATAGTTTTTGTTCTATAATTTATAGCTCAAAAGTCATGCCTTTGTACAAAGGTATCGGCTCTGACTTGAGTATACAAATTCATATTAAATATAAATTCATAATGTTAGAACATGATCATGATTTTTAGTACGAGTGAGGTACATATTTGCTATGATATAAAATTAATATCGTAACTATTTAAATTTTATAAGATAAGTATGGATGTGACTCTACGATAATATCACAACCACAAAGAATATGTCTCATGATATAAGAATTGTGCTTATAAATTAATAGGGTCATAGTGTATAGAAATTATTATGACAAATTAGATAGAGTTTTAGCCAAGAATGGACACTAAAACTATGCCAAGACTCCACATTCTATACCTCATCGAAATACCAACAAAATCTATCAATTTCATGACTATTTATCAAAATTTGTTAAAACTCCAAAATCATAAAATTAATTCATAATTACTCCGTTTCTATGGCTACACATCATCACAAATCACCAAAATACATAAAAATATTTGGTTATTTGAATATTAAATAAACTCACATACTAAAATAATATTCATTCCTAAGCAATAACTTCTTTCAATAATAAAACAATTCTTCAACATCTCTAAGAAACTTTATGACTAGGTTTGAGTAAAAAAAAGTATAGCAGCTTCAAGTAGAGATGTTGATAGTCATAGTGAGATTTGAGTTATATGAATGCACTTATGCATCATTATATATGTACATTCATTTATATGATAGATAAATGTGTTTATTACGTCACATATATGGAAAAAAATCATTGTGTTTCCTCCCAAGCAGTGTTATGTTTAATATCCATAGTTAGACTAATTAAACATTTTTTCCTCCATTGAAAATCTAGAATATCCATGCTAGCTTCTCTTATATTATTTTACCTCCTTGTTTGTTTCTTTCTTTAGTATTACTTTAACTACACTTATTTCTTGGACTTTTTCTTCATTAGATACTATGAATTTTAGTGAATATCATGGCTTCTTCTTATGTGGTGGTTGTCACATTTCTTCATGGATTTCCAAAGTCACGGCACTGAATACAACCATGGCTTTGCCTTTAAGCTTTTCCTTGCCCTTTTCTTTCTGGATTCTCAAAGCCATGGTGATGAGTAAAGCCACTACATCATCTTGAAGCTCTTCCTTGCCATTTCTATTCTGTAACTCTAATGTTGTGGTATTATGTATAATCATGGCTTTATCTTTTAGCTTTTAATAGACTAATTCATTCTATATTACTAATGTCATGGTGATGTGCATAGCCAAGATTTTGTCTTCAATATTTTATTGACTAGTTTTATTCTTTAACCCTAAAGTCATGGCACTATGTGCAACCATGGCTTTGTCTTCAAACTTTCCTTGGTCATTTTCAATTTGTACCCCCAAAGTCATAGCATTGTGCATAGTCATGAGCTTATCTTTGATTAGCTTCATCATAGTTTCTATCTTATCTTTATCTTCTTTAAATATTCCCTTAGCTTCCTTGAAATTGTAAACATAAGATTCTTCTGAGGTCACAACTTCAAAGAATATTGTGACTTCATAGTAGTTTTCTTTCTTTATTTTCTTATTTTTGTAACTCCAAAATAGTTTTTTTGATCATATTTTTTTGTCTTTATCACTATCATAACTCTAAATTTATTTTTAATATCTTTCATATTCTTGAATAATTGAGTCCATGTATTAAATTTAATTTTCTAAATTTTCTACCATAAATGTCTTTGTATTAGCCACATAGATTTTTTCTTTTGCTTCATATTTTCCTTCTTAAATAATTGAGGTCGTATCCTTAGTTTCTTTTTCCAAATTCTCAACTATAATAATCCTCATATTAGCAAAAGGGATTTATGATGTAGCACTTTCTTCTGGCTTAACAAATTCTATGACTTTACATTTATCCTTCGGTATTCTCACCTTTTCTTCTACAATGGCATTGGATTTTCCAATTCATTCACATTTCTTCAAACTTAGCTATGAAAGAAGATTCTTAAGATGGGTATGAATCATGAAATATCTTTTCCTCGAGGCTTCCATATCCTCAATCTCTATAATTTCATTCTAATTGATAATAGTGTTGATACTGGTTTCCATTAGGTTCATAAGAAAAGTCACTATTTTGAGCAAAATAAGTCTCCTTGTACTATTAATTTAGGATACTCTCAATTAAATTTGTCTCATATTTCCAAAAAAAAAAATCATCTGCTTCATTCTTCTATCATATCTCCTTAAACAAATTCATTAGTTCTTCATAGAGATATTGGCTACATATTTTGCTTTTGTTGATTGGTGGCTAAATAAAAAAAATGCATGTAAAATCTAAAATACAACTATTCAATTTCCAAACAAGTTAACAAGACTTTGCATTTATATTTAAGAAGATTTATCAAACTTAATGATATCTAAACAACTACAAATAAATTATTTTTTTACAAGTAGTGTTATGTCAGCTCAAATTGATTAATCAAACTAAATAATTTTCGATAATAGTACAAAAAAAATTATTATGACTTTGTTATGACACATAATTTGTTGGTTAGGTAATATCGCAAATGCTCATTATTAAAAGTATCTTATCAATAGAGATCCACAAGTATAGAGGTCATATTAGTAGTAAAGAAAACATTTTACCTAGATATTGATCCCAGATGGATTTTATTATTAGTTTAATTATTCAATGATTAGACAACTTAATTCTAGTAAAATGGCTATTTGTATTATGAGATCAATCTTAGATCTATTGGTTTAATCATTTAATTTATGTGATATTTATTAAAATTAGCTCAAATTATATTATATTTGGATATGGAATAAAGGATTGTGTATTATACTATGATATATTATCCTAATAGTATATAAGGTCATTGTCACCATTGAACCCATCCTAATAGTACTCCCCTCGTATATGTCTTTTAGGTACATCACCATCAATGCAAAAAATCATTTTTACTCGAGAGTAATTCATAATCTCATACCTTTTAGGAAACTTTGTTAACTACCCTTGACATTTGATTCATATGCACACTCTTATTCTCCAGCCTCTAGTGTTATAAAGGGCAAAAATTAACATAGTTTATAAGTATTACTTTTTTTCTTTAAAAGTATCATACTCACATAATTAATATATGATTCTATCAAGTTTTACCAATATGAATCATATGAGTGAAAGTAACTCATAAAGATTTTCACCACCTTCTGAATCATAATAAACTCATACATGTATCAAGAATTTTCTATCATTATCCTCCTCGATGATAATGCAACTCTCACACTAAATGTGAAACCTTTAGAAGAAAATACTAATAATGTCTATTCCAATCGAGAACTAATTTTTCTAAGATGTACATAATAAATTATTAATATATCCAAATTTTGTACTTTAGATATGTAAAAATATTTGTACTTTTGGCTTCATAAGTATCAAACTCATAATGATTAATATATCCAAATTTTGAGTTTTGACATATAGATTTATCTCACAAATCACAATTAGAAAAGTAATCACTTTCTTCCTACCATATGAGCAAGTGAGTCTCATAGTTTACATGTTTCCAACCATCACAATAATCTTGCAAAAACCTACTAATAATGAAAATACTAGTTCAACTTCTATTTAATCACTCATATATTAATATCTAAAATATAACATAAATCAAACATATTCATTATTGTAAAACCCAGTGTCACATAACATAAATAAAATTATATAAATCATTGTCCACATACTATTTTGATAAAAAATCTTAAATCTACCCTAGAGATTGGGGTTTGAGAGTCATACCCCCCCAATGCTAGAGATTTGGATTAAGTCTTGCATAACTTGTTTGCTTGTGGAGCCCATGAGATGTTCAAAAAACACCCATTGGGTTTAGTTGCTACATCATGACTTTTGCTTATTATGTGGAGAGATGATGATTTTGTTTAAATTATAAATATTGTCTGATTTATGAAAGCAAACAAGTGTGGTGGCTTGTAGATGATGTTTGAGTGCTTGAAATTTTGCCAAAAAGCGAGAAGTATCAATTTTATTCTACTAAAAAATATAATTAAAACCCACCAAACATTAAAATGCATTTAATATAATAATTTAATGTTTTTGTTTAATTATAGACTGGTTGTATTGGATTGTATTTATTTATTATTTTAATGTAATTTTTAATTTTACTTGTTTGTGTATTATGCTAAGTATGGATGCGATAATATTGAGTATTTAGAGATCTATTCTCAACATAACTTGGATAATTATTTTGGAAATTAATATGTATGTATATTTTAAGATAAAAAATATATATTTCTATTTGTATTTGAAAAATGAAAAATTTCAAATTTAAAATAAATTAATTAAGATAAAATTGATTTTTAATATTTTTGTTTTTTTTTGAATATTTTAAAATGCAATTCAATTTTATTTTGAGTTAAAATTAAAAATTTGTCATGGTTTTATTTTTAAATGATAGTTGTGCATGGAACTTGTTGTGGTCATGAGTTCGATGTGTAAAGCACGTGTAGTGGCTTGTAGTTGACGTTCAAATGCTAGAAAATTTGCCAGAATGCTAAGAGTATCAATCTTAATCTATTGAAAAAATATAATTAAAACACTTAGAACATTAAAATGCATTTTATATAATAATTTAATGTATTTGCTTTATTTTGGACTGTGATTGTATTGGATTGTATTTATTAATCATTTTAATGTGATGCTCATGAGTTAGATGTGCAGTGTAGAGCAAGTGTGGTGGCTTGTAGGTGACATTTGAATGATTGAAATTTTGCTGGAATGTGAGGAGTACCAATCTTAATCTAGTGAAAAATATAATTAAAACCCTCAGAACATTAAAATGTATTTTATATAATAATTTAATGTTTTTGCTTAAAATGCAATTCAAAATTTATTTTGAGTTAAAATTAAAAAATTGTCATTGTTGAAAGTATACATGGCAGTTGTGCATGGAATTTGTTGTGGTCATGAGTTGAAGTGTGGAGCACATGTGATGGCTTATAGTTTACATTCGAGTGCTTGAAATTTTGCCAGAATGCTAGGAGTATCAATATTAATCTAATGAAAAATATAAGTAAAACCCTTGTAACATTAAAATGTATTTTATATTATAATTTAATGTTTTTGCTTAATTTTGGATGGTGCTTTTATAGTAACATATTTATTAATTATTTTAATGTGATTTTAAATTATACTTATTTGTGTATTCAATATTATGCCAATGTGATAAGATTCAAGCGAGTATTTAGAGATCATTCTCAAAATAACTTGGTTAATTATTTTCAAAAATAATATATATGCATATTTTAAGATAGAAAATATATATTTCTTTTTGTATGCGAAAAATTAAAAATTTTAATTTTAAAGTAAATTAATTTAGATAAAATTTAATTTTAAGATGTTGATTTTTTTGAATATTTAAAAATGGAATCAAAAATTAATTTAAGTTAAAATTAAAATTTGTCATGATTGAAATTTTTAAAATTGAAATTAAATTTTAATTTTTTAAAAAAACAAAAAATATATTTTCAGAAACAGAAATATATTGTGTGAATTCTACTATATTTGATAATGGTTAAAAAGACAAAATTGCAAGATTTAAATTGTGAGAAAATTAATTATTCGAATTGTAGATACATGAAAAGTTCTAAAACCAAGTTTAATATTTCATTTCCAGCTCCATTTTGAAACTAAACAAATTGGAACTACTAGAGCATTATATCTGCTTGCTTCATCATGCTTCACTTTCTCTTGTTTGATAGCCACACTATTGCATAGCTAGACTAGTGGCATGACATCTGATTGAGTTAATCAATGAGCTATATTAGGTTATCATGTACATTAATCAACTATACTAGGTTATCATGTTCATCTTTTAGTTGAATGTGAACAATTTTTTTGGAATATATTTTTAAAGAAGAAGAATCTAAGTATAAATAAACGGGGAGAGAGAGAGAGAGAGAGAGATATATATATATAGGAGGGAGGGAGAGAGAGATAAAGATAGAGAGGAGAGAGATAGAGAGAGAACTAAAGATAGAGAGAGATATATAAAATAGATAGATAACATATCATAGATGAAAGAAGATAAAAATAATAAGGGAGTAAGTTGTTCCACCCACGTAGAGAGTAAAAAATGAAACACATGCAAGTTATCATAGATATGCTTTGAGCTATATGCACATTATTTGACACATTTTCTATCGATGACTTCGACATAGATATGCAAAAAGAGGAAAACTCATTTTTTGGATGACATTCATTAATGCTTGCCATAATGCAGATGGTCATGTGCACTTTAAATATTTTACAAGACATACCTTATCATAGTAAAGAAGTGATGGGAACCGACTGAGATTTAGCTAGAAAATCAAGAATAATATCGAATCTTTTCCTTGGTCCAATAATGACTTAATTAGTTTTTGTTTGCAATTTCAAAATTTTTTCAATTATCTAATTAATTTTACTAAAACATTACCAAATACGCATCAATTCAAACAATTTTGAATTTCAAGATTTTTATCCAAAATACATACATACATTCATACATACATACATACATATATATATATATATATTCTACTGAAAACCAAGCAGTGTGTGTGTGTATTTTTTGAATTTATAAAATGTCCAACTCATTATAAATTCAAACATTTCATATATATATTCAACCAAAAATTATAAAACATATATATATACATTCATCCAAACACAAATAATATATTCTACCTAAACCCAAAAAATTTATGAACACAAATAATAAGTCCAATATTCATACACCCACAAAATCAAACATGAAAGGTAAAATATAATAAAAATACATGGATATTTAATTATTATTTCTAATATAGTCTTGAGCACCATACAAACACAACCATGTCCTCCACACGAACACTACATGAGCATCACATCTCTTCCACGCGTATTTTGAACCATCTCAACGTAGAGGTGTCAAACAAGATGTGCCGGCCCGGCCTGGCCGTGCTTTCGTACTGGGCCAGGCACGACACGGTTACAGTACCATGTTGTGCCTGGCCAGGCAGGGGCCCACGGCATGAATCCGCTGGTTTCAGCACGTGCCGTCATGCCACTGTACAGTAGAACCCCTAATTTTAAAAAAAATTAGAGTTTCGGCACACGCCGTCGTGCCACCGCACCACCGCGCTGCCGAAACCCTAATCTAAAAAAATAAGGTTTCTCAGCTCGTGCCGAGGTACCATGCCAACTGGCCATGGTACCGTGCCGGGCCAAGCACGGTACGAGGTCCGGTTGGCCTTGGCACGACACGGCATGGTTGGTACCATGGACAAGCACGACACGAGCACGGGCACGAAAAATTCCCGTGCCATGCCGGCCCAGGCACTGCCGAATCGTGTCATGCCTCGTGCCGGACCGGGCCAGCCCGGCTTGGTTGACACCTCTATCTCAACGTATCCTCATATATTGAAGAAATTATTAGAAGACACACATAGGGGCAGCCCAATCCCAAAAAAAAAAAAGTTTTTGCCTATCAAACCCTACAGAAAGTTTTTTAAGAAAAACTATCTTTAAGGATTTATTAAAAAACCAAAATGTGCTGAAAAGGGATAAGAAGATATCCTAGAGGTGTCAACTAGGTTGGGTAGCTTGGGCATGACCTATGACACAACATGGTTCAACATTGCATGGTTCAACATTGCATGGTCCAACATAGTGTCTTGTCCTAGACCATGATGAACCATGGCATGACTCATGTCGTGCTGAGCCGGTGTGAAATGTGCCTCATGCCAGGCAAATTATGACATGCATGCATGGCTAAGTGGCATGATTCGTTAGCTCAATGACCCAAGACCGAGCATGGATGAGTTTCGTGTCATGGGTCTAGCCCAATCGGGCGACCACCCAAAGGGGCCATTTTTAAAAAAAAAAAACAGCCACACAAACTTGATTTCACTACATGGCCAGTCATAATTACGTGGCTTCTCTACCTCTCTCATTGTGTTTTCAAGCAATAGACTCCCACAAGAATAGTGATAGGCAATATATATATATAATATTAATAATATTTCCATAGCCGTCAAATTACATCTCATGGCTACTAGCCAAAATCTAATGGCCATTGTAATTCTGGCAAATAATTAAAAAAAAACAAAAAAAAATAATTTTAAATATTTTTAATTCTTTTTTTCTCTATAAATAGTGTAGAAGATATTTATAATTTTTATTCTAAATTTATTCTCCTCTTTCTCTTCTTTGTGCCCTCCTCTTTAACTCTCCTTCTTTCAAATTTTATTAGATGGCACAGGATTTACTGACTCCTCTTGTGTTGAGCATAAAATCGGAGTCTACTTTTTCTATTATAATGTATGTGATTTCAAATAGGAGATCTAGATTATGGCCAGATATTATTGAGGCATTAGCATGGATGAAGGATTGGGAATATTTGAGCTTGGGCATCCAGGATTGTACTGCGACTATAGCAAAAGTAGAGGAGTTTGTTGTTGTTGATGATTTGTGAGACTTTGATGATGATTGACGACTTAGCAGAGATTGATGCATTAAGCTAAGCCTACTTTACTGCCTATGACCTGATACTGATACCATCATTGATTATATGCCGATGAGATTTATTTTTTATCATATTTGGATTGTCTTTGTTTATTTATTTTTGTCATTTGACTTTGCAGCTTGAGAATACTGCTTTTTCTATTATGTTATTTGTTTATTCATACACTTACTTATAGGATTGATTTCACATTTTATATTTATGACTATGAGTTTATCGTTGATGTTTTACTTTTTATCTTTTGATGATTTAATCTTGGTATTGCTTTGTGATTTTGTAATTTTTATGTATTTTTAGTTGTTAGATATTTTATTAATTAAGTTAATTAATTAATTAATTTAATTTTAGTTTTAAAATTTTATATTTATAATAATTTTGAAGTTTGAGATGAACCAATTCATAAAGGCCGGAACCAACCCGACCCTGGCTCGACCCCGATTTGACCCAAAAAGTCCAAGCATGACCCAGCTTGAACCAGGCTGATAGGGCATGCCGAGCTGGCTCTGCTCAAGTCGTGCTTAGCATGGCATGGTGTCCAGATTAGACCACAAAATGGGTCGTTCATGCCCGGTCCTGCCCATTTGACATATCTACTAAAATCTTAGACCATATACTATTTTGATATATTTTCTTAATTGCAAAATGGGGGGGGGGGGTTCCTAAGATTTTTTAATTAATTAATTAAAATAAAAATAATTTTTAATTAATTTAATTAATTAATTTAATTTGTTTTGACACTATGCATGCCATGGTAATCATGCCTGACGATCATGCATGTCACAGTAGCTACATGGTCATGTCAGCCATGGCAACAATGCCATGGTTGCATTCCAACCCAGCCATGACTACCATGTCATTCAATGGCAACTGTGCATGTTTTTAAACTAGTTTGCCTTAACTCGAGAAGTTCTACTAATTTTTCTTTATCTAGGCAGATCAAGATAGATCCTTGATTTAAATTTTAAATAGTCACATGAAGTTTTTACTACAAACCAATTTTTATTCCTCATACGAAAGATATATTTTTGATAATTTACTTTTTTCTAAAAATTTAATTTTTCCAAAAATTAAATTTTCCATGTTTATTCCCCAAGTCACCTTTTTTTCACTCTAAGCCATAAACTCCCACTTGATCCAATATATCCCCATAGAGTGGCTGAAGTAAAAATATAACTTTAACTTTCAAAATATCCTCTGATCCTCAGAAGCAACTAGAATAAAAGAGCAGACTTTTACTTCTAATTCATTCATCCCACCATTGGTAATATCCCCACCACATGGCTGCCTCCCCCTTGATCTGGCTGATTCTTAGGAGCAATTAGTATAAAAATGATACCAATGCAAGATTCTGTTGAGAATCTTTCTTTTCTCGATACAAGCACATGAAGATCTATATTGACCAACCTTTATCTCCATGAAAGAATGAGTTACAATCAACATAGTTATATGATTCTCTCTAGTTGTAGTGAATGCATCCCACCATTGGGTGACTTTTAGATAATAAGTATTGATTGCTTTCCTATAAAAATTGGATCATCCACATGAATATATCTGAGTTTTATGCAGCTTGAAGTTAATGTTTGCAATTTTATGTAAGACACTAGTCTGATTCAAACCAACCCTAGATTAGAAATTATCCTTGAAACATCTCTTTTACCCCTCACTTTAACAAGCGACTCAATGCTTATTGATATTTTTACATGACCAAGTTATCCAATATTTCTATAGATAATACATTCATGCAAATATCTAGAATATCTAAATTTAATTAGCAACTCATGTTTGTATCCAAATAAATACCATTAAACAAAATCATTATCATATCATTGTCGATCCCAACTAATACATAGTCCTTAGAAATAAACATCACTCTTTTTCCCATCATGACTAATCCATATTCTCTTGACAAAGTTGATATAATGAAGTGAAGATTCAAGAGATGCATAACATGGCTGCCAAATCCAACATCGATGACATTCATGACTAACTTTGATATACAATAACTTAATATTTATATTTTATTTTCTAGATATTTTAATTAATTAATCTTCTTTCCCAAAGAAATAATTAATTTTCTGGATAAATAATTACTAGTTGGACATCAGATTTAGCCCAAAAATCAAGAATAATGTCAAAACTTTTCCTTGATCCAACAATGAGTTAAATTAGTTTTCATTTGCAATTTCAAATCTTTCAAAATTACCTGATTAACTTAATCTAGAATACCATGTGCATTATGAATATTCTACAAGACATACCTTATTCTAATATAGAAGTCATACTATAAAACGTAGATGACCATTTGAAGATTAATAAATTGCAAGGTAACTTAGGTAAGAGCTCTTGTAGAATTTGGAGAAGGTATGTGGTGGAGGATGGGTGACATTTTTTTTTTTCGTGGATATTTTCTCCCACAATGTTGCTTTATGAAAATGATGTGATTGTTGGAGCTTTTAGAATTTGGTGATATCACGTATGAAAAACAAAAATCATTTTTAAGTTTTTATCTTCTTAAATGAAGATTGCAATAGATTGATTAAAATCATCCTTAGTTGTTCGCTAAGTTTCTATTGAGTAGAGGCAATTCCCATATGCATGATTCTATGGTCGGTGTGAAGGAAAAGATGCAAGCAAGGTGGTGGGTTGCGCATGCTTATTTTACCATATTTTTTTATGAAAAATAAAAAATAAAAACAATAATATAAAAAGGAGGAATTATGTTTTGGGGTGCTTCTCCAAAAATTTTTAACAATTAGAAACTAAACTTTTGATATCTGTGAAAAAATCACAAAACTATAAACCAATTAAAAATAAGGGCACTCGAATATGTAATTCCTAAAATACTATATCCCCTCTTCCCTCGCCCTCGCCCTCGCCCTCGCCCTCGCTCATTTTCCATCACCACCCCCAGCACCTCTCTCCCACACCTCTCTCCAGTGAGCTTGACGAGCTCCGACGTGGAGCTCATGGAGTTTCGTCGAGCTCCACGATGGAGCTCCACTAAGCCTGACGCAGAGCTAGTCAGGCTCTAATGACATCAACAATGGAGCTCACGAGCTCCAATGAGCTCAATGATGGAGCTCACTGGAGCTCCTCAAGCTCCATCGTGGAGCTCGACGGAACTCCACGAGCTCCATGTCAGAGCTCGTCGAGCTCTAGTGAGCTCCATGGTCGAGCTCACCGGGGAGCTCCGGCGAGCTCCATCGTGAAGAGGTGCAGGGGGAGAGGTGTGGGAGGTGGTGAGGGCAAAAGGGCGAGGGCGAGGGAGAGGACGATGGCGAGGGCCAGGGGTGAGGGGATAAGGTATTTTAGGAATTACTTATTCGAGTGCCTTTATTTTTAATTTTTTTATAATTTTGTGATTTTTTTACAAATATCAAAAGTTAAGTTTCTAATTATTAAAGATATTTGGGGAATAACCCCAAAACATAATTCTCCCATATAAAAAATATGTGTCACATCACTTTACAAAGGTGATGTGACGTGTTCCCTTATTATTTTTATTTGAATTATATTAAAAATTCAATTTAACTTATTTTATATATATATATATATATATATATATGTGTGTGTGTGTGTGTATAATCATTTAATTAATTTCATCTTAATTTATATTAATTAATTTAATTTAATTAATATAATTTAACAAATCCATTTATTTTCATTATATATATATACATATTCTAAATAAATAAATTGAATCTTCAATTATACTTATTATGTTTCTTAAGGAGCTGGATTAGACTATGAAAGGGACCCTGACCCAAATAAGATCTATGACTCATAGTATAAATTATATGTACTATAATTCACTTTAATTATAATTCATACCATAATAGAATTATAATTTTACTCACTTATTCTAAACAACTCGCATTCATTTATTGTTCAACACTTATTCAGCTCATCATGATAAGATTACAGATATCTATTAATTGAATTAAATTATTAATAATACAATTCAATCAATTTCTTATTATTACTTTGAGACTTTCCACTTAACTTATTTGATATATCATTCAAAATCTACTTGTAGGTTTGGCAATATTAAACTTATTAGCATTCTCAAGGAATTATCATCAATCCATTTTATAGGATACGAATTCTATCAATAATCAACATTCACCATACAATTAATAAAGTTAACTAATTCACATTGCATATTTATTTAATTATAAATCTCATCTTTTATGAGTCAAAATATCTAATAATAATTATATTTGTTCATTAATTATATAAAGATTGAGAATAATAGTATTTGTAATAATGATAGTGTGTATTTATATTATATGTTAATATAAAATAATTATACTGTTTGGTCCAATTCGATGTACACAAGTGCACTATCATAAAAAGTTAAAATTTTATTATTCCTCATAGTCAAGATAGATGTACTAATATCTTGTAATATAATTTTTCCAACAAAGTATCTAACCCTATCTAGATTATGAATAATAAACTTATATTTTACAAGAACCAATGATTCAATCTTCTGTACATAAGCAAGACTTTATGCACCTAATTATCTACTATGTAGAATAAAGGTCAAATATATATATATATATATTATTTTAAATATGATCTCAACTCATTGTAATTAAAATTTAAATTAAAATGAGTCCAAATAATAACAAAATTGAAAAACAATAAAGAATGACTTTCAGTATAAATTGGTTCTAATAATCTTCTACCTATACTTAAAGTCATGATGGCATGCATATTACTCCCATTTATTCTACAAGTCTTTCATAAGTCTTTGCTGGTAAGATTTTGGTAAAAGGATATTCTAGGTTGTCTACTAATGCTACCATGGTAATCATCATGTCTCCTCTTTTCATAATATCTTATATTAGATGGTGTTTGTGTTTTGTGTATTTTTCCTTCTTATGAGTTATATATTCCCTTGAGTTAGCGATAACTCCAATATTATCACAATAAAGTATAATAAGCAATTTCTTAGAATGAATGATCCCTAGATCCATCAGAAATTTTTTATGCCATAAAGCCTCCTTTGTTGCTTTAGAGGTTGCCACATATTCGGCTTTCATGATAGAATTAGTAATATATAATTACTCGATACTCCTCCAACTTATGGATCCACTCCACAAGGTAAACATATAACTTAATGTGGACTTTCTCAAAGTATTATCTAATTGGAAATCCAAGTTTGTATACCCAATATCTACAAGATTGTCTACATAGTATACTAACATATAATTTATTATCATTTTTAGGTACTTAATTATATATGTTATTACTATCAAATTTTCTTGTCATGGGTTAGCTTCATATTTTCTGACCAAACCTATAGCAAAGTAGATATCAAGTCTAGTGCAAAGCATTGCATATAGCATGCTTCCTATTGTAGATGCATAAGAAACTTATTTTATTTTCTATATCTCATTATAAGTTTTAGGATGTTGATCTTTTGACAGAGCAATTCTATGTCTGAAAGAAAGAAAACTTTTCTTGAAATCTTGCATGCTAATACAAATTAATTTCTGATCAATATAAATAGCTTGAGACAAGCCTACGATTCTTTAGTTATGATTTTGCAAAAGCTTAATTCTAAGAATGTGAGTAGTTTTTCCTAAGTCTATCATATCTAATTGTCTAGACAACCATACCTTGATCGAAGATAAAAAACCCACATTATTTCAAATGAGTAGTATGTTATCAATGTATAATACCAAGAATACCATCACATAGCCACTTTGTCTCATTTATACACAATACATCATGACATTGATCAAAGCAATAATACTTAACGGATTGATCAGAATGAATATTCTAATATCTAGATGCTTCTTTCACTCCATGAATATACTTCTTTAATTTACACTCTTCATGTGCTAATTCACATAGATACACTCTTCAAGATGCTAATTCATAATTATAATTAGTTGCAATAGATAAAAGAATTTGGATAGACTTCAGCATCACTAATGTTAATAAAATTTTCTCATATTTGATTCCCTCATTCTGAGTAAAATATTTTGCAATAAGCCTAGCCTTTTAAGTCTCAACATTATTATTACTTACTCTCTTTTCTTATAGATCCATCTACACTTGATGAGTTTTATCTCTTCAGGTGGTTCTATGAGATCCCAGACGTGATTGGAGTGCATGGGCTATATCTTAGATTTTATAGCCTTTTGCTAATATTCTACATATTTATCTTAAAGTGCTTCATCATAATTTTTGGGATTGGTATCAATCTCATCAGAGATTCTATCTAAACTCTTCCAAGATTGTATCCCTTGTAAGTTGATGAATAACCCTTCCACCATAATGAGATACTCCTCTCGGTTGTATGCAATCAATGATATCTGCACATATATTATTCCTTGTGAATCATCATGATCACCCCCCTCTGGCTATGCAACTTGCATATCAATGATAAGTTCATAAGGTCTAGCATCATCATTATCACTAATATTTTTTCCATCACGACGAGGCAATAAGATATCTGGAAGATTATCTTACAATGTTTTTTCTTGTATTACTGGTATTAAAAAATTTCTAAACTAGCTTATCTCTTCTCAATTCTACTAGAACAATCTTACTTCTATGCTTGTGCTTTACTATATAATCTCATTCTAGAAATTAGGGATTGGTATTAATAATGACCTTTTGATTGTTTAGACTATAAAATAAACCATCTTTAGTTTTCTAGGATATCCCATGAAGAAACAAACTCCTATTCTTGATTCCAACTTATCTTTCTTTCCTTTCATCACATGTGATGAGCAATCCCACAAATGAATATATTTCTAACTAGGCTTACATCTAGTCTATAATTCATCTGGAGTTGCAAGTACTAACTTAGATGGAACCAAGTTTAGAATATAAGCTACCGATTCTAATGCATATCCTTAAAAGGAATTAGGCATATCAAAATAATTCATCATTGATCTTACCATGTCCATAAAAGTCTTATTCCTTATTTTCACACCATTCTATTGTGGAATGTCAAGTGTAGACCACTAAAATGTAATCATATGATTCAATGAGTAGTCCTTAAACTCTCTCAAGAGGTACTCACAACTATAATCAATTCATATTGTCTTTAAATATTTATATAGATGCTTCTCCATTTATACCCTATATTCTTTTAATTTCTCAATGACTTCCGACTTATGACATATTAAATAAATATATTCATACCTTGAGTAATTATCAATAAATGTGATAACATATTCAAAATCACCTCTTTGTTGGATAATCATGGGTCTACATAGATCAAAATAAACTAGTTCTAATTGTTCGTTAGTTCTATTGCCCTTAGCCAAAAGGGGTGTTAGTTAATTTTTTCCCAAGCTTGATTCATAGGTCAGAAATATTTCTACTTTCAATAAACCCAATGGTCAATCTTCAATAATCTAGATATCCATTTTAGATATATATGTCACATGCATAATTACTAAAGATAAGTATGATTAATTCTTGAATGTTATTTTCTCTTATATTGAAAGATACATGTATTATTCAATTCAGGTCATTACAATGAGTGAGAGATAAGATTAATAATATAAAGATTATCTTTTAATGCACTAGAATACATAAATTTTATATTTAGATAGATTGTTACATAATCATTGAATAAAAAATAGTATCCATCTTTATCCAAACTATAAATAGAAATCAAATTTATTTTGATAGAATGTACATAAAAATAATCTCTCAAAATCAAAAAGTTTCCCTCTCAAACTATAGACAATAATCTCTCACTACAATCACCATCGTGTTTTTAGTATTTTTCATGTGAAGTGAAGATCAACCTTCCCATCACTTATTTATCTAATTTCGTGGAGACACTACTAAAATTATAATTATGATTAGTGGCTCTCATATCTACATACCAAGTATCGATAAATACTACTACTGAACATGTCTTAACTAATAAATAATATTTATCTTGATCGTTCACATTTCTGAGATAAACTAGACCCTACTTCTCCTAGAGTTTTGACTTCTTGTAATAAAAATATTTATCTTTTGAGTTTTTCACTCCCGCTTGTGACTCATAAATTATATGTGGAACATGAACATGTATCTTAAATTTCTTCATCTTCTCTTCTTTCTGTTTATAAAAAGTCTTTTTAGCCACAAAGACTCAATATGATTTTTTGATAATATTCTCAATTGATACTAATTCTTTAAGCAATTATACTAGTATCTAATCAAGTTTATTCATGTTATAGTTTAGGCAGAATTACCTATAAAAATATGATAGTGACTAGAGATTAATATTGATATGGAAATCTATATCAATCTTAGCTTTAAAAATTTTTAATTCATTTAGAAGATCAATCATCTTCAAAACATGATTCCTCATTGAGGTTTTTTCAGCCACCATAGTATTTCTTAAATTAGTCATGGCTTTTTATTTGGTAGAACATGTCTGATTCCCAAATATTTTTTTGAGATTATATATTATATCATATATAGTAGTCATGAACTGCTACTAATGTTTGAGCATATTTACATAAAAGCTAGAATATAGTATATTGATATTTCATCAATTTTTACCCATTTCTCATAAGACTTAACAATCTATTAGATTTCCTCTTCATGCAGTCTATCTAGACAAAGATATGCAAGTATAAATTTGTAGACATCAACAGTCAAAATAAAATTGAGGTTTCTTTTCCATTTTATGTAATTGGTCTCTTCGAGTTTGTTTTCTTTAAGAATAGTGGTGAGTGAGTTGAAAGTCATTTTTATTCCTTTAAAACTTGAAAATTTACAATGAGCCAATTAATTTTTAATTCAGCTTCGAGTATTGGCTCTTTCTATCAATTCTCAAGTGAATACATCATTAGTCTGATACTTCGTGAACAATATGTCTTGATGGGAGGATATCTACAATTCATTCTTTGTTTAGATAGGTTAACTCCTATCAATCTGATTATCCAAGCAACAAGATTAAATAGATAAATTTTCTTTGATCCTATTAATAATATTAGTGACTCAAATAGAGAAGATATTATTATTTATAGCCAAATATACACCATCACATAATTCCAAATCAACTCTTCTTAAATTAATTTTTTTATTTAAGAAGTGAATCATTTTAATAATTCATAGAATTATCTAATGGTGGTTTATGCAAAGTAGAACTACAAGTTAATTAGTTTGGTTGGGGGAAGACACTAAAACCAACCTGCTAGTTGACTTGAATTACTTACAAACAAGTGATGAAGGCCACAAAATCCACACTTAATAAACTCCCTTAATCGAAACTTTTAAAGATTGATGATTTTCTTTGCTTTATGATAGATTTAATAATTCCTTCTTTCTAATATTTATCTTAAAATATGAATTTTAATTTATTTTTCTTTATTAGAATAGTGTTTTGTTGTATATATGAGTGCTAAATGAAATACTTACTATTTACACAACTTTCATACAAGTTGCCATACATTGTATCAATTCTAAACACAAAAATACTCTATCACATGCATACATTCTATATTCATGTGATGATTATGCCATCACATAGATGCATTCCATGATTATATGATGACTATGTCATCACAAGATTTCTAGGTTCAACAACCTAGTTTTTTAGGTTTTAAATTTATTAATTAATGACTTCTTCTTTAGGAAGTCCTTGCTTTGGGACAATGCTCCAGTGGAGGGTTTTTTTTTTCTTGCCCTAAAGTTGCAAGGGCTAGGGGTTAGAACCTCAAAATTAAATAAATAGCAACTCATATAATAAAAACAAAACAAAAAAACAAAGAATTTTTACTGCAATCTTTTCTAGGTGCCACCACAAGCTCCACCATGATATTGATTGGCCACCCTAAGCTCCACCATGGCATGACTCACCACCGCAAGCTCTACCATGGTAGTGTCTACTCACCATGAGCTCTACCATGGTATGGCTCATGATTGCAAGGTCCATCGTAGTAGTTGTCAGCCACCGTAAGCTCTACCATGACATGATTCACCACCATCCTCCATGACAAAATTCACCATCACAAGCTCCTCCTCGACTCAGTTCTTAGTAGTTATAGAATACTTAGTTAAACACAAAATTTACAACCCCGTGCAATTAAATAACCATACAAATCAAATACAAAATTACCACCCAAAAATGAATAAGCAATACTATAACTATAATCACATCCAAACACATATTAAAATACATCCAAATATATATAAAAAAAAACTTAAAAGTTGGGTAGCAGGTATCGATTAATAAAGGTTAGAATGCCTTTGTTAATATTAAAGATGTGTATCTATACTTACGCATATATTAAAACTCAATATATCCATATGCAATATCTCAAACATAGCTCTGATGCCATTATTGGAGCTTTTCAAGATTCAGTGATATAGCATATGGAAAACAAAAATTATTTTTAAGTTTTTATTTTTATAAACAAATATTATAATAGGTTGATTAAACTCTTACCTTGGTTATTCGTGAAATTACTATATAACAGAGGCTTCTCCTATATGCCTAATTCACTAATTCTCCATTCAACATGAGGAAGAAGACACAAGCACAATGGGCCGTGCATGTTTTTTTACCATATTTTGTAAAAAAACATAATAATTAAAAACAATAATATAAAAAACATTTGTCACATTACTTTACAAAAATGATATGACATGTTTTCTTATTATTTTTATCTTAATTATATTAAAAATTCAATTTAAGTCATTGTGTGTGTGTGTGTGTGTGTGTAATCACTAAATTAATTTGATATCAATTTATATTAATTAATAAAATTAATAAAAAAAGTAAATCAAAATAATTATTCTGATTTTATATATACACATTCTAAGTAAATAAACTGAATTCTTAATTATAATTATTACATTTCTTATGACATTGGATCAGACTATGGATTGGGCCATGACATAAATAAGATATCAGACTCTTAATGTGAATTATATGTACCATAATTCACATTAATTATAATTCATATCATTATATAATTATATAAGTATACTCTCTCACTTATGCTTAATAATTTATGCCCATTTGTTATTCAATACTTATTCAACTCACTGTATTACGATTATAAATACTCAATAATTGAATTAAATTATTGACAATTCAATTCAATCAATTTCTTATGTATTACCTCGAGACTTTCCACGTAACTCATTTGATATACCGGTTCAAAATCTACATACATGGTTTGATAATATTAAAATTTATAAGTATCTTCAAGGGAGTATCATTAATCTATTTTATAAGATATAAATTTCATTAATAATCAATATTTACCATGCAATTGATAAAGTTATTTAACTCATATAGTATATTAATTTTATTAGAAATCTCACCACTTATGAATCAAAATAACTATTAGCAACTATCAAAATTGATAATAATAATATTTACAATAATGATAATGTAAATTTATTTTACATGTCATTATAAAATAATTAAACTACTTTGATCATATTTAATGCACACAAATGTATTAGCATAAAAATTAGAATTTTATTATTTTTTGTAGTCAAGATAGTCATACTAAAATCTTCTGCTTTAATTTTATAAATAGAGTATTCAATTATATCTAGATTGTTAATAAAAAACTTAAGGGGAATTATGTTATGGGGTACTCCCTCATAAATATTTAAGAATATGTAACTGATCTTTTAACATTTGAAAAAAGTCACTAAACTATAAATAAATTAAAAATCACGGCACTTAAAATTCATAAGTCATAAACTACCCTCGCCCCTCTCCTCAACCCTCATTCTCGCCCTTGTCCCTCATCCGTCTCCCCTCGCCCTTGTCCCTCATCCGTCTCCCCTCGCCCTTCTTCTATCACCCCTCGCCCCTCTTTCCTCACTCATTCCCCTCACCCCACGCCCCTTTCCCCTCTCCACGAGCTCCACCATGGAGATCGAGGAGCTCTAGTGAGCTCTGCAATGGAGCTCGTGGAGAGGGGCAAGGGGCGAGGGGCGAGGGCTAGGGCGATGGGTAGGAGAGAGGGGCGAGTATAGTTTAGGACTTATGAATTCGAATGACATAATTTTTAATACATTTATAGTTTGGTGACTATTTTTTCAAATGTTAAAAGATTAGCTCATATTCTTAAATATTTCTATGAGTGTCCCAACACATAATTCTCCCAAAAACTTATATTCTACATTATTTGATAATTTAATTTTCTATACGTGCACTAAACTTTACGCACCAAATCATCTAATATGTAGAATAAATAATATATACATATATTTTATTTTAAATTCAATTTCAATTCATTATAATTAAAAAAAAAGATTAAAATGAATCCAAATAACAAAAAAAATAAAAATAAATAAAGATAAATTTCAATTTAAACTGATTCCAACAATTCCAACATTGATGATATACACATGCATTTAACATGACATAGGAAAAAAATATTTGGATAGTATATGAGTGAATACTATTTAAATAATGTGTCATTTAGAAATTATTTTTTTTTTTCAAATTGCTCTAAAAATACATATTGATTTGGGGTTTAATTTTACTATATTTTTTTTTAAGTGACAAACAAATATAAGTTTTCCTTTTAAATGAATTTTAATTTACATGGAAAAAACCAAATTCTAAGTCACCCACAGATGACCGATCTCTTTTTTTTTGATCGAGCAAATTGCAAATAGACTAATAGAGATTCATTAAAGAAAAAAAGAAACAAAATCTAAAAAAAAAAAGCTGTTTGTCGTCGTCAGAGGTCAAAACGACAAATGGCCGAGTAAAATCACTCATATCAATTGGCAGCCATGCCCGTAGCTGCTTCTGCAATCTACTTCTTGAATCTTCGCGGCGATGTCCTCATCAATCGTCTCTATCGCGATGACGTTGGGTACTATGCCATGCTGAAATACATCTTTCTAATATTGATCTTGTAACCTGCAGTCCCTGTGTCATCCGCGTCTCCTTGAGCTAGTTAATACGTTGAAATGATTCATGATAAGGCTAGATAATTTTTTTTCGGACAGTGTTTTTGTTGAACTGGACTCGGACAACACTGGTGCTTACGGACAATGCTGACACCAGGAAAATATGGACGAACTGAAACTCGATCCACTCCATCACTTCATGTGCACACACTTACTTTTTTTGGTAGATCGAATCATAGAGAAATCTGTCGGAGTTTGCTGTGATATCATTGTATCTAATTTGTGGCTAATTAGCTGGAACACCAAAAGACATATATTTCTTGATCAGAACTAGGTTCAATAACATGTTACATTCGTGGCTAAAGTCTTTATATGCCATTGCTATCAATTGCTATTATACAAACAATTAGGTTTGTCTGCTGGATTAAATGTTGGGTAATAGTGTTTTGCTATCTGTTTTTATCTGAACTAAAACTATCATTTATGTTTATTTCTCAGTGGAAACATGGTGGACGCATTTCGGATGCACATAATGCAAACAAAAGAACTTGGTACGTGCCCAGTGCGGCAGATTGGTGGATGCTCCTTTTTTTACATGAGAGTCAGCAACGTTTACATTGTGATTGTTGTTAGCAGCAATGCTAATGTAGCTTGTGCATTTAAGTTTGTTGTGGAGGTAATGGACTTACTGACTCTTTGTACATTATATTAATGTTAATTTGCATAGATTTTTGAGAAACAGATTTTCAGAGGCTTTGTTATCCCAAACTGTTCAATGTTTGAGGGATAGCTGTTAGCTAAAAATCATAACTATCAACTTAAACATGCAAATGAAAATTCGAGTTGAATGTTCAATACATTATAACTATTAACTTATACGTGCAAGTGCAAATGCAAAATGATGATCTCAGTGGGTGCTGAATAAGTAATAAAAGTTCAATAAATTTAATATAAATCTGAAACAAATATTCTCTCCCTTGTAAAAAACTGTTTTAAATCATTATTAGTCATGCAGTTGCAGTTAAGCCAAATCAATTGGATATAATCAGATGGTTTCATTAATAATTAACTATTGTGCTCTAGCTTTGATGTTTAACTACCTGTTTTTTTAATACATGCGTATATATATACATGCATACCTATGTAATAGTTCTCCACGGTGTTTTGGTTTCTTATATATGAATATATTTATCCCATTCAGTAATTCTTAATTCATGCAGGCTGTTGCATTGTTCAAGTCATACTTTGGTGGAGCTTTTGATGAAGATGCAATCAGAAATAACTTTGTTCTGATATATGAGCTTTTGGATGGTATGCAGTTTTGAAAGACTGTCTTGTTACAAGCACCTGTGCAGAAAAAAGAAATTTAACATGTGTTTTGAAGGTGAACAGTTGGTTGAGATGTTTAACAAAAGCAGATCATAGTTCAGTTCACATAGGTAAAACTGTACATGGTACTCACATCCTTAAAAGAAGTTTACACATTCCAAGGGAGCAAAACATTTCAGATAAGCTATAATCTAATTATGTTATGCCAAATGTTCATCAGAACCATGTCCTGCATTTGGGTTCCAGAGTGTGATTAAACCTTGTAGAATCCAGGAGTCGAGCTCTTGTCCACAGTCATTGCACCTCTTAGTATTCAACAATTGAACACAAATTTGGTCTCACTTTGATTGATTAACAAATTGCATCTCTAGCTCTGTTCTCCAACTATGCTTTTTCTGTATTCTTTGTTAACTTTAACATTATCAGTGGGAAATTTAAAGTTAAGCCATCAGTGGTATACTGCATACATGAAAGATTGTTTGCTCCATATTTACAGAAATCATGGATTTTGGGTACCCACAAAATCTTTCTCCCGAGATTTTAAAGCTTTATGTTACCCAGGAAGGAGTACGATCTCCATTTTCGTCCAAGGTTCGTTCTTAGTTTGATAATTATTTTGGTCTTTGGCATCTATAATAAGATATTCCAATGGTCCAAGCATGACAATATTCGGCATGATGAAATGAGACCAGATATGTTTTATTTTTACATCCAGTTTTTCCTAGTTCCTGAATACACGAGCAGACAAAATTTGGATTTAATGGGTGTCTTGGAGGCTTCAATTTGATTTTTATTGTTTAAAATCAAATTAATCAGTCAATTTTTTGGAAAAATGTCAAAAATCTCAGATGTGTCTTGAACTGGATGGTTGTTATGCTTTTGACATTTTGATAAATTTTGTAGTTGTGTGAATGTGTACTCTTCATTGTCCCTTATCTTGTAATTCAGTAGATTTTAATTTTGTTTTATGTTTGTCCCATTAAAAAATAGCAAACGGACAAACCTATCCCCAATGCAACTTTACAAGTTACAGGTGCTGTTGGCTGGCGGAGAGAAGGGCTCATTTACAAAAAGAATGAGGTGATTCAAGTTTCTCTAAGTATTATCTGGATTTGGCCTTTCACTAAACATTCATGTTTAATGGTACAGGTATTCTTGGATATTGTGGAAAGTGTAAATCTTCTAATGTCTTCAAAAGGTGAGTAATAGGTTTGATCAATATGATATATATCTATATTCCTTTTACTTGTCTTGTTTCTAGCATGTTGAAAATTTTCATGCCTTATATTTTATTGATAGTTGAGGGCTGATTAGGGTTTTAACCCTTGGTGGAGTTTAGGAAGGTGGAGAAGAGAGAGACGAGAGAAGGTTAGAGTCAAAAGCTGATAAATTTATATAAAATGAAAAATTATTTTTAAAATCATAACAATCACCTATGGATATAGTATGAGACAACTCATATATCAGGTGCTCTCACATAGTGAAAAAAAAATAAAGAAAATATAATAAAAATTAAATTAAATTTCAATCTCCTTTTTCAAGATTGTATGTATATATCATAAACATATATCTTGAAAGAGATGAAAATATGTGGTCATTTAAAATTTTTTTTAAAGTTGTCAGTAATTTATTTGCTAATAAGTACGTAAGAAATAATTATTGAATTATCTTAGATTTTTTTATGTGAAATGATAATCAATCTCAATATATTTTGTTTGTTCATGAAATATCATGTTGATTATAATGTGACGAGTTGTTTGACCATTATAGTAAAGTTTTATCAACCATTGAACTTGTAGGTGAAACTCTTTAACAAAGTGACTGATCCACATGATTTATAAATAATTGATGGCATAGCTTTCAATTTTATTTCTGTACTCGACTTAGAAATAATTATATATCTTTTACTTTTTTAGAAAAAAATTTGTTTTTTAGAAAAGTATAAAAATTTATAATATCTTTGCTATGTGATTGCTGGAACATAACTAGTAACTGAATATGTCTCTATATGATTGTTTCATGATCTTTAAATGAAATTTTATGTCGAATAAATATTGAGATGCCTTAGGATTTTGGGAACAATGTGCATCTGAGTTTGTATGAAAGAATTTAAAAAATAATTAATTATGCTAATAGTGTAAGTAATATTTGTTTGTCATCATTAGATAATTTAATTTTTTATGATTTTTTTTATATTCTTGGAATCAACTTGGGAATCAACATATGTCGACAAGTTTATATTCGAATTAAGTGGTGAGTCAATTATGTATATCCTGACATATCAATGTCAGATAAAATTATCCAAGCATATCTTCTTTGAAAAAAGAAAAGATTGCACATCTTGAGAATCAGATCTCAATACTCAAAAAATACATAAAAATCCTAAATTATCTAAAACTTGATTAGTAAAAGTAATTTCAAATAATATATATATATATATATATATATATATATATATATATAAAACTAGTAATTTCTTATAATCAAAATTTAATTAATATATTCTGTTATAATTATATGCTGACCTACAAATTCACTTCAAAAAAAAATAAGAATAATTTGACACATATCTCCCAATGTTAAAAATGTTAAGTGCAAAAGAAAATATGTTAAACCATGTCTTATGAGACTACTTCTGACTTTAAAGGGTCTTAGAAATAATGAATCTAAGTGTCTATTGCATATTTTTTTTGTAATTATTATAAAATAATATATTCTTTACATCATTAGATACATAGTCTACTTGTGGGATCATTGGGATGTAACAATAAAAAGTAATAACTTAATAGTGTATGAATGTTTTGGTTTGATAAGAAAAGATATTTCAATAAGTAATATTATAAGTTTGTGTAAATTCATTTATATTTAATCTAATATCAAGTCAATTAAACTTTCATTCAGGTCATATTGTCATTGTGTATTCCAATTTATATTTCATTCTCATTACTTCTTTATCTAAATATTTTACAATTAGAATTTAAGTATGATTGGATATGATTGTACTTAATTCATTAAATATAATTTGCCTCCATCTTGAATGACAAATTATTTAAAAAAGAATATCGAGGAACTTATATTTGTTATAAGAAGATAAGAAATTAAAATATATAATACCAAAATAAAAATAAGAGAATACTTTTAATAATGAGTGTTGAGTAGAGCATATCATTATTTTCTTTTGTAATGTAATTGGAATGTCTAAATTATTATTTAAACTTGATTAGTTGGCTTGTTGGAGACTTGCTTGGAAAGGTTGCAAATGTATCCTTCTAGTTTGAGGTGTTCAATAGGCCGTGCTGGCTACTCGAATTGTGCTAGGCTAGGCTGGACCATGCCAAATTCACCATGGCCATGCATCATGCACGACTCAAACCTAGGCTAGTTTGGGCTAGCTTGTGTAGCCTGATTCATTTCAAGTTAGGTTGAGTTACATCCAGGTGAGCATGGTTCATTCTAGGCTAATCTGATAGAAATTGACTACATGGGCTAGCATGTCGTGTTGTGCCACATATTTTGCAGCATGCATGCTAGAAACTTTAGCTTGGCATAGATGAAGTTGTGCCGCAAGCTGGCTTGACTTTATTTCAAGCACTATTCTATTCTTGCCGTGCCTTGTCATGGGTTATTTTTCTTAGGCCATGTTGTGCTGTGACATGGATTGTTAGCCCATTTGGCTACCTCTACATCTAGTATATACTTTTAGGCTGACATCAAAGAATATTATGTTGATTCTCATAATGATTTTTCTAGCTTTTAGTGAGTAATAATTTATATTACTTTTGAATACTGGAGTATTCAATAAAGCTACAGTTAATGATGTACTTAATAATTTTGGGTGAAAGAGGAATTTTTTTTTTCCATATGTATAAAAATTGATATGAGATATGATATGAGATAATAAAATATGATATTTGGCTCATTAGATAATTAATGATTGATATTTTTTAAAAAAAATTTATAGGGTCTCTTTTGTAGTAGGAGTTTGTCAGCTATCTCAATTAGATATTACTTCATTCTATTAGTGATCTCATTTTATATAGGAGTACCAGCACACGATATCTAATGAGTTATATCCTACTATTCAAATAAATATGAAAATTTATAAAAAATGTATTTTGAAATATTAATAGCTTTTAATATTTCTAAATGGTATGATTAAGTTAAATTTTTATTTTTTCATAAAATTATATTAAACTAAAAAAATTAAGATTTTCTTTAAATACTAATAGTCATATATAGTGGGTATAATAATTAATAAAAGTATTACAATATCTTAAGCTATTATATGTGGCCATCATATAAGTTCTTTAAATATCTTAGCGAATGAGATATAATATGTCTTTTTTAGTATCTCCTTGGTGTGCTAGATAAAAAGGTTCATATTATATTTTTTGATTTGACATATCTGACAATTAATAATTATTATTTATTTGATGCTTGACTTTAAAATTATTTATTTATTTAATGATGAATGTTCAAGCCTAGTGTATCACTAGTGGACCAATTGTAGGGGGTGCTCGTGAATAAAGAAAAATAAATACAATCTACCTTGCTTAATAGTAAGGGCAACCATTTGTTTTATATGTCAATCATACGTAGAGTTATTATTTGAAGAGAAAATAATGTCACAATTATTTTATTTATTGAAGTAATTGATAAAAAAATAAATTATAATAAAATTTCATAATGTATAAAATACGTCAAGAAATAACAAAAAATTATCATTCTTATTTTTTGGCGTTTACATTGATGCTATTAGTCATGATAACATTAAAAGTTTTAGATTCTACAAAAAAAATAAAATTATATGATTACTTTGAATATTGAATCGTAAATCTATGACCTATGAATCTTAAGTTAGGTGATAAGAAGAAAGGGAGATATACATAGCAATGTCTCGGCTAAAACTAGTAATATCCAATGAAAGAAGTTTGAAGTGCTCATGAGAAAGTATTAGTGTAACAAGATCACTAGATGTGGTCATTGAGAATTCAATATGAGTGGATCTAATAATTTGTTGTATAGTCTTTGAATCTTGAAAAGTTCATTGTAGTTTAGGATGTACATTCAATATATTTCATGAGTATATTTTAATCTCTTGTAGAAGAAATTGGTCACTAATTTTTATTTTCTCATAGTTAGAGGTGACTATTGTGCCATGCTGGGCTGGCATAGTTCAAATTTTTTTAGGACAAGCTGGGTCATCGTGCTATGTAATATTGGCACAACTTCAAAGAAGATAGGCTTGACATGGTCTGATGGTCCGGTTGAAGCATTTAGCAATGTTGTGTCATACCAGGTCAGGTTTTGACTGGGTATAATTGGCATGGCTTGTCCGTAGACATGCTTTCATACTTGGCTACTGGTATAACCCAAGATGACCATGACTTGGGTTAGCCACTGCAAGAAGTAGGTAGTAGCCATGAATCAACAACTTGGCTATTGATTCTGGGCCTTGCCTTGTGACTCTGGTCTAGTATGAGTCCTAGGCAGTTGCCAGTGAGTAGTGGGCTATGGCTTAGCTTCCTTAAATTTTAAATTAATTAATTTTTATTTTTATAGTTAAATTTAATATATTACATATATAGTATATAGGAATATTATGTAAATATAAAAAAGTAAATTTTATTTAAATGTAAATAGTCTACTTCATTACAAATATTATTAATATAAAATGTAAGAAAAAAATATAAAAAAAATACTTAAATTCAAAAATATAAATTTAATGTAAAAAAGAAACTTTGAAAAATGCATGCCAATGCCATCACTAGTTCAATGTTATAAGCATTTTTTATGATTCAGATCATCACAGCTCATAGTTTTGGTATGAAATTTATTTTATTTATGTGCATCATCATTCTCTTGTAATTTATTTGCTTTATCTTGAAGATTTATTTATGAATTTTATTAGTTTTTTAAGTATGATAGAGCTTCAACTATATCTTATCGTTGAGTGTTCTTCTATCTTAAATTATAGTTGCAGTCACAAAATAATAAAATTAGATACTATGCTAGATACCAGAGGGTTAGTAGATCACATTTTGTTTTAGATAGCACGGTAAAGATGAACTTATATGATTTTTATTAACTTAAAATATTTAAATTTTTTATATCACTTATTTGATAGCTAGCTTTTATTCGATGGATCTCCTCATTATTTATTCCTAGCTAATTAAAAAAAATTATTGTCTTTGAATATAGTATCGACTTCATACTCAGAGTCTCACTATTCTCATACTTATTTTTATAATAATTAAATAGATTATTTAATTGTTTATAAATTTTATTTTTTAGTTCTTATAATTGATTAGTAAAAGTGGATATATATTTTATAGGATCTTATATTCTTTTACTTTAACTCTATGATTCATTATATGTGTGTTTTATAGTGTTTTAATAAAGAAATGGAATGTAATACTAATATTTTAAATATTTTTTTTTCATCTCAAATGTTGGTATTCTTTATATTTATTAAATAAGCTATTAATATTAAATGTGTCAAAGTATAATGTATGAAGTGAAAATATTCATAGACGAACACTTGTTCATCGTATTTTAAAATATATGAATTTCTAAAATGAAAGTCTTATATTTTATTATAAACATGATTGACTTTTATTATTAACTTAGTTGGATATTATGTGTTTCTATTCAACTCATAAATTTAATATAAGATATATATAATTTTCTTAGTTTTTAACATTCATTCGAATTTATTTAGGGCTATTGACTTATACAGATTGTAAAAATTTTGTAGTAGGTTAGATATTTTAATATAATTCAGGTATATTTCATATATTTTTTAATGAAGAAATTATCGTTAAGTTGATTTTTATTATAATATTAATTATGTGACATATATATTTAACATAAGAAATTTTATTTAAGGGATCATCTTTAATAATTTTTTAAACCAAGTTTATTATCACACTTTTATTTGAAGTATTATCAAATATTATGATACAACTATTATTTTGTATATTGTATTCCTTGAATATTTTTAATAAGTATTCATATATGGTGAATTCATCATGAGAATTGATAATTTCATAAAATTTTAATATTTTTTTATTTAGCTTATACTTAGAATCAACAAAATAGATTATGATGTATATAAATACAGTATTATCATGATTAGTTTAAATGTAAGATATCATTGAGATTATTTAATTTTATGTTTTAAGGTTATTTATTTATATATTTTTTTATTATAATTTTTTAAATCATTCTTACTGGTTATCTTAGGAATCTTATGATAAGTGGGATAAACAAAAGAGGTTAATAAATTTTGGATTTTTTAAAAATCTAATTGAAAAATTAATGCTAGCAATAAACTTAGTCATTACTTTCTTTACAAACTAATGCAATAAACAAAAAGGATTAATAAACTTGAAGGTGATTTATATTCAAAAACCTATCGGTCATACTCAACTGAGTTTGTCTGGGATTTGATGTTCTATGTTTTTTAGTGTATTTTTTGACATGTCTCCTAAGTTGTCCAGCATCATAAGTATTTTTGTATGTATATTTTTTTTTATAATATATATATAATGCTAAATTTTCTTTGATATACATAGAATTTTTTTTTAATTATATTAAAGTAAGTTGATATTATAAATAATCTACTATTCTTATATTTTTTAGATATAGCGATTAAGGGTGACCCATGGTTAATAGAAAATCTAGTCTTTAACATTTTGCTTGGGTTGTCATTATCCATGTTTAGAGTTGTATTATTTTATAATATATATTATTAATTATTTTTTTAGTTTAATATTTAAAAAATTTAGAGTAGCAGAGAGTTATATTTTAAATTTTAATTATGTTATAGACTAAAAAAAGAACTTCAAATAAAAATAAGCGTGTGTATCTTGACCTTTAATTTGTGCCCATCAAGTTTGCAAATGTGAAATGTTCAATGCTAACAAGATTGCTTGTCTATCAATATTAATTTATAAATTTACTTTACTTAAATTATATATAAAAAATATTATAATACGAGATTGTTATTACCAAGGAAGCACGGACACGGCTCCCTACAGCCGTGTTCATGTGTATGGTACCTAGACACGTAGACACGACACGGATACGTGTCCGATACGCCACGTGGCGTATCATTGCACACTCCGTATCCGATACGCCACGTGGCGTATCGGATGGTTGCGTCGGCAGTCATATCCACGTCTATAGTGTCCGACGTCCGACGGCGTCGGGTGGCCAACGTTGCAGCATGGGCGATGTTGGCCACTGGCAGGGACAAGCGCGATTTGAGGGGAGAGGCAGGGGCGGGCATGTTTGAGGGGAGATGCATGGGCGGGCGTGTTTGAGGGGAGAGGCATGGGTGGGAAGGCGTGATTGAGGGGAGTGGCAGGGGCGGTCGTGCTTGAGGGGAGAGGCAAGGGCATAAAATAAAATAAAAAAAATATATTTTTATATAATATAATTATAAAATATTATTTTATAAAATAAAATAAAATAATTTTATTTTATAAAATAAATAATATATATTTATTTTATATAATAAAATATTTTAATTTAATTTAATTTACTAAATTTTATAAAATACATAATATTTATAATTAATAATTTTTATTTTTATTTTTTTATCATGCAGTGTCTTAGCCGTATTCGTATCCTAGTTTTTTAGAATTTGTCGTGTCCCGTATCCTGCCGTGTCATATTTCCGTGTCCTGCCGTGTCGTATCCCAGTGTCCGTGTCCGTATCCGTGCTTCTTAGGTTATTACAAAATACATGATAATTGAGATTTTTTGAGAGAAAAAAAATTTAAAATTTTTGCATAAAAAATTATAAATGTTAATATTATAATTATAAAAAATATAATATTAAAAATAGATTTTTTATTTTTTATTATTTATTGTATATAAATCCAATAGTTTTTGGATTTTTGTTCATAGCCGTTGATTGAAATCTAATTACTAGTAAATAATACTTTTTTTTTTATTTTTTTATTAATATGTTTGATAGCAAGAATGATAATTGTTGTCGATGTTGGCTAGAAGTATCAAATAGGCTGTATCATGTTGGTATGACCTAAATTTTGGTGGGCTAGTCGGGCCACTATGCTAGACATGGCACGAATTGCATTTTTGTGTCATGCTGTGCTATGCTAGTATGGTCACATTGTTGGTTAGCCCAACATTGCTCAAAGGTACATATTTCTAAATTGAGGATGCTGACCGTGGTTGGCATCAGCATGACACAGCCACTGGCCAGGCTGCCAGACTAATGCTCAATGACACCATGGCAATTGGCAGTGTCGGAGCCTAGCCCATTGGGCACTAATAGTAGGTTGTGGCCAGTTGTTGGCTATGGGTAATGGCCAGTGGTTGGCTGTGGGCTGTGGGCTGTGGGCTGTGGGCTGTGGGCTGTGGCCAATGAATGGTTGTTGGTGTGGCTTTCTGCTGGTAGTAGACCAATGGCACCTTAGCGGTTGGCACTCTTCCGTGGCACAATGACGACAATCACACACAAGTCACTAGCCATGACCCACCCCACTCCCATTGTTTTAGTGTGCATTGGGCACCAACATTCCATTGGCATCAACATTGCGGAAACGTGAATTGCTCAGTATAATGCTGATTTTTATTTTCAAGTTTAAATTTTTTAAGTAAATTTATTTTTTAAAAATATAAATACCAAAAATAAACTACATAATATTATAATGTAAATTAAAATAAATAAAATTCATATGACAATAATTCATTAAAAAATGTATATATGTTTTGTTTATGAACACCATGATATTGTATGATAAATAATAAACAAATAAAAAAATAAAAAAATATAAAAGTAAAAAAATAAGTACATCATCAAAATAAATACATATTGCATGTAAGTCCTTTGAATGACTAAGTATAATATCTATGTCTCTCAATTAGTTTGTTTTAGTAGTATGGTTCAAATTTTTATGTTTGATTCTGAATCTATTGATACTTTTAATATATGGTCATATATATTATCATTCACTAATAATTCTTTTATTTTATTTTGAATATAGTCCTTTTAGCATGGAAGTGTTTCTATGATAATTGATTGTAGTTTAAATCTCTTATTAGAAATAATATTCATATCAATAAAAAATAGTAGATTTCGATACTATGGTAGATATGATAAGTTGATTTATATGATTTTTATCAATTCAATGTATCTAAATTCTTATTATCATAATATGATAAAATAAAATAGTAATTGATATCTAAGTACTGAGATAACTTGTTTCTATTTGACGGATCATCAATTTATTTGCCTATTGCTAATTAAATCAAAAAAGGCATCATCTTTGAATATGATATCTATGTTCAACTTCATACTTTGAGTCTTGCGGTAACTATGATATATAATATCGAAATATGTAAACATGTTAGCTAATTTTTAATGAATCTAATTGTCATGTTCTTCTACTTGGTTCATATATGTGAATATGTTTATAATATATTTTTAATCTCTTTCATTTTAATTCTAAGATTCATATAATCATCCAAGTAATAAAAAGATAAAATAAAAGATTAATATTTTAAATATTTTATTTCTATCTTAACATGTATAATACTAAAACTAGGGTATCCTTTATATTTACTAAATATATTATTAAGAGTGTATACAGATGAATATATGTTTGTTGTTTCATAAAAATTTTATTTCTGAAGTTGATCAAATTCCAACTTTAAATAATTCGTCGCTTAGTTGGATTTATTTGGGATTTAATGTACAATATTTTTTGTTGTATTGATTGATATGCCTTTTAATATAATCAATGCCATTGATATTTTTACATGTATATATATTATTTATAATATATATACTATGCTAAATATTTTTTGATAATACTAATATTTTTTTATTATGTTAAAATATGTTAATATTACTAAATTTTTTTTATTTTTAGATTTTTTAGGTAAATTAGTTAAAATTATAAGAGATAATCCAGATTTGAGTTTTGATATTTTGGTCGGGTTATTATTGTTATTATTATTAGCTGTGTTTAAGTCTAATTCATTCTTATTAAATTCAATATTTAAAATTTTTTAATGCTTGAGTATGAGATTGGACTGGAAGTAGGATTATAAGAGAAGAATAGAATTATTTTTCAATATTTTATTTATTTTGTTAATTATTAATCTAAAATTCTAAATAAAATACATTAATTAAAATTAAATTATAATGAGGACTTTAATTTTTGTACATAGTAGACACGTTGAATGTTGTATCTCATATTCTCATGTTTAGAAGTTGCTGTCCAGGTATTCTACTCAAAATTAAAATTATAAATTATTTAAAAAAATTATAAAAAATAGAATAAAAATATTAATCTGAAAGAACTAAGAGAAAAAAAAATACAAGAAAAGTGTACAAATTCACTGTTAAAAATAAATATATGAATAAAATTTTTACGAAAAAATGTTTGATTAAAAAATTTATTTTTAATTTTTTTTAAAATTTTAATTAGTACAGAAATCTAATAGTCATCTACTTTTTTCTTATGAGACATGAGAAGCTTGCTAATAGCTCAAAATGAACTAAATAATATATATTTTCTTTAACATTTCTTGACATGACAACATGCGTCATTTTTGTTGTTGTCAATGTTTGGCATTGAGGGTGGGGGCTCGAACGGATAAAATATTGGTTGTTGATGGAGCAGGTCAGTTTTTTTAATTGCTGATTTTTTTAAAATCAGCCGTGTTATGTTCCGTGTTGATGTGCCAGGCATGCAAGCTATCCATGGCACAACACGAGCCACGCTGGTTGCTAGCTCATCTCAGTATGAGCCTTGTCATGGGCCAGGATGATCACTGTCCAGAATCCAGATACAATCCTGGATAGTAATGTGCTGGGCTACCATGCCCACTTGATACTTTTAACATATTCGAGCCTATTGAAAGGTGGCCTTTGATATACAATGCACTACAAATTTAAATGGGGTGCGTGATTGGCAATCATCCCATAAAAAAAACATTAAAAAAGGCCGTGTGAATGCAGACGCCCATATTTTTAACATGCCAGCATGGTAGGCACTTGACAACCACAGGTCATGCATGTTGGCTGTCCCTTGTGATCCCGACAAGAGGTTGGTCCAAACATGGTTCTGGGCTGTGCTATGCCTTGGCTTGTGCTCATGTCACCTGGCCCAGTTGACATCTCTATTTAGAGTTTACCTGCCAACTTTCAACTCTCTCACCATCTCTGTGTGAAGAAGACACCATAACAATATGACTTATCTTACCAAATTTGCTTGATTTAAATTTATCTATAGATGGAGTATCTATAGTAATATATTATATGTGTAAAATTTCAATCAGATGATCATGCATACAATTTCAATCAGTTGACTATAAAAATTAATATTAAATGTGTAAAATTTCAATCAGTCACTCCTTGATAAGTATTTGACAAAATTGAATCTGTCTTCTCATTGAGAATTTGAGTGTACAAAATAATATATTAATTTTCTAATAAATACATGTAAATAATGATATTCATTTGATTATCAAATTTCAATGAACACTATCACTAACACTAAGGAAGCTGCCTCATCACACTTTTTACCCAATGCCAACACTAATGCTTTGAAAGGTGTCATGATACCATGTTAATATCAATTAGGGCTTCCATCACAGTGGAAATTAGGAAGGGAGAGAGAGAGATAAGAAAGGATATGAAAAATATAATTTTATTTATCACCAAAAAATAATTTTGAAAATATAATACCTAATATATATATATATATATATATATATATATGATTTGGGGCAGTCCATGCTAGATCTTCCAAAATAATGTAAGAAAAAGAAGAAAATAAATAACAAAGAAAAATAAAATAAAACCTCAATAATTTATATGATATATCTATTTAAGAAATAATTATTTATTAAAATTTTTAAAAAAAGTTGTTGTGGATTAAGGCTCATCACTCATGATTGGGCATGTTTTGTTCTTTTTGAAATTATATAACAATATATGTGATTTTAAAATATCAAATTATCTATAAAATATCTTTTTCAAGAATGACTCAAAAAATTTATGAAAAAATAAAAATGCATTAAGTAAAATGTAAGTATGTTTTGGGAAAGATGATATGTTGTTTCTTAGGAAAAATAAAATTTTATTAGTATAATTTTATTGGAGATGTAAATAGTGTAGATGGAGATCAACCTAGTGTACAAGGCTCTTCCTTTAGCGAGGGGTTACAGATAGGTTAATATTTTGATAGTTTTATTCTCGAAAGTTGAAGTGACTACGTCATATGAGTTTCAAATTTGAGTTTTACCATATTGGAAAAAATATTTGTTATCGAAACGAAACATTATCCTCAATATATGTATGAAACATAATAATTTATCAGATAATTAGTCATCTAGTATTATTCTTATAAAAATATATCTAACTATTAAGTTCTTATGTGATCAATTTGTTAGTATTTGTGTAGCTGTACACAATCAATAGAATTTTATTACTAACTAAAAAATAGTTTTGAAAATATAACTCTCACTATATTTATTTAAGCCCACATGTTGGGTATTCCCAAACGATGTAAAAGAAAAAAAAGAAATTAAATAATAAAGAAAAATAAAATCAAACCACAACTATTACTATAATATATTTATTTAAGCATAATAACTAATTATTTTATATGTTTATTTTTTTAAAAAATTATTATGGATCAAGGCTCATGCTTGAGTATGACTTGTTCTTTTTGAAACTATGTAATAATGTATGTGTGATTGTGAAATTTTAAAATTTCTATGAAATATATTTTACATGGATAACTCAAAATAAATGTGTGAAAACATAATGGATAATGTAAAACATTAGTTTATTTTGGAAATAATGAATATTATGTTTGTCAGAAAAAATAAAATTTTATTAGTAGAATTATATTGATCACTAAAAAATATTTTTGAAAATACAACTTTTAATTAATATAGGATTTGGGGAAGCCCATATGTAGTGTGCTCCCAAACAATTAAGAAGAAAAAAAGGAACTAAATAAGAATGAAAAATAAAACTAAATCTTAATAATTACTATAATATAGCTATTCAAGAATAATAAATAGTTATTTATTATGTTTATTTTTTTTAAAAAAATGTTATGAATTAAGACTCTTGCTTGAATGTTTCTTGTTCTTTTGAAATTGTAATAAAGAATGTGAAATTGTGAAATATCAAAGTATCAATAAAATATGTTTTACATGAATGACTCGAAATAAATGTGGAAAAATTAAAAAAGATTTTGTAAAATATGAGTATATTTTGGTAAAGATTGATATGATGTTTCTAAGAAAAAAAAATAAAAGATACATATTTGTGATAATTTGATCATGAAATAATTTGTTTCATTAAGAAGAGATTATCAAAATATAACCTATATCACATTTGATAGAAGTTAGAATTGTGAAGAATATTTGTTTATCGAATTTAATAAAAAATATATTTAAAAATTTTAATTTAAAAAATATATTTGACCAAAAATTTTAATTTTATAGGTCTAATATAAACCAACTTGAAATTAAGAATTAATGATGATAATTGGGAATTATTATGATTTATAATTTCAATTTTTTTTGTATTTTTTTGTTTAGTTTATGTTTTTTGATGGGAGTACTTAACATGGGTGTTATCCCAATGATTTTTATCTTTAATATAAGGGCGATGTGTATCATGATTTTATTATTGAGTGTTTGACAATATTTTTGTTTTAATTATTTTTGTTTTTATTTTAGTTTATGCTTTTTATGAGAATACTTGATCTATGAGCTATGAAAATTATTTGTACTAATTATAGAAGAATATTTGATATATATTTTTATTATTGAGTATAATTATATTTTTATTTTATTATGTGGTCTAAAATTTAATATGGTATTAGAGTTTACTCTAGGAAAAATCAATTATAGGGTATGTGTTATAGTTATAAACCCTAGAGAGAAAAGTTTTTGCATATCTACAATGTACTCATAGTGTAGGAAGCATGTGCTCAGTATCAAGGAAGCAAGGGCACGGCTCCTTATAGCCGTGTCCGCGTGTCTGACACCTGGACATGACATGGACACGGCACGGATACGTGTCCAATATGTCACGTGGCGTATCATTGCACAATCTGTATCCGATACGCCACGTGGCGTATCGGATGGTTGCGTCGGCAGACAACAGCCGTATCCATGCCTATAGTGCCCGATGTCCGACGACGTCGGGTGGCCAACGTTGCCGCATGGGCGACGCTGGCCACTGGCAGGGGGCGGGCGCGATTTGAGGGTGAGGCAGGGAGCAGATGCGATTTGAGGGAGAGGCAAGAGCGGGCGCGAATTGAGGGGAGAGGAAGGGGCGACGCGAATTGAGGGGAGTGGCAGGGGCGGCGCGAATTGAGGGGAGTGGCAGGGGCGGCGCGAATTGAGAGGAGTGGCAGGGGCGGCGCGAATTGAGGGGAGAGACAGGGACGGGCGTGTTTGAGGGGGAGGTAGGGGCGAGCATATTTGTGTGGGGATGTGCATAAAATAAAATATTTTTATAAAATACAATAAAATATTTTTATTTTATAAAATACATGATATATATTTATTTTATATAATAAAATATTTTAATTAATTTAATTTAATTTAATTAATTTTTTAAAATAATTAGTATTTATAATTAATAATTTTTATTTTTATTTTTTTTATCATGCCGTATCCTAGCCGTATCCGTATCCTAGTTTTTTAGAATTTACCGTATCCCTGTATCCTGCCGTATCGTATATCCGTGTCTGTGTCCATGTCCGTGCTTCTTAGCTCATTATTGTGCATTATCTTTTTTTTTTGTCTCACACCATTGTGTTGATGATTTAATGGAAGAGGTGATGAGGTCACTATCACTCCTATTTTGGTTATGGTGGTAGTAGGTTTTGACAATGGTAGCAGAAAGTTTCAAGTATGATGGCACCATATTCCAATGATGGTGGTGCTGACAGAAATAGAGGCAATTTATTTTCATTTTAATTTTTATTGGAAATTCATTTATGTAAATTAAGATTTGATAGAAATCCTAATTTGGTATAATATATTTTGAGTAAAAATTAGGGGTTTGGGCTGTAACTCTAATTTGGTGCAATTTGTATTTTTCGACCATACATTGATTATCAAGAGATATTATCACAATATAAATATAGGTTGAAGAGCCTCAATTCAGTGTACAAGCTACAATAATTTTACTCATTATTTTAAATGATAGGCTAATTATCGAAGCTATATATGAGTTCTCTTAAAGTTCATTCATTATGATAACTTTATTAGAGAAGGATATATAAAATTCTTTTCTAATATAATAATGTAACATTTTATCCGTTCAAGTATCATTGGTTATTTTATTCATTTTATCACTTTAGACTTATAGATTATTTATATACGAGTGAATATTCACTTTACTAGTAATTATATTTTACTTATTATCTTTTATTTTTTTTAAATATTGTTGTACGTAATGAAAAATATTCATAAAGTATAAAATATTATAGTATTCAATGTGGATCTATCTTACTCATATTATGGTTATTCATGTTAATCTTGTTAGGCTATATTTTGTGAGTTGCCTGCTAATATAACTCAACTTTGACATTGATTTTATTTTTATTTTTATTGATATTTGTTTTCAAGATCAAAATACTTTGAGAAAGTTTTTATTTGTGATTGAGTTAAATGAATTGTATGTTCTTTGTTTGAAGGTAAGGTTTCTTTGTATATGTTTGAGTATTTTAAATCCTTTATTTGTGTATTTTTAGTTTGATCATTCATTATTGGTTAAATTGATCATACTTTCCTCTAGTCTTAATGGTATTTTAACTATAAGAGTTTTCTATTTTAAATATCAGTCTAATTTGAGTAGAGAGATCTATTTGATATACTCAATATGATGATCTATTTGAGATGCGATCAAAGAGTAATTTAAGTATTTAATCATTTTAATTAATGATTGTTTGAGATATACATTGATATATATCATTTGTAATAGATTATATGTTATTTTTATTTTTTAAATTTTTTATAAAATGATAAAAAATAAATTTGATAACAAATATTAAAAAATTAACAAGTAATAATGAATTATAATATATATCAATCTGATTCAGCATGTTTTCTTTATTTTTTTTTCATAATTTATTATTATTATTATTATTATTTTGTTATTATTATTATTTTATTATTTTTTTTAATTTTATATTTTTATTATTCATTATTTTTTCTGTTATTTTTTTAATTTTTGTTATTTTATCTTTTTTTCTTATATATCATTATCATTATTTTTATTTTCTTCTTTTTTAATTTTCTTTTATTGTTATTATTATGATAAGTAGAAAATACTTTTATTGTGTTGATACACTCTAATTTAATTAGGTTGTTGAAAAAAAGAATATATATTTGATTGACATGACTTCCTTGAAAAAAGTAATCTAAATATTCTTGGTAATAGGATATGAATTTGTGTATTTTTTAAAGTTGATAGATTTTTTTTTATTATTATAAATTTCAATGCTGTCTATATTGACAAGTATAATGCGACTCTCTTTATTCTTGTACGATTAATTCATTCTTCAAATTGAACTATGGAGTGAATGATTTGATCAATGAATATTAGAATTAATTTATTACAATTTTTTTATTTTTCATATAAAAAAATTGAGATTTGAGTTTACCTCATCAATTAGATATTATTTTATGTATCTTTGTATATCATTTTAGATTTTACATATTAGAGAGAAGCTATTATGATTCTCTTAGAATTTTTTGAATTTATTTATTTTTTCTTAATTGCTCTTAATGATGTGACAAACTGGTATATAACACTTTGAGATTTTTTTTTTTTTGGATACCTAGGTACCAACAGATTGCACAAGCATGGCACATGCCTATCATGTGTTGATGTGATTGCATGTTAAAAATGGGGGAGTGTATTCATGTGCATCATGTGTTGGCATGTGAAAAATGGGGCTGCATGAATTCACATGCCCTTTTTAATGGTCTTTTATTGGGGCACATGTCACAAGCCTAGTTTAAACTTGCTGCTCGTTGTTTATCAATGGGTTGCCTTATGACTTGCTCGCCAACATTGATTGTCATATAGAGGTGTCAAATGGGTCGGGCGGCCAGTGGCATGCTTGGGGTCCGACCCGGTTCAGTCGTGCCTGGCCTGTCTTAGCACGGTTACCCATGGCACGGTTCATGCCATGCCATGTTGGGCCAATCCGTGGCATGGTTCATGTCGTTTTTGGCCGGCACAAGCCATGTCTCGTGTCGGGCCATGCACGGTAAACCAGTCTAGAGACCCAATTGGATCTTTTTTTAAATTTAGCTGGAAAAATTAGGTACGGCTCTGCTCGACCCAACAAGTCCAAGCACGACCCGGCTTGAACTGGATACGATCTAGGCTGGCTGTTCTCAAGTCGTGCCGTGACGTGTTGTGCCTGCCACGACATGGTTATAATATTGGGCCATGCCGGGCACAACACGGTGGCTTGATTGGGTACCAAAAAATGGGCTAGCCTGGCCCATCCTGGCACATTTGACACCTCTATCAACACAGTCACTATCATCCATTGGATTTAGATCCAATTAAATATAAAAAAATTTTAAAAATATTTTTTATTAAATTTTTTAATAAATAGGATGTTCATAATTATAATTTTTCACATTGAAACTTGAATCTATTTTTTCTCTCAAAAAATCTTATTATGTGGTACCTAGTTAGTATTCTTATTATAATATTTTTATTTATTTATAATTTGAGTAAATTAAAACTTTTAATGAATATTGGTGGTGAGTGTTCTCGTTGTGTTGGACATTTGCAGATGTGCCGGGCACATAGAGGCATGCACTATTTATTTAAAGTTTTTTTTCCTAATCTACAACATAATTAAAATTTAATTATGTCTAACTCAAAATTTAATTATTTCTAACTCAAAATTCTTTAGCAACTATTGCTCTTTCTTATCACAGAGTAATATGAAAAACTTAGATATATTGAGTGATAAAAATTATATGAATTTATATTTTTCATCCTATTTAAATTGACATATTATTTGCCAATCTTTTTGATATCTAGTATAGGATTGAAGTGTATTCTTTCTGTGTTTGAATGTGATTTAAGATAGGAGAATTTCATTATGATTAAATATATGTGAAGTTATGTCATATTTACAAGATTGAGATGATTAAAAGTTGAATCTTCAAGATAAAGTAAAATATCTGCAAGTGAATAATAACAAACATAAATATGATAATTTTCATGCTATAATTATGAATTGTGACGATTCAAAACAGACAAAATGATTGGTGATATTTCGTATGAATGATATTTGTAGTGTAGTTTATTCTTTATATTTAAATAAAATTTATTTTTTTATATTTACATAATATTACTATATATATTTAATATATATATATGTGTGTGTGTGTGTGTGTGTGTGTAAATATACATACTATATTACTATACTAAATTTAATTGTAAAAATTAAAATTAATAAATTTAGAGTTTATGGCAGTCAAGAAGCATCCTTGAGGCTTGATCATGCCAATTTCACCTGGTTAAAACCCGACCCAACATAGATCAACATGATTAAATGCTTTAGCTGGGCCATTGGGCCCTACTTTCTAGTAGTCTTGCTAACATGATACTTTATTAAAATTGAAATGATTTTAATAATAGAAGTATTGTATTTACATAGTGGAGATATAGTTGAATATTTTCTTAGATGATTTTCTTGTGTTATACTTTAACAAATATGTTTGTTGAGCTAGATATTGATATTTTGTCTGATGTAAGTAGAGGTGTCAAGTGGGCTCGACGGTCTGGGTATGCATGAGGCATGATGTGTAATAGAGCAACTCAGCTTTTGCATGATATGGTCCAGAATTATGTCTAGATCAGGGTTGTGTTGGCCTATGGTGCAGCTCATGATCCGCATGCCTGGCCTGTAAGCATGGTCCACAAGCTAGGTGACCCGGGATCGGACATGGGTCATGGGTCACGGGTCACACACTCATGGCTGTGTTTTATAAAAATATTAATTGTAGCCCTCGCCTTTTTAGCCGTGTTGCTTGTTACATTTTAACATAATAGGTGCCAACATGAAAAGGACTGACCATGCCTATCTCTTGACATGTCGTATAAAAAAATAAAAAAATTGAATGTATTTGTAGATGTTGGATTTCATCCCAATGGTTACATGTAGAAATTTGATGGTTATTGAATTTATGTCTATTTATATTAAAAAAATTTAAAAACTAAAAACTATATTATTTTAATATAATTTTTTTTTATAAATATAGATTAAATATATTTTGATTTTTATCAAATTTATTTTCTCTCATCTCTTTTACTCTCCTTTCTCTTCATTTTTATGCCGTGTTATGTTTTATTGTCTGTTCTTGGCTTTGTGCTAGATAACTTAGAAAAAAAGGTCAATCGTGATCGTGGATTTCTGCTCAAATATATTTATATTGTTATAGTATATTTTTGTTTTTTATTTATTAATTTCTAAGTTGTGATTTTGTATTTCATGTTATAATTTAAGTAAAATTTTTTAAAAATTTTAAATTATTATATTTTAAAAAATGTAAAATATAAATAAAATAAAATAATGGCAACTAGTAATTTTAATAGTAATAAGTTTGACATAGATATATATAATAATGATAATTTAATTGAAATATTCGAAATCGAAGTTAAGTTCTCTATAATGGTATCTACCTATTTGTTTAAAAACTAAAAATAAGATGAACTTTTATAGTATAGATTTATTTTAATATAATAAAAAATAAAAATTTTAAGGGTGTTGAAAAATAATTGACACATTATATATATTGTAAAAATATATATACATGTATAAGTATACGTGATACTAATCATCTTAAAATATATGTTGATTAATATATCATAAAACCTGTTATATTAGATTTCAAGCAAATTCAATTGCGCAGTGGGAGATTTAAGTTAGATCAAATTTAGTTTTATTTATCACATTCATTTGTCGTAATGACTGTGGAAAAAAAACTTGATTAAATTATTTATGATAATAAGCCTTATGATTAGATTTTTAGAAAAAGTTAGGATAATTTGTATTATGTAGATTTATTTTCAACTAGCTTATTATAAAATACTTAGTTTTACAACTAAAAATAAAATAATAAAATATTATAGGTTTAAAAATAATTAATAAATAAATTTAGAAAATATAGTAAAATGATGTTTGTGATTTCTGACATCTAGACTAGTCATGATGAAGTATTCTTCATATGCTGCAATGCCCTCTATATAATTTTGAAATGAAACCTTAATTAAAAAATTTCAGGTTTTCCTGAGATTCTTCATCTTTCTAATGATTGTATAATGAGGATTTTTATTGAATATGATATTAGAGGTGTCAGACGAGCAAAGACGGGCTGGCCACCATGCCGTGCTTGGCATGACACGACTTCAGTAGAGTTGGCCTAGAATAACCTGCTGTCTTGGTTCGTAACTTTTTTTGGGCTGGGTTGTGCCTATAGCTGCCGGATCGTGCCTGTTTGGGTCGGGTCTAAGCCGTTTGGAAATTATTAATTCCAAATTCAAAATTAAATTTTAGTACTTAAATTAAAATAAATAAATAATTAATTTTAATTAATTAAATAAATAAAATATAAAAAACTAACATTTAAAACTAATAAGTAATATTTAACAGCTAACAACTAATAACTAAAAATACATAAAAAGTATAAAATAATAATTAATAAAGCGAGACTAAGATTGAATAATTAAAATATGAAAAACAATACATCAAAGTTAAACTCATAAATATAAAATATGAATCCAATTCAATACTAATCACAAAAACATAAGTGTTTGAATCAAGACTCAGTAAAATAATAAAAAAAATAAAGATAATCCAAAAATGAAAAATAAAAATATAAATGTAAATATCGTCAGTGATGATCAATGATGATATCAATATCAGTGTATCAATAACAGTAGGTTTTAGGCAGTAAAGTAGGCTCATATGCTCAGCTCAATCATCAATGCCTCACTCTCATATCACTATCAGTCATCAAATATTATTAATGTTATACGAATTATCATTAGCAATCAACTCTTCTACTTTTGCCATAGTCATAGAAGGATATTGAATGATTAAGCTTGAATTTTTCTAATCCTTTATTCATACTAATGAAGAGGTGTCAAATGGGCTCGGCCCGGCCCAGCCCGTTTTTTTAGAGCACGATCGTGTTTCCGTGCAGGGCCAGGCACGGCACGGTTACTGTACCGTGCCGTGCCGTGCCGGGCCTGAGAGGCAGAAAATTTTTTTTTTTTTTATATTTAAAATTATAGATATTGTATAGTATTAAATATTTATATTTATAAAAATGTTAAAATTAAAAATTAATTAAAAAAAGTTTAAATTTTTTTATTTATTAATATCAAATTAGTTTAAATTTTATTATAATTATTAGTTATATAATAAAGTTATTAATTTTTAAAAGAAAATTTAAATCATGAAAAAAAATAAATCAATACATTATGTTAGTAAAAATAAAAATTAAAAAAAAAACTTAAACAACACAAATGAAAAATTACCAATCATCTATTTGAAACCGAAGGTTCGAACAAAACAAATATCAGTTTCAACACAACGTATAAACAAATCGTACAATCAATAAAAAAAATATCGAAAACAAAAAATAGTAGATCATTATCAATCATCAATTGGCATATCATGAGAATCATCAGCCGCAACATCAAGATCAGTATCATATGGATCATCATCATCGGCAATCAACTCCTCCGCCATTGTAGTGGATGTGGATGTGACTGCAGTGCCTGTCCAGTCTCAGTTCCAGCACGATCATGGATGCTAAATCTTGATTCCTCCCAATCCTTCAAACAAGCAAGGCCTCAACCATATCTGGACGTAATCTCGATCTCCTATCCGAAATCACGTTCACTGCAACAGATAAAGCAGACTCCGATGCTATGCTCGACACCGGAGGAATCAGTAGATCCTGTGCCATCCTAGATGGCACGAGAAAGGTGAACTCATATGATTTTCACTACTATAATAAATTAAGATTCTTAGTATCAGAATGTGATAGGATTGAGCAGTAATTGGTATCTAAGTACCGAGACAGCTCGCTCCTATGTGATGGTCCACCCCTACGTTTTTCTCTCGCTAGCTGAATGGAAAAATCGTCATCTCCGAATAAGGTATCAATGTTAGAAATCACTGTCTCACCACCACCACCACCATACCTAGTATCGTAGTATGTGAACAGGTCAGTCAACTTCTCGTGAATGAACCATTCAGGTGGCTCTTCTAGGTTCATGCACGAGGAAATGAAAGTCAAGGTGTTTTCTATTCCTTCCACCTTAACCCTAGGGTCCATGCATGCAGCGAGGCAATAAAGAGATGAAACGGTGGACCAGTACTTCAAGTACTTGGTCTCTATCTCTACAACCATATGGCTAAACGTCGGATCAGCTCGATACTTCCTAAACATGCTACTAATATTACATATGCAACGGAGTGCAATGCAAGTGGTGGGCATATAAATCGAGGAACCATTGTTCGTCGTGTCATAAAATATCTTCAGGAATTTTATAAATGAAAATTTTGAAGCCCAGTCAGTGTCGTCAATAATAAGTTCGTCACTCTTACTATTGACGTAATCGGATATCACGTGTTCGTATCTAACACATGATTCTAACATCAGGTATGTGTAATTCCAACGATGTCTCACATCCGATTAGAATTTCTTCTTCTTAAGATTCGCAGACAAATAGAGACTACCAAACTCTTGTTGTCTGCGAGGAGTGTGAATATATTTTAGTGCATTGCGTATATTATCCAACGCGGGGGAACACATCTTCATACCCGCTTGAACAATCATGTTAATCACGTGACACATGCATCTGACATGAAAGATCTCTCCTAATGGTCCTTCTCTAATATTCCTAACAAACATATTGATCGCTACTCCATTATTAGAAACATTATCGAATGTAAATTTTATTTTGAATTTTATATTCCCTAAAAATTTTCATCATACACTCAAAAATGGCCGGGCTATCATGAGGATGAAGAATCTCAGAGAATTCTAAAATTTTTTTTATTGATTGTCCAGTTAGAATCTACATAGTGACTCGTGAGACATGTATAAGAAGAATTATCGTGATTTGTCTATATATCGGACGTTACGGACACCATTCTACTAAGCCGTAAATTCCTTAATTATTTTTTGTTTTTTTAACTTATATATCTTTAGTATGTCATTCTTAGATGTGAACCGAGGAATCCTACGATATGCACGCTGAAAATATGTCTGCATGATGCGTATTACCCTTGAATCTTCCGAAAATCTGATCAGAATACCCATCAATGTGATTAGCCTGGCCATGCCGTCCCTACCCAACTCGCTGGAGTATATGAAAGGAGTAAACTTTGAGACTGAACTCGATCCAGTATCAAAAAATGCAGTGCCAAGTTGGGTTTGCCTAGGAATAATGGTCCATGTTTTTTTATGCATAATTTGGCATGTCTTTTTAGGTGCCCAGTCTCAAATGAACTCTTACATGTTAAAAGTCCCATACAATATTTGCATTGTGTCATTTCTTGTTCCTCATCCCTAACATTGTTTTGTGTTATGATTTTAAAATGAGTCCAAACTACAGAAGTACTCCTAGTTTTTTATTTTTTAAAACTTTGGGTTGAGACGACTAGAGAAACCAAAGTTTCAGCAGCCTCAGACCTCTGTGTAATATTTTTATTTTCTAAATTTAAATACGTGTTAGGTGTATTTGTTATTTTTTATGATTTTTTATTTTTCCTAAGTTTGGTTTAGAGAGAGAAACTATAGAGAGAGAACGTAAAAAAACGGTAAAATAAATTACCCGGTAAAAGTAGCGAGGTCGGTCACGTGCACGGTGCACCGCAGTCAAACTCTATTGTTCAAAACTCAAGTCGAGTTTCACGAAAATCCAAACCGAAAGTAAAATCCCGAGACCCGAGAGAGAACAAGGTTTTTGTGAGAGAGAGAAAGATTTGAGAGAATATATGTTTTTTAAAAACATAAATATTAAAGGGAGGGGGTAGAATTTATAGATTAAAGATATTAATTTTTTATAAAAAAAGATATTTTATTTATATTTTTTTGAATTTTTATTAATTATTTAGGGGACAGAATCATGAAGATCATTGGATTCTGCCCCCTAGCCGTTGGAGGCGAATCCAACGGCTGAAAATAAATATTATAAGTATTTTTTAATTTTTTTCCCGTTGGGGACTTGGGTCGGTTTTGGAATCGGGGCAGAGGACCTCGTGGAAGTGGAAGGAAGTGGGTTGGGACTTGGGACCGAGGGTCAGGTCCAATCAAACCCGACCCGAGGTCTTTTTTTAGGGAGGGGCCGGGCGCCGCGTGGTCGCATGGGTCTTTGGCGGGGCAGCCTGTGCCATGTAGGCAGCAGGCTAGCTCGACCGCGCGAGTGAAATCGGCACGGGAAGAACCCGTGCCAGTGTGCCGTGCCACAGGCCGAACCGTGCCGAGTCAGGCACGGCACTGCACGGCATGGCACGGCTTGTGCCTAACCAAGGCACGGCACGGGCCCGGGCATGGTTTTTTATCGTAATGGGCCGGCTCAGCCCGGTTGACACCTTTATACTAATGCCTCAATAATATCTAGGCATAATCTGAAATTTCTATCTGAAATCATATTCAGTATATTCTGTGTCATCTTAGACAGCATTGGATATCTGAATTCATATGATTTTCATATTTGTAAAATATCAATTTTCTTTATTATCGGTATGTGATAGGATTAAGCAGTAATCGGTATCTAAGTACCGTGATAGCTTGCTCCTATTTGATGATCATTTTTTTGTTTTTTTTTTCCACTAAATGATTGGAAAAGTTAGTCTCTGAATATGACATCTATGTTTGTATTTAGAGCCTTACCACCACCACTACCATATATAGTATCATAATAAGTAAAAAGTTCTGTCAATTTCTCGTGAATAAATTCTTCAGGTTGATCTTCCTGGTTCATACACGAGGATATGTTTATCAAAATGTTCTCTATCCTTTCTATTTTAATCTTAGGATACATACAAGCAGTCATATAATAAAAAGATAGAATAGTAAATCAATATTTTTAGTATTTAATTTTTATCTCTACAACTATATTATTAAATATTGGGTCATCTCTAAATTTTCTAAACATGTTATTAATGTTGTATATGCACCTGAGTGCAATACAAGTCCTGGGAATATAAACTGATAAATACATGTTCATCATGTCATAAAAATTTTCAAGAATTTCATAAATAAAATTTTTATAGTCTAGTCAGTATCGTCAATAATAAGGTTATCATTCTTACTATTGACGTAGTTAGATATCACGTATACGTATCCAACACATAATTTCATGATAAGATTTGTGTAATTTCAATGGTATCTCACATTAAATTAGAATTTTTTTTATTTTTTAGACCTGCAAACAAACAGATAGTATCAAACTTCTATTGTCTGCGAGACGTACAAAGAAATTTCTATTTAAGTGGGAAAAATAATCTTTATTTCTATTTATTATTAGTTTAATGATATGACACATACAGCTGACATGAAAAATTTCTTCTAATAGTCTGTTTCTAATAGTCTTAACAAATATATTAATGATTATTTCATTATTATATGTATTATAAAATATGATATTATATATATTATTTTGAATATTATATTTTTTAAAGGTTCTTATCATGCACTCATAAATGGATGAGTCATTATGAGAATGAAGAATTTCTGAGAATTCTAATATTTTTTTCTTTAGTGTCTATTAAGAATTTACATAATGGGCAGTAAGGCATGCATAAGATGTATTATTATGATTAGTTCAAATATTGGATGTCACGGATATTACTCTACTATAATCATTAAATTCATTAATTATTATTATTTTTTTAAAGTTATAGCATTTTAGTATCTCCTTCCTAGATATGAATCAAAATATCTTATGATATGCATGCTAAAAATAATATTGCATGATAGTGACAACCCTTGGATCCTCCAAAAATCTAATCGGAAGACATATTATAGTAATTAGTTTGACCATGTTTTTTCTTTCAAACTTGTTGTATATGAAGGGGATTAACATTGAGGTTGAACTGGATTCAGCCTCAAAGAAATCACTGCTGAGTTGAGTTTGCCTAGGATTTAATACATCATATTTTTTGGTGTATTGTTCAGCATTTCTCTTAATATGCCTAGTCCCACATGAACTCTTGCAGGTTAATATTTTTTTAATAATATTTGTATTATGCTAATTCTTTTTTGGTACTCCTAATATTTTTATTTTGTATTATATTAAAGCAAGTCTGAGTTATTAATACACCAAAAATTATTATTTTCTTTATTTTCTTTATTATTTTCTTTTGTATTGTGCAGGATTTTTGTTATTTATATTATTATTATTTTTATTTATATTTAAATTAATTTCGTTATCGTAATTAAAATTATTATTTATTATTTAAATTTTTAATTAGTTTTAAATTATATTGTAATTAATGTTTTTAAAATTTTATATTAATTAATATTAATTAAACTAAAACTAACTTTTAAAGTTTAAAGTTATAACTAAAAAAAAATAAAACTTAAATAAACCAAATTTAAAAATTAATACCCATACTGTTAAAATTAATGTTTTAAATTAAGGGGTTGTGTGTGTTGTAATTGGCGCAACGTATGAGAAGCGAAACGCGCCGAAGTATATCGTATGTGTGTGTAATCGGCGCAACATATGAAAAACGAAACGCACTGAAATATATATCCTCTCCTCTTCTTCCTTCAAAATTAGAAATAGAATTTCTTCTTATTGATTTTTTGCTCCACAAAACTAAATTAACCTAACATAAGTGGTATCAGAGGTTGGTTCAAGCTAATCTAGTGATTTTTGCAGTAAATTTTCGAAGCTGCGCGAAGAACAAAACCAATGCCAGGAGAAGCTTGGCCGATGCGAGGAGCCCAAATAATTTTCGATGGAGAAGATTATGATTATTGGAGTGTGATGATGAAGACACTCTTGATCTCACAAGATTTGTGGGATTTGATGGAGAATAAGTATGCAGAAGAACCAAAAGACACATTATCACCGGATGACTGAAAAGTGTTCGATGAAATGTTAAAGGATTTCAAGAGGAAAGATGCGAAGGCTTTGTTCATTATTCAACAAAGTATCTCTCGTTAACTGTTTCCAAGAATAATTAGAGCAAGAACATCAAAAGAAGCTTGGGATATACTGCAAAAGGAGTTTCAAGGGACTGACAAGATAAAGACGGTGAAGCTCTTGACGCTCAAATGAGAATTTCAAAATCTCAGGATGAAGGAGAAAGATACTCTACATGAGTATTTCTCGAGGGTGATCGAAGTTGTGAACCAAATCAAGAGTTTGGGCGACATCTTGACTGGCAAGTCAGTTTGTGAGAAGATATTGATAAGTCTTTCTCTGAAATATGATAATATTGTCGCTATTATTGAAGAAACAAAAGATCTTTCATCACTTAGTGTCCATGACTTGATAGGTTCTCTTGAGATGCATGAACAACGGATGAATCGACATAGTGAAGCTTCTCTTGAAAGTGTTTTTCAATCAAAAGTGAGCGTAAAAGAAGATTCTACCGGAAGCTCGAGTAAATGACAATATTTTCGTGGCGATGGAAGTTATACAAGAGGTCGTGGCCGAGGCCGAGGAGGAGGAAGAAATTCTGGTGATAACAAATTTTGTCATCATTGTAAGAAGCCAGGTCACATTGAAGAAAATTGTTATCACAAAGGAAAGCCTCAATGTTATAATTGCAAGAGGTTTGGTCATATAAAAAGGGATTGTCGAGAAATAAGTAGAAAACATGCCAATTATATCGAGGAGGAAAGGAAGTGCGAAAGTGATGGAAGTACATTCTATGCATGTCAAACGGCCGTCGGGAAAAATGATAATGAGTGGTATGTTGATAGTGGGTGTAGCAATCACATGACTGGAGACGAGTCAGTTTTCTGTAAACTCGACAAAAGCGACACAACACGAATCACAATGGGTAATGGTGCCGTAATAAAATCAAATGGGAAAGGTATAATTGCCGTAGCCTCAAAGAAAGGTAGATTGTTGATTCATGATGTATTGTTTGTTCCGGACTTAGCTCAAAATTTGTTAAGTGTCGGACAACTTATGATAAGTGGTTATGCGCTTCACTTCGATAATGATTCTTGCAAGATTTTTGACAAGGAAGAAAATAAGAGAGAATTAATGGTCGTTGTCAAGATGGAGAGGAATCGAAATTTTTCTCTTACTCTCAAACCCGCAAGTGGGTTATCGTTGAAAGTCAACATGGAAGATCTGTCATGGCTATGGCACAAATGGTTAGGTCATGTGAACTTTGAGAGCTTGAAGTTGATGAGTAAGAGAAACATGGTATATGGTTTACCGAATATTGAAGGTAAACATGATATTTGTGAAGCGTGTGCTCTTGGTAAAATCCATTGGGAGATATTTCCTAAAGAGAAAGCCTGGAGAGCAAAGGCACCATTGGAGCTTGTTCACACTGACATTTGTGGTCCGATGTCAACTAATTCTCACGGAGGAAATCGATACTTTATCAATTTCATAGATGACTTTTCAAGAATGTGTTGGGTCTACTTTTTGAGACAAAAATCGGAAGCATTGTCTGTCTTCAAGAAGTTTCAAAGAATGGCTGAGAGACAGAATGACAAATTGATTAAAAGGCTAAAAATTGATAGAGGTGGAGAATACAACTCAAAAGAGTTTGGAAAATTTTGCGAAGATATTGGGCTTGAAAGACAATTGACGACGAGTTTTATGTCAGAGCAAAATGGCGTTGCTGAAAGAAAGAATCGCACAATTGTCGAGATGGCGAGGACAATGATGAATGCAAAAGGGTTACCATTAACCTTCTGGGCAGAAGCAACTTATACAGCGGTTTATTTGCTGAACCGATGCCCGACAAAGATAGTTGAAAACAAGATGCCATTTGAGGCATGGACTAGGGGTAGAAAACCGTCGGTGAATCATTTAAAAGTGTTCGGATCTATTTGCTATGCTCATGTCCCGAAAGAAATGAGAAACAAGCTTGAAGATAAAAGTGATAAATGTGTTTTCATTGGCTATAACACTAAGTCGAAGGGATATCGACTTTTTAGCCTGAAGAAGAACAAAGTGATTAAAAGTCGGGATGTGATTTTTAATGAAAAAGAACAATGAGATAGGAACGAGAAAGACGTTGAGAATGTGTCAATGCCGGTTTACGAAGAGGATCCGAGAGAGGAATCGAGTGGAGCCAATGAAGGTGAAGTTGAAGAAAATGAACATCAACAATCTCCAACAATGCAACCTGGGTCGAGTTCATCATCACCGAGCTCTACTCCAGTAAAAATGAGAAGGTTGAGTGATGTATATGCTCGGTGCAATTTTTGTGTAGTTGAACCCGAGAGCTTTGAACAGGCTATTCAAGAAGAAGTCTGGGTGGATGCAATGGAAGAGGAAATAAACATGATTAAAAAAAATGAAACTTGGGAGTTGGTTGAGAAGCCCAAAGAAAAAGATGTGGTTGGGTTGAAGTGGATTTATAGGACGAAAATGAACCCCGATGGTTCCGTTCAAAAACACAAAGCAAGATTGGTTGCAAAGGGGTATTCTTAACAACCAGGAGTTGATTATAATGAGACATTTGTACCCGTTGCGAGGCATGAGACAATAAGAATGTTGATTGCATTAGCCGCACACAAAGGGTGGAAGCTCCACCAACTTGATGTGAAATCGGCTTTCTTGAATGATGCTCTCAAAGAAGAGGTGTATGTGGTACAATCACAAGGGTTCGAAGTTGAAGGTGAAGAAGGAAAAGTGTACAAGCTGAAGAAAGCATTGTACGGGTTGAAACAAGCACCTCGTGCTTGGTATGGAAATATCGATGGGTACTTCACCGAACGAGGCTTTATCAGGAGCCCTAGCGAGCCGACACTCTACATCAAACATGGAGAATCCGGTATGCTCATTGTCTCTCTGTATGTTGATGACTTGATTTTTACCGGGAGTGATAAAAAAATGATGCATGAATTCAAAACTGATATGATGAAGAAATATGAGATGAATGATTTGGGATTGTTGCATTATTTCTTGGGCATTGAAATTGATCAATGTGAAGAAGGTGTTTTTATTTGTCAAAAGAAGATGTCGAAAATATTCTCTCAAAATTCAAAATAGAGAATAGTAATCCTGTGATGACTCCGTTGGTGGTGAATGAGAAGTTGGTGAAAGACGATGATAGTGGTGATGCTAATGTGGTACAATATAGAAGTTTGGTTGGGATGTTACTGTACCTTACCAATACAAGACCCGATATCATGTATGCTACGGGTCTATTATCTCGATTTATGCATTGACCGAGCAAGATACATCTTGGGGTTGGAAAAAGATTGTTGTGATATATAAGAGGGACCATGGAGTATGGTCTCATGTTTGAAAGAAATGGAAGAGAAGATATCGAGTTGTTTGGTTTTTGTGATAGCGATTGGGCTGGAAGTATGGACGACATGAAGAGTACGTCCGGATATTATTTTTCACTTGGTACGGGTATTTTCTCATGGGCGTCGAAGAAGCAAGAGAGAGTTGCACATTTCTCCACCGAAGCCGAATACGTATAGGCAAGCGAAGCAACCAAACGAGTGGTTTGGTTACGAAAGATTTTAGAAGACATGGGGGAGAAACAAAACATGGCAACAGTTCTCTTTTGCGACAACAAATCATCAATTGCTATGTCAAAGAATTCGGTATTTCATTGCCGAACAAAATATATCAACCTCAAGCATCACTACATTCGAGAAGTAGTGGATGATGAAGAAGTGATGATCAAACACGTGTAGACTGATGATCAACTAGCGGACATCTTCACGAAAGCACTTCCTTGTGACAAGTTTGTTTATTTGCGAAACTTGTTGGGAATGACTAACAAAAACATTAAGGGGGAGTGTTAAAATTAATGTTTTAAATTAAGAGGTTGTGTGTGTTGTAATCGGCGCAACGTATGAGAAGCGAAATGCGCCGAAGTATATCGTATGTGTGTGTTGTAATCGGCGCAACGTATGAAAAACGAAACGCGCTGAAATATATATCCTCTCCTCTTCTTCCTTCAAAATTAGAAACAGAATTTCTTATTATTGATTTTTTGCTCCACAAAACAAAATTAACCTAAAAGTCAAACTAGAGTCCTAAAATCCTGTTTGTCTTTTGAAATCTGCACTGAAATTGACATGTCACACTACACACTAGAGTCCTAAAAGTCAAAACGAAATGAGAGACCAAGAGAGAAGAAAGTTATTCTAGCTGAGAGGATACGAAGAGAAAATACGAGAGAGATAAGTTAAATTTATGAATAGGGGGGGGGGGGGGGGTTATAGATTTGAAAAAGTTTTTTATTTAAAATCAATTTTGTTTATATTTTTTTTGAATTTTTAAAATAATTGTAAGGGACAGAATCTCTAGGGCCGTTGGATTTTATCTCCTAGTTGTTGGGGCAGAAATCCAACAACCAAAATTATGTGTTTTTTTGGCCAGGATACTAGGTTGTGATTGGCTTGGCATGAGGCCCGGATTACTTTGGCACGACACATCACAAGCCGTGCTGAGAGCCAGCCCGGCACGGGTCTAGGCATTATTCTAGATTGTGATGTGCTGGGCTAGGTACAGCCGAGTAGGGCTGGGCTTCTGGCCAGGCCTGTCTATCCGACCCATTTGATACCTCTATATGATATTTAAAATAAAATTTTTAGTATTAAATTCGATAATCTTTTAAATAACAAAGTCGTTAAATATGTTTGTCAGAACTATTAGAGATGAGTTGTTAGATGATATTTTTGAATTAGATGTATGTGTTACATAATTAACTTAAATGAAAGTTATTTTTTTATGAATCAGAAAAATAATAAAAAATTCAGTAAAATATCATAGGACACATGATAGACAATAAGAATATAATAGTTTATATTTCTTAGCATGTTTAAAAAAGAAAAATTTCAAATAGATGTGAGACGATATTAAAATGATATCTATCTGATGTTAGAATTATGAGTTGACTACCAACAAGTAGTATCTGATTATATTAATAGAAAGAGTGACATACTTATTAGTGACAATTGATTGTATTAGAGAAAATTATTTTATGAAAATTTTGAATATGTTTTATTATATGAAAGATATGTGTTCGTTTGTATATACTCTTTTCACTTGTATTGCACTTAGGTTCTTATACAATATTAGTAACATATTTACTAAGTATATAGGATATCTTGTATTTTGTGTCATGACTATTAAAATAAAAATTAAGTATTGAAAATATTGGTCCTCCATTTTAATTTTGTATTGTTTGACTTTCTATGTAAATCTATGATTATGGTGGAAGAAATATAAAATATATTAAAATACATTTTCACTTGCATGAACAAATTGGTCATGTTGGGCCGAGTGTTTGGAGCACGTCATAACCCATGTAACACCTTTAGATGTGAGATTTCTAATTGATTTGATTATATGTATAAAAATTATAGAAAAGAATATTTTTTTGATTATTATCAAACTTAATATATCTTATGCAGTTAATATAGTTAGTTGATTCATAGATTTTTTACAACATGTTTATTTTGATACAATTATTTTTATAATTTGATGTATGAAAAAATTTTCAGGACTTGATATTCATACTCTAGTTGAGCAATAATTTGCAAACTTGAAATTATCTTAATCACAATTATTTATGAAATTTTTTAAATCAAACATATGCTTGGGTAGATTTATATTTTCAGTTTTTTTTTTTTTAATTCTCAATGGTGATAATTATATAGTGAAACATATAGCTTAAAATCTAGTATTTCATGAGCATATGAATTATATTAAGATTAATATTTTTTTTCCCGGAAGAAGATACATGATGAGATCATAAAAATTTTTACATTTATAACATATCAGTTTGTTGGCATGTTCAAAAAAAAACTTGAAAAGACTTCAAATTATTTCTTATTTTTTTAACTTTGATGTTTTTAACATATAAGCACTAATCTGAGTGGGTGTTATTATACCAACTTAAAATACTAATTTTTTGTTTTTTCATTTTAATGAAAACATAGACAACTTTTTATACCTTTTAGTGTGTAATTTTTATATAAATTTTATATATATATATATATATATATATATATATATATATTGTCTTTGATTATTTTACTACTAAAACCTATTAACATTTATATATTTGTTAACTTTTAAAATATTTTTTTCTAAATACTTTGTTATATTTGAGCATTTGACTACTATAACTTATTTATTTTCATACCTCTTAATTATTTCTTTTAATGTTTTTTTATCTCACTCCCTATTTGTTCTATGTATTCAAAAAAAATTATGGGGTGTATGTTATCTTTGTTCCAAAATTTAATGATTATTTATGATTGATTGATTATTCAAAATTTTATTCGTAAAGTTTTAGTACTTATATTCTTATAATGTCTGCCAATTTGTTCCTAATTTGACTTGGCATTGATTTTCATGAGAAAGTTTCCATATATTCTTAATATAAGAATTAATCAATAGTAATATATTCTGATTTATTAGACAGTCTCATGAGTTCTCATTTATGAAAAAGAATTTCATTAACATATGTTGAGGTGGGAATGAGAGTTTTTAGGAGAAAATTTGGCTTACTCAAATTATGTGCGTGTAAATATTTTCCATAACTATTTGTGTATTTAAATCATATGTTATTTCTTTCTTTTAAATCTTGGTTAATTAACAATTTTATGAATTCTAGGTAGTGTTTTACGTTGTGATGTGACTGGGAAGATCCTTATGAAGTGCTTCCTTTCTGGAATGCCCGATTTGAAGTTGGGTTTAAATGATAAAATTGGCCTTGAAAAAGAGTCACAACTGAAATCCCGACCTGCTAAAAGGTCTTTTTCATTTCACAAATATCAATTGCATTTACAAGAAGCTTCTTTTCTTTTGTTTGTTGCACTTTGAAAAAAAATGGTTGTTTTCCAGTTGACCAATCTATTGATTGGGAAGATCTGTATGTAGCTTCTTTTCTGTAGAAAATATTCTTCTCTGATATCTTTGTACCGGCATGCTTACATTCTGTATATCTTCTTGTTCTAGTGCAAACTTGTCTGCTTAGCAAGCATTGTCCTATATGTGCAGTTTTGCTTAAAATTTAAATAGGTAAAGCATCTAATTTGCTGTTATGCCAAGCTAATTCACGTCTTAATTTAAAATTTAAATTCACATATGTAATAAAGGAAAATATTACTTCTGTTAGTTGGAAAATAACCAAATTTAAGTCTCCACTCAACAGTGCTCAGGCAATTCTGTTAATGACTAAATTGCAACATTCCACAAAGTATTCTGCACTGAAGAAGGAATTTTTTAACTTTCAAACCAAAATGTTCAGGACTTCTCAAAATACGAATGCACAGGGAGCCTGTGGTTGTTTCGAAAATTATTATTCAAATATAACTGCTTAATACTGTCAGAGTGCTTATGTCTAATGTTACAGCATAGATGGAATTGGTTTAGTTCATTGTATATCTTTGCTGGAAGGTTAAATTGGGAACTGAAAAAAAATTATTGTGTTGGGGGACATGCTTGTGGCAGTATGGATGACAAACATGACGCAACTGGTAAAATGTCAGGAAGAAATGGTGCCTACTATGTGTGGATTTGTTATATGTTGGTTGAGTAGAAAACAGGGATAAATAATTGGAAGTGATTCCAGGTGAAAGAAGTCGCTGTGTGCTGGACAGGGAAAAAGTTGATGTCACATGGATGGTTGATGGTGGAGGAAGGAACCGGCATATGTTAGAAGAGAGGAAATCCTGTGCACTGAATTGAACAATTAAGAAATTTAGGTGTTTATGATGACAAATATCATTTTTTAAGGACTATAGATCTTGGATTTGAGATTTGTTAGATGTAGCTTTTTTAGTTTATAGGGATAATATTGTCAAGATATACACTTCTTTCAGATCTCGTTATAATTGGGAGATTTATGCACTCGGCACAATCTTTTTAACTACTTACAATGAGTTTTAATCTGTACTAGTGAAATAATCTTCTTTTGTATAAATTATTATTATACTATTCTAAGCCACACGTGCACTAATTAAATTCATGCCGAGAAACACTAAGTCATTCACATTTTTTGTCTAAATACATTATAAATAAGCATTTTATCATATAGAAAAAAATATTGATCTAAGGATTTATGAGAGTTTTTGTAAAAGTATATGTAACTTGATACATGTTAAATACATATAAAATAATTATAGATCACTTTTGTATCTTCTCTTGGATGTTTTGATAATTAATTGTCAATCTTATTATTATTTATCAGTTTGTAAAAAAAATTATTGAGCTGTCTAATTATCTTAAAAAAAAATAATCAAATCCATACAAAAATAAAATATTATTTGCAAGTATTAAATTAATGAAAATTAATATGTTACCAAAGCCATAATTATGTACTCAACCTCTATACTTGATTGAGAAATGATGTATTTTATCTAAGATACTAAATTAATTTCAAGAGAAATATAAAATTATATAGTAGATTTTTGATCTGTAATCATTGAGACATTGTTAATTTCAAGAGAAATACCAAATTACTAAATTACTCAATCTTTAAAGGATAATATTCAACGTCTTTGAAAAAAAAAATATTATGTCTATATGTTTTCTTTACATATCTTAGAATATACAATATTATATTCATATAAATATTTCTTTGAGGATCAAATTAAAATAATTAATTGTATTAATGGCAGATGTAATGTTTAGTTTAATAGACTTTACGTTGCTAAGTTTTTTTTTTTTTTTGATTTTTTCATTTCTAAACATATCAATTCCACAATCAATATTAAAAATAAGATCCAAGCTTGAGTCTATTGAAGAATTTACAAGTGCATATCCCAATTAATCAAACTCTAACAAAACACCCAACATATATTTTCTATGAGAAAATATTATTATGTTCCTTGTGTATGCAATTTTACTCTCAAAAAAATATATGAGTTATTCAAGATCTTTTGTTTGAAACTCTATTATGAGAAATTATTTCAATTATGTAATAACTAACTAATATTTTTTGTAACAAAGCTATCATCAATATAAACGAACAAGATATTCAAGATCCTTGACTAACTAATGTAATGATTAAACTATCAATTGAACTACACTGATAAAACCAAGACTAGTTCAACATGCTTGTGAAGGTCAAAATTTACAACTACTGAATAAAGTTTGCTAAACATCACTGTAGGTAATTATTTTGACATATATATGATTTTTTATAATATACATATCATACCTACATTTCTTATAATAGAAAAACCTAGAGACTGTTTTATGTACATCTCTTTCTCAGGATTGTTGCAAAGGATAACACATTTATCTGATGCACCAATCAATTATTGGAAGTCACAAGAGACAAGGGCAACGTGATGGAAGCTTTTTGATCATTGATGAGAAGATAATCTAATAATCAATTTTACACCTTGAATTAACTTTTTGATTGCAAGTGGAGCATGAAGGTGATCTATCTTCCCATCAGATCTAGTTTTTACATATACACTTATTTATGTTATATCATAAGTTTTTTAACAGGTCTAGAAATAAGGTCACTAGTTTTGTCAAGAGTAATAATTTCAAATTCATTTAACATAGTTTGTTGCCCTCCTTGATAAGCAAGTATCTCCGAGGAAGTTGATGAGAATCCATAATTGTTTTGAGAAGTCAAATAACTTGAATATACAATATCAATGAGAATAATAGAGCACTCTCGTCTCCTTTCATTCATTGATCAATCAGAAGATCCAAAGTGACTGTGTGACATCATACAATTCCTGATGTTCGGATGGTTAAGTCTTCTAATCTTAAATTTTTCTTCCTATCACGTTTATTCTTTCTTGAATGCTCTCAAATCTGCGCATTCACGTCTCATAATTCTAATTTTTCTATGAGAGGTTTTATAAATAAAATTTAATGATTATTATCTTTGTCAAATTTTTGTTTATGAAATAGATGTAACATTACGCAATGCCTCAACATATTTCTCAAGCTTTGCAACATGGGTGCTAGGGAAGAAGCAATCTATTTGGTTGGAATTCTAGTTTGGCTTCAAAACTGGAAAGCATTATGACTAACATCATCATGCTCAATAAATTTTTTATTTGGATGGTGGGGCCTTGATGAATGATTTATTCTTAAAGAATATAATATTGACACTCAAAGTGTTATCTTTTCTGTTTTAAGAGAAAAATTTTGAATAAAACACGTACATCCAAATACTTGTGGTGATTGATAATCTTTTTTCTAAAAATAATTGGAATGAAATATACTTTGAGAGAATGAAAAAAAGCATTTGGTTGATTAATTAGCTTACATTCACAACTATTTTTTCTCAAAACTATCCAAGTACACATGTTCAACAAAATTTTCTAGCTATGCTAATGAAATATTGTTTTTTTGGTCAGTGATTTTATTCTGTGTTATGTGTGAGCACACAATATTTGGGAAATGATACTTGCTTTGACATACATAATTGACTAAAAAGGATTGATGAAGTGATACCCACATTAATAGATCATATTGTGTTGAGTTTAAATGATCATATTTGTATTATTTTGTACTTGTATTTATTGGAGAAGCATGAAGTGGTACATTGTTTTGTTGTAAAAGATTCTTGGATGTATCTACATATTGAGTAGCGTTGAAATGAATAGGCAAATTAATACAGTGACTCCGTCACACAATGACAATGTGAGAGCTAGTAGGGGTGTTTTTAGAAGTAGAGAGCTAGTAGCGACATGTTATTTTCATGAAAAGTTGGGACACTTTTTAGAGTTGTTGAATGTTCCATGAGTTATAAAGTATGTTTCGGAGTTACAAGACAATACAAGCTATTAGATCTAATTTGGTTGGGTCTTCTGTATGTATACTTACTAGTCATGTTATGTTTATTATGAGGAGTATTATATTTTTTTTTCTTGAGCACTATTAGTTAAAGCTAACACGCTCTTATTGATCATAATAATATCAATGATTCTAGACTTTACAAAAAAAATAAAATGAGTTTGATTTCCCATGGAATGGATATTAGCTCCTAAGTCTATGAGCTAAGAGTTTGGAGTGAGGTTGTTAGAGAAGAATCATAAATAAGCATAACAATACCAATAAGCAATGTCATTGTGTATGAACGAAGAGGTATGAGAATGTAAATATTTATTCTTTTCTTTTAAAACATATTTTTTTTGTATATGAGTTTAATTATAATTTATTTTTTGTCATTCATTTTATTAAGTAATTAGGTTGCGATATTTTTTTGGTGTTTTTGTGTAGGATCATCAAACTTAATGGATGACTTTTATGGGGATTATACGAGATGGAGTACATGTTTTTTTCTACCTAATGGATCTCCTCTAGGTACATGACTATCATTAACCCATTGATTTTGTGTTCTCTTATTGGATATTCATTATTAGATAAACTAAACATTTTAGAGTCAAGCATTAAATCTCTGATTATTATTAAGTGTAAGGCATATTTATTAGGAAAGTATAATATCATTTATTATTTGACATATCAAAATAGTATTAGTATATTAGATATTTTATTATTTTTATTGATAAATATATTAAATTTATATTTTTATTATTATTTTTTAAAAATCTTAAAATAATATTTATTGATGAAATTTTATAAGAGAATCAAAATTCATTTTGATTATTATACATTAATATATTTAGAAGTGATAATATTTTAAATATATATTTTGTCAATTTTTTGTTTAATTGAGGAATCTAAGATGATTCACCAAATATTCTATTTGATTTATTTTATATAATTCATTCAAATATTTGGGGATCTTGTATGATAATTATACATAATGATTTATGATATTTTATTATCTTTATTGATAATTATATAAAATATATATGATTATTGATTTTTCAAAAAAAATTTAAAGTTTTGTTTATATTGGTGAAAATTTATGAAAAATAAAAACTGACTTTATTTGTGAATTAAAATATTGAGAAAAGATAATATTTTAGAATATCATCTCATTAGCACAATTGTCAAATGGGTGTCGAAGCAATAAATGTACGGGGGAGGTTGTCGAAGCAGTAAATGGGGGGGGTGGGGTGTCGAAGATAATATTAAATTAAAAATTATATTTAAATATAATTAATTATTAAAAATTATAATTAAAATACAATAGTAATAAACAAAAAAATTACATGAAATTATGAAATTGGAGCAGCGGGATGAGGGGTTTAAATGTATGATTTTAATTTTTAAATATGTAATATGTAAGTATAATTATATTTTAAAGATAATATTTATATATTTTTTATTTTACTATGTCGTGTCCTAGTCGTATTCGTATCTTAGTTTTTTTTTATTTATCATGTTCTTGTATTATATTGTGTCGTATTCATGTGTCCGTATCTGTGTCCGTGCTTCTTAGACCGTTGGAATTACATATATCTTATGTTGGAGTCATGTGTTGGATACGAACACATGATATCCAACTACGTAAATAGAAAGAGTAATAAACTTATTATTGATTATGCCGACTAGGCTACATGAATTTTATTTATAAAATTCTTGAAGATTTTATATAACATGAAGTATATATGTTCGTCAGTTTATATTCTCATGATTTACATTACGTTTAGATGCATATGCAATATTAGTAACAAGTTTAAAAGAAATTTTAATCGGATATAAAATACTATTGAAATTACATCTATCTTATTTTGAAGTCATGTGTTCGATACGAACATATGATATCCTATAATGTCAATAGTAAGAGTGATCAACTTATTATTGACGATACTGGCTGAGCTACAAGAATTTCATTTTTGAAATTTCTGAAGATTTTTTATTATATGACAAATATATTTTTGTTAGTTTATACTTACACGACTTATATTGCATTCAAGTACATATGCTATATTAGTAGCATATTTAAAAAATTTAGAGATGACTTGATATTTAATGATATGATTGTTGAGATAGAAATCAAGTACTTAAAGTACTGGCCTATCATTTTATCTCTTTATTGTCTGGCTATATGCATAAATTCTAGGATTAATGTGAGATGAGTAGAAAATATTTTGATATACATATCTTCGTGCATGTATCAGGAATATCGACATAAATGGTTTATTCACGGGAAGTTGACTGAGTTATATGTATATTATGATATTAGATATGATGGTTCTAGTAGTCAGACTCCGAGTGAGGATATTGATATCATATTCGGAAATAATAACTTCTTCATTTAGTTAGTGAGAAAAAAAGGATAGGGTTTACTATCAAATAGAAGCGAGTTGTCTTGATATATTAATACCGATTATTGTTTAATCATATCACACTTTGATTACAAGAATCTTGAAATTTTATAGTAGTGAAAATCATATGTGTTCATTTATTCTGTGTTGTCTATAATGACACGAGATTTACTGACTCTTCTAGTGTCGGGCATAATATCAAAGTCTATTTTTTATTGTTGTAATAAATATAATTTTAGATAACAAATCAAAATTGTGATTAGATATTATTGAAATATTAGTATGCATGAATGATTAGGATGCTTCAAGCTTTAGCATTCAGGATTATGCTGTAATAAGTAATTACAGCAAGAGTGGAAGAGTTAGTGACAGATGATTCGTTAAACTTTGATGAGGACTAAAATTGAGTCTACTGCTAGTGATACAATCAGATGCTTATGAGATTGATCATTGATGTTGATGTATTATCTATTGATTTTTATTTTTTGAGCTTGTATTATTATTTTATTTTTGTATTAATTCAGATGTTTACGGGATTGATGTTTGATATGTTAATTTTTATTTTTTGAGCTTGCTTTGTTATTTTATATTTTTATTAAGTTGGGAAAATGAAATATCAACTGATTGAAATTTATAATATTTATGTTATGTTTTTTTTTTCCGAGTTATAAGTTGTGACTTGTGATTGTAATTTTGTTTTTTTATTTTATTTATATATTTAATTAATTAATTTTGTATTAAAATTTAAAATATTTAGAATTACAAATGATCTGATTTTGAATGGGTCGAAATGACACTTACTAGCACAACCCGGCTTGAAATTCCAAAGGCTTGGCTTGAACCGGCTTGAATCTGGCAAACTCAGGCCGTGCTGGGCTGGACCCGGCCTGCCCTTTCTGAATTGTGCTGTGCCCGCCCTTTCTGAATCATGCAGTACCTGCCCAGCACGGTCCGTTTGACATCTCTAAGTTCATCTTTAATTGTTAAGAGATGTGAAATTGAGGGCTTTACTTCCAAGTTTGATTGAGGCTCCCATTGGAGTTGCTATTTCAATCCTTGTCTCTTAACTAAAATGAACTTTTCACCTACTTATTTCTTTCAAATTAGTATTTATGACCAGTCAAATTTATCAAATTCAAATAGTCACTAGAATAAAAGCTATACATCACTCATCTCACATTTTATACAAGGAGATGACTTCCCATCCATACTATTGATTAGCCTCGTGTAATATCAAATGGTCCTACAAACAATCCTTTTAACTTTATTTTTCTATTACTCCCTACAAAAATAGCATATTTGAACTCAATATTTTATTTCCAAACATTATTTTAACCTAGTGTTTCTAATTCCTATACTGGTTTATTGCTTTCTCTTTATAATATCAGAAATTTAAGGTATCTTTTCAAACTAATATTCGTGTCCTTCCAAATTTACCAAGTTCATAAAGTCAAAAATAAAAAACTTGGCATCATTCATCTCATGATATATACCAAGTGAACAAAAGTTATAGGTAGAGATGTCTTATCCATTTTAGAGAGAAATTTACTCGACCTAGCCAAGTTGAAGATAACAAAAAAAATTACATGAAAATAATTTATATTTTGTGATCATTCTCATTTCGTTCACAATTATGATCCATTGAATGATGCTCTTGCTATTCCCTTATTACTCTCTACTTCTAGCCACAAAAAATATGTATGTGTGTGTGTGTGTGTGAAATTCCTTTCTTACATTTCCATCTAAATCTCAAAAAAAAATTTACACCTAATTCTCAAAAATTTATGATAATGAATTTCATTAACAAAAAACATAACACTATCGATGTTTTTATGATATATGAAAAAGTTGAATGTAATGATGATGTCTTTTAAGGATTTATGGAACTGAAGCATATTCCGTACAATAATCAAGTAAAGAAAATTAAAAATAAAAATACAAAGAAATATATTTTATTGGAGGTATCAAACAGGCCCTATCGTGTTGGCACGACTTATTTTTTGGTGGCCAAGTCGTGTCATCGTGTCGTGCATGGCACGACATGACTAGATTATGGCTAGCTTGGCATGGCCTTTCTGGTTTGAGTTTGGGAAGATTTGGGCTAGGTCATGATCAGTCGTGCTTGGCCGTGCTTGGATGGGTCGGGCCTGAGCCCATGAATTCAATCCCAGGTCAACCAGTCATTGAGATTGACTCACCGGTTGCGGCTTCATGATTTTAATTTTTGTTTTACAAATTTAAAATTTTAATTATCTATTATTATATATTAGTTACGACTTACGTCTTATGAGTTTGACAATACATTATTTATATTTTTCACATAAATCAAAAAAATAAATTTATTAACACAATAACAAAATTTAACAATCAAAAAAATTTAAAACTATTTTCATCAATATTCAATCATTATCCAATTCAATCAAAAAAAAAAAGAACATGTCACAACATTAAATAAAAATCATTAATCATAATCATGCTACATGACATGCAAGTCCAATCCTAAAGTCAATCAGTATAAGTATGTAACTGATCATCATTGCATAAGTATTTGATGGTATCATTAGTGAAAAGCTCAATTATAACATCCTTAAAGTCACATCATTCAGTATCAACCAGTAATTTCTTTGCTTTTATTCTAATATGATTATGGATACCCAACATAGAATTTCTCCTGTCCTTCTTGTATTTTAGTACTTCATTGATATCTAGTATCAATCTCGATTTCTTATCCAAAATTATATTGTCTATAATAGAAAAAATAAATTTTGATGTTATGCCCGACACGAGATGAATCAATAGATCTCGTGGTATATTAGACGACACGAAATAGGTAAATTCATATAATTTTTATCATTGTAAAATATTAAGCTTATTGTTATTGTTATGTTATTGGATTAAGTTATAATTGTAGCTATAAGTACTGAGATATCTCATTCTTTTTCAAAAATTTTTTACCTTATTATTTCTTATTTGTTAACTAGAATGAAAAAGTCATCATCTTCGAATATGATATTATTTGTCTATACTCGGAGCATGACTACAACTATTATCATACCTGATCTAGTGTCATAGTCTGTAAATAACTCAATTAATTTTTCATGAATAAATTTTTCAGATTGGTGTTCATGATTCATGTACGTAAATATGTATGTTAAAATATTTTTTACCCATTTCATCTTAATCATAGTATCCATGCAGACATCCAGACAATAAAGAATTGGAATGATGGACAAGTATTTTAAGTATTTAGTTTTCAACTCAACAGTTATGTCACTAAATAATAGATTTTTTAAACTTTCTAAATATGCTATTAATCTTGCATATGTACCTAAGTATAATGTAAGTGATGTGAGTATAAATAGATGAATACATGTTTGGCTTGTTATTAAAAATCTTCAAGAATTTCATGAATAAAATTCTTATATCCTAATCTTTATTATTAATAATAAGTTTGACACTCCTATTATTGGCGTAGTCAAATATCATATATTCGTATCTACCACATTATTCTAATATTAGTAAGTACAATTCTAATGGTATCTTATATCTGTTGGAATTTTTTTTAGATCTATAAACAAACATAAACTTTCAAACTCTTATTGTTTGTTAGCCATTCAAAAATATTTTAGTCTGTAATATATTTTTTCTAAAGCAGAGGAAATAACTTTTATCTCTACTTTTATTATCAGGTTAATATTATAATACATACATCTAACGTGAAAAATTTTTCTTAATGGTCTATCTCTAATGGTTTTAATAAAAATATTAAATGCTACTATATTGTTTGATATGTTATCAAATGTGATATTAAATATTTTATTTTGAATATTACAATCTCTAAAGATTCTTATCATGCACTCCTATATGATAGGGTCATCATGAAATTAGAGAATTTCTGAAAATCCTAAAATTTTTTTATTAATTGTTTATTTAGAATCTATACAATGGATGATGAGATATGCAAAATATGCATCATTATGACTCATCTTGATATCGAACGTTACGAACACAACATAACTATATTTCTTAAAATTATTAGTTTTTATTCGTTTTTAACTTTTAATATATTAGTATGTTATTCCTATATATGGACATAGGAATTTTATGATATGCAGGCTGAAAATAAGCCTGCATTATACTGACTACTTTTAGATTCTTTGAAAATTTAATCAGAAGATCTATCGTACTGATCAATTTAGTTATGTCTTTTTTTCCTAACTCATTGTGATATATGAATGGGGTCAACATAGAAGTTGAACTAAATTTAGTCTCAAAGACTTCATCGCTTAATTAGATTTGCCTAAAATCTAATGCACCATATTTTTTGGTATAATAATTGGCATGCCTATTTAGGTATTCAGTCTCATATGCACTTATACATATATATATTATTTTATAGTATTTGTAGTGTACTAATTTTTTATTTATATTCCTTATATTTTTATTTTGTATTATATTAAAGTGAGTTTGAACTACAAATATTATTCTAATTTTTATTTTTTAGATGTTTGAATTTGAGTCGAGGTTGTGAGTAAATATTATTTTGGTCTCAAACATTTTCTTACGGTTATTACTATTAATATTATATATGTGAATATTATTATTAATTTCATAATCATTAAATTTATTATTTATTATTTTAAATTTTTTTAGTTTATAAATTAAATTTTAATTTCTAAATAAAATTTAATTGATTTTAATAAAATTTAAAACTAAATAAAATTTTTTAAAAAATACCCGGTTAGCATTAGGTAGGTTTATGGTGAGGGTGGGGATGGTTTGAATGAAAAAAATAAATCTCAAATTTTTTTATATAGATTTTGTAAATAATTATATATTTATTTTTTAAAATTTTCAATGTTTTTTAATAATTAAATAGGGCATAAATTTGATAACCATCAGATCTTCTCTCCTAGCTATTGGAAGTGAATCCAACGACTTGGATCTTCAATATTTTTCTTTTTTTTTAATACTGGTAGAAACCAAATGGGAAGGGGAACTAAAACTTCTGGATGGTCCAGAAACATTGGGCTCGGGGTGTCGGGATCGGCTCGGGGTTGGGCTGATTTCTGTGAGGGAGGCGCATCAACCACTTGTGCCTAGGATGTGCCACACGTGCCTAGGATGTGCCCGATATCTAGTACAAGTACTGGGACACTATAACGGTGTTGCTGGACCATGCCTATGGGCTAGACACCTGCGTCATGCCAAGCCCGGCATGAGGCCTGACCTCATCTAGCCCAACACGGCATGAGATATGCCTCGAGCCAGCACGACTTGGGTCCAGGCAAGGTTATGGACCGTGCCAAGATGGGCCATGCATGGCTTAGTCGTGCCTTTATATTTAATGTGTGTAAGATTTATTCAATCTAAAATTCAAAACATGAAAATAGTGAGCACAAATAATTTGTTAAATATAAATATTATTTTTATCATTAAAAAATAATTCAGTTGGGTATAAATCAATTATTAACATATGATAAAAAATATTCTAGAAAATACGAACTGATGTAAAATAAAAATAAATAAAAATTAACAAATGACTCAATTAATTAATTCATCATTTTTCATTGATAGCTAAGTTAAAAGTAATTAAGTAAAGAAAACTGAAAATACACACTAAGAAATATACTTCATGTGTGTGGGATTCAGTCAATCTAAAATTTAAAACAACAAAATAGTAAACACAATTAATTTGCTAAATGTAAATACTATTTTTTTTATTGAACGATAATTCAGTGGGGTACATGCCACTTATAAACATATGATTAAAATAATTTTAGAAAATCTGAAATTGAACAAGTATAACAAAAATAATTAATAATGGTTTTATCATAGTTAAGATTAGTTATGGAGTATGCAATAGCAAATAAATATAAACATTTTGGTCTTCATTTTTCTTGAGATGAAGATTAGCAATGGAGGTGTATAAATGAGTTTATCATAGTGGAAGTGCACATTAGATATTTGTTTTGAGTATGGATTATTGGATTGTAATCCATTAGATATTCCATTTGATTCGGGTGTTAATACTCATCTATCACAATTGTTTTTCTTGATTTTATCAGATATAGAAATATTATATAAAAGTTTTTATATGATAATATTATTTTAGATATCACTTATATAATTAATATAATTAATTATGTAGACTCTTTTAAACATATTTACTTTGGTATTGTTTGTTGCATGCTTATATATTTGAAGATAATAAACACTTTAGTTTGAATAGTATTTGATTTTTTATTGGGCTCTAATAGTTATCGATAGGAAATTTATTACATGTTTTTTTTTTAATTTTTATAGAAATAATCATGTATGATGAAAAATATGATCTACACATTCATTTTTACATCAACTATAAGAGTGGAGCATATGGATATGATATATGTAATTTGTGAGCTCTTTTAGATATGACACATATTCATGTAGTTGAGTTTTTCACTATTTGAATTTTGTATTATATTGTGTTTTTTAGTTAGGATGATTAATTGGTTTTAATCTGATTTTTTATTAGTAGATTAAAATATATTGAGATAAATTATTATTTTATTTAAAAGATGTTTTAGAATGGGTACTTACTAAAGATTATTTTATAATTATATTCATTAATATTTTAAGAAATTTATTGATTATTTAATTTCTCCTTGATGTTATAGTCATGCACATGCTAGTTTGAGAGAGTATATGTTGTCTTTACGTGTATATCTATGTATGTATGTATCTAATTGTATATATAGTTTTCGTGATTTTTACATATTAATAAAAAAATTATTTTGTTTAACATATATGAGTAGGATTAATAGATGATTATTCAATATAATTATAATGTTTATAAAGGTAAAATATTAAAAAAAATATATAAAAAAAAATTGTTTCACTTCATTAAATTGCCTCCTTTGAAGTACAATACATGCCTTGGGCTCCTAGCAGCCATTGTGCAGTCTTTCACAACTAGGAATTGGATCACTAGCCTACATACATCATATGACAACTCGTACAAAAAATGGAGCTAGTATAGAGAATAGAAAATATAACTAATAAATATGATAATATTCATAATAGTAGTAACATTATTAATATTTCCATTGTGTTGCCCATCTGATGCTCATTATTAGCTTGGTGTTGACGTGTTGTGATGCATTTCATGAGTTTCGTAAATATTCACTTAGAAAAACTAGGCTAGCATTGTTTTTTTGTTCCTCTTTTCATGTAAATGATGGAAAAAAATTGCTTGGTGGCTCTTCTGATTTTTAATATTTTGGTGTCTATGTTACTGTTTTGGGTTGACCTTTATAGTTTTTGTATGATTGTAGCATGGCCTATATGAAAAATTGGATTTTCTTGCTCATTCAAACTAATTGCTTTGCATAGAGTTTTTTGGAAAAAAAGTGGTGTCATTATCTTTTGTATTCATTGCTGATCTTCATTTATTGTGCAGTGGCAAAACAATTGAACTAGATGATGTTACTTTCCATCAATGTGTAAATTTGACAAGGTTTAACTCAGAAAAAACTGTGAGTTTTGTTCCACCAGATGGCGAATTTGAATTAATGAAGTAAGAATAGCTTTATTTTCCATGGTATGACTTGTGCTTATGATTAGTTATTTTTTGTCATGAAATGCATCTTTGACAAAGAAAAATGTTATCATTATTTTGATTAAATGAACTGAAAAAAAGAGAATTTGTATTGATTTACTGTTGACTCAGGATCACAATGCCAAGAGATTGGAGTAGTATGAATTGGCATTGGATTGAAACATGTTCAAGATGTGCTTGGAAATGAAATATGGCTGTGGGTTTATAATATAGTCTGATGGATACATTTAAACTATGTACATAAGAAATATACCATTAAACTGTATTTTCTGTATGTTTGCAAGAATGTACCAGAATATATAATAATATAAATAGAAAAAAAGTGATAGGGTTATTTGCATGCTGCAATAACCAATATCACTTTATATTAATACTAAATATATATGTATGTATATAAGGTCATATGATATAATAAGTTTAAAATTTCTTTTAAGTTGATGCATATAATTTTTATAGATCAAGTTTTAAGATAGAAGTGTCAAACGGGCAGGGCGGCCAAGGCATGGCTGATGGCTCACTCCAAGACATGGTTCAATCATACTTGGCCCGGCAAGGGCATAGTCCAGAACTTTGCTTGATCTTGGACTGTGCCGTCCCATGGCACAACAGTGATGGGCCAGGCATGACCCGCTTCCCTGGCCCGATGGCATAGTTTATCGGCTCATGGACCCGATACTGGCTACGGGTCATGGGTTAAGTCTCGCCGGGTTACCACTTGACAAGGTGAGTTATTTTTTAATAAAAATTTGGCCACATAAGTTGGATCTTATTTATGTGGCCGATTGCAATATGCCGACCATGTAAGCCTGTTACCCGTTGTGTTTTTGTGCAACGGGCTATTGATAGAGACAATCTGGAATGGTGTCACAGCCGTGACACACTCAAATGAGCCGTGCCAGCGCAACTCTATCCATTTGACATGTCTACGTGAAGGTGAACAAAATATATGCTAGTTAATTTCTAATAAGCATATGTGTGATAGAAATTGAATTATCCTAAATCTGCTTTCTAATGAAATTATAAGTAATCTTAATTTTATTTTATTTATTTGTAAAAAAATAAAATAAAATAAAATTATTACAATAACAATTAGGTTTGCAATAGATTTGATTATGATTTTGTATTCTTCCTCTCGTTTATTTTATCGAAAAGTAAATTGTAATTAGCAAAATTAATTAGAATTGAATGTTAATGGATATGAAAAGAATTTTTAAGTTCAATTTCTTATTTATAAATTTGATTGTGAAAAACTACATTCAATGGAATTTATTCAAAAAACATATAATTTTTCTAATAATATATGCAATATTAAGGAATTCACGTATGTGAAGTGTAAAAGCCCCTTCCTTGGTCTTGCTTTGGGGAGGGAGAGGAGATGAGATGAGATGAGATGAGAAGAGCTGAAAAAAAAAAGAAAAATAATTATATTAAAATTGAAGTGATTTGTGAATACATATAATCTTATATATGATTTTTGTTAAATGTGAAAAGTTGGTTTTTAAATACATATAATTCCATATGTGTGGTTTGGGGCAACCACTAGTTGGATGCTCTCAACTAAAAAGAAACAAATAAAATGCAAACTAAAAACTCAACATGATGTATTCAAGGGAATTCACTTATGAGACCCGTCCCAAAGGTGACAGAAATATAATTTAGGTCAGCCCACAACTCTCTCATTTTATTTAGTTTTCTTTCTTTTTTTTTTCAAGTAGTTTTAAATATTCTCAATCAAGATGATAACAAATCATGAAAAATGATATACATGCTCTTCATAATAATGATTGCAATAATTGGGTGTATATATTTTAGAAAAGTTTGTGGGTGATAAGTGGTTACATGTGAGTGTTTATGTTGACGAATGATCATATTGAGAAGGTATATAAACTTATTTTGCTTGTTGGCAAGAGAATATTCTGACTTTGATCTTTAGTTTTATGTTATGTTTCTCTTTTATATCAATGCAATTTTAGTTGAGAATTATTTTCTTGTAATATATTTTGATATCGTCTTCTTAGGAGTTTGAGATATTGTATTTCAAGTAGTTTTTTTTTTCACAATTTTATGCAAAAGATTTTGTATTAAATGATTTTTCTTGGTATAACTTAGCTATCATAATAATGATTATTAAGGAAAAAGAGATGACAATTTGAGTGCCTCAAAGAAGTGTGTGATGTATAACAATTCATGAGTATTAGTATTTATGATTGTACCTTTGGCTTTTTTATTATATTTTAAAATATTTATTTATATTTTTATCTTTTTAAGAAATAAGATTATCTTCATAAAAGATAAATTATTCATACAATGCCCAATTTATCACAATTAATGCCTAACTCAAATTGAAGTATCCAATTAATTGATAATGATCATAAAAATAAATAGAAAAATAAGAATGGACAAGTAATGAGTCAACACATATAGTTTGTGTTTGTGTGTTTCTGTATCATCTCTTGTACAAAACAAAACCATAAATACAACTTAATAACAAATTCATGTCATGATAAATATACAAATGTTCTTAATCTTGTATAATAATGAAAAAAATAATTAAAATATCTCACATTGATTGTTCCTATTATAAATATAAAATAAATAAATAAAATAAATATTTTAACATTTTTTTAAAGTTGGTGCATAAAATTTAGAATACCAAACATAAAGAAAAGAGAAGTAGCTTGGAGTATTTTCAATCATTCCTAAATGTATTTTATCTAATTTGCTATAAGAATATTGATTATGATAATAGTCTTATCATAAATATTATTCTTAAAAAATAATAATTTATTTTTATATTTTGTTTGATCTTTAATCATTAAATTGAATATGACAGTAGAAAGTTATAGAAAAAATGATTGAAAATTTGATTTTCTCAAGTAGATATCTGATCTAAAGAATGTCATAGGTATATATGATCATTTTTTTTTGTAAATTGGTTTTTGTATTAGATTTAAAGGTTAATGTTTATTTATTATTTTTTTTTCAGATAAGATTATCTCTAAGAAAATTATAGTAACTTATAATAGATCTCATATCTCTCCAAGTTGTTGTCTAATTGAAATAAAAGAGATATTTTATGTTATACTTAAAAATATTTATTATTAAATCAGATATAATTTATATAATTAATTTGATTAGTTATTTTCTAGATATTTTGCTAAAGATGTCTATGAATATTGAATAAGATTTTTAAATCTAAGATTTTTTTTCATATATTTATGTATGTGAATAAATGTATCAAAGTTAAGTTAGTTTGATGTAAAGAATCTAATAAATAATTAAATATATGATTATATAATTTTCTTATATTTAATCAAGTCAATTAGAAGTTCTTTATCAAGTAAAAGGTTAGTTTCTAACATAATAAGAGCATCTGTTAGAGTACAATCCAAAATGTTAACATTTGAAAGAGATATATAAGAGATTTTTATGGGTTAGTCAGTTAAAGTGATTATGAATAGTTCTATATATGTTAAAATAATCACTCAAAGTATGGTTGAACAGATTTTAATTTATTGTTAATTTTTTTATGTTTTATTAGTTTATTTTAGTTTATTTCAATCATATAGATTTAAATAACTTACTTATTATATTTTTATTTATTTATTTATGATATTGTTATTACTAATCATAATGAGTTGAGCATCACCAAACATATCTGAATCTAGGGAGATTCAGATATGTTTTTTTGGAATGATGTTGGTTTTTTTTATACATAAATGACTTTATTCCATAAAAAGTATATTTTAGAGATTTCAAGAATTTGATCTTTTGGAATGTGCTACTAGTAGTAGCACATTCCAAAAGTATATTTTAAAGATTTCAATCATATAGATTCATAAAAAGTATATTTTAGTCGTAGCCTACTACTAATTTATTAAGAAAAATTTTATTTTTTGTTTTTTGGTTTTTTGATTGATTCCAAAAAAAATATAAGATAATTATGAGAAATATTAATTATTTGATAAATAATAAAATTGATATTTCTTATGCTATTAGTTTAATTAATAATTTCATAGATTCTTCATGTCATATGCATATGAATGCTACTCTTCATATATTTAGATATGTCAAGTTGTTGTTTGGATTTGATATTTTTTTGGAGTTTATGATCATTATCACTTTAAAAGACATTTTGATTTGAGGGGATCATTAACCATGAAAGAGAGAAAATCCATTATAGTATTTTATATTTTTATTAAAAATAATCTTCTCTTAGAAAAAATAAATGATTATTATTTTATTCAGTGTCATGATTGAAGATAAAATTATGAGTATTCTCACTTATAAGTTGTGGATTAGACACTTAATGAGAAGCTTATGTTTCATATCCCTCTTTGTATCTTGGTGATGAACTATGGTAGAGATACAACAATTCACATAGCTTATAATTTGTTTTTTTTTTTCAATTTATATAAATTTAATAGAGATTGATTGACACTTAATTGAGAAAAAAATGTAAGAAGCATCTATTTTATTGTACACGGGCATGTATGAGGTCCGTATAAAGATATGTTCATCAGAACATAGAGAATGCCCTAGATTTGTAGTGCTATTCTCAAGTGATATGCTTAACTTATATGTATTAGCTTGAATGAGTGTAATTATTTTTTATTTCTTTTTTTTTTGTAGTTGTTCTAAGTGCTCCTATTTATAAGAGAGATGCTAATTTTTAATTATTTTTTATTTTATATAATATAAATCTAAATATAAGTAGAGTATCTAATAATATTAACTAAATCTCTAATTTTGATCTCAACACTCTATTTTGGGTTGGTGTACTTGTATTAGTAGTTTAATTTATGATTTTATGCACAAGAAAGTATATATTAAATTATATTGATATGTATTTTAATGTATTGTTATATTATAATATTTTAATTGAATAATTAAATTGAGTTTTTATCATTATATAAAAAAAGTATAAATACTGAGAGTTTTTTTTTATTTCTCAAAAAATGTATTATAATCAATCTCATATAATTATTAATAAATATAATGAAATATTTTATCCATCACATGTAATAGATTTAATGAGATTTTCAAATATTTGTATGAATTATATTGAATAAGTTGTTACTTATATTTGAATATTGAATTAAATATGAAACTTTAATATATTTTCTTAGTTGACACATGATAAACATAAAATCTTCTTGATGTTTGGATTCATAATTTTTTGTTTCACTAATATGTAATAATGAATAACTAGACCAAAAATTAACAGGTTAATGATTGAAGTGAACAAAATTATTAAAGACTATCTCACTAACTCTCTAATAATATTTTTCAATAAGTAATGTGTATCAAGGCAATGCTACAATATAACTCAATTATAATAAATTGAAAATAAAACCACATATATACAAAATGTGAGATTTGATAAGTAGATTCAAGGTAATGCTTTTATAGCTTAAACCATGGATGCGAAATTGGATTCGACCAGACTAGTCAATCAAACTGATCCGGTCGTCAATCGGTCACTAGATTGGTTTGGTTCTGCCATTTGAGCCGGCATCCCATCTAATTGAGATAAATCCGAAAGAATTGGCCCAAACTTAAAATTAAAATTTGTAATGGCTAATAGGAATTGAACCCTTAATTAATAATTCCAAAACAACCGACTTACTACATGGGTTGCTTTTATCTTTATTATTATATTTGTATATTAATTTTTTAAATTATATTTTTATTAAAATAATATTTTAATAAATTAATTAATCATATATATTTTATTTTATATATTATTTAATTAATTTTATATCAATTAAATTTATAAAATAACTTAATATATATTTTATTTATTTTATGATTTTTTTAAAGTTTTTTTTATATCTTTTTGAATTCTGAATAATTTTTTGTCAATGTTTTATTTCTAATTTAAATTATAGTATTATATATTTATGTTTAAGAATATTTTTATCTATATATGTGTGTATATGACATGAATAATTTGATGTCGGTTTGATAGCGGTGGAACCATTAATTATTATGTCACCATTTTTTTTTATTAATATAATTGATAACTAATTGGTAATCAATTGAAAAGAAAATTGGATATATACAAAATGTGAGATTTGATAAATAGACTCAGGATAATGATTTTATGGCTAATACCATGGATAAGAAAGCCGCACTAGATTGGACTGGCCAATCGAACTGGCACAGCCATCAATCTATCATAGGATTGGTTTGGTTCTGCCAATTACGTCGGTATCCCATCTAATTGGGATTAAACCTATAGAATTGGCCAGAATTAAAATTAAAATTTATTATTGGCCAATGGGAATCAAACCCTTAACCTAACGATTGCAAAATAACCATCTTACCATCTGACCTACTTAGTTTTTTTTTATTATACTTGCATATTAATTTTTTAAACTATATTTTTTATTCAAAAAATATTTTAATAAATTAATTAATCATAATTATTTTAATTTGTCTTATTTAATTAATTTTATATTATTAAATGTTCCCGATTAAATAAATTTTACGTTAATTACATTTTTGAAATAATTAAATGGATATTTTATTTTTTTATAATTTTTTAAAAATTTCCCAATTTTATTTATTAATTTTAGTTATTTTTTTGATTTTTTTTTATCTCTGATTTATATTCAAGTACTATATATTTGATATATCTGATATATCTGTCTGTATATATGTGTGTATAATTCTTTTAAATTAATTTTAATTTTAATAATATATAACATATATTTATGTTGACATCAGTTTGATATAGGTTTGATAGCAATCCAAACATCAGCCCGACCAATGAACCGTAGACCATTATTTTTTCCAGTTTTATTCACCAGCTTGATTACACGAATCAATCACTGAGCAGTCTGGAGTGAAAATTACTTACGAAAAAAATGATGGTGCATGAAAACTAAGGTAAGCCTTTAGTCTGCCTAAAGAAGAGTATATTATTTTCTTTCCTAGAAATTATGATTGTATTAGAAAGGCAAGTTTTGTGGAGATATCTCTATCTAGCATGAGTAGTACGACTCTCATCTAAAACTTAGAAATTCAATCCGTCACTTCTTGGAATGTAATATGCTGTATGTTTTCTGAGTGTCATGTTCTTCTCTGGAGATGGGATTATTGCACTTCACTAAAACAAATTTAGTTGTCCATGCCGTAAAATAATATTATAATTACTTCTTTTCTTTTATTTCTCTTATTCAGCCATGATTTGTTGTTCTTTTCTGACGTATTTATTGTGCTGTGAATTGTTTTGTGTGATTTTGGAGGATTATGTAGAGGAGGAATAATTTCTCGAAATCTGATATTTTTATAGGTATCGTATTACTGAGGGAGTTAATCTTCCTTTTAAAGTGTTGCCAACAATCAAAGAATTGGGTCGCACACGCATGGAAGTGAATGTCATGGTTGTAAACCAACCTTTTCCATTCTTCACCTTCTTTTATTTTTGTGATTCTTGGGGTCACTTATTTGGTTTCCTTCAGGTCAAAAGTGTATTTGGGCCTAAAATGTTTGCCCTTGGGGTAATAATCAAGGTTCCCGTGCCAAAACAGACGGCTAAAACTAATTTCCAAGTGACATCAGGTCGGGCAAAGTATAATGCTTCTGCTGATTGCTTGCTTTGGAAGTGAGTTTCTAATTATTGTTTCTAATATTTGATTATGCCTTTATCAAATTAAGAAAATTCTAGAAAATTACTCTATGTTTCATTATGCCTTCATCAAATTAATATGCTTGTGGTAAAACTAAAATGTAATAAATGATAATAAATAAATAATTAGTTTGTTTATTAGCTTTTTATTGTTATTATTTTTTGCATATATTTTTCTTAATCTTAGTATGATAACAAAATCTTTTATCTAATAGTGGTGTGTCTTGGGTAAAAGATTATGCCTTGTGCAATAGGTATAATCTTTTACATGGAGATGAAGATAATATTCAGTGCACAATGTTTATGTTTTAGCATGGAGTCTAGGAGATGTTAATATGTCGACAGTCTTACCCTCAAAAATCAGAGGCTGCGTCTGATGAGTCTTAGACCTGAGATCTATCTTGTTCTTGGATGATAGTAATTACTGTCTTATTAAGATATAATTTTCAATATATGCATGTAGCATAAGAACGTTCTAGATAATCAATCAGCATAGTATTATTCTCATATAAATATATTTTATTTTAAAATTCTAATGAGATATAAACTATTATTGTGTGTGTAATTGCGCACTCTTAAAAAGAATAATCTAGAACTTATTTGTCTAATTGTTTGTGTAATTGTACTCTCAATTGAAGGGAAAAGTAACCTACTTGGGGCGGTGACTAGGTTGAAGGCTCGCCTTTGTAAGCCATTGGCTCAAGTTTATTTTTTCGATATTATTGGAAATGAGAGTGTTATGTTTTGCCTTATTAATTATGGTGGAGGGGGGTGGGTCATTATCTTGGGGTCCAACAAATTTTCTATATCTATGTTTTCACCGCATTGTTGTCATTCTATTGTTTCCTGTTGTTAAAAGAAGAAAATTGCTAGGAAAGAACGGTCTTTATTGGCATTTCCTCTCCATTGTTTTTAGGGTGAGAAAATTTCCTGGTCAAACAGAGACAATCATGAGTGCAGATGTGGAGCTGATTTCTACTATAACAGAGAAGAAGCCTTGGACCAGGCCACCTATCCAAATGGAGTTCCAGGTCACTAATTATTCTTCTTGGCATAAATTGATTATATCCAGACCACCTTCTGTTTATGCCTAAATTTTCAAATCCCAATGTTTGATCTATGCAAAAAAATTCATCTTTTTTTTTGGTTGGTGATGATGGATTTAGCACATTCTTTGATCCATGGATATGTATTCAAGTGTCAATTTAGCTATTTTTAGGTTAAATTTTTTGTTATGAATGTATAATCATTATTATCTTCAATATAATCATAATATAATTAGAGTTGATTGTATGAATTTTAATTTTTCAAATATTATAATTTTCATATAAATTTGATTCATTTATATCTTTTATAATCATATGTGCAATTATCATTATACAATCAATAGCAAATTAAATCTCATAAAAATTTTGAAATTAAATATATTTAAGTGAGAACATTACTAGGATGATTAATTACTTGAGAAATTATTGTGTCTTGATGCGATTACAAGTACATTCGTCTACGACTGGTAAGTGTTTTCAAGATTCATCGAACATGGTCTCTTTAAGTTTTGTGAGTAAAACTGTCAAAATATTAACTTCTCTTAAATTATGCTCTAAAAGCGGGTATTATGTGTACTGGGTATGATCTATATGTCATGATTTTTAATAATAGTTTAATTTTTAATTCTCTACCACCTCGGATCCCTGGTTAATTTTTGTATTGTGTGCATAATCATTATCATAATTAAAATATATTTATAATATAATTAGAGTTGATTATATGAATTATGTTTTTCAAATAATATAATACTAATATAAATCAGTTGCATTTATATCTTTTTGTAATTATTTGTATCTTAATTTTTAATCATCTTCAGCATCTTCTTTGATCCATGATTATGTATTCAAGTGTTCATTTATTTCTTTTTTAGGTCAATTATTGTATTGAATACATAATAATTCTTATCATCAGAATATATTTATAATATAATTAGAGTTGATTATATGAATTTTAATTATTCAAATAATATAATCTTCATGTATATTTTACCCATTCATATCCCATATGATCATCATTATCATAATTTTTAATCATGTATATCTCGTTTTGTTTGATTTATTAATTTATTTATATAAATATTTTTTTGTATTTAATCCTTTCGAATTTTTATGCATTTTTCAATTTAGTCATCTAGTATTTCCATGTGGTTGTGAGTTCAAATCCCACCTCTGATGTTCTTAGGCTTTACCCATGATTCATTAGCATTTGGCAAATTGTTGTTGAAAAACAAAACCCATATGGTCCTTTTCGATTGACCATCGGCTAAATCTGAGGGACCAAAATTTGATCATTGGATGCAAAATTTCAACCAATCGGCTCAATCTTGCAGGTTCCTATGTTCACCGCATCAGGCTTACGTGTTAGATTCCTCAAGGTGCACACAACTTACCATAGCAGAGTTTCTCTTCTTTTCCCTCATGAAATGCAGTTTTGTGTGATCTTGAATGATTTTCTCTTCTGCAGGTGTGGGAGAAGACGGGGTACAATACAGTTGAGTGGGTTAGATATATAACCAAAGCTGGCTCCTATGAGATCAGATGCTAGAAACAGCTCTCTTCAGGAAGAATGTAGCCGGCAATGAGCAATTTTTTTGTTACCTGCCCAACAATTGTAGGGTAACCCTCTTGTAGATTTTCCAAATCAACAATAATGTACCTAATGTCATTCCATCGTGTCAGTATGCACTATGCAGCAGCATATTAGTTTATTGTAGGACAGTATTTATTTGATTTGGCCCATTTTGCTGGTTCTCTTTGTTTGATTGTTGGTGATTGTTGTTATAGTGACAGTGTATTTATTGAATTCGATTGGTTTGTTAGAATAAATATATTTCATTAAGATTTTATTTCATTATAAAAATAATAAAAATATATGTTTATGCAATTGTGCATCGTGTTACATACTTTTTTTTAATAACTAAGGGTAATGTGGCTAGCTTGTGCACTCCGTGAAGAAAATTTTATGAACAACTGTCTCATAAGAATTGGTGATCAAGAATAATCCTGTTCGATGGGTATGATTTTCATAGGCTAGTCAAGACTTGGGGTATGAAAAAGGCATGTTTCGGCATCCAGATTGAGTTCAAATTCAGCCTTCATGAATTGGTTTAATGAGTCGTGTAGTGCTGCATCCTATTGTGGTCTCTGGCCTGTGACCATGTTGGTCACATTCCATGGCTTGGCATTGCTTGAATTGGGCCATCGTGGCAGCCCATGGCTAGGGCCTAGGCTCGTTTTTGTGGGTTCGGTATGGGTTGTGGGATGTGCTAGGGTCGCCTAACTTATTTGCATCTCTAATGTATCATCAAAATGTTATCATCTAAAGTGTCTATTCTACTTGATTCATCTAGCATATTTTAATGCTATAAATATTTAGCAAGTTTCATTTAGAATCATAAAATTAATCAAGATATTTGTTTTATGAGAAATTCGATGGTGAGTATCATCAAAACTATATCAACTAGCATGTATTAAACAAACATTAAAAGTAAAAAAAACATTGAATTTTTTTGAATATCATTGAAAACTATATAACAACATTGAAAAATGCAATTAATATCATCAAAAAAAAAATTTTTAGGAAGTCATTAAATTTTATTAAACACTTGATGCTCGTTGGGAAAAATATATGTTATATATCATTGAATCCATGTTATCAAATACATCAAAAAAAAAAAAAAAAAAAACTAAAGGGTGTTAAAAGGAAATTAAATTGTAACAAATATCATATCATCAATGTTTTTACCTACTAGGGATAACCTAGTAATTCGTTAATATTTTTATTGTTTTTTGTTTATATAAAAACTTAAATAGTCATGGTATGCACAAGTTGGCTAGCACACTAATAGTCATCAAAAAAAATATATAATCAAATTTTATTGAGTTGAATAGGAAATCATTAATTTTTATAAAATAATGTAATGATATTTGAGAAAAATATCAATTATATCATTAAATTAATTTCTTTATTAATGTCAAAAAAGCATCAATTTCTATCTATTAGTATCAAGTATCATCATATAGCATCTAATTGTATGTAATTACACAAATTCTAAGATATCAATTATCAATCCACACAAAAATTTTGAAATTAATTATATCTAGTCGAGAATAATACTAAGATGATTGATCACATAAGAATTATATGTTGTATATTTATATTAAAGATTATGTCTTGATGTGATGACAAGTATATATTTCCAAAGATGACAGATCTCAGGTTCAAGATTTATTATACATTATCTCTCTAATTTTTGAGAGTAAGGATGCCAAGATATTAAATTTTCCTATACCTCATGTTAAAATATCGATGATGTTCAATTGAATGAATAAATTTGAAAATTCTTTCATAACATTGAATAACTTTAGCTTCATCATACGTACAATGAGCAATCATTGAAAATTATTTGAAATAATAAAAAATATAAGTACAAATGAAAATTTGACTCATGGATGAACATCAAATAATATTGGATTTAAATATGACATTATTAAAGTCTATTAATTATTGACAATCGATACACTGAATCAAATAGAAATATCATTATATTCAAACAATTATTGATCTGTAACTATTAGGATTGGCTCATATTTCAGAAGCTACTACTTAAGTTCAGTATGGCTATCTAGATTTTGGAGTTGCAACATGAATGAAGTCTATATCTATATGATGAAGTTGTGACTCATCTTAAGCTGTAATATGTGTTTTGAAGTCATGATATGAAATTGTGTTAGGATTGGTTTTAACTTCTTCTAAAGTTGTTGTATGTGCTAAGGAATCATGACCATATTCTATGGTGTCACGACTAGACTAAAGCTCAAATACATATTGAAGAGTCGTGGCCTTATTCTATGGTCTCTAGATTGAATTAAAGCTAAAACACTTATTGAAGAGTCACGGCCATATTCTATGGTATCTTTACTAGACCAATGTTGGAATACCTACTGAGGAGTCGTGACCTTGTTCTATAGTGTAGTGATTGGATAAAAGTTAAAATATTTATTGAGTCACACATTATTCCTTGGAGTCGTGATTGAAATAAAGGCTGAAACTACTTAAGTTCAATGTTGAAACCTAGATGTCAGAGTCATGACTCCTCATTTAATATCAAAGATGATTGTCTTGGACATCCGTACTTTCAACATTTAATATCAAAGATTGTCTTTGTTACCATGGATTTGTAACATTTGGTGTCAAAGTCAAGTGTTTGTGACTATTGGATATAATATTTGATAGCATAGTCTAGGTTCGGTCATATTGCCTAATTTGATGCTTAGAGTTAGGGTTTACTAGATATGTGGAAAGTTAAATCTAACAATGATGAGTATGGTAGTGTCTAAGGTTGAGAAGTTCATGGTGAAGGACTTTGAATAGTAGAAATTTAAGTTGCACATATTACTTGTTGATAATGATTAATAGTCTATAATCGAAGAACCAAAACTAATGATTTGTAATCCTAAATATAGTCGACTTCTACAAAGAAAATCAATTGAGAAGAGTTGGATTAGAGAGCACGAGACTTGATTTGACTGTGTCTGATAGACGAAGTCTTTGTGAATATTTCTGGTGTGAAATCCATGATGAATTTGTAGAAGAATCTGAAATTTCACTTTCAAAAAAAATTATTAGCGAATAAGTTTTTCCTAAGAAAGAAGTTGTATAAGTTGCACTTGGAGGTGATTGAAATATTATATTCATATTTGCATAAATTTCATAGACTAATCTACCATTTTTCTTATGTTAGCTATTAGATCAATAAGGATAACAAAATGATTACTCTCTTTTATTCACTACTTGATTCTTAGAATAATTTGATTATCACCATTAATAGTGGTACAACAAATCAATCCTATGAGACATAAGTGGTAGCTTTACTATCAAAGGATACGGAGAGGAATAATATGAGTAAATAGTCTAAGGATGTATTGTATATGAGGGGAGGACTAGAGAAAAAAGTGTGGTCTAAAAGCAAATCAAAAGCATAAGAAAAATTGATGAGTATGGATATGATGAAGTTGAGGTGTTAGAAATATGGTTTAGTTAGGCACTTCAAGAGAGACAATTAGAGAATGCAACAAGTCATGACAAAAAAATTTAAAGTTGTGACCTAGGCATGTGTTGGCCAGGTTGATGAGGAACCATCCACTAGGAGTGAGGTTCATTTTGCTAAAGCATCCATCATTCGTATTGATGAGGATACTTGGTATATTTACACTGGCTCATCATTTCACATGACTCCTCATCAAAACTTATTTAGCCAATATGAATTATTCATTTGAGGAGATGCGACTATGGGGAATGACTTAATTGTAAAGATAGTTAGTCATGGAAATGCAAGTCCATGATGAGACAATCAAATACCTTTCGATGGTGATGCATATTCATGGTTTGAGTAGAAATCCAATCTCAATGAATATAATGCTGGATGATGATATGAAGTTTTCTTGTGCTGACAAGGTATAGGTGTCAACTAGACCGTGCGACTGAGCACAACATGAAACACGACTAGATTTATTCATGCCTGGCACAACATGAAGCATGACTAGATTTATTCATGCCTGGCACAACATGAAGCACGACTAGATTTATTCATGCTTGCCACAACATGACCTAGTTCAAAATCATGTCTGGACGTGCCATGGGTCAACTCACGACATGGCTCAAGAATGTTGAGCCAAAGTTCCTAGCATGGAAGGTGCAACATAAAATTTTATTGCCTAGCATGATGGTCCATGTGAGTCTGTTAAAGCCCATCTTGCTAAACATGCCAACATGGTCCTTACCCAGGTTAGTCTATAACAAACTAAGCTAGCCTGGTCTAACCCAGGCTAGCATGGAATGGATCAAACGAGCCTGAACTAAACCCAGGCAAGCCTAGACTAAACCTAGGCTAACCTGGAATGAACCAAGCTAGCCTGCACTAGACCCAGGTTACATGGAATGAACCATGTTAGTCTATACTAAACCAAGGCTGGCCTGGAATGAACCATGCTAACTTGGTTAGGCCATACTTGGCTTGGCATGACCCAACATGATCCAAGAAAAAGACATGTTAATGAGCTATGCCGGGTTGCCCATTTTTAGAGCCATGCCAGCACAACATGTCTAATGCTAAAACCCATGTCATGTCAGGCACAATTTAATGGCTTAAATGTGCCTAAAAAATGACATGTTTGACACCTCTATGATAAGAGTTGCACGATGATTTGAGTATCAATGATAATTGCTGAAGAATATGGTGTGGAACCTTTGTGAGGGTATAAAAACTATTATTTGTTAAAATGATCCCAAAATCTCATTGGGTGATAATCTCCTATCCAATGTAGCTCTATGAGTATATGAGTTACACAAGTAATAACATGGACTTAAGTCTAGATATGAACCCACAAGGATTGTGTATATAAATATTTTAATCAATCAATAGTGAACTAACAACTACTTGAGTTAAATAGATATACTCAGTCTTTGAAAAAAGACTCTGACTCTAGGTTGGCTCATGTCCTTATGCATGATAATATTTCTCTAGTATTTAATCAATATCATTTTTGGTTGTTGAATGAATGGCAGATTAGTCTGAAAATCCTCATGTTTCTCCTTGGTATACAATGTGACTATCATCATTGGACTATCACTACCAATGATGATCCCCTCATAATTGTCCACTCGATATTTCAATACCAAAGCAACATGTCATTTCGTGCAAAGATTATTCTCATATCTATACCTTTTAGGTAATATGTCAACTACTCTTAATAATTACTTCGAATACATAGTTATATTCTCTAACTTTTAATTATCTTTAAAAAGTTAAATAATGTGGTACTAAATGTGTTTGCTCATTTGGTTTTGCTAGCACCATACTTATGATAATTAGCTTACATATTTTGATGAATCTTACTAATGGAAGTAATACATGAAAAAGACTTATAGAGTTGTCACCACTTTACTAGTCTCCACCACTTGTATGTTTCTTATGACATACCTATCATTATCCATCATGGATAATACATGACTCACATATTATTGTGAAACTCTTAAGTCATATATTTATTTAACTCTTGCATTACTCAAATGTTAGTTTTTCTAGAATGTACACATTGGATTGATCTTTAAAATATTTGTTTTTTTTATTTCATAAGTATCATACTTGTAATGATTAAACTTACCTTAACTCTGAATTTTCAACATTAGTTTATCTCATGTATTAAGATTAGAATGGTTGTTACTTCATTCTTATCATACCACAAGAGTATATTATGACTTATCCATCACCATCTATCATGAATGACACATATAAACTTATATATTTGTGAATACCATAAGTTTCAATTCTAATTTGTATTAATCTCCATCAACATCCAAATATAAACATAAATACAAACATAAACTCAAATTTATTAATTTCTCACGACACAATACATTCACTAATCTTAAATATCAATTTATTTGGATATTAGGGTGGAAATCATGTGAGATGTATTAAAAGATATCTTATCGATTCAAGGGTTTTCAATAAATGCCCACTTAAAAATCTAGGTAAATATTTCAAATTCAAAACAGAAATTACTTGTGTTTGCCTTAGATTTGTCCTAAAAGAGTATCGAAATTGTGTTGCCTAGGGTTCTTGGCATCATAGTTTCATGTTTCTCCTAATTTCTCTTTATTTTTCTTTTTATTTTTTCTAAATGTCACTTTTATACTTCAGGGATACATGCAATATTTTAAGTGAAAAATAATGGGGTAGACTTGAGGTCACAACTTTATTATCTTTTTGGATCTTTTCTGAAGCATTGATATTGTGATATTGGGAATTATTAAGACTAATATCTTACTCAATATAATACAAAGTCATAGTGATGAGATTGACCATAGCTTTGTTCTTGACTTTCTGTGTAAAGTATAATGAGATTATCATGATTGAAATAATTACTCTCAATAATAAAAAATTATGGTGATAGTATTGGTCATGATTTTGGTATTGGCTTTTTGAGCAAATTGTTGCAATACTAGAATTGCTATTATTAAGACAATTACTCTATATAACATCAAGTCACGGTATTGAAATTGATTATTGTTTTATTATTTCATCTCTAGAGCATAAAGTAATGGTGTTGGAAAAGCAACTAGTAGAGTAAGTGCTCTTTGATCAAAAAGTCACTGCATAAAATAATGCTACGACTCAAAATATTTCATATTTTGGCTTTTTATCAAATATGTCATGGCATTGGAAATTTACCATGACTATTTGTATAAGTAGTGTATTTAGTTGTTACGAGGAAAAAATAATATCATGATCATTAAGTATTTTAGGGATAATATAATTGTAACTCTGAGAAAATATCACAACTATTATAATTATATTACATAGTAAAATAATTATATGAACTCGGTGGTAAAGTTGTGACATATAAAGAATATCACATCTATTTTTATAGAGTTATGGCAAATAAATGATGCTTAAACTACCCAATAAATGTTATGGAATTTATATTTCTCTCTTCCAAGACTTTGCCCTACTAAGTCTATCAATTCCAACAAAGATTATAATGATTTTAATAACATTCATCAAATTCTTTCAAAATAAGAATTTAGTAAAATCTTTCTAATAAATACTAAAATATGTGCATACACAATGAGATAAACTTACTAATTATCCCAAATATCCATTACATAGAGTACCAAATAAACTCCCACACTAATGGTATTGCTTATTCTCCATTTAACATCAGTAGCTAGTCCTTCACTATATCTCTAATTTGGTAAGTGACTTCAGATATCTAGGTTAGCTTCTCCATATAATCTTTCTCTTTGGCTTATCTACTGATTTCTCCTTCAAGATCATATATTTCATTAATATATCTATTTTGAGGAATTCTATTATGAATGTTGTAACATTGGAAAATAGCATGACATCATTGCCTATGATTTTTTTTGAAAATACATTTACTTTTTGTGAAATTATAGTTTGTGAGATTACTCTCTAGATCATATTAGTCATGACTTTGCCTCCTATCATGACTTTCATCATTGTTTCAATAGGTAAATTCATAACATCTATTTATTTCATGACTTTTTTTACTACACCTACCTCCTTTTAATCCGCCTTACGATGTTCCACAAATATTATTTCCATCTTGCCTTTCTCTTCTAGTATGTCAACGATTAGTTGAGGCATTCCTTTTACTTGAATTTCTATCACAATCTCAAATATCATTTCAATAACTTATGTGTTGTTGAATTGAGAATTTCATTATTTCTTTTTCTTCCTTCACATCTTTGGAGTTTTATAACTTTAATTCTCTAGAAGTCAAAATGCCCCACCCTATATCCCGCTCAGTGCCCCATTTAGCATAGGGTGGGGCAAGGTGGGGAAAAGGGTAAATAGGGAAATGCAATGCAATCCCTGCCCTTTTCCCTATTTACCATAAAATTGCAATTTCCACCCCCATCTAGACCTCATCACCTAAACACTCACAAAATATGTCCAAAATGGTAAATGGCACTGCATATGCAATATTCCTAAATTTAGTTCATTTTAGTCTTACATCTATCTCTATGAGTCATGAGTGGAGTGCATGAGGTGAGACTTGAGAATCAACTCTTGAAAGAAGGGGCGATGTGATGGGAGAAGGGGACTGGTGAGGCAAGGTTAGAGGCAACTCATGAATCGTGACTGTCACTAGAGGTGGAATCATGGATTAGCATCTGGCAAAATGTTTTGCCCACCACCCATGCAGATGCACTCATGGGAAAAACATTAAAATAATATTTTTAAAATAAATAGTTTATTAATATTATTAAATAAATAATATTTTAAAATATTTAATACTATTAAATAAATTATATTTTAAAAATATTATTATTTATCAATTATGAGGTAGGGTAGGGTGGTTATCGGGGCAGGAGATTGCCATCCTCATATCCACCTTGTCCTCAAAATGGGACAAATTGTTTTACCCCATCCTCGCCCCGCCAACCCATTAGGGCGAAGAATCCACACCCTATTTGGGTTGGGTATAGGCAGGGTGGATCAGTGTCGTGGCAAATTGTCATTCTTAGAATGTCGTAACTTCATAGTAGTTATCTTCTTCATCATCATTTCAAATATTTTCTTAAACCATTATTCATATATTTCATTGTCTTCTCCATCTTCATCAGGCCAATACTCTTCTGTAAAATCTTGCAATCAAAAGTTTACCTTTTATCTCATTGCAATATGTAAGAGGCTATCCATTCTCTAACAATTTTTCTCATCAAAATTTAGATTTTGTGAGCATTATCAGAGGTTAAATTTTACTTGATCTTCGCACACATAAAGTATAATTTTTTATATATTGAAATCAATTAATACTTATCAAGTGGAAAAAATGGGTTTCCCAAGATTAAAAGAGCACATTGTTGATCTTCCTTTAAATCAACCACAACAAAATCCTCCAGAAAAATAAATTTATCAACATTCACTAAAATGCCTTTAAAAATACCAATTGAGAATTTGATTGAGCATTCGACTATTTAAAGTAAGTGGACAGTTGAAGTTATATTATCAAGTTTAACCTCTATATTAAGGACAAAGATATCAAACCCATACTTAAACCCAAGTCGCATTGTACATTTCAGAAAGTATTCTCTCCAATAAAAGTAATATATTCTCTCCAATAAAAGTAATATATTCTCTCCAATAATAGTAATATATTCTCTCCAATATTAGGAGGGAAATATGTATCATTGACAATCTTTTTATTAAACATATTTTTGATCATTACTTGAGGTAATCTATATTTCCTCTTTCTTCTATGTTTCTTTATTTATCTTAATTGGGGATTAGAGTTGAGCAATCAGTTATGTGGTTTCTACAACTTTGGAAAATATCATATGTTATATCATGACTTTGAAAGATGTCATTGCATCTTGTACTACATTGTTGGGTTGTTTTGTGACTTTAGGGATAGTTATGGCTTCTTTAGTCATAACTCTTTCTTTTGTTATACTTTTGCTTTTTGCTTTCATTTTTGCTTGTTACCCCCCTAGAACATTGTTGCTTCTTAGTGTAATAGACATACACATGTTTTAAATTATCTCGGTATTGCTTGGTAGTCTATTTATGCTATCCTCTTTCAATGAGAATACCAGTTATCCAAGTTGATACTCAATAATTTTTATTATTATAATCGTGTGTTCTAGCCTTATTTTAATTCATTCCATATAGTTAACTTGAATATCATTTTTTTCATCATCTTCATGGGTAAGGCCAATATATTTTCTTCAAGTGATGGTTTTTCTACTCTCTTTGGATAAATGTAATTAGAGATTAACACTGTTTTCATTTGATACCTCATTGAGTTATTCCCAGAATTCTTATAAAATTTCCACATTCTCTTGCATATTCATTGGGCTCCCATATGAAGGACTTTTGTGATTTCTAAAATTTGAATGGTAGTATGTGGTGGCATTTTTGTTGGGTCAAAAAACATATCTCTTACTCTACAAAATATTACATTCTTAAACTTGATATATATGATTGAAAATTTTCTATTTTATATGTTGTAAAACAAAAATTTCTCCCCCACTTGTTCATTTATCATTTGGTCTCTAAATTTATTAAAAAAATACATTCATATTTGCTTCCATAGTCATCAATCTATCCAATTCTGATAATACTACTTGTTTCCTTTCAAATACTTGATCATTTAGAGTTTAGTAGTTATTTTTTACTAGTTCTTCATATAGTTGTTAAAAGTGTGTGCTTGGAACCACAACTCAAATTCATGCTAATGGAACCTCCTCAAAAGTTTTTTAATTGAGAGATGATTTGTTCATATAGTTTCTTTTGATCCTAGGTATCATATAGTTTCTCTTGTTCATCACTGTGAAGTTGACTTATCTCTCTCCTTAATTGAGAGATGATTTGAGGTAAAAAGAATTTGATGAAAAAAGCTTGTACAAGTTCATCTTAACTTTCAATTAACCTAAAAAGAATTGTTAAAACCAATACCAGACGTTGTCTCTCAAAGAAAAAAGAAAGAGTCATAATCTTATAGCATCCAAACTAACTAATGCATCTTCATAATATTACATAGCTTTAAAAAAAATTATGATGCGGCTATTTAAATCTTCTAAAATTCTCTCACCATACTGATGTTAAAAAATAGCTATCAAACTTAGTTTCAACTTAAAAATAATCTACTTATATAGGTTGCATCTGAATCTCAAAATAACTATCCATCATAGTAGGTCTCCATTAGTCTTTCAAGGTATGAGTACTATGATGATTATATTGTTAGATAACTTGCTTTTCATTATCTAGGTGGTCTCTATTTTATCCATTTTTTTCATAAGTTTTCTCTCAACTCTCTATCTCATAAGCACTCTCATTATACTTTCAAGTTTTAGGCCCATAGGGTTTAACTCAGTCCCTGAACATCTACTCATGTGAGTTGTGGTGGCTACAAAACTACCAAAAAAAGTGCAACACAAAATACAAATACAATATAAACACTAAATAATAATCACTTTCACACAACTAAAAATAGAACTATCCTTTTAGAAAGATGGTTATATTAACTCAAGTTGACTAATCCTATAACAAAATAATCCCAAACAACATCACCAAAAATTTAATGTGACTTTGTGAGCATGTTAAAATCTTTATTAAATATTAATTGGCATGATCCTAAAATCTCATTAGGTGAGGATCTCTCATTCAATACAGTTTCTTAAATATATAAGTTATACAAGTAATAAAGTTAATGTATATCAAAATATCAATCATACAAAAATTTTGTAGATAAATCATTCAATAAATCAACAATAAATTGATAACTACTCGACTTGAATAAATATACTTGGTCTTTGGAAAGAAACTCATGCTCTAGTGTTGACTCACATATTTGTGCATGATGTTGTTTTTCTAGTATTTGGTTACTAGATGCAGGATAGATTAGTATGAAAATCTTCATGTGCCATTTTGGCATACAAGGTGACAGTCATCCTTGAATTATTACTATCAATTATAATTCTTTCATATTTGTCCTATCATATTTATCTCCTCAATATTTCAATATTGAAGTAATACATTTTTCTGTGAAAGGTTATTCTTACATTTACATATTTTAGGTAATATATCAACTCCTCTTGATGATTTCTTTGAATATCAACTTAAATTCTATAATATTTAATTGTCTTAAATAAGCAAAATACCCTGGTTCAAAGTACATTTATATTTTCAGCTTTGTGAGCACCATTCTTACAATAATTAACATAGATCTTTTTATAAATCTCACCTATGGAAGTCATACAAGAGAAAAAGACTTGTAGGGCTATCACCATCTTACTAATTTCCCCCGCTTGAATGTGTTCTATGACATACATGTTACTATCCACCTGACCGACATATGACTCCCACATTATGGTGAAATTCATAGGTTATACATTTTACTTAACCTCCATATTACTCGAAGATTAGTTAAGACTAAAAGGGTCATCTAACCAATATGCATTAACATTATGGTGAAACCCACATTATGATCATACTTACATTGATTAAACTTATCTGAACTTTAGGTAAGTTTATCTCATAAGTTAAGATTATAAGGGTTGTCTCTTTTTTTACCATACAATGTGAGTGTAGCATATGACTTACCTGTCACCATCTATCATTTGCTCATGGCCAACATTCATAAACCTAACTATTCATTAAAACCTTAAGTTTCAATTATAATTTGCATCCATACCCATTAACAGCCAGACACAAATATAAAAATAAACAGACTAACTAATTCATTAATTTATTATAATATAATACATTCATAACTCTTGATATCAATTTAGCAAGATATTGAGGATAATATCATATGAGATATGTTGAAAGACTTCTTGTGGATTCGAGGGTTTCTAATGAATGTCCAAGTGAAATCTAAGTAAATATGTCTAATTCTAATTGATGATTATTTGTGTTTACCTTTGATTTTTCCTTAATGGGATTCAATATTGTGTTTCCTAGAGTTCTTGGCAGTTTAGTTTTGTGTTCTCCCAATTTCTCTTTTTTTTAGTTTTTCTAACTATTGTTTTTATATTTTTGAGGATCCATCATGTGATATTTTAATTTGGAAGTCACATAATAGACTTAAGGTCATGACTTCATCATTTTGTCAGATTGTCTCTAGAGCATTAATATCATAGCATTGGGAATGACCATGATTGATATCTTTACTCATTATAATACAAAGTCATGATGATAGGATTGGTGGTAGCTTTAGTCTTTGCTTTTTGAGCAAAGTATCATGACACTGTGATTGAGATAATTTCTTTAAATAACACAAAATCATGGTACTAGTATTAGCCATGGATTTAGTCTTAGCTTTCTAAGCAATGTGTCATGACGTTAAGTCATGACTTAGATTGTTACTCTCTATCATACAAAGTCATGCTACTAGAATTGGCCATGACTTGAATATCATCACTTTGTCATTACAAAAGTCACAACTAAACATTAAGTATTTTAGAGAATGAAAAGCCTCTAAAATAAGATCATGCTCATTAAGTATTTAACAATAATATTTTAAAGATATTTTCTCTTCAGATCTTTTTAGTCAAGAAAGACAAGTATTCTTTTGATTGAAAAGTCATGAAACAAATATTATTATAACTTAAAATACTTGATATTTTGGCTCTGTATTAAATAGATTATGTCTTTAAAAATTTATCATGACTATTTTTGCTGGTGGGTTACTTAGTTGCTGCGATGAGAAATAAGATCATGCTCATTAAGTATTTTAGAGATAGTATAACAGTGACTCTAAGAAAATATCATGGCCATGATAATTATGTTGCACAATGAGATAGTTATGTCAACTCAGTAGTTGAGTCATGGGGTACCACAACTACTCAATATATATTATAAAATATATATTTCTTTCTCCTACAAGCATTTCCTCTACCAAGTCTATCAATTCCACCAAAAATAATTATAATTTTACTAACATTTATCAAATTCTCTCAAAATATTCGGTGAAGTCTTTCCAATAAACTAGAATAAATGTATACACAAAGAGATAAACTCACTAAATCACGCCAAATATTTGGTACGTGGAGTGCTGAATAGTCTACATGATGAGAAAAATGCATACCTTGCTCTCCATGGTAGATGAGAGGAGTCAAGCACTGTGATGGACACAAGAGTCTCTAAGGATCCAATGTAGTGAGAGCAAACTAAGAAAGATAAGCAATATAATAATTGGGAGTCGTGTGAAGTTGGCATTGAATCTAAAAGTGATTAAAAGTAGTGGGTGAAACAACTTCCAGTGGTTTATACTTGAGGCTAGAAGGAAGGGATGAAGAAGTATTCTTCATGTGAAAGAATGTTAGGGTTGACTCATACTTCTTCTAAAGCTACTGCCTATGCTGAAGAGTCATAATATTATTTTGTGGTATCATGACTAAACTAAAGGTGGATTACATGCTTAGGAGTCATGACATTGTTCTTTGGTGTCACTACTAGACTGAAACTAGAAAGTTGTGGCCTTATTCTGTGGTGTTGCAACTAGACTAAATCTATATAACCTTATAAGGAATCATGATTATGTTCTATGATGATGCAATTAGATTAAAGCTGAAATATCTACTAAGAAGCCATATCTTATTCTATTCAGAGTTTGGTGTTGTGACCTAGGTGTTGGAGTCACAACATGAATAGAGTTGCAACCTATTTTGGTTGGTTGTGACTAGATATTATTCTTTGGAGTCATGACCTATATTATGAAGTTGTAACTCATCTAAAACTATGATATGTACTTTGGAGTAATGTCATGAATTATGAATTTGCAACTCAACTTAAGTTATAACTTATATTATGGTGTCGTGACCATATTCTATGGTATCATGACATCATTATTATCATAATATTTTTTTGTGCTATTCTGACTGGTAACTTAAATATTCAAGTCATGACCTATTTTTTAGGGTCACAACATGGATAAAGTTATGACATATTATGTGTTGTTATTTATGATTTAAGTGTAAAAGGGTTTTTAGATTACTATTTAAAAAGGTTGTAAATTCGATGTAATTATAATGAGAACAATAATGAATAGTGAAGTATAGATTAAACAGAACAAGAGTGTAATGTTTTTCATGCTCAATCACAAAGGAAAATAGTAAAAGACTTTTCCTCAGAACAAGTGCATGTGCTTATTATATGAAATATTTCATTGTGTGATGTACTTCATCTATAAAAAAACATTTTCCACCCTTCTCGAAAACTTAAACTATCACTAAGAAATCCCTGCATAGATTCTTAGTTTGGTATCAAAGGGAGGTTGCATCAAAAACCTCAGAGTACATTCAATGTCCTAATTTCCACTTGGAGGTCATATCATATAGTATCAAAGTCAATTATCTTGAACCCTTGTGAATTCAACAATTGGTATCAAATCTTGTTTTTGGCACTCTAGTATTGTAATATTTGCTATCAAAGTAAGATATTTGGGACTATTTGATTTTAAAAAATTATGAAGTTATGGCTCATCTTAAGTTGTAACATGTGTTTTGATGTCACAACACTATTTTATAGTATCATGCCATCATTACAGTCATGACCTATTCTATGTTGTTGCTACTGACCGACTTAAGGATTCAAGTCATGACATTGTTTTGTAATGTCACGTCTTTAATGAAGTCATGACATAGAAATATAATTTCAAGACTTAGATCTTAAGTTTAAAAGATTTTTTTACTATATATAGTCTTATAGAGAAAGAGAGTTGTAAATTGATACTTTATTACTTGTAAGCTATTTTGCCACAACATGAATATAGTTTTTTTCTTATGTTCTATGGTAATGTGTTTTTTCTTCTCTCTCTTATGTAAGATTATACTTCTTCTAAGAAAGATTAATTCTCCATCTTCTCATAACCCAAAACCAATGTCTTAGAATCTCTACACCTATTTCTAGTTTGGTATTAGAGGGAGTTTATGATGATAACCTCAAATTCCTTTTTTGCATCAAAGATATTGTTCCATAGTGGTATGATTTGTTCTCTAAGGTTTAGATTTGGATACTCAAGTTCTAGTTTGGTATCAAAGCCCAGTGTTCAGGACTACTAGATCTTAATATTTGGTATAAGAGCCAATAATGATTTATGAGGTTCTAACATTTGGTATTAGAACAAGCTTCGGTCACAGAGCTTGATTTGGTCCTTAGAGCTAAAGTTTACTAGATATATAGAAAGGTGAATCAGAGAATGACATGTGCTATAAAATATAGGATTGAGATCAAGAAATTTATGGGAAAGGACTTCAAAATATGAATATTGAAGAAGGAAGACTAGCTTGTTAATCGAGATTACTAGATTGTAATCAAAGAACCTAAGTTAATGCTTAGTGATTAGAAATCTGAGACCTCTTCTGTGGTCACTTTGGATAAAGTTGGATTGAAACTATCTAGGATTTATCCAACTATGTATTTTAGATGAGGTGCTGGTGAATATTTCTTTTTGGAAGTACACGAAGGATTTATGGAAGAAGCTAGAGATACTTTACCTAAGAAAATTTTTGTTGAACAAAATTTTCTTGAGAAAAAAGTTGTATAAATTATGTTTAGTGAGGTGGACAAATTTATCTCACATTTGCATGAATTTCATAAAATGATTAGCAAATTGTTCTCTATTGGCGGTGAGATTAGTGATGATGACAAAGTTACCACCCTCCTCTCTACACTATCTGAATCTTGGAATAACTTGATTATCATCATTGATGGTAGTACAATAGGATTATACTATGAGATAATAGTTATTGTTTTACTATCAGAGGATACAAGATGGAAGGGTATGGAAAAATACAAGAAGGAAAATACTATATGAGAGGGGGAGGACTAATGAAAGAAGTATCTTTTATGAATAAAAATCAATGGCAAAAAGAAGATCTGCAATATTGGAAATATAGTTTAGTTGGGCACTTTAAGAGATACTATTGAAGAAGCTAACTTTTCATAATAGAAAAATTTGGAATCATGACCCAGATAAATGTTGGCTCAGCAGAAGAGGAGTCATCCACTAGAAACTTATATTTTGTAGAGGCCTATATCACTCAAGGTAATGGGGACACTTGGTTTGTTGCTAATGGTGTATCATATCACATGACTCATCATTAGGTCTAGTTTATCCATTATGAGTTATATGTTGAAGGAGATGTAACTATAAAGATAGCTCAATGGTAAAGATAGTTGACAATAGGAAGGTCAAGGTGAAGATGCATGATGGGAATTTCAAGTTTATTCCCAAGATGATGCACATTCCTCCTTTGAGTAGAAACATAATTTCTACGAGCATCTTGATTGATGATGAAGTTATTTTTTATTGTGATGAGAATACCTACAAGATGATGCAAAGATAATCGTAATTACTTGAGGGAAAAAATGTGGATCTTTCTATAAGTTGCTGGTAAGTACCATCAAGTCTAAGGGGAGAGGCTTCTTTGTTACTAAAGGGGAAGCTTTAAGAGCAACTTGATGTCATGATTGGATATAGAGCCACAATAAGAAGACACTAAGACTTGGAAGAAAAATAGTTTGTGATTGCGACCAATAAAAATTCGAGATCATTATAGTAGTCCAAATTGGCTATGGGAAATTTAGAGTCAAAAAAACTAAATTTGAGGTAATTACAAGAGAACAAATAACCCATTGGAAATTCAAGGTCATAATATTGCGACTTTGTGAGGGTACCAAAGCTCATAGTTAATTGACATGATCATAGAATCAAGTTGAACGAGGATCAAATATCTAGCATAGCACCACAAGTAAATGCATCATACATGAATAAAGCAGATGTAAATTCAAATATAAATTCCACAAAAATTATTTTGACAATTTGATCAATCAAAAATGAACTAAAAACATTATGAGTTAAATAAATATACTTGGTCTTGGAGAATATACTCAAACTTTAAAGGTTGGTGCACATATATGTGTGAATTGATGTTCCTGAATATTTGGTCAATATTATATTTGATTGTTAGACAAATGATAGATCATTATAAAAATGTTTACTTGCCTTAATGACATAAGGTGAGCATCATCTGTTGGAGTATCTTTACCAAGGATGATCTCCTTATAGTTGTCCCCTTGATATTTCAACACCAAAGTGACATGTCATTCTATATAAGGATTATTATCATATCTACTCTTTTTAAATAATATGTCAACTGTCCTTGATAATTAATTTGAGTACGCACTCCTATTTTCCAACCTCTAGTTATCATAATGACTTGAGATACTATGATACTAATTTTATTTGTACTTTTAGTTTCATAAGTATCATACTCATAACAAATAAACATATATTTTTCCATACATTTTATCCATGAAAGTCATAAGTCATACACCATACAAGTCTCCACCTCTTGCATATGCCCCATGACATATATGTCACCATTTATCATGACAGACACATGACTATCATAGTATAGTAAAACTTTGCTTTCATGAAGAAGACAAGATACATAATAAATTGGTTTTTAATACATTCATGCTTTTGACTTTGTGAGCATCTTACTCACAATGATTACATATCTTACTTCAGGTATTTAAACATTGATTAATCTTACATATTAAGATTAAAAGGGCTATTACTTTCTTTTATTTGAATTAGACGAGTGTGTCTTATGACTTACCTATTAATGTCTGCTATGATCAACATGCAAAAAATTGACATATTCATAAAAAACCCTAATTTTTGATTCTAAATTATATTTATATCTATTAACATCCTAAAATAATATTAACACAAATATAAACTCATAAATTCAAATATTTATGACAATACAAATACATTACTAACCCTAGAATTTAATTTAGCCAGACATTGGGAAAAAATCACATAAGATATATTGAAAGAAATCTGATGGATTCCAGGATTCCCAATGAATGCCCAAACAAACTTCTAATCATAAAATATTAATTCTAATTGATGTTTTTCTTCATCTCTCCCTTCCATTTTTTCCATTATAAGTGGAGTTTTTATACTATGGGAATCCATGCAATATTGTAAGTATGAAGTCACAGCATATAATTAAGGTCATGAATTTATCATCTCTTCAAATTTTCTCCAGAGCAAAAATTTCATGACACTAGGAATGACCTCGATTCAAAAAAAAAATTCTATAACACAAAGTCATAGTGTTGAATTAGCCATAGCTTTGATATTGGCTTTGTGAGTAAAATGTCATGACACTGAGATTGTTGTGACTGAGAAATTACTCTCTATAATAAAAATTTGTAGTGCTAGAAATGGACTATGATGAAGTCAAACTTTCTGTAACACAAAGTTGTTAGTTTTTATTATGGGAAAAAGTTAAGGCTTTGGCCTTGACTTGATAAATAAAATATCATAGTGTTAGGAATGCCATGGCTGTGTAATTACTCTCTTTAATGAAAACTTGAGGTCTAAGATAATATCACAACTCATATCTTTTAATGCGTTGGCACTATTTTGAATAATTTATGGATCTATAATGTGTCATGACTACTTGTACTAATAGAGTATTTGGCTATTTGACATGAAAATAATATTTTGGCCATTAAGTAGTTTAGAGTTAGTGTAGTCATAAATCTAAAAAAATTTAATAGCCATAATAACTCCATTTCTTAGTGAATGATTGTATCAACTTGATGGTAGAGTTGTGAGATACAAAAAATGTCATGATTATTTTGGTAAAATTACATCCAAGAAAGAATGTCACAACTTCTTAAGACTAATATGTAAGGTCTGCATAAGTCATGACAAAAGAATTGTCACGACTCTCCATTGCTTCTTTCTATTACAAGCCTTTTCTCTATCAAATCTATTAATTTCACCAAAATTCTCTATTATTGCTCATCATTACATACAAGAGAATTGTCAAATCTTTTCAAAATTGAATTTTAGTAAAATCTCTTCGATACATAAAGATGCACATGCAAAAAAAATATAATTTTACCCTCCAAATGACATAATTTATTTAGATTTTGAGCATCAAATAAACTCTCACACTAAAATTATTACTCATCCCCAATCAATAAATCTTCTTCCAAATGACCACACAAAAAAAGAACACATCCAATATGACCATAATTAGGTTTGAGTATCATGGCTGGCTTATATTTTGAGAATAAGATTTAGAATTTTGGGTTTTGTTAAAAAATATATGATTCATGTTATGAAGTGTGTATTCATCACTCAAGTTAATAAAAAAAAAATCTTTGGGTTCCCTTTCAAGTAGTGCTATATTTAATATTCATAGCTAGACTTTCTTTAAATCTCTATTTTGGTTAGTAACTTTAGCTATTCCGACCAACTTCTCATTCTCTATATAATCTTTTTTTTTCGGCTTGTCTTTGTGATTTCTCCTTCATTAACATGAAGTTCTTCAAATGGATGTCATAACTTTGGGAAGTATTGTGGCATCATTGCCTATGGCTTCTTTGAAAAGTAGACTCTTTGTATGGTTGTAGCTTATGAAATTTCTCTATGGACCATATAAATCATGGCATCTTCTTCTATCATGACTTCTATCATCATTTCTGTGGGATGAGTCATGGCATCCACTGAAGTCATGACTTCCTTCATTATTATTACTTTTTTCTCATTTGCTTTTGGGTGTTCCACCAATGTTGCCCTGAACTTGTCTTTCCATTCCAACTTGTAATGATCAATTGAGACTTTCATTTTCTTACACTTTCATCACCATCACAAGAGTGCCCTTGGAATTAGCTACATGTTATTGCAGAGAAAGTATCATCTTTTCCACCTCTTCTTTTGCATCTTTGGAATTATATGACTCAAATTTTCATAAAATTAGGATATTTAAAAAGGCTGTGACTTCATATTATTTTTTCATATTCATCTTTATTTACATAGTTTTCTTTGAGCCATGGTTTAGAATATTTATTATTTTCATCATCTTTTTCCGATCAATACTTATCTATGAAATCTTCCATCTATAATCCACCTTATATCTCATTTCAGAACATAAGAGGCTATCTATTACCATAAATTTTTATCACTAAAATATGGATTCTATAGGCCCTTGTAGAGGAAAATGTTCACTTGCTCCTTGTCCACCAAAAGCATGAATTCTCTCTTTTTTGACATCGATTAATACCTATCTGATGGCTAAAAATGTTAGTCCCAAGATCAGATGAGCATACTGATCTTCCTCCATGTTAAGCACAACATAATTAACTAGAAAATAAACTTATTTACTTTCACCAAAATATCTCTAATCATTCCACTCAGAAATTTGATGAAATAATTGACAATTTGTATTGAGATGGTGGTTGGAGTTATCTCACTAATATTTAATGTTTGCACTATGAATACTAGAATGAAATTTACACTTGATCCCAAGTATTCAATATGCCAAATACCAAATAATACTGATTATTTGGTATGATTTTCATGATATGTTTTGCTTGACAAGTGGATTTATTTGTAATAGTTTCAAAATATATATAGTTATAAAGGTTTTTAATGATTTATTGTGAAATCAAAAGTTTTTGTATGAAAATGTGTAGCTTGGTGGAGTTGGTGACTAGAAATGAAGAAAAAAGTCATTCAAGTCATAGCATCTAATATATTATGACTTGATTATACCTTTAAGTACTTATAGAAGTGTCAAATGGGTTGTGCCTTGATAGCATGATCCATTTAGCTAGTAGCTAGGAAAATCTATGTTGGGTCATGTCTAGTCATGTCGGGTCATGCCAATTATGGATAGGGCAATGGGTAGCTTGAATTGAATGTGCATAGTAAAAATATTTTAGAATTTTAATTTTATATTTTTTCAAAAAATCAAAATATTTTATTTGAATATTAAAATAATATAATTAAAAAGACAAAAGTGCATTTTTAATATGCATTACATATTTATATTGCATAATAAAAAAAATAAATTAAAATCAAATCAATAACTAAAAAATTATTTTACATTCAAATCAACTCCAATATGAAAATATTTAATACAAAAATAATTCAGAAGCATAATATGATACATGACATACGATAAACATAACTATCAAAAATCCAAAAACAAACAAAACATCATATCATATGAAAAAATAATAATTTAAAATAGTATGAGTCATCAATCCATATCTATGGTAAGGTAGCGTAGATGTAGATCATTATCATCATGTATGTGTCTGATGATATCACTAGTGGTGGTCTTAATATCCTTGATCTTGATATCACATAAGTTATCATTTACTAATAACTCTTTTTTTATCTTGGATATTTAACCTCAAGTCTTCCTAGTCCTTCATGCAAACAATTATCTTTACAAATTTTGGTTATAGTCTTAATCTTTTATTTGAAATAATATTGGTTGACACATAAAAAGTATACTCTAATGTTATGCTAGATATTAGAGGAGTCAATCAATCACATATCATCTTAAATAGCATGTGATAGGTAGATTCTTATGATTTCTACTAACTAAAAATATATGAATACTTTATTATCATCATATGATAGGATGAATAAGTAATTAATATTTAAGTATCAAAATAGTCGCTCCTATTTGATGGACCGCTTCATCATTTTCCCCTAGCTAATTAATGGAAAAGTCATCATCTCATAATATAGTGTCCATGTCCATACTTAGAGCATCGCTACAACTATCATACCTAGTATCATAATATATAAATAAGTTACTTAATTTTTCATGAATAAAATATCTAGGTTCATCTACTTAGTTCATGCAAGTTGATATATATCTTAATAATTTTTTTCCCCTTACACCTTAACTCTATTATCCATACAAGTATCCAAATAATGTAAAGTTAGAATAGAGGACTAGTATTTTAAATATTTAGTTTCTATTTCAATAGCCAAGATAAATGTAGGGTATCCTCTATTTGCTAAACATGCTACTAATATTATGTGTGTATTATTGACATAGTCAGATATCACTTGTTGGTATCCAACATATAACTCAAGGTAAGTATAATTCTAGTGGTATTTCATATATATTTGAAGTTTTTTCTTTGTAAAACCCACTGATAAATAGAGACTAATAAACTTGTATTGTCTATTAGCCATATTAAGTAATTTTGTGAATTTCTTATTATTTCTAAAGTGGGAAAAATAAGTTTTATTCCTGCATATACTATAAGATCAATTACGTGACACACATACCTAACATGAAAATTTTCACCTAATGACCCAGCTCTAATAGTTTTTACAAACATACTAATGACTACTATATTATTAGAACCATTATTGAATGTAATATTAAAAATTGTATTCTAAATATTATATTTGGTAAAAATCTTTATCATACACTCACATATAGCATGACCATCATGAGGATGGATGATCTCACGAAATCCTCTAATTTTTTATTATGTTTCCATTTTGAATTTATAAAGTGGGCAGTGAAGAATTCTAATGATACATCATCATGACTAATCCTGATATTAAATATCATTGACACCATTACACTATATTTTCTAAATTCATTTTTATTAATTATTTTCTAGCTTATAATATATTAGTATATCATTTCTACTTGTAGTCATAGGAATTCTACGATAAGTAGGTTGGAAGTAGGTATGAATAATACTAACAACCATATGATCCTCTAAAAATCTAATCAAATGACTCATGATCATAATTAGTTTGGATATGTATTTTCTCCCAAAATTATAATGGTATATGAAGGGGGTCAATGCAGCTAAACCTGAACTAGATCCAACTTGCAAGACCACACAAGGCACTTAGTTGGATTTGCTTAGGATTTAATACATCATGTTTTTTGGTACATATTGATCAGCATGCCTCTTAACATGACAATATCATATGCACTCTCACATGTATATATCTCTTAATAATATATATTATGCTGATTTTTCTTCGACACCCTCAGAATTTTTTTATTTTTTATTATTTTAAAGTATATTCATACTACTAAAGTTTGTTTAGTTTTAAGTTTTTTGGAAAAATAGGTTTCAGTCAAGAATATTAGAGAGAACATAGTTTCTATCTCACACCTTTCAGTCAGATTGACATTATTATCTATATCAACATCAAATTCATTATCATTTAACTCACTATTTGTTATTTTTTATTTAAATTTTGAATTTTAAAATATTTAATAACAATATGTAACCAAGTAATAAAAAAATTGTTTACTATAACTACAACCACATACATTTATTTGAGTAGCAGCCCATGCCCCATACTTGCAATCCATTTTCTACCACATCTTCTCTTTTTCTAAACTTTCTAGGCCATGCTAGCCACCAACACAAAGCATTAACAATAAAAATTAAAATTCTAAATAGAAAATGAACTTAGAAGAAGAGATGAGAGAGATGAGAGGAAGAGAATAGGAGTTGAGAGAATGAAATTTTAAAAATTTTTATTCTTTATATATAGAAATTTTTATATTAAAATAATATATATTTTTTTTATTTTTTTTTATTTTTTTTAAATTTTAAATGAGCCAAATTGTAATAGGCATCGAAAACAAACATGATGGCTACAAATTTTTGGAAATAAAAAAAATTAATTTAGGCAACATGGAAAATGATAGGTCGCGCCTATCACTTTCCATGTTGGGGCCTTTTACGTGAAACATAATGGCCAACCAATTTGGGACTACCATTTAAAAATAAAATCAAGTCGTGCTTCATGAGTTCTTGAACTATGACCTATGCCCGTCATGGTTCATGAGCCATCGTGCATTTTGGCACACCCTCACTCATAGAAACCCCCTCCCTTTGCTAGAAGAATGTAGAAAATTCTAAAAGATTTCAGAGAAGTCCACACTTGTGTGGAAGAATATAAAAGGAAAAAGATTATCCTAGATTCTTCTAGAGATTTCTTGTAAATGTGTATACATAATAAAATATTCTAAAAATCTCTAGGCTTGCTAAAAACCTTCAAAAGGTCTAGATACTTCCATATATGAATATATATGGAGGAGGTGACCTCATTTACAAACTACCAAGTTGAAAGCTTCTCAAAGCTTTGTAAAGAGTCTTTCTTCAATCAAGAGTTTTCGTTCTTTTATGTGTTCTTTCGAGTTCTCTTTATTTTCAAGCCATGAGCAGAAGCTGAGTTTAGCAAGTAAGGCAAGTAGGAGGCTGACTTAGCAACAACTGAGAGGTGAGTTGTCTATGTGCCGCATGAGAGCTTAGTAGATTGCCTAATAGTTGGTATCAGAGGTGAGGTTACGACATGGGGAGTAACTTGGAAGATATGATGGTGAGCTCTCATGAAGAAAAAGTTCCCAAGTAAGTTCAAGGAATGGACCTTAACCCTTCCACTAAGAGAAGGAGAAAGAAGGACAAGTCTCGTGATCCTCTCACGAGCTTGGTTGGTCGAGTGACCAGGTTAGTGGTCGTTATGGATGACACCAAGAAGGGGATGGACCTCATGGAGCAAAGCATAGAGAAGGCCGTGGAGGATCTCAAGGTGCATATCCAAGACCTTCAAGAGGGAATGCAAGGCTCACCATTCCTAGTAGTGTCACACGAAGAGTTTATGAGGGTCCTAGACATGTTTGCTAGCTTAGAGTCAAGGGTGTAGGTCTTGGCCAAGCATGAAGATGAGTTAAGACAAGAGGTAGTCATTTATAAGATAACATTATCAGCTAGAGTTATGGCCACTCATGAAACATCAAGAGTGGAGGTGCCAAAGCCGCACACTTTTGTTGGAAAGTGGGATGCCAAAAAGCTAGATAACCACTTATAGCACATAGAGAGATACTTTGAGGCAATATACTGACTAATGAGGCAACAAAGGTATGCACTGCCACTCTCTACCTCATTGACAATGCAACTCTATGGTGGCATAGAAGGTTCTTGAAAATAGAAAAAAGGATATGCACCAATGACACATGGGCAGACTTCAAGAGAGAAATCAATAAGCAATTCTACTCAGAAGATATGAAAATGCATAGCCCATAGGAAGATCATGCATCTCAAGCACACATGGTCGATTTGGGACTATGTCATGGAGTTCTTTTCCCTAATGCTTGAAGCTTGTGATATGAATGAGAATGAACTTCTCTTCAACTTTATAAAGAACTTACAAGGTTGGGATGAGCAAGAGTTGAAGAGATAGTGTCTAAGAATTAGCCACGACCATGACGGTAATAGAGTCATTATTGGGTATTTTAAGAGTAGACTCATCTCAGACCAAACCATCTTTCAAATGTAGCCATGCTAAAGGTGGGGAAGACAAGGGATACAAAAGCTATATTACTAAGGAAGGATCAAGTATGGCCTCTACCAACAAAGAAGACAAGAGTGGGGATATGCTTTAAGAATTTCAAGCCAAAGACTAATTGTTTCCTTTGTGATGGACCACATTGGGCATGTGAATGTCCTAAGAGGAAGGTCCTCAATGTCTTGATCAAGAGGGAGACCAAACAAGAGGGTGATGAGGCTCACATGAGGTCAATGCCGTTTTTGAATGCCCTCAAGGTCAAGCAAGCCAAGGAGCAGCCTCAAAGCAAGGGACTCATGTACATGGAGGCCAATGTAAATGAGATGTCTACCAAATGCATGATAGACACCAGTGCCACACACAACTTTTTCTTAAAGGAGGAGGCAATGAGACTTAAGCTCCAGACAACCAAGGAGACAGGATGGCTCAAGGCAATTAACTTTTCTTCCAAGCCTTCATAGAGAGTAGCTTGTTGGGTGATAATGAAGATTGGGTTGTAAGAACGCAAGGTCGACTTCACGGTGACACTCATGGATGACTTCAAGATAGTGATCGGGATAGACTTCCTTCGGTAGGTAAAAGCTGTGCATGTAACTTTTCTTTGTTCGATGGATATCTTAGAAGTTGAGTCTCCATGTATGGTTTCTACAATCAACGGAAGCAAAGCTAAAAAATCTATGTTGTTAGCTATGTAATTAGAAAAGGGATTGAAAAAGAATGAGGTGACCTACTTTGTGGTTCTTAAGGAAGACCTAATTGACCCTATGGAAGATCCTATGCCCATAGAAGTTAAAAAGGTTCTAAATGAGTTCAAAGATGTAATATCACAAGAGCTACCCAAAAAGCTATCACCTATGAGGGAGGAAGATAATAAGATCAAGTTGGAGCTGGGAGCAAAATCCCCTTCCATAGGAGCTTTTAGGATGACACCCCTAGAATTGGATGAGTTGAGAAGACAACTAAAAGAGTTACTGGATGATGGATTCATCCAACTATCTAAGGCTCCATTTGAAGTACCGGCCTTATTTCAAAAGAAGCATGATGGGTCATTATGGATGTGCATCCACTACCAGACACTCAACAAAGTGATAATCAACAACAAGTATCTCATTCCTCTTATTACAAACTTATATGATCAACTTGGTAAGCAAGGTACTTCACTAAGCTAAACTTGCGATCAGATACTACTAAGTGAGGATAACTAAAGAGGATGAGCTAAATACTACTAATGCACCTTTGGTATGGCTCATATAAGTTCTTAATATTGCCATTTGGTATTATTAATGTACCTGCTACATTCTACACTTTGATGAATAATATATTCTATCATTTCCAAGAAAAAAGTTTGTGGTGGTATATCTAGATGATATTGTTATACAGAGTAACTCCTTAGAAAAATATGTTGATCACATAAGGAAGGTGTTCTAGCTTTTAAGGCATAATGAGCTTAAAATGCAAAGGGAGAAATGCTCCTTTTCTCTAGGAGAAGTGGGCTTCCTAGGACTTCAGATCATGGATGACAAAGTCTTTCTTGGGACTAGTTAATTGCTATTAGTGGTTCATCAAAGGGTACTCAATAAGAGCAGTACTATTGATAGATCTTCCCAAGAAAAGTAAGACATGGACATGGGATAAAAAGTGTTACCATGCCTTTAAAGATTTGAAGAAGGCCATGATGGATGAGCCAGTGTTGGTGCTACCTAACCATACCAAAGTATTTGAGGTACATACTAATGCCTCTGACTTTTCTATTGGAGGGGTTCTTATGTAGGAGAGACATCTTATATCTTTTAAAAGTTACAAGCTTAATGATACAGAGAGGTGGTACACAATCCAAGATAAAAAGATTATGGCAATCATGAAATACTTGCGGACATGGAGGCACTATTTGTTGGAGTCAAACTGTATAGTGAAGACTGATAATGTTGCTATTAGCTACTTCCAAACCTAGAAGAAGGTAAGCCCCAAGCAAGTAAGGTGTCAATACTTCATGGATTAGTTTGACTACATGTTAGAGTACATGCCAGGAATTGCTAATCATGTGGCTAATACCTTAAGTCATAGGGTAGAGCTAGCATCCATGACTTGCTAGCCCCAAGGAAAGATGGTGGGTCTCATAAAGGAGGGGTTGCAATATGATCTTATGGCCAAGAATCTCATCACATTGGCTCATGGGGAAAGATGATGCAGTTTTGGGTAGAAGATGGTTTACTCTACACAAAGGGGAATCGACTCTATATGCATAAGTAGGAAAGTATTAGAAAGAATCTCATCAAGTGTCACGACTCTAAATGAGCTAGACATCCAGGGCAATGACGCACAAGGACACTACTAGAGTCTATCTATTATTGGCCATAGATAAGAGATGATGTGCATACTTATATGAGGACTTATCTTGTGTGCCAACAAGACAAAGTGGAGCAATATCAACCTAGGGGATTGTTGGAGACACTATCCAAAGCAAAGTAGTCTTGGGAGAGTATCACTATGGAGTTCATCATTGGCCTACCCAAGTCCAAAAATATAGATCTATTATAGTGGTGATGAATTAGTTTTCTAAGTATATTACTTTCATAGCAGCCCCTAAGGATTGCACAATGGAGAAGACTACTAGGTTATTTCTCAATAATGTGGTAGAGTATTGGGAGCTACCAAAGTTCATCATCCGTGATCATGACCCATGCTTCACTAGAAAATTTTGGACAGAACTTTTCAAGCTCATGGGCATAGAATATCACTTCTCTACTAGCTTTCACCCTCAGATGGATGGGCAGATGGAATGGACGAATACACTACTAGAGCTATACTTGAGGCACTTTGTGAGTGCTAATTAAAAATAACTAGGCTAAGATGCTAGATGTGACACGGTTCTCCTATAATCTATAGAGAAGTGAGGCAACTAAGAAAAGTTCGTTCAATATAGTCATTGTGCAATAACCGATGAATCATCACCCCCTAGCCAGGGGATACATAGAAAAGATTCCAACTGCCTACAAATTGACTAATGAATGACATAAGCAAACTAACATAACATGCTCATACTTATAGAAGGTAACTAAGAAGATGAAGAAATGTGCTAACAAGAAGAAGAGACATATAAGTTCAAGGTTAGAGACTTAGTGCTTGTCAAGCTCATACCACAATAATTTAAGTCCTTTCAAAATGTGCACAAAGGACTTGTGAGGAAGTATGAATGCTCCTTTCCCATATTAGGATGGGTTGATAAGGTGTCCTACAAGGTCGAGATACCACCAAGGCTAAATATTTATCTTGTCTTTCATGTCAGCAATCTAAAGCTCTATAATGAAGATAAGGAGGATCAAGGTTGATGAATTTCTACAAGGGCACCAACATTAGTAGTGACATCCTACGATAAGAAGGTGGACTGTATCAAGGTAGACTATGTCTCACGGAAGAATAACTTCCAATACTACACAAAATACTTAGTGAAGTGTGGAAGGAACTATCAAAAAGTGAAGCTAGTTGAGAGCCAATAAATTCTTTATGGTAGTTTAGAAACAGATTGATCAGTTTTAGGTAGGCGGATCGACCAAGATGTCTATAACTTTGGTGGAGGCGAATGACACACCCTCACTCATAGAAAGTCCCTCCCTCTGCTAGAAGAATGCAAAAGTATCTAGAAGATTCTAGAGAAGTCCACCAATGTATGGAAGAATATAGAATGAAAAAGATTATCCTAGATTTTTCTAAAGACTTCTTGTAAATATGTATACAAAGTAGAATATTTTAGATTTATCTTGGCTTGTTGAGAACCTTCAAAGGTTCTATACACTTCCATATTTGTGTATATAAGGAGGAGGTGACCACGTTTACAAACCACTAAAGTTAAGAGCTTCTCAAAGCTTTGTAGAGAGTTTTTCTTCAATCAAGAGCTTTCTTTCTTTCAAGTGTTCTTTCAAGTTCTCTTTGCTTCCAAGTCATGGGTATGTAGAAGCCAAGCTTAGCAAGCAAGGTAAGTGGGAGGCTAACTTAGCAATAATCGAGGGGTGAGTTGTCTAAGTGCAGCATGAGAGCTTAATAGAATGCTTATGTCTGTGACACTTTGGACCATGCCACTAGTCCATGCATGTGGGTAGTGCCTGACCTAACACGAGGCATGGCTAGTTTCGGCCCAGCATAGCTTGAGCCATGCCTCAAGTTGGCATGACTCTAGTTCAAGCATGGTTTTGGACTATGTCATGATGACCTAGGCAAAACTAATTTAGGTTGTGCCTCATGCCCTCATGTCGCACTTGGGTCACCCATTCCTCTTGACACCTTTAAGTACTTATATATTGGTTTCAATATCTATTATTAGTCAAAACTCTACAAACATAATCATTGAAATCTGTATATATCATGACTTTATTACCTTATTGACATAATTTTTTTATTATGTAACACATTCTTTTAGCTTTAAAGATTTCTTAGAGTCATAGTTGAACTAGATTGAAACAATTTCATGACTATGACATTAATTTTATATCATAGTAATCAAATATCTCACTTATGCTAAAAGTCATGGTAGCCTTTAAATGTCATGAATTTTTTTTAACAAATCATAGAATATTCAAGTCAAAGTTGTGATGTTGATCTATCATCACAACTTTTGGTCACACAATCTTACATAGATCCTAACACAAGTTACAACCAATACAAGAACTATGACTTTTGGCTTAAGAGAGAAACCAAAGTCATGACCATTCTACAATGACATATTTTTGGGTCACATAAGCGAAATACACAAGTCATGCTCACACTCAACACCATGAAATTGGGTTATAGAGACTAGATGAACAAACCATGACCACATTCTAATACCACGATTTTTGTTATAAAGGCTAAATGAGTCATAATGACTTTTCCATCATCATCACCAACAAGCAGAAAAAAGAGACTCGGGTGATAGCTCACACATAGTTCCATGACTTTGTGTTAAAAACCAAAAGATCAAAGTTATGAATATTATTCAGTGTCATGACTTCTAATTAAAAAACTCACAGAAGATGCTTAGGTATATAAGAAAACTCCTAAAAAGCCAAGAGAGATCCACGAGAGGCATGAGGAACAAACCTAAATGGCTCCAAAATTCTATTTTTAGGATGATCCATGAGCAACAAGAGTGATACAAGGTACAAGCACAAACTATAGGATGCAGGTGTGTATTTCAACCTCCTATAGAAGTAAATCAAAGTAAAATTGAGTGAGTTTTGAGAGATTTAGATTTTGAAGCATAAATTCATATGAGATAACTTTCTACTTATCTCACATAATATTCTCCCTAATTTTAGGCTAAAAATAGAATCTAGTGATGATGTAATATATTTATTATGATGGATACTATATTTAATACTTTAATATGATATTTTGTTTTGATATTATTTGGTTATAGATGGTTTGAGAATTAAATAGAACTAAGACTAGTATTTTAGCTATTGATGGGATCATGATTGATTAGAGTGATGGACAATAATATGTAAGCCATAAAATAAACTCATGCATATGACATGAAGTGGCAACCCTTCCAAGATAAAACCATGTGCTAAAACTCAAAATTCATGTATGCTTAATCATTGCAAGTATGATGCTTATAAATTTGAATGTATGAATTCTTTTATAGGTCATTCAATTATGTATGTCTTAGAGGAATTGATCCAAAATTGATATTGGATAGTAAATTGAACATTTTCCAAAAAGTTACACCTTTAATATGTGAGTCACCTATCATAGTAGGTGATAATGACATATAAGTCATGTGATAGGCATGAATAGATATGATTCGTATGGTGGTGATAATCCTACAAGTTATATTTTTTCATATGACTGTCAATAGTGAAATACAAAGAAAATTATATATTAATTATGTTAGTATGGCACTAACGAAATCAAAAGTGTAAATATTTTTATTACCATATCAATTCTCATTAAGAAAGATACTAAAAGTCAAAGAATAAGAATGTGTATTTGAAGCAACCATTAAGAATAATTAATAAGTTTTTTAATAGGTAATAACTTATGAATAATCTTCGAATAGGAATGATGCATCATCTTGGTGATTAAGTACAAATGAAATAGCTATAAAGAGATTATTATTGGGAAGGACTCAATAGTTTCTAACTACCTTATATGTTTGTAGGGTAAGAAGTCATTTCATAATTATCTAGTTTTCATTCTATGACTAAGCATAATCATATTAAGACTATTTATGAATTTCATCACAGATAAAAATATGAACCATCTCTAGGATCTAGGAATTACAACTTAATCCTATATATCATGCTTACTAGAGTAGTTGTTAATTATAGTTGATTGATGTGATATGTATGTGCAATCACTTTTTGATCAATATTTGAACTAAATGTCAACATTATTACTTGTATGACTTGTATACTTGTGAAACAATATTGGATGAGAGACCTTGACTCAACTAGATTTTGAGATAGACCTAAGCATAAAATTAGGTTTTTAATAAAATCACAATGAGTTTTAAGTGTCAATATCAAGAATTATTTTTTCTAGTTTGGTTGGCTAACTTTAGTTGATGTAACTATCCTTGAAATAGGTAGTTTTTTTAGTAGTTTCAATAATATTATCTTATTTTATTTCACTAAGATTTATATTACATGTTTTGTATTTATCTTGTAATTATGATGATTTTATTTTCATTTTTTCCTTTGTTTCTTTTTTTTAGACATCACTCTTCAATGAGTGAAACTCTAAGACTAAGTTAACACCTTGTGACCTATAGAAATGGAAGGATCATGTATGGGTCAAATTTTAATTATGATGAGGTACATTCGTACCCCTACAACAACATGTTGTTAATGCCCAACAGTGAACTAAATCAATTCTACTATCAAAATTACACAAGCTATGGAGATCTAAGATATGGGAGTCATAAAGAGATATTGGTTGATAGATCATATCTAAAAACTAGTCCATCACTTGAAAATGTCATTATAGAGCTTTTATCTGAGACTAGAAAAGCAAATAAGATTGTAGAAAAAATGGATATGATAACTAGACATGATGGGGAGAGACTAACTTGATTACAATGGAAAAAATATACTACATTGAAAGTTCCATTGGTGAGTATGAATATAAGTGTGAGTGAAGAGAAAAATACTTCCTTGGAAGTTCCATTGGTGTGTATGGATATAATGGTTAGTGAGGAGGAAAGCACTACCTCAGAAGTTTCAGTGATGTTTATGGCTACAATAGACAAAGATGAGGGAGATGACAAAGAAGAAGAAATCTAGAGATGCAAAAGTAACATATATGACAATTATGAAGATGACTACCATGGAATCGTGATATTCTTCGAAGTCATTACTTTAGATAATTGCAAAGAAGACTACTTCAAAGATGAAGTAAAAGGAAGAAAAACACTTATTTTCTCGATGCACAATCATGAAGAAAATAATGAGATGAAATTAGAGATTACACTTGAAGTAAAGGCGAAGGAAAAAATTCAAACTAGTGGCTACTAAAATAAAAGATGAAGAGATGACAAAAATAAAAGATTTGGAGAGTCTTAAAAAAGTGGAAAAAAATGGCGAAGCAGTGATGAAATCATGGCTTCCAATGACACTAGAGGTATCAAATGGGCAATGTTGTGCCTAAAAGGCATGATATTTATCATGGGTCATATTGTGGTGTGCATGCACAATTCTAAAAAGGGTAGCCTGGCATGGCCCATTGGCACACCTTTTGGCTGGGTCAAGCCAGATCATTTCGAGTACTGCCAAGCTAGGTCATGCTTGGCTAGGCTAATTGGGTTCGTTCTAGGCTAACCTAGGTTAGGTATAGACTAGCTTGTTTAGCCTGCCAAGCCAAAATTGGCTCGGCATGGCTTATGCTAGCCCACGACACATTCATGCATGACTTTAGACTAGATCATGCTATGCCTAACATAGCCGAGTCATGTTGTGCCTCTTCTAATCCTTGGACTGCATGACCTAATTGAAACCTCTAAACACTACTATAACTTTGAAGTTCTATAAGCTAAAAGAAAATAATTGCCACTCCACACAATGCATGCCACTTGTGTTGTAGAAAGTAAATGCTCAAATTGCAGCCTAACAAAATGTGCCAGCACTCAAAAAAATCATTAATTTTATGGATCATCAACCTAGTAATAAAAGGTCAAAAGAAGCAAGCTATGAGGATGATTAATTTTGAAAGGAAATCATAAGAAAAGAGGAAGTGAGGAAATATGCTAAAAAGCTACCCTGATTAGTCAAGATCACTAATGGAGATACGAACTGATTGATTGTAAAGTTATAAATATTTAACATTATATTACTTGGGAGGTAACCAAAGAATTTTTTTAATGCACTATGTGATGTGATAATGTTATAGGCAGTCACACAAAAAATAGTACACCATTTATTAATGTTGAAAGTTAATCACAATGCTCAAATCTCACCATAACTCTTTAACTAACCAAAAATAGAAGTAGCTTTATCATTTTGGTACACGATAATACTTTTACTCGGTCATAACAAATATTTATTTAGAAGTATATATATATATATATAAAGTGTAGGATATATTGCTTGAGAATAAGTAATGATTTCAATATGAACGTTTTTTTAGTATGCCAAGTATTGAATAATATTAAATATTTGGTATGATTTTCAAGATGTATTTTACCTAAAAGAGTGGTTTATTTATGATGATTTCATAAAAATTTAATTTTGGAAGATTTTGATGAATAGTTATGAAATTAGGAGTTTTTATTATGATTTATAGCTTAGAGTTGGCGACTAGAATTAGAAGGAGATCAAAAAGTCAGGCAAGTCTTAGCATTTGACATATTATGACTTGATTATACATTAAAATTCTTATAGATTAGTTTTGATGTCCATTCATGGCCGAAAATCTACACACGTAGTTATTATAATCTTTGTATGTCATGACTCTACTATCTTGTTGACACATTCCTTTCATTGTACAATACATTCTTTGGCCTATGAAGATTTCTTGAATCACATCCAAATAAGCTTGACAAAACTTTATGACTATAATATTAATTTCATATCATAAAAACCAAGTATTTCATTAGTGCTAAAAGCTATGGTAGCCTCAAGATGTCCCGAATTTTTATTTACCAGCCCATAGAATACTCAAGTTAAAGCCATGACACAATCAATACAAACAGTGTGACTTTTGGCTCAAGAAAGAAACCAAAGTTATGAATATTCTTCAACACAATGACTTTGTGTCATATAAGTAAAATACATGAGTCATGACCACACTCAGCACCATGACAGTGAATTACAAAAAATAAATATACAAGTCACAGCTACATTCCAGTGCCATGACTTTGTATTATAGAGGTTAAATGAGCCATCGTGATTTTTCTTAGTATCACGACCATCAAGCAGAGAAAAGGAACTAAAACCATAGCTCATACCTAGTTTCATGATTTTATATTATAGAACCGAAAGACTAAGCCCATAATTTTTATTTAGTGTTATGTTTTCCAATTATAAACCTACACCAAATGCTCGAGTATAGATGGAAAAACTTAAGAAGCAAAGATAGAGATACACAAAAGGCACAAGGAAGACAACACACAAAACTCCACAACTTTTTTTGGGTGATCCATGAGAAAAACAGGTGATATAAGGCTCAAGCATTAACCCTAAGAGGCAAATATGCAATCTGACCCCCACTTATGGGCAAATAATAGTTAAATTGGGTGAGTTTTGAGGGATTTAGGGTTTGAAGCCTAGATTATTTCAAGGGTTGAAATTGGGTATCCAGATTCATACAAGATGAATTTCCACTTGTCTCATATTTTATCCTTTCCGATTTCAAGCTAAAATAAGAATCTAGGATTATTATAATATGTTTATTATGATAGATACTATTTAATACTTTAATATAATATTTTGTTATATTACTATTTATTTATAAATGGTTTGATAATTAAATAGAATTGAGAATAGGGTTTTAGTTATTGGAGGGTTCATGTATGATTTGACTGATAGATAATGATAAGTAAGTCATATAATATACTCATGCATATGATATAAATGAAGTGATATCCTTTCTGATCATAATGCATTAGACAAACTCATATGTCAAAATCTAAAATTGAGATATGTTTAAACATTACAAGTATGACCCATAGAAAGCCAAAAGTATGAACACTTCATAGGCTATTTCAGTATGCATGTCTGATAGGAATTGATCCTCAATTGATATTGGATATTAAATAGAATATTTTCCTAGGGATTTCGCATTTTGTATGAATGTTGTTTTTCGTAATGGAAGATAGTGATTGATAAGTCATGTGATAGGCACATATGGATATGATTTATATGGTGGTGATAATCATATGAGTTCATTTGGTCATATGGCTACCACTAGTGAAACATGAAGAAAAATATATGGTAATTATATAAGTATTATGTTAATGAAATTAAAAGTATAATTACTTTTATTACCACATTAATTCTTATCGAGAAAGACAATAAATTTAGGAGAATAAGAATGAATATTAAAAATAATCATCAATGAAAGTTAATGACTTGTCTAAAGGTGAGGACTTGAGTGACTCTCGAGCATGAATGATGTGTTGCCTTATTGTAAAGTACCGAGGGAAAAAATTTTGGTATTCAAACTATTGAACATTCTTATATCTTTTGGTGAATTGTGAAGATGTGTAAGCATGAAAATGGGGTAATTATGGATTATATCATGATTTTAGATTTTTGTTATATTTTGATGAATATATATAAAATTGATAAGTTTTGGAGGTGTTTGTGTGAGGGGTAGAATATATAGTTTTGAATAGTTTTAATATCAATTCTTATTCAAAACTCTATGTAATTGGTCATGATAATCTTTGTATGTCATCACCCTATCAACTTATTAGTACAATCCTTCTACTATACGACATATTCTTTATGGCTACGATATTATCATGGAGTCACAATAATACTTATCTCAAAAAATGAAAATGACTATGATATTAATTTTTTGTCATAATAACTAAGTACCCTACTAGTATTAAAAGTTATGGACATATCCTAACATCATGAATGTATCATTAATATATCTCGATAATTCCAAGTTAGAGCCATAATTTTATAAAACTACAACATTTGAGTTACCAAAAATCATAGAACAAAAATAACTCAGGGCAAAGCCATGACAATAATTTAGTATTGTGATTTTTGATACATGAAATATTACAAAAGGTATTACTTTAGTATGACCATTCCCAAGGCCAAGAATTTTATATCATGCTAATTTTCAATGCTGCGATATCTTTGTAGTGCTTTGGTGATATCATATTTGAGTGAAGTGAATACAAGTGTTAAAAATGATGTATGTTGTATTATGGATATTACTGAAAGAGTGATTAATGAGAATTTGAACTAGAGTTTTGAATATTAGTATGTTTGTATGAGATTATTATGGTGGATGGTGATAAGTAAACCATGAGGCTCACTAATACATATGGTAGGAAGTGATAGCCCTTCTAACTGAAATGTATGAGATAGAGCTATATGTTAAAACTCAAAATTTGAGTATGTTAATCATTATGATTATGGTGCTTGCGAAGTCAAATATACAAATGCTTTTATATTTAATTTATTATATATATCTTAGAAGAACTAGTTCCCCATTAGGATGAATATTAAATAGAATATTCTTCTTAATATTTCACTTATATTATGATCATCGCATCATCACTGAGGAGGATGGTGAAAAAAATTCTCAAGACATGCATGAGTATGTTGTGACTTATAAGGTAGTGACAACCCTTTTAAGTTACTTTTAATCATATGGTTTCCACTGGCAACACTTGATGAAACATATATTAATTGTGTGAGTATGATGCTTATGAAACTAAAACTATATAAATACTTATAAATAATATTAATTCTTAGTCTTTATGATACATAGGGCCATAGAATAAGTATGCATATAAAATAACCATCAAGAGTAATTGATGAGTTGCCTAAAAAACTATGGGATTGTGATGTACTAATAGTAATAATCACTTTTGGTATGTGTGATAATCATCTTGTATGCTATTAGGGTAAGGAGTCATTGTAAAATATCTCAACCATCATTATGTCTAAATATAATATAATTCAATCCAATTTGAGTATACATCATATAAATTAAATGAATAAACTCATAAATCTAAAATTGATTTTATAATTTAAATATCTATTTTAATAAAATTGAGTTGTCTCACTATTGAATAACCAAACTATCGATAAAATCTTTATGGAATTGATATCTAAATGAAAATTTTTTTTACTACTTATATCACACGTGCACTTATAGATTTTTACTAATGAGGTACACTTACAAATAAATTTTTGGGATATTACCTAATTAATAAAATTAGGCATCATAACAAAGTGGCAACAAGTTTTTGGTGTTATTACTATGGATTATTTAACTTAGTTAACATGAATTGATGTAATTATCCTTGTAAAATAATAATTCCTTTTTAGTAGTTTATATAATATTGAGTTTAATAAATTTTCCTAAATCCAAATGTCAAGTCTTGTTAACTTGTTTAGAAAGTGGATAGTTAAATTTTAGTATTTTGCTTGTACCCCTTTCATTGTTTTTTTTTCTTCTTTTATGCACCCTTTTATGAGCTGGAGCTTTAAGACTAAGTAAACCCCTCAAGACCTAGAAATTGAAGAAGATCAATGCAAGACAAAGAGCTGATAAAGTGTCCATGGAAGAAATTGACAATAATAGAGAGCCCCAAGATAGTAATGGAAAAGTTATCCAACAGCCCATCCACCACCATACCTTGGAAGACTATTAGAGGCTCATGATGATGGATAATTTTTTGGGTATTTGGTTCAAATATTTACTTCATGGTTCTATTGAAAGTTGGGATGAACTAGTGAGAACATTTATCACTTATCTCAAATTACTTATCAATTATGAAGTGATATAAGTCAGTTCCAACAAGATGCGCATGAAACTCTATATAATTCTTAGAATCATTTTAAGGAGTTGATGAGGAGATATCCTCAAGGGTAGTTGATGAAGTTTCCTAAAAGGTATCTTATTTATTTTTTGGCATCATTAGTCTTTATTTTACCTCAGGTCTATATGACACCTAATGTGAAATATATAGTCTTGTATAGTTTTGGTATCCATTATTATTTAGAAACTCTATCTAATTGGTCATGGAAAATTTCTGTATGTCATGAACCTACCAACTTATTATTATAATCTTTCCACTCTACAACATGGTTGTGATATTATCATGTAGTCACAATGTTTAATATCTAATTTATCAAATATTATAGTATGTTTTGATAGTTGAGAATTATGTGTATATGTAGAAATTGGGTGAACATGTATTGATTTCATAATTTTTGATGATTTGGTGAACTTTGATGAATAGTTGTAAAATCAATATATTTTTAGAGGTGTTTAGGAGAGGAGGTAAATCTATAAGTAATTTATAGTTTCAATATTCATTCTTGGTCAAAACTTTTTCTAAGTGGTCCTTGGAAAAATCTTGTATGTCATTCTCAATAACTATAATATTATCATTGAGTCATAACCATGCATAGCTTTTAAAATTATAATGGCTTCCATATTAATTTTTCATCACATAAAATAAGTGTCTTACTAGTGTTCAAGGTTGTTGCTAATTTTATAGAGATGTGACTTTATCTTTATATAGCTCGATAGTCTCAAGTCTGAGTTATGACTCTCTAATAAAACTGTGATTTTTGAGCTATAGAAAATTAAAGAGCCATAATTACTCAGGCCAAAGTCATGACTTATGAGACACAAAATATTATAGAGGACATTACTTGAGTAGTTATTTCCAAGGCTATGATTGTTATCCTCAAAGGAAGTCTTAGTCGTGACATATACACATTAAACTAAGTACAAGTGTTATAGCTAGTTCCCAGCACAATAGCCACATATATATCAAAAAAGATAAATGGCCAAATTCATGGCCTCCACATAGTACTAGAGCTATATAATAATGTTGGAAGTCATCTCCATCCTGTGGCCACTTCATAGCATCATGGTCATCTATTGAATACAAACACGGAAGGAATGAAGCTATTACCATTTCATAGTGCAACAACTTTGTGTTATCGAAAAATTAGGCCTAAGTCATGGTCATTGAAAAATATTATGACCTTGTGTTAAAAAGAGATCATGATATTGAATATTGTCATAATTATTTTATATATTCATGACCTTAAGCTAAAGAGATGAAGTCTGGAGTTATAGATTTTATCTAAAAATAATGGCTTTCTATTTAGAGAAATACAAAGTTGCCCTAGTATAAAGTTGAAGATAGAGAATTTTTGAAATAATCTTTCATTTATTATCCTTTTCCCTCATGAAACAAGAAAAGACATGATGACTATAAATTCTAGGGGTAGATTTCACATTCCCTAGAAGTTACATAATAAAACAAGGGATGCACAACCTATGTCAATCCCTAGAATTGAGGGACATGGCCCTCATAACACCCTCCTCTTAGGATTAATTGGAAATTTGTATGAAATAGCATAGTCCAGAGTTTATATTATTTGGATTATATAATATAATTGGTTTGGATGATTGCTTTATTTATTATTTGATCATATATATTGATAGATAGTGATTAAATAGAATTTGAATTAGAGTTTCAACAAATATGAGTTTGTGTGAGGTCTTCTTGGTGGTTGGTGATAGAAGTATCAAATGAGTTGTGTCATACTAGCATAGCCCAATTTTGTTTGGCGGATATGGGTCATCATGTCGTGCTCAGCACATCATAGTGTTTATCATGGGACATGTGCCAGCATGGTTAAAAAAGGGACAGTCCAACATATAATCCGTTGGCACAACTTTTAAGTGGGTCATGTTGGGTTCTACCAAGTTGGGTCAGGCTTAGCCAGACTAACTCGAGTTAGGCTATGCTAGCCTAAGTTTAGGCCAAGCTAGCTAGGGTTCAGGTTAGGCTAGCCTAGGTTTAGGATAGGCAAGCCTGGGTTTAGTCCAGGCTAGCCTGGGGTTAGTCCAGGCTAGCTAGTTTGGCCATTAGGCCAAAACTAGCCTACATGGGCTCTCATTCTTGGTCATGTCACGCCGAGCTTCCCATTTCAAAAAGATAGGCTAGGAATGACTCGAGCTATGCTGCATGCTAGCAACAACACTTCCAAGCATAGTTCTGAATCATGCCACACCATGCCAGTAATGATTGATCCATGCCATGTCATGGGCTATGCCTAGGCCGTCCAGCCCATTAATACCTCTAGATGGTGATAGGTAAGCCAAGATACTCACTCTCACATATGATAGAAAGGTGGTGGTATCCCTTCCAATTATGATGTATAAGATGAATCAATATGTTGAATCTCAAAGTTTGGATCTATTAATCAATATGAGTATGATTCGTATGAAGCCACAAGTATAAATATTTTTATACAACAATTTATTATACACATCTTTAGAGGAATTGGTTCTTAATTGGGATAGACATTATATAGAATATTATCCTAAGTAGTGCTCTATTAGTGTGGGAGTCACATCATTACTGATGAGGCTGATGATAATAAATCCCTGTGACGTATATGTCGTGAAGACTCTCAAGGTAGTGACAACCATTATGAGTCCATTTTACTTGTGTGATTCCCACCAAAGAAACTTGAGTGAGTATATGTTAATTGTTCAAGTATGTTACTTATGAGGTTAAAAGTATAAATGCTAACAAACTATACTAAATATTAATATTTAAGATAATGGAAGCTAGTGAATAAAAGTATACATATGAAATAACTATTAAGGATAATAGATGAAGTTTCCTAAAAAGTATGAAATCATGAATGGCTCTCACGTAGGGATGAATTATTGTTTAGGTAGTAACATACTGTGGGAATAACTATGAGGGGACTACCATTGAGAAGGATTCAATGGTGACAACCATCTTGTATGTCTTTAGAGCAAGGGGTTATTATGCAATACCTTGAAATTCATTATATTTCCAATATAATATATATAAAGATGCCAAACAAGTTATGTCATGTTGGCATGACCCATTTTTAGGCCCATCTAGGCTATCATGTCATGCCTGAAATGACAATATTTATCATGGGTTATGTCATGTTAGCATTGTTTGAAAAAGGGACAACCTAGCTTGGCTCTAAAAAGGGGTAGCCCATCATGGCCCATTAGCACAACTTTTGGGTGGGTCATGCTAGGTCATGCCAAGCTAGATCAGGCCTGGTCAAGCTAACACGATTCATTCTAGGCTATCTTATCTCATGCCAAGCTAGTTAGTTTGGCCAGTTAGGCTGAGACTAGCCCATAATGGTCATTGTTCTGGGTCATGCCATGTCGTGCTTCCCATGCCAAAAAGTTTCTCCCAACATGGCCCAAGTGATACTAGAGGTTGAACCATGATGTGCCATGTAGTGGGCCATGCTTGAGTTGTCTAGCCTAGTTGATACTAATATATATATATATATATATATATATATCAAATAAATTAATGACATTATATAAATTAGATAAATAAATAATAAAACTATAATTATTTAACAATATGAGTATCTATCATATTAAAAATTAGTTGTATTTTATTGAATAGATGAACTACCTATACAAATTATGTGAGATTGATATCTGGATGAAATTCTATTATACTACATGTATAACATGTGCACTTATGGATCTCATTTAATGAAATACTCTTATTATAAAAAACTTTTGAGATGTTGCTAAACCAATTAAAATTTGGTAGAGTAATGAAGTCATAATATTTAACCATATTTATCTATTAAAATTTAAATACCTATGATTTAATTCTAGGTCACAACAACCAAGTATCTCATTTGTGCTAAAATTCATTGTCATGTCCTAGCACTATAACCTTATCTTTAATATGATTTAGTAGTCTCAAGTTAGAGTCATGACTTTTTATCAAAGCCATGACTTCTGAGCTACATAAAATTATAGAGCCAAAACTACTAAGACCAAAGTCATGGCAATTATTTAGTGATATGAATTTTGATATACTAAATATTATAAAAAATATTATTCGAGTATGACCATTCCCCAATGCTATAACTATTATTTTCAAAAGGAGAAAAATGCATGACTTTTACATACAAGTTGGCATACCAGTGATGCTACATCCTTGTAACATTATGGTGACATAATATATGAGATAGGTAAAGGCTAGTGTCATGGTTAATCACAGCATCACAAATACTTAAGATATGTGAAGGGCAAATTTTTTTGTCGTGGCCATTTATTAGGGCTACCACCACATGTTACACATGAGAGACCTTCTAAGTATAGTGATTATTTCCCAACACTAATGTCATATCATGATTAAGAAAGACTAATGCTAACATCATAACTTTTTTATAGCACCACAACCATATAACAATATGAGAGGCCTTTCACCATGTCATGCCATTTCCTAGCACCATGATCCTTGATAAAGAACAAGAAAATAGGGGCAAGAAGCCTTGGCTACTTCACAGTGTCATGTCTTTGTGTTACATAAATATTATGCCCAAGTCATAGTCATTGCCCAACTTCATGATTTTTATGTTATAGAAATATTTGGATGCATTCCAATATCATGATCATTTTTATAGTCGTAACCTCTTACTTAAAAAATGATAGCCAAAGTTATGACTTTCTTATAAAAATCATGACTTCTTATTTGTAGTAAAGTAGAATCACACAAGTATAAAAGTGAAACAAAGAGAAATTTGGGAAATTGCTCATTCATTTTCTTCATTAACAAAGTGAAACAATGCCATAATGAAGCTAGCAAATCCTAGGGGGTGCATTTTGCACTCTCTAGGATAAGTAAGCAAGAGATGCAATACTTAATACTAATCTATAAAGTTAGGATGTGACTTTCACAATATGAGATATTCTTGTTAATGAAGTTTTGGGATATCACCTAACTAACAATAAGTTATAGTTTTGAAACCCAACTTATAGCTCCTTTAGTATGATAAAAAATATAGCTTGTAGTAGACTTGCTAGTGTCAATATCTTTAGTATTGTCTGCATCAATATAGCATTGGTTTGTGAGGTCAAAATCTTTATAACAAAATGCATTATTTGAGGTTCCTATAATATATTTGAGAAGCCTCTTCACAATATTCTAATGTTATCTACCAATATTTATAATAATTTGACTAACCACTCACAATACTTATGCAATGTCTGATCTTATACAAATTATAACAAATATCAAACTTTTCATGACTAATACATACATACTCAAGACATATCCATTTGCTTTTATTTAGTGTTTGGACACATACTTGAAGATAATTTGAAATCAATATGAAGAATGATAGAAATTAGCTTATTACCTTATATATTGAAGCATTGCAAGATCTTATTAAAATAGTTCTTGAGAGAGCCAACTTTTTCTTTTATTTCTGTCTTTGTAAATATGTATCTCTAGAATCTTATTTGTTAGTTCTAAGTATTTCATATCAAATTCTCTAGCCAATTGTGCCTCTAATTCTTAAATTTAACCTTAGTTGAGACTTGTTGCCAACATGTTATATATGTACAATAATAAAATGGTAAAATTATTCTCATCCTAAAATATCTTGTAGTATGTACACTGATTTGAATTAAGTCTATTATACTAAAGACTAATGATGCAAAAATCAAATCTTTTATACCAATTTCTCGATGCTTGTTTGAGATTGTATTGAAATTTATTTAACCTACAAACTAAATTCTCCTTGCATATTTTAGCAAAACATTTTGGTTGGAGCATACAAATTTCTTCTTCATGAAGAAATAATGTTTTGAAATCTAACTTTTCCAAATATAAATCAAACATATCAGACAAAGCCATGAAAACTATAATTATTATAAGATGAACCATTGAGAAAAAAATCTCATTAAAGGTATTACCTTTTTTTTGAACATATTCATTTATAACCAATTTTACATAATACCATTATACTTGATTATTACTTTCTCACTTGATCTTGTAGACTTGTTTGTTACTAATAATATTTCTTCTTTGTAGTAATGATACTATTTTCCATGTCTTGTTCTAGTATAAAGCTTTGATTTCTTTATGCATTTTCAATTTTTCATCATCCATAGATACTCATCTAAGTTATTTATAGCTTCATTAAATATTAATGGTTATTTATCATTTGTTAAAAGATATTATGCAATATTACCCTCTATAACATATTTTGAGTGTCAAGCTAGAAGCTTTCTATCATAAGTAGGTCGACTAACTTTTGGAGCCTTAGACTTGATATATTCTTCTACCTCATGCTCTGGTGCTTCTTTCGTAGAAACTAGAGTTTTGATATTAGATTATTTTCTACATATATAGTTATAGTTTATGAAACTTCTTTCAACATGTTATCTTTTTCATTATTTCTTTGTAGTTGATTTTCTATAAACATTATATATTTGCTGATAATAACCTTATGAGTAGTGGAATCCCACATGTGATACCTATTTACTTTTTTAACATGCCCCTAAAACTATGTATTTTTTGGATTTTAGATCCAACTTTATTTTTCCATGGGATTGTAAATCACATATGTAGAACATCCAAAGAAATGTAAAGTAGAGTAATTTGTTGATTTACAAGTTCACATATCTATCAATGTTTTAAAATCAATTATAATTGATAGTAACTAATTTATCACAAAGTAAGTGGAATTAGCTATTCTTTCCAAAAGGAATTGGGTAAATTTATAGTCCTCAACATGGCTCTCTTCGATGTTGCAAGAGTTTTATTCTTATATTTGGCCACTCCATTTTGTTGTGGTATGTATGTGACTATAAATTACTATTTGATACATTCATACTTACAAAGAGTAAGTAGATCATTATCTATATACTCTTTTCCATTATACATCATCAAGTATTTTATCTTTTTTCTAGATTCAAGTTCCACCCATATTTTGAAGTCTTTAAAAACTAAAAATACATCTGACTTTTTCTTGATTTAATACACCCAACATCTCCTGATGTTATCATCAATAAAAGATATAAAGTGCTTTGCTCCTCCTAGGGACATTTTCAATGATTTTCATATGTTAGAATGAATCAAATCTAGAATGAATCATTTTCAATGACTTTTTCTTGATTTTCATATGTTAGGATGATCATCACCCATGTATATAGCACTTCTTGAAATTGATTCATATTTGTGAAAATCATTCTTTTCGAGATGTCATGTGCCATGATGCTCTCGAGTCTTGTATCCAGACATCAGTAAACTACTTTTTACTTTATACCATTATTGTCACCTTATTATATAGATTATTGCCATCATCCTTGATGTTTGTTATATTCCCTTAAGTATTTGATGACTTCAACATCTTCATTCTTCTTCTTATATAAATAATCTCTTTTAAAGTGAGATTTTTTGTAATAGTTGTAGCACATAATATTTTTCTTATTTTTTAAATTTTGATCTATCATGATTATGCCTCCCATTAGGAAACATTCTATTCAACTCTTTCATATTACCATCAAAAGCTTCTGCTTGTTGTGAACTTGTATATTTGTCCTTCTTATTTTTGTATAAGATTTCTTCTTCAAAAATAATATCTCAATATCATTGAAGACTAGATTGTCTGTGAAGGCATCATTCATCAAATTAATAATGAGTTGATCATACGAATCTGATAGATTTTGAAGTAAAATCTTAGCAAACTCAACTTTTATAGTTTAAAGCCCAATATAGTAAGTTGGCAAATGGTGAGGTATTTTGGAGACCCCAAGTATCGCCACTACTACCGTAAGGTGGGGCACTTGGTAGAGTCACATTATATCAGAGAAGCTATCCTACGAAGATATTGTGAGAGGCCTCCTCAGAAAGCATGCACACAATAGCCGAAGCAGTGACCTTTAGAGAGTAAGCCCAGGCCTACCATCAGACATGTTTGGAGCCCCAAGGTCAGGGCGAGTGATTCCATGGAGGGAGAGGGTGCAACCATGGATCACATGTCTCCCAAGGTGGAGAGGACCAGGAGGAGGCCTACACATGCGGCTCAACTTGTGGAGACCTCAAACTAGATTCATAGCCTGACATTGGAGTTGGAGGAGGTCATTTTGGCTGAGAAGATTATGCTACAAACAATTGAGGAGGAGACAGAGACCACCCCATAGATGGATAGCGAGACAAAGATACTTTTGGGCTGCCGTTTGGATGTTCACGAGGTGTTACTCATAGAAGAGGATATAGTGGTGGAGAGATTAGTCGAGATGGTCATAGTGGAGACTATGCTGATGGAGCAAGTGATAGAGCTGCCTTCGAAGAGACTAGAGGGGTGGATGAATCATTGGAAATAGTGCCAGGTGGGCAAATAATCTGGTGTCAGAGAGTAGTAGAGAGGCATCATATATTGCAGTAGAGTTTCGGGCATGCACCCGAAGACTAGTATCGAGCATATCACTGAGATCAGGCACCATTTGAGGAGTTAGAGTAGGGTCTACAATCCTCCTCTGGAGGTAGGAAGTCCCTCCACGGATGAGCATTCTTTGTCGAGATTCGGCTGTGGATATTGAGTCGGTCATGTAGGGTTTTGAGATGGGCGGCTAGACACATATGTTATCGGAGATGGACGAGAGTAGTGAGTTGGACGTTGTCGAGACCTCGTGCCCTAGGATAGATTTTGGAAAAATAGTGGAGGATAGCCTTTTATTGGGTGAGCCTTCTTCTACTTCGTTAGATCCTGATTTCCAACTGAGAGTGGTCAGTGATGTTCCATAGACAGAGTCAAGGATTCTCCTACTTCTTCAGGTGGAAAATGAAAGAGATGAGCAAGTCAACATGGGGGTGCGACAGGCAAGCTGCCTCTTCCCAGGCCCCCTACGAGCCTGCCTCCTCCCCAAGACCCATGCGTTAGTATTCCAACATCAATAATAGATGATTATTCATAATCCATAGTTTGCATGCCAAGTTATTAGAAAATCTTAATTCGACCCACAATTGCAATAAACAGTATATATGATTCTAAAATTTATTATATGAATACATTATCTTTTTTTATTATTAACAATTATTAATGAAATCATAAGTAAATGATTAAGGTTAAAATATGGTAAATTTAATCAATAATAAACTATAATTCTGCTACTCATCGAACATTATCATTTATAATTAAAATAATCGCTATTTTATGATTTTTTTTTGGATAAGAAATAAAAATGAATAAAATATTAATTTAGTAGTAGAAAAATGAGTATATTTTGTTTATATGTATATGTACGTGATGATATTAATTTACTTATAGATTTATTCCTTCTACTTTTCGTACAATTGAAAAGATATTTAAGGAAAAACTAGTTATAGATAGTATAAAGTGGAGCAAAGTATCCCCAAATATGAAAGAATTTTATTAAGAAGAATTTAAAGTACAATTTTGATGCATTTACCTATTTTTCAATTTGGTTTAATATGAAATACTATTAAAATAAATACATTACAATTAGAGGTATCAAATGAGCTAGGTCGGGCCACCCCTTGGCACGGTTCATGTCTTGCTGGGCTAGGTAGGACCCGTATGCCTGGCTCAATGGCACGATAAATTAACTAGGGGACAAACTAGATTTTTTAAAATTTAGCTAGAAAACTCGAGTATGACTTGGCCTGACGCAACCCGACCTAGCAAGTCAAGGCATGACCCAGCCTAAACTGGGTACGAGCTAGGCCATGCTAGGCAGAAAGTTCTCCCAAGCCATGCCGTGCCTAGCACGGCATGGTTGCCTGATTGGGCCACCAAAAAATGGGCATGGCTGGGCTAGCAAGGCCTATTTGACACCTCTAATTATAATGTATTCTTGTTTAATTTGGTTTTTATAGAAAAAATATAATTGAAATAATACTTTGGTCGACTCGGTAAAGGATACATAGAAATATGTGGCTAGTATCAGATATAATGATAAGCTTGACAAATAAAGAAAAAAAAATATGATAAAGATGCAAAGCCTAATGTTCCCCTTAATATTTGGATGAAGTAGTGGGAATACTAAAATTATTAGGAGTTCAATACTTTGTCCCAAATGACATCACACCATCATCGACTAGAGAAAGTAAGTAAAAGATCAGGACATTCAAAATATATTGAAGGTTCAAAGGTGACTTACCAACATTCAGTATATTTGGTAAATATAAATAATAATATATATGTGATAATATATCTTATATCTCAATAGTAACTATTATTTATTTGCAAGAGACTGAGTTGGGATGTCCACCAACACCATTTGAGGTATTCAAGCAAATGCACAAGAAAAATGATAGATCATTTATGAACAAGCAGTCAAATGATATTAATGTGAGTTTCTCAATTTCTACTTGTAGTGTTATATATAAATTATAATTAATGAAGGAAAACAATGTAAAGAAATTTATTTTTTGGCATTCACTAGAATTAATATGCAAACTCAAATATTTTTTTTACTGTAACTGATGAGTTATTATATATTGACTCATTAAAAATAATGACTAACTTTATTTTTATATTAATTTTTAGTAGGGTGATGATAATTTCATGTGCTGATATAAATTTTATATGAATATAGTAATGATGAATTATGTTGTATTATAACAATTATAAGAAGCTGTGAAGAATATGGTAACCATTACTTCACAATTGACAGATCCTTCTATAGGGACACCCGATATTGATATTATACATATTTAACTTCATACTATCGGAGTGGTGCTAAAAAAATAACAATTGTATGGTCTTGATATCCAAACATCTATATTTTATCTATGTTATATTTATAGTTATTCATCATCATCTTCCAATTATAATAATCTATTTGATTAGAGTTTGCACGAAAATATACCGAAAATTCAGAATATTTTACAAAAAAAAAAGGAGATGCAACGAAAGAATGAAGAGATGCAAAAGAAAATAGAAAAGTAAAAATAGAGGAGTAAATATTGAAAAAATGAAAAAAAAGCGGAAAAAAGAATAAAAAATAGAGGAAGAAAGAATAAAAAGAGATGAGAAATAAATGAAAAGAGAGGAGTAAATATAATTGAAGATTTTTAAGTTGGAGAAAATAATGTGTAAGTTAGCAGATGCTTCATTTTTTTTTCATCATTTTGAAAAAAGATCAATCCTGATCTTCAAAGGACAATACTCATCTCGATAATGATTCATAGTTGTTTATGATGTGTTATTACTTTTTTATAACAAAAGTTATTATTGTGAAATTTTGATTTTTATGTTATTGTTTTTTGAAGTTATGAATATATACTATAATTGATAAATTTTTATGTTTGTTATTTGAAGTGTTACTCTGTATTGGATGTTTTGTGAATATCATTGGATGAATAATATGTGTATGTACTTATTAGACTGTAGGTTATATAGTATATGTATGTGTGTGTGTGTGTGTGTGTATATATATATATATATATATATATATATATATTTGTATATTGTATACAACATACATAAACAACAACAAATTGGACATGTTCCTATCATAGAAAATATAAATGAAATATGCCATTTTAAATTTTGTTTCTAATTTAGAAACGGATCTTACGTTTCTATTCTATTCTGTTGCTAATTTAGTGACTAAACATGAGATTCCATTCTCATTGCTAAATTTAATATATATATATATATATATATAACATATATGTCATCATTTTAAACTATAACATATATTCTATATGATAAATAATATATGTATATGTATGTTAAACTATTTGCGTATATATAATTATTTTAAACTATAACATAACATTTATATAATTATATGCATGCATATTTAACATATACATATATATTGTTTACCATATACAATATATATTATAATTTAAAATGACTACATATATTTTTAAACATACATATATACATACATCGACATGTATAAATATATATAATAACTCATATATTGGATAATGTATATAATATATGTAATTTTTTAAAATGACTACATATATATATATAAACACATTTATATATAACTATATCATTTTAACTTATATAATACAACATAAAGTTTTTTATGTATAATATAAATATATATATAGTTTTCTTGAATATTGTTTTTGAAAAATAGTATTTTGGATATTATATTTAAAATATATATTTTTTAATTATGCTGGCAGGGTAAATATGCATAAACGAATATATTTTGAGTGGGACCAAAGCATAAATATTCTTGTTTTGGATTCCTTTATATAATTTTCCCAAACCAAATATAATGCAAAGTTCATAGAACTGTATTTTTGGGATAGAAAATGATCAACAATTAAAATTATTTTTTATTACAAAATATGATCATGTATCCGGGGTAAAAAGCAAAAACTCACTCAAAGATCGTTGGTCCCTGGTCGTTTCATTTCATCTGCATTGATTATTTTACTCAGTGTCATTCCTTCTGTCATTCTTGACGTGTAGGTGCAGTCATAAGTGATAGGTGATCCATTGATCGAACGGGTCACTAGTTCAAGCAACGGCCTCATGCATAGTCGATCGGTGTCGGTGGTCTTAGTCCTGAGCTTCTAAAAATGCCTGCTGGTAGATAAATCTGAACACCCATTTCCAGAAAAACTAAAAAAATGAACTCCAGAGGATTGTCGGTGCCAATTTCAGCACCACAACAGCAACTGCACCAACCGCAACACGATCCGGCGATCGGTTCGATATCGCCTTTTTCGCCTGCAGCCTCGGGGTTTCCATTCGGTTACCTTGGACAAAGGGCACAATTCAAGCCTCCATCACCAGAAGCAGCTCTCCCGAATGCGAGTGATTTTGATGGTTTATCGCCATCTTCTCCTGGTCTGCAGTTTAGTATCGATTCAGGAAAGAAGAAGAGGGGAAGGCCAAGAAAGTACGCCCCAGATGGTAATATTGCTCTGGGTTTGTCGTCGAGTGCTATCTGTTCAGTTAATCGCGTGGATTCTGGTGGTGGAGTTTGCGGAATGGGTTCGGAAACCCCAGCCAAGAGAAATAGAGGACGCCCCCCTGGGTCTGGGAAGAGGCAGCTTGATGCATTGGGTAATTGTCCATGCCGTTCTCGTCTCAAGTTGCAGTCTTTCATTGCGTTTATGGCGTACAATTTAGTTTGCTTCGTACTTAGACTAATTTTTGTTAACTCTTTTAACAGCTCGGGTAGATTGAATCTAATTTGGGTTTCTTACAATTTAGTTTGATTCATGAATGGTTACATAACTGTTCAACGTACTGGAATTTGAGTCTTGTTTAATTGTATAATATGAATTTGCTTTCTTAATTTTTATTTTATGTTCATTGAAAGTAATTTTATTTTTTTTAAGAATTGTATATCACACACACACATACATTAATTTAATCTGTAACTTCTTCTAATTTTTTGCAAGCCAAAGCAACCTTAAAATGTGATGGTTGAGAAAAATGGAATGCATAATTTGGATTGAATCTCTATATTATAGACTACCCACGATTTTCTATCGTTTTTCTGTTATTTTATTGTGTTATATGAATCTCTCTTCTGATTCAGGAATTGGTGGGGTTGGATTTACACCACACGTGATTACACTGAGTGTTGGAGAGGTACGTAAGGAAGTATTTTGATTTTTTAAATGGTATTTTAAGAGATATAATAATCTGTTTACTGTTTGATTATTATTTTTTCTATTCAAGTGATTGGAAAAGGTTTAAATATGAGCAGTCGTACTCTCTTGTTCTCATTCCTTAATTTCAAAATCAAAAAAACAAATATTATTTAGGAAAGTTATTTATGAGGTTTCTTTCGTTTTATTCTTAATTGTATGAGAAAGGTGACCAACATCAAGTACACCGTCACACCAAATCTTTTAAACTAAGTGTGATATCTTTGCGTTGTTAATTTGATTTTTTCCTTAATAAATTAATAATTAATTGTTATGTGGCTTATTATCACATGGAAAATTGTATTTATATTATATTTGTGACTACCTGTTTGTCAACAAATATCATTCTAACTTAGGAAATGTTGGATTCATATGAAGTTATACATTGTTAATTTTTTCTCATTTTTTCTTATTTATTTTCTTCTTTTTATTTTTTTTTCAAATCTATTTCATACTATTTCTTAGCACATACACAAGTCTTGGGGCATTAATGCCAGAGTAGATAAAACTCATGTCTCAATATTGAATAAAGTGATTAACAATGATATCCTATGATGCGTATTTGATATTTATGACTAGTGAATTTAGTTCATGTTGGGTCAGGATGGGTCAATGCTAACACAAGAATAATTTTTGATTGATCTATTTTTAATAACTCCAAGATGTTAAAACTTTCATCATCATGATCAATAAAAGAAAATTTGCTAACATTAATATTGAGCTCAACATGCCATATTTTCAATATTAACACAATTTAACTTGAACTTGATAATGAATCATTATATTTTTTAAAAGCAATAAGATTGTAGAAATATCTCTTCTTTGATCATTGATAGATTATTTGTATTTTTTTTTGAATTTTAAATTGTAACTCATATATATCATATGCATAATTATATTTATTAGAATGATATAAATACAAAGAATCTAAATAATGTGAGAAATTGATAAAAATTGTTTTTTTTACCCTAGGATCTAAAATAAAAAGAAAAATTATGAAATTATGGGCAAGTATTTCATTATTTTGTTATTATTTTCTTTCTATAATAGGTTTAATAATGAATTTTTTATGAAATACAATTATGTTGGTAATTTTATCGATGGTATTTATGACTAGAAGTAAAATAATAAATATTGTAAAAGTAATAGTGCCATCATATAATACTTGATAAATTTATTAGATCATTAAGTAATGATCAATTAAAATTATTTAAATAGTAGATATGTCAAGTAGTTTCATGAATTTAAATTTTCAGCTTTATAATTTCTTTTAAACTCAATTATGTGTAAGAAATATTCATCCTACAAATAGTTGATCTCAGTTTATTCATATGTCAAACTATCATTTTTAGAGATAATTTGATGATGTGGTTGGTAGTGTGACAAACTCTACTATTTTAGAAAGTGTTTTAGCATGTCAATTTTTGTTAACAAAAATGTAGTCTAAAATGAGAAAGATAATGTGATTGTGTTTGCCATACTTGTCATTAGCATTGAAAGTCTCACAAATATTTTATATAATTTAATTACAATTAATAAAATTATTTATTTTTTATAATCATTTTAAATCCGAGTAATATATAACCATACCTAAATAATATTCTTTGGTCATATCAATCCAATTTTTAGATGTCGAGCAGTACAAATTATAATTCAAGATAATTTATCATGTTAAATACATAACTTATTGCAAGCTATATTATTTTTTTTTTAAATTTTGGGTTAAATTACATTATAAACCGATCTTAATAAGATGTAGAATCAAAATTGATAGTCAAATCATTGATAGTAATTAATTTACCTAAAAATTCTTTAGCAGCATTAAAATCATATGTTAAAGTACTCACCTAATCATTTATTTTTTTTGTTATCTAATTAATCATGTGTTTTTTTTAATGATTTTTGATGTGTTCAATATCTCTAGTTGAATTACTAGGCGATAATTTTGTGTAATACTTATATTTTATATATTTTCTTTTGTTTCTTCAATTTTCACTTACTAATATATGCTAGCAAACTGTCGTTTCATTTTTTGTAAGTGTATTTTTATTGGGCTACCATATTAAGAAAAATCTCATCTTTATTCATCATCATTTGATATAAGTTATTAGTTCATGTCAATAACTTGATCATTTCCTTTTATTTGTTGAAATTATATATGTCATCATTTTGATTATTGATTTCATAATCAGTAAAATCAAGTTTAGTAGGTTATATATTTTGATTATACATATTTTTAAGTGTGTGATTACACAAATACTAAAATACTATATCTTATAAGAATTTGAAGTTAAAAGTATTCGTACAAGAATAATATTAGAATAATTGATTACTTGAAAAGTTCTTGTGTTGTATGTATATATTGAAGATTATATCTTGATGCGATAACAAGTTCTCTTATCTAAGGGTGATATGTATGAGTTCATTATTCATCAGATGTAATATTTATAATTTTTGGAGGTAAAAATATCGAGATATAATCACTTAGACTCCGTACTAAGTGTGAGTTTTGTGCACTAGATATGATATCCATATTATTATAAAAGTTATTGTGAAATGTACAATGAAATATTTAAAATTAATTGAAGAGATTATAGAAATGTTTTTAAGAGAATTAGAAAAAAGAAGAGATTAAGAGAATTGTAAATATGTTGGTTTTGAGATGGTTATTTTAAGTTGCCAACATATTCTAATTGATTGTTCAAAGTTATATGACTTTATGATATTTTTTTTGAATAGTTAATTTGGCATTTAATCAGGGTAAAGTTCACTAAAAGATTACTGTATGTTATAAGAATTTTAATTAATATTCATCTGACCAAGAGAGAAAAAAATCGTTAAATTTTACTCTTTTATATTTTAGTATAATACTTTTTTAAACCTTTGCCTTCATACAATCTATCATACATAGATGGAGATATGCACACTTATTTATAATTTAACATTGTATTTCTGATTAAGATATTCTTGCATATCTTTCTCACTTTTTGAAAAATGTCGTCTCATTTGTTTTAGGTTAATTTTTTTTTAAAGTTTATTTCAGAAAAAATATATTTCAATGCATTTTGCAAAATTTTATTAATATTTTTCCACTTTTCATTTATCATCAAGTAATTAATTGTTATCTCTAAATTATTTTCTACATAGCTTCATTGTTTATTATATTAATTATATCAAAAAGGAAAAAAAATTATTAGCATAAAAAAAGAATGCATACTTATTTTTTGAATCTTTTTTATAATTTGTAGATGATTTTTTTTATTATTTTGTTTGATTAAATTTTAGTGTATGTTAAGTGAAAGATAAACCAAGTAAAATTATGAATGTTAGATAAAAGTATGCTCATCTACTTGATGTAAATAATCATGATAGTATGTTGTGTATATTTTGTGATTAAATCACATAGATGAATTTATTCAAAACAATATTTTTATTTGTGAATTTATAAATATTAATAAAATTTAAAAAAATGCTTTGAACATGTTAGTTCATAAATGATTGCATGTATAATTTCAAAAAAAATAATAATAATAAAAAATGTGTTGGGATAATATTAATAAATATGTATTTGACTTCAAGATGATACTTTTATTAATAAAATTGTAGAATAAATATTACTAAAATATTTAGTAGAGGTAATAGCCAAGGTAGAATAATTGTATGATATCATTTATAAAGAGATCAAGACAAAAATATTTATTAAATTATTTTTTATATTTAATTCATAAGTCGTGGTTCTAAATGAATTGAAAGTTGAAATAAATTGTAATAAATGATGTTTATGAAAAAGATACAAGAAATAAAGTGCTCATGTTGATTAACAGGGAATGTATGAGGATGTAGTTCTTTTTTCAATCACTTATTTTAGGTTCTAGCTTATAATTGATGTGTTATTTGGTGTTATGTTATTTTAGGTTTTTTTTTTTTTTTTTTGAACTTTTGTGTATCAATACTAAGTGCATAAGATTCCTGCCTAACAAAGGGGTATGATAAAAGCATATATATCTTAGAAAGCTTGATAAATTTGAGAGGCTGTGTCAGATTAATTCGAACCTTGAGATATAGTATTTTTTGGCGAAGTTGCTTTCTCTTGCATCATTAAGACAACTTCTTATAATTTGATTCAATTAAAATATTTCAGTTCAATGTCAATAGTTAATAAGTAAAAGGTTTTTCAAAATTGCTATTTTTTAATAATTTAGATTAATTTTGAATAATTACTTTTAATTTATTTTTCATTTTTATATAAAAAATAATTTGTATTATTATTATTTCTTCTAATAGTCTAATTGTATGTTACATTAAATGAGCCAAAGAAGAAAATTAAAGTGTAGAAAAAAATATGTATATTTGCTTAAAAATTTATTGTAATTTGTATATTAATTTATCTATTTATTTTTTTCAAGATAAATTATGAGATTGTAAGTCAATAGAAAGGAAGGATTCTAAGTATAAATATGTTTGTCTATTTAATATAAATATGTGTATATACGTATGTATATGATCTAGAATTTATAGAAAAAATATGTGTGTATATATGCATATATATATAAAATCTTAGGAATTTATAGACAAAAAGCATACATAAAATTTAGATATATATATATATATATATATGTGTGTGTGTGTGTGTATAAAATCTAGGAATTTATAGGAAAAAAACATGCATACAAATCTTGGAATACACACACACACACACACACATACATGTGTGTGTGTGTGTGTATGTAAAATTTAGGATTTTATAAGAAAAAATCATATAAAATTTAGGAATTCTATGTAAATAAATAATATATATATATATATATATAATTTAGAAATTCATAGAAAAAAACATCATTTTTATTTGGATGTTTAAAAGTATTAGAAATATTTAAAATGATTATCGCATATCAAGGAATTAATAATTATATATATAATTCCAAAAAAAAAAACAAAGAAATGTGTAGATAGATAATATAAACGAAGATACATTTTGATTTTAATAATGGATATTTCGTTAATGGAATCTATAATAAAATAATTATTATTGATATGCCAAGTGGAGGTAATAACAAAGGGAAATATTAATACGAATATACAATGTTATTATTGAAGAGGACAGCACAAAAATGTGGTAGAAATTTGATGTGATTCAGGCACTCATATTCAGTGAACAGCTTCATTGGGCAAATTGTGGAGATCCCTCCATTCAACAAGAGGTGATGCTTGGGAGGGACTTATTGTCAGGGTCAATTTCAAGAATTCCAAATTTGAATTCGGGAATGATAGGTGAATTAGGAAGTTTTATGTTACCTAATTCAATGTTAATAGGCTAGCATCATGCGGAGGTAAAACCTAGAAGGAATTGATAGGAAATTAGAAGGGGGTGGGGATTCACACTCCCCCATCTCTGCATCCATTCGGACGGATGCTGGATCCGAGCTGGGGATTTTCAGAGGAAAAGAAAAAAAATATGTGTTTCACACTCCCATCAATATAATCTTGGAAGAAGAAATATATAATAATTGAAAATTTTTATATAAATATTAAAATGATCACAAATAATTATGTCATTTGATAAAATATTTATTAAATACAAAATAATTATATTTGAGTAGCTTCAATTTGGATAAAAGTTAAAGAAAAATCAAAAGTATAGTAATAAAAAAAATGGTGCAATAATATCGAAAGGTTCATATCACTAAATTGTTTGAAATACTCATGTATGTAGCTTGATATATTATTTAGAATCATCGAATACTTTAATTATATTAATTGAGCCTATTTGAATTATAATATGGTCCAAATATATGTGACCTAGCTTGTAATTGTCGAATAATTATATTTAGTATTTACTCTTGTATGTGGTCTAACTATTATAAGTAATTATTTTTTTGGGTGTTGTCTCTTGATGCCCATCAAATTATCATTTAAAATAAATCAAAATAAATATTAACTAATTATATTTATAAAACAACGGTAAAAGATAAAGATGCATCTTGATTAGGAGTGGTAACCAAGAGAGAAAAGTAGTATGATGAACAAGTATGTTTGTTAAATTAATTTTTAATCCTAATCCAAAAGTCGTGGTTCAAAATGGATTGAAATAGATTATAATAGAATGTTGTTTATAAAAAGTGGTAAGAGATAGTGTGGAAGTTGATTTGTAGGAAATGTATGAGAATGTCATTTCTTTTAGTGTAGTTACTTATTTGAATATATAGCATTAGAGGTGTCAAACGGGCCGGGATGGGCCGGCCCGGCCCATTTTTAAGGGTACGATCGTGCTTCTGTGCTGGGCCGGGCACGGTTTAAAAAAACCGAGCCCGGCACGGCCTACAATCACGGCGGGCCGTGCCGTGCTTTGCATGTCCCGCTCGGGCTTGCATGTCCGTACGGGTCAGGATTCGGGGGGACCGCGGGTCGGGTCGAATTAGACCCGACCCCACGGTTTTTTTTGTGGGAGGGGGCATCGTGGGGTCGGGCTCACGGGACACCCGGCATGGGACAAACCCGTGCTGCGGGCCGAACCGTGTCGGGTCAGGCAAGACACGGCACGGGCCAGGCACGGCACGGCACGGCACGGCACGGCTCGTGCCTAACCCGGGCACGGAATTTTTCCGTGCTGGGCCGGCCCAGGCACGGCTGAACCGTGCCGTGCCTCGTGCCTGGCGGGGCCGGCCCGGCCCGGTTGACACCTCTATATAGCATACAATTGAGGTGATCATTTAGTATCAAGATGTTTTAGGTCATTTTTTTAAATGTTTTATTTTTTAAAAGTATTAATATCTGAGTATGCTGTATGCATTGTTAAAATATGTTCCTATCCAATTCTTATTTCTATATAAAAGATAATTGTTATCTGCAAATTATTTCTTTAATATTTTTATTGTGTATTTTGTGGCTTATAATTTTTTTTTTGTTTATTTTATTCTAATTTGGAGGGCCCAATTCGTGTGTTGTCTCAATCTGACGTTTTGCTTACAAAAAGAGTTTAGTGTACACATTCGTTTTATGAGTTTTTGATTTTTGATTTTTTCTTTGGTTTTCATTTGAACATGATAACATAGTTAAAACCCTATGGTGTGCAGAAGGTAACCACTTGCACAAACCACAATGCATGTGGCAGTGCATGCAATTGTGCACGTGCTTGCACATTGTTCTGATGAAGGAGGTACGAATTTACTGTGTGCCATTAGGTTTTACTATGGCACACTCATTGTGTGTGAAGAATGTCGCTGCCCATTGTGTTGATGCATGGTGTTATGTGATGACATGGAGAAGAGAATTGTTTTGGTTGTGTAGTGTGTGGTGCCTTGTTTTTGGATATTCTAAGTGTGTATTTTTTGGCATTATGAAGAAGATGCCCTCGGGCATGTGTAGAATAGGGTTTAGCGCTAGAATATTTTTTGGTTGAGTTTATTTTATAAATCTAATTTTTGTTTTGGGGCAACTACGGTTTATTGTACAAATCTTTAATTTTTTTTCTTTCTCATTATATAAATGTATATTGTGAGACATGATATTTTTTTGGATTATTTGTGATTTAATGTGAATGAAATTTAAAATTCTAATTATTGTTCTATGAAATATTGATATTGTAATAATTCATAGAGGGTAATAGGAGTTAGAATAGAGTTCTTTAGTCAAATGATGCTAGATAACTTGATAAATGAACTACTTAGCGATGAGATGAACGAGAAATGACTACACACAAACTCTTACCATTGTATTGTAATGTGGGAGCCGAGTGAGGTATAATTGATTTTAATTTTCTCATCGTGCATGATATGCAAGATCATATGGAAGTTTGCAGTATCACAATATTTATTCTTGATTTCACAAATATATTATGTAGTTACTTTAGAGATGTCAATGGGGCCGGGCCGGCCCGGCCCGGCAAGAGGCACGGCACGGAAAAAATCCGTGCCCGGGCCCGGGCCGTGCCCAGGTTAGGCACGAGCCGTGCCGTGCCTGACCCGGCACTGTTTGGGCCGCGGCACGGCACACAGGCATGGGTTTGTCTCGTGCCGGGTGCCCGATGAGCCCAACCCCACGATGCCCCTCCTGCAAAAAAAGACTGCGGGTCGGGTCTGATTCGACCCGACCCGCGGTCCCCCGTATCCCGAACCGCTCGGACAGGCAAGCCCGAGCTGGCCCGGCACGTCACGGCCCGCCGTGCCTGCGGGCCGTGCCGGGCCCTGTTATTTTAAACCGTGCCGGGCCGGGCACGGCACGATACGGTAACCGTGCCGTACCTGGCCCGACACGATACGGTAACCGTGCCGTGCCTGGCCCGGCACGGCAGCACGCTTGTGCCCTAAAAATTTGGGCCGGCCCGGCCCGGCCTGCTCGTTTGACACCTCTAAGTTACTTAGATCTTTGGTTGGAGATTGAAGAGGATTAACAAACTCAAACAAGTTACTTTTTATTTACACCATTCACCCAATTGGCTATATGGCTCTTGAAGATTTTTTTCAGCTAAGGTTGATATTACAAAAAGAGAAATAATTAGAGAATTTTTTGGGCATAATATTCTTATATTCATTGCTTGATGAGTTTAGTATTTCACAGTTATATTATGAGCGATAGAGTTTTTCACTAGGTCAAAGTTATATTATTGAGCAATTCAGTTTATATGAGAAGACAAATCTCGCTTTGTACAATAATCAAAGAGTTCTAGAGGTGTTCAATGAGCTGTGTAGGGTTGACACGACCCTAATATTTTTATGCTCAACTATGCCAATGCGCTATGTTGAGCACGACATGACGACAAGCAACCGAAGCCTTACATGACTCATATGCCTGATTGGACAAACAATCGTGCTGGGCTCATGTTGGATTGTGTTGTACTTGAGTCAAACCTGGCTGCCTAACCCATACTAGCTTGGGTTAGCCACCTGGTACCAACAACTTGTGTGGCAGGTGCCAGCCTACCACCTTAATCATAGCTGGTTTGCTGGCTTCTGTGTAGCTATGGGCTGCAAGTAGCCGATGTGTCCTAGGCCTAGCCATTCCAATATTAATAACCACAAAAAATAAATTTTTATATTGTACGTGGCTATTACTTTTTTAAATGAACCATGCTACACACTCACACACATAAATAAAATATGTAAACATTAATCTAAGTTGGCTTGTATTATTAAGTTAATTATATTATATATATAGTTAACATAAAAAATCTTAGGTAAGGGATAATTTCTAATAATCTTGATGAATGTATTAATTATTATATTATTATTTAAAATATTAAAAAATATTATATTAAAAATTTTATTGTATTTATTGTATTTATTGTATTTCATAAATATCTTAAACATATACTCATATATGATAGAATCATCATAAGGATAAAAGATTTAATGAAATTTTAATATTTTTAGCTAAAATCAATAAAGTGAGCTATGATGCAAGTAAATATTTTATTATCATGAGTAATCTAAATATTAATATCATAAATATTATTTTATTTTGTATTTCTAAGTATATTAATTATTTTTTTTATTTTATAATTTTTTATTATGTTATTTTTATTTACCGTCCTAGAGATCTTATATTGAATGAATTGGAAAAATTTATATATTAAATGAATTAGCTTAGGATTTTCCAAAAATCTAAGCATAAGATTCATGCTAGTATTGAATCTAAGCATAATCTCTTTCTTTGTAAACTTATGATGATAAATAAAATGAGTCATTAAATTTGAAGTAGATACAAGTTCAAGGATCCATTGCTTAGGTGTGTTTGCTTAGGATTTAATACATCATATTATTTGGTGTATTATTTGACATGTCTCATAAGGTATTAAATCCTACTAGTATTTTTATAAATATATATTTTTTATAATTTATATACTGTGTAATTTTTTTATATTTTTTTAGAATTTTTATTTAAATAATTTTAAAGTGGACTCATACTAAATATAATTGATTGGGTGGTAACATGATCTCAGATCTCTTGGGTATTGTTATCCATATCAATGTTTATCCCATTTGTATTATAATAATTAATATTTTTTATTTTTTTTTTAATTTTTGAGAGTTTTTTAGGAGAGTGATTTATCATTTTAATTTAACTGTAAAAGTAAGCACTACAAAAATATATGAAAAAAAAAATACCGTGTATCTTTGTACTTTACACAAATTCAGATTCGAAGCTGAATCTTAATCAAAAAAAAACATAATTGCACACTAATAATTCTTATATGCCAATATTAATATAAATAATTATACTTTATATTATTATTATAATAAATATTAAAAAACACAAATATTAGTTTTGCTCACTATACATAACTTAGATAATCGTGAGAAGTTGAGTATTTGAGAGAAAAGATAATAAATTGTAGTTTAAGTATAAATATCATAAACTTAGATTTTTTTTTTTAGAATTTTTTTTTCAATTAAAATATTAATTTTTAATTTTTTTTATATATATTTTGGTAGATATCTTACAACCTTTGAACCAAAATCTATTGATTGAAGTTATACTTTATCTTTTTTTTTGACAACATGTTAGTTTACATGACAACGATGTGTATTACTATGCTGTCAGCTAAGTTGTCAGAGGTCAAATGTTGTAAGGTAACAATTATTTTTTTTTTAAATGGGGCCTGCCCCATTAATATTTTATATAAAAGGTATGTGTCACACACATGTGCTTTTTTTTAAAAAACTTCTAGCATAGACAACTTGTGTTATGCCTTTCTTGTTGGGCATGCCAAAATGCCCTTGTCATGCTGAATTTTGGCATGCAAGCTAGTTTGTTCAGCATGACTCATCATGGGCCGTGTTGCAGGCTTACCCATGATTTGGGTAGGCATGACTGCCGTTCAATCCATTGGACATCTCAAAGGAATACTAGTTATAGCATAGGCAGAAGTAGGAGATCATCAGTACTCCTCTCATCATAATTAATGTTGTAGGCACATTAGTGATTTCTCCATTGGACCTCATAGCATGAGGTCCTTCCCAATATATATTATAGATATATGCACATTGCATATAGATAATAGAGAGATAATTATTAGAAAAGAGATAATTATTGTTAGAAAAGAGATAATTATTGAGTATTATTATTAGAAAAGAGACCAAGAACATTATAGATAATAGAGAGATATATATTGATTATTGGATTCATCCATTGGACCTCATGTACTCCTCTCATCATAATTAATGTTGTAGGCACATTAGTGATTTCTCCCTAGTGAGATAACAATAGGTCCTTCCCAATTTTTAAGTGTTATAATTTTTATATCTTATTTTCTTATTTCACACTTCTAAATTATTGATTTGGAGAAAATATCTTTATTATATGTAATTATTTTTTTTAGTATAATTTTTATTGGTTAATTGAATATTATGATAGTCAATGATAATTTTTTAAAAGTTATTGATTATGATATTGTTCAGTTTGATTTTTTATTTTTTCGATGTGTTTTGTTTATTTTTAGTTATTTTATTGGTCTTTTTTCAAAAGTTATTTTTTTAAGAAATTTAATTTTTATTTTTTAAATAATGAGTGTATGTAGAATCAAAATAGTTTAAGAAAGATTTTTTTTTTGATTGAATATAATAAATTTTATGTTTTTTCTTATATGGCTAGATCATTTATTAGATATTTGAGTGTGTTAGGCCTTTTTCTTATAGTTTCTCAACTTGGTCACTAATTTTGACAAAGTTGAGAATACTCTCATAATATTAGGCATATTTCTATTTTATAGCATGAGATATATTATTTAGGAAAATATATTAGAGATTCTTATTCTCTTTGCTTGATTGATGTGATTAAAGAATTTGATTTGATAAACTATGATGTTTGAGTTTCTACTATAGATAAGATCAAAGAGAGATTTAAATATTGTATTATTTTTATTGGTGATTATTTATAATTTTCAAAATTATTTTTTTGTTTATATTATAATTTTTTTTAATTTTTTAATTATTTCATAAAATGATAAAAAAATAATTTAATAAAATATTAAAAAAAGTGATAATATATTAAACTATCTATTAATTAACTCTAGTACTTACTGCATAGATTATGATATTATATGTCATACATTAATGTGTTGATACACTTTTATAGAATGTGATTGTGAAATTATATTATAAATATTTGTTTGAGATATTTTAAATATTATTGTTTGATACAAGTATTTATAAGTGTTTTTGGGGAGATGCAATGTTAAACAAAAACTTTCTTACCAATTATATGCTATTTTTTATTATTTTTTACTATTTGTCCTTTCATATCTACTATTTCGGAGAGAAATTATTTAATATGCCTCCTAGAATTTTTTTGAGTATTTTTTTATATATGTTGCTTGCTTAGAATGAGATAAGATGATACTTAATATCTTGAGATATATTTTTCTTGGGTATTATAATACTAAAAAAAATATTAATATTTTTTTAAGAGTTTGGTATAAGTTTAGTGAGTATCGATGTAATTTCTTTTTAGCATGACTTTTTTTTTTTGTTAGTTTAGGACAATCAAAGTTCATAAAATATATTTAGATTTATTATTTCTTCTTACTCATTTATAGTCTTACTTAAGTCTTAACCTTTAGTTAAAAGAGAGTTACTTATTAGTTAAATTTGAATTTGTTGATCCATATTATGATAACACTCATGAAATCATCATATAGACTACAAGTATAAATAATTAATTCTCGAGATAACAAAGTTTCTCATTAGATGAAATCTCCCTCGTGTCCAAACAACATAGTAGTCAATGAGCCTATTTTAGTTGGGGCCTGATGATGAGTTAAAGGCAGAGAGACTTGATTACCTATGACTTAGATTCTATACTAAGAGAAGGGTACACAACTTGCTCAGATCAGACTAGAGATGAGTCTACTAAGTAACATTTTTTGTTCATTCCAGATGATAATCAAAAAGTCACTTAATACTTGATTACGTGTGTTTTCTCATAATTATGTTTTTTTTATTTCTTTATTATTATTATTTTTAATATTAGGATACTTAAGCCTTATTTTGAGGTTTTATCTTATTCAAGATGGTGCTATGGCATATTGAAAAAGATTGATATATTTTACTTCAATGAGATTTGAGAATTAGTATGATAACCTTTAGGTAGGTCTTTTGTTGTTGCAAGTAAATATTCTTTATGAAGATAAATTCAGATGTAAAGATAATTTTCCTTATGATAAAATTTATAGTGAGAGGATTCAATTAGATATTTGACATAAATTATTATGATTATTTTTCTTAAATATTCAATATAATTTTTGTATGAATTTCAATTATACTAGCAACATCTTATTTATGAAGGATGCAATAGTTAGGTGTGAATATTTTTTATCATATTGGCATTGAGACAAATGTGTATATGGAGTATCCATTTGAGTTTTGAGCATCACAGTTAAATGTAGTCTACATGTTGCAAAAGATATTGAATATTCTAAAGTAGTCACTGAAAACTTGATTTATAAGTTTTTCATAAGCTGTCAATTATCCATTTGAGTTTCGTTTAGTTTATACATATATCATAAATTTTCTTGGCATGATTCTATTTATTATATATGTGAATCTGATTATGAGAAATGATAACTTGAGAATTACTCAAGTCAATTAAAGTATTTAGTTAAAGTTATTGATGAAGAATATTAGGAGGATCAGATATTTTTTTAGGTTAGAGGTGCCCTACTCCATGAGAGATATCATATTGTCATAGATGATGTATGTAGTTGCTACACTCATGGAGGTAGATTTGTTGGGTTATATTCTAATAGATATTATAATTGATGTAATTATTGATCTATTATTCGATGCGACGATTTCAATTGATTTTTTACTTTCAAGTAAATCTTAAGTAAGATCAATTACTTGATTATTACTAGATGATATATAATTTGTGTGATTATTATAAATAATCATTTCTTAGATTTTTCTTGATAGATTCATATGGATATATTTTTTTGCATATTGAGATCATCTGTTTGAAGGTCTTGAAGAATCATTGGCTCTTCTTTTATGTTCTCAAGCTTGATATTCTAAATTTTTACGCTTCAATTTGACTAGGATATTGCAATTTGTTAGTTTTTAGTTTATTTATCTTTTGTTTTATTTTAATATTGATGGGAGTACCTAATATATGGGTAGCCCAATTCATTGGCATATTATATTAGGGTATGTTTGATTTGCTAGAGTTATTAGATGTTTTTACTTATTGGCTTAGTGTTCAATAAAAAAGTGACAGTTCAATGTCGATGGATTACTAGTGAAAGTTTTTTAAAACTTTTATTTTTATAAATATTTTCAAATATTTACAATTAATTTTTAAAGATGAATTTTAGTTTATTTTTCATTTCTATATAAAAAAAATAGTTGGTATATCCAAATTGTTTTTCAAATGGTTTAATTATGTATTATATTAAATGTGCTAAAGCAAAAAAGTACCATATAAAAAAATATATGGTTATTTTTTTTAATAATTTGGATATTGATTTATCAATTTATTTTTGTTAAAATAGATTATGAGATTGAAAGTTTGAAAGAAAATTTATGAGTATGATAGATATTGATGTTTTTTTTATTTTTTTTTATATTTTGCAATTTTGATAAGAGATTCAATTTGTGAGTTGGTCCAATCATTTTTATTGATTATATAAAAATAATTGATATGAATTTATTAGAGTATTATTAATTTATATTTTGTGTTATATTACTATAATATGGTATAATAACAAAAAACAAAACAACATTATTTTTCATTCCAATAGTAGGTGAGCACTAGTCACCTCAAAGGGCCTATGGTGGTGGTAGGCATGAGGTGGTGGCAGTCGGTGCACTTGGTTGGTAGGCATGAGGTTAGAGGTGTCAAACGTGCCGGCCTGGCCCAGCACGAGGCACGGCACGGTTCGGCCGTGCCTGGGCCGGCCCGGCACGTTCTTAAACCGTGCCCTGGCCCGTGTCGTGCCCGGGTTAAGGACATCCCGTGCCTGGCACGCACGCGTGGCGTGAGTCGTGACGCCCTCCGGCCGTCCCCCCCCCCCCCCCCCCCCCCCCCCCCCCCCCCCCCCCCGGTAAAAAGACCGCGGGTTGGGTCCAATCAGACCCGACCCGCGGTCCCGACTGCCAATACACGACGACCATAGATCCGATCCGAGCAATTTCAACGGCAAAAAAAATAAAAAATTCAAACTTCACCGATTTTCAGCCGTTGGATTCGCCTCCAACGGCTAGGGGGCAGAATTCGACGGTCCTCGTGATTCTGCCCCTTAAAAATCTTAAAAAATTCAAAAAAATATCTTTTTTTATAAAAAAAAAATATTTTTTAGCCTATAAAATCTACCCCCATCCCTATAACATTTATGTTTTTCAAAAACATAAAACCTCTCAATACTTTCTCTCTCTTACATAAATCGTGCATCTCTCTCTTGGGTCTCGTGATTTTGATTTCGGCTTAGATTTTCGTGAAACTCAACTTGAGTTTTGAACATCAGAGCTTCCTGCGGTGCACCTTGCACGTGACTGACCTCATTGCCTTTACCGGGTAATTTATTTTATGTTTTTTTGTACTTTCTATCTCTAAAGCTTCTCTCTCTAGAAAAACTTACGAAAAAATAAAAAACATAAAAAATGTCAAATGCACCTGACACGTATTTAAATTTGGAAAATGAAAATGTTAGTGTTACACAGACGTCTGTGGCTCCTGAAATTTTGGTTTCTCCTGTCGTCTCAACCCAAAGTTCTAAAAAATAAAAAACTAGGAGGACTTCTGTAGTTTGGACACATTTTAAAATCATAACACAAGTAAATGTTAGGGGTGAGGAACTTGAAATGACACAGTGCAAATATTGTATGAGACTTTTAACATGCAAGAGTACATGTGGGACTGGGCACCTTAAGAGGCATGCCGAAATATGCACCAAAAAACATGGACCCTTAGATCCTTGGCAAACCCAACTTGGCACTACATTTTTTGAGACTGGATCGAGTTCAGTCTCAAAGTTTACTCCTTTCGTATACTCCAGCGAGTTGGGTAGGGACGGCATGGCCAGGCTCATCACATTGATGGGTCTTCCGATCAGATTTTCGGAAGATCCGAGGGTAGTGCGCATAATGCAGATTTATTTTCAGCCATCCTATCGTAGGATTTCTAGGTCCACATCTAGGAGTAACATACTAAAGATATATAAGTTAGAAAAACAAAAAAATAATTATGGAATTTTTGGCATATAGTGGAGTGGTTTCCGTGACGTCCGATATATGGACATGTCACGATGATTCTTCTTATGCATGTCTCACGAGTCATTATGTAGATTCTAACTGGACAATCAATAAAAAAATATTAGGATTCACTGAGATTCTTCATCCTCATGATGGCCCGGCCATTTTTGAGTGTATGATGAAAATATTTAGAGAATATAAAATTCAAAATAAAATTTTTAGTGTCACTTTTGATAATGCTGCGAATAATGGAGTATCGATCAATATGTTTGTTAGGAATATTAGAGACGCACTATTAGGAGAGATCTTTCATGTCAGATGCATGTGTCATGTGATTAACCTGATAGTTCAAGCGGGTATGAAGGTGTGTTCCCCCGCGTTGGAAAATATACGCAATGCACTCAAGTATATTCGCACTCATCGCAGACTACAAGAGTTTGGTAATCTCTGTTTGTCTGCGAATCTTAAGAAGAAGAAATTCCAATCAGATGTGAGACATCATTGGAATTACACGTACCTGATGTTTGAATCATGTGTTGGATACGAACACGTGATATCCGATTACGTCAATAGTAAGAGTGGCGAACTCATTATTGACGACACTGACTGGGCTTCAGGAATTTCATAAATGAAATTCATGAAGATATTTTATGACACGACGAACATGTGTTCGTCGGTTTATACGCCCACCACTTGCATTGTACTCCGTTGCATATGCAACATTAGTAGCATGTTTAGGAAGTTTCGAGCGGACCCGACGCTTAGCCATATGGTTGCAGAGATGGAGATCAAGTACCTGAAGTACTGGTCCACCATTCCATCTCTTTATTGCCTCGCAGCATGCATGGACTTAGGGCTAAGGTGGAAGGGGTTGAAAACACCCTGACTTTTATTTCCTCGTGCATGAACCTGGAAGAGCCACCTGAAGGGTTCATTTACGAGAAGTTGACAGACCTGTTCACATACTACGATACTAGGTATGGTGGTGGTGGTGGTGAGACTGTGATTACGGACACTGATACCTTGTTCGGAGATGACGATTATTCCATTAACCTAGCGAGGGGGAAACGTAGGGGTGGACCATCACATAGGAGCGAGCTATCTCGGTACTTAGATACCGATTACTGCTCAATCCTATCACATTCTGATAATAAGAATCTTGATTTATTACAATGGTGGAAATCATATGAGTCCACCTATCCCGTGCTATCTAGTATGGCACAGGATCTACTTACTCCTCCGGTGTCGAGCGTAGCATCGGAGTCTGCTTTTTCTGTTGCAGTGAACGTGATTTCGGATAGGAGATCGAGATTACGTCCAGATATGGCTGAGGCCTTGGCATGTTTGAAAGATTGGGAGGAATCGAGATTTTGCATCAGTGATCGTGCTGAAGCTGGGACTGTGACAGACACTGCAGTCGCATCCACATCCACTACGATGGCGGAGGAGCTGATTGCCGATGATGATGATCCATATGATACTGATCTTGATGCTGCGGCTGATGATTCTCATGACATGACGCTTGACGATTGATGCTCATCTGCTCTTTTTTTTCGATGTTTTTTTATTTATTTTATTTATACACTTTGTTTGTACTTTGTACCTTACGTTGTGTTGAAACTTATACTTGTTTTGTTCGGACCATTGGTTTCAAAAGCATGATTGGTAATTTTTCATTTGTGTAGTTTAATTTTTTTTTAATTTTTACTAACTTAATGTATTTATTTATTATTTTACGATTTAAATTTTATTTTAAAAATTAATAACTTTAAATTTTAATATATAATTAATAAATTACAAATATAAAAAAAGCTAAACTTAATTGTATTTGATATAAAAATTTTTTTCTAATATTTGTTTGTTTTATTTAATTTTAATATATATAATTTTTACAAAAAATTATATTTTTTAATTATTACTCTATACGGTTACTTTATCAAAAAATTTACAAAAAAAAAAAAAAAACTAATCTGCCATGAGCCCATTAGCCCATGACTCATGAGCCATCTGCTCTGCCTGTCCGTCAGCGGTCAACCCGTGCCGCCGTGCGGCCTCCCGGACCCCGGTGACCCGGTCCCGCGTTGCGGCTCCCGCCTGCCCGGCCGTGCCGCTTGGCCTGTATGGGCAAGGCGTGTCCGAGCGGGCCCGGCACGGCCTTGCCGTGCCTACGGGCCGTGCCGTGCCCGTTTGTATACAAACCGTGCCGTGCCGGGCACGACACGGTAGCACGATCGTGCTCGTGAAATAGAGGCGCATGTGGTAGAGGCAATAGAAGTGCACGTGGTAGAGGTGCATGTGGTAAAGGCAACAGAGGCGCACGTGGTAGAGGTGCATGTGACTGTAGGTGATTATTGGTGCACAATAGAATTTTTGATTGGCAGTCATAAAGTGTGTTCACTATAGTGAACAATGATATTTTTGGTAGTGCACTATAGTCATAAAGTGGCAGAGGTGGTAGGCATGAGGTGGTGGCAACCAGTGCACATGGTGGTGGCAACCAGCTCAAATGGTAGTGGAAGCCAACACACATGGTGCTGGTAGCAGTTGTGCATGGAGGCAGTAGAGATGCATGTGGTAGAGGCAGTAGAGGCGCATGATGCAATAGAGGAGCATGTGGTAGAGGTGCACGTCTAAGAAGCATGGACACGGATATAGACACAGAGATACGATACGGTAGGATATGTGGACACAATAATTTTTAAAAAACCAAGATATAAATATGACTAGGATACAGTATGATAAAAAAAATAAAAACAAATATTATCCTTAAAAATAATTTAGATAAAAAAAAATTAGATGTGTCAAATGGGTCATGCTGGCTGGGCCGACATAGTTTTAGGCTACCCAACTGGGCTACCGTGCCAGGCCAGACACGACATGGTTACCATACCAGGCCAGGCACTGCATGGTTATTGTGCTGTGCCCTGCCTGGCCCAACACAGTTCTGTGGAGGTCATGCTTGGCACGGGTCCATGACACGAAATCTGTTGGGTTCGACCCGGTTTGACTCGGGCCAAAACCCTAATTTTAAAAAAAAGCTAGGGTTTTGGCGGCACGCTGCCATGCATGTGCGCGTCTTTGCCTTTTTTGGGCTTGGCGAGCCTTGGCCATTGGCTCGTCATGTCATTCTCGGTGCATGGTCATGCCTGTTGTGCTGATGTGCCAGGCATGTCTTGCCGTGCCTAGCATGGCACACGGGCTGACAATTTTGGCCAGGAATGACATGACTCATACAGTAGGTGCGCCCGCATGGGCCATGGCACGATGCTGTAGGGTATCGTGCTGACTCAGGCACGGTTGAATCATGCTGTGCCTCATGTCGAGCCTGACCGGGTTGGCCATTCTGATACCTTTAAAAAAAAACTCAAACATTATTTTTTCAAACATTTAAATACAAACATAAGAAATATTAAAATAAAAGATTAATATTTTCTTTTGAATCAAATAAAATGGATTCTAGTTCAGGTTCATCAAAAGAAAGATCTGCCATTTCAAGAATTCAACATTCTCAATATCCATTGAGTTAAAACCATCACCTCCAATGTCCAATATTTTAGATTTGCCTTCATTCTAGTTTGGAGATCTCATTGACAGAAGTCGGAGATTATTATAGGCATAAATCAAGTCTTTAGTTTTTGGTAGTGTCAACTTATTTTTATTCATTGAGTGAATAAAATTATATGTGTTCTAATTTCTTTCACAACAGGAGAATGAACAAAGTTCTCCTAGTAATTTAATGCCATAGATTGAAGTATTGGTGCATAAGTTCTATGAACAATCCATCATTTAATAGGACTCATGTGCCACTTATCATTGATAGAATCACTACTAGAAAAATCTTTTAAAAATGCCGAAACATAACATATTTGTCATTTATTTATCTCCTTTCACATTTATTAGAAAAATCTCTCAAAATATTTTTTTCTCTCTTATTATTTATAATTCTTGATGTGGTGAAACATGATTATAAGACTCATCAAGTCATTGTTGACTATAATACATGTAAGTTGAGTTATAATATTATTTATAAAAAGTTAAACATCATAGAATATAATTTATATTAAAATTATCAAAACCAATAATCTAAACTCTTAAGATTAACTTGGATTTAAGGAATGAGATTCAAATGTAAATGTGTGTGGCTTTTATTTCATTTTTTTATTAAGATTTTATTCATAATATCAAAAAACCTACAAGTAAAATTATACAATAATTCATATAAGTTCAAAGATAATTTAAAATTTAAAACTTTTAATCAAAACTTAAATATTTGACTAATAAATTAAAATTATACCTTGAATTTTTATGAAGCTTTTATTTTCTTTCTTATAAATGATTTAATTCACTTTTTCGATCATCGAATCCCATCACTTATAAATATTGTGAAATTAAGGTTTGTCAGTGTCAGCTAATCGAAGCATCTCATATATGAGAGTTGTAAAGTTGAGGATATATTCTACATACATCCAAAAGTCTTCATTTAAGATTTTATTCTTTATTTCTTCAACTTTTACTAAATCATTATTTTATATATTTTTCATTCTTTACTTATCGCTAATTGCTCTAAGCCTTTTTTAATTGTCTATAATTATTTAAGCACAACAATAATTGAAATAAAATGTGTATCGGTCACTGAAAATAACTTCAACTTGTAATTATTAAACATCTTTTTTAATTATCAGTGAAATTAAGCATCTCATTGCATGATTCATAATAAAATTTTTGATTAAAAAGATAATACTTGAAACTTAAACAATCCAATCACATTGTTCCATCACATTATCATATCTTGGATATGTTGTTGGTGCATAACTATTCTTCAAAGCAAGATTGAGAGTATGAACCACACATGAGGTTCAAAAGATATGCCAAAACTTTCCTTCCACAATATGTCCTATAGCTTTGTAAGCTGTACCATTATCAGTTATAACTTGAACTACTCTTTGAGGACTAATCTCATGTATAATGTTAATCAACAAATCAGCTATAAAGTGCTTGGCCTTAGTCTCTCATTCATAATTTATTGCTTTTACAAATATTTGTTCACTTTATGAGACTGCTATTATATTAATAAGTGGTTTTCTTTGGGTATCTGATCATCTATCACTATAAATGTTCAATCTTTTATAATTCCAAGTTTTCTTGATTGGTTTCAATTGATTCTCAATATTATTATTCTCATTTTGCAATAATATTATTCTTAATGCATTATAATTTGGTGGGACATAATATGGAAATTGACTTGCATTTTTAAAGGCACGAGCATAATAAGGATTTTTAGCAAAGTGAAAAATAACCTCCCAGTGTAAAACATCCTAGCCATCTCATTGTTAACTATTTCACGTGCACTCATATTGAATAACTTTTCAATTGATCCTATAGATCATTTTCTCATTTTTATATCAATTGCACTAGCATTAGATGAAGAATTCTCAAAATTATAATTTGGAACGCTAGATGTAGGTAAAAGAAATTGCTTAAAATTAGATTGTTTCATTCTTTGTTCAGCTTCCTTCATCACCCTTCATATCTCAATCAAATTTTGATTCGTTACTTTTATACAAGATGCAATCCCAACCTCTTTAATTTTTAACAAGTAAACATTGACTCTATAATATAATTCTCTATATATTTGTCTACAAAAGTTACATTGAAAAGTAATATTTTTTTCTTCTTTTCCTTTATCCAATTTTGCATCTTTCTTGATATACATTCGTAATGGAATATTATAATCAACATCTTGAATATTCTGTTTATTACTTAAATGTTTAGAATTATAACTTATTGTATTGTATAATTTTGTATTAACAAAAAAAGTATGCATTTAAAAAAAATTTATTTTATTGCAAAACTTAATTAATCTAATTTTTCTCTCCATTCATACAATTAGACTATTTTCATATAATTTGCATATTTATATACTATATTTATTCATTCAAAATAAATTATAAAATCAAAACTACTATACTTACATATTGCATATTTATATATTGCATATATTATATATTATATATTACAAAAATCATGCATATTTATATTACATATTTCAAAATAATTTGTTTATTATATTTTGTATATTTATTAAATAATCATAATTAAAAATTAAAATAATAACTTCAACTTGTAATTATTAAACATCTTTTTTAATTATCAGTGAAATTAAGCATCTCATTGCATGATTCATAATAAAATTTTTGATGAAAAAGATAATACTTGAAACTTAAACAATCCAATCACATTGTTCCATCACATTATCATATCTTGGATATGTTGTTGGTGCATAAATATTCTTCAAAGCAAGATTGAGAGTATGAACCACACATGAGGTTCAAAAGATATGCCAAAACTTTCCTTCCACAATATGTCCTATAGCTTTGTAAGCTGTACCATTATCAGTTATAACTTGAACTACTCTTTGAGGACTAATCTCATGTATAATGTTAATCAACAAATCAGCTATAAAGTGCTTGGCCTTAGTCTCTCATTCATAATTTATTGCTTTTACAAATATTTGTTCACTTTATGAGACTGCTATTATATTAATAAGTGGTTTTCTTTGGGTATCTGATCATCTATCACTATAAATGTTCAATCTTTTATAATTCCAAGTTTTTTTGATTGGTTTCAATTGATTCTCAATATTATTATTCTCATTTTGCAATAATATTATTCTTAATGCATTATAATTTGGTGGGACATAATATGGAAATTGACTTGCATTTTTAAAGGCACGAGCATAATAAGGATTTTTAGCAAAGTGAAAAATAATCTCTCAGTGTAAAACATCCTAGCCATCTCATTGTTAACTATTTCACGTGCACTCATATTGAATAACTTTTCAATTGATCCTATAGATCATTTTCTCATTTTTATATCAATTGCACTAGCATTAGATGAAGAATTCTCAAAATTATAATTTGGAACGCTAGATGTAGGTAAAAGAAATTGCTTAAAATTAGATTGTTTCATTCTTTGTTCAGCTTCCTTCATCACCCTTCATATCTCAATCAAATTTTGATTCGTTACTTTTATACAAGATGCAATCCCAACCCCTTTAATTTTTAACAAGTAAACATTGACTCTATAATATAATTCTCTATATATTTGTCTACAAAAGTTACATTGAAAAGTAATATTTTTTTCTTCTTTTCCTTTATCCAATTTTGCATCTTTCTTGATATACATTCGTAATGGAATATTATAATCAACATCTTGAATATTCTGTTTATTACTTAAATGTTTAGAATTATAACTTATTGTATTGTATACTTTTGTATTAACAAAAAAAGTATGCATTTAAAAAAAATTTATTTTATTGCAAAACTTAATTAATCTAATTTTTCTCTCCATTCATACAATTAGACTATTTTCATATAATTTGCATATTTATATACTATATTTATTCATTCAAAATAAATTATAAAATCAAAACTATTATACTTACATATTGCATATTTATATATTGCATATATTATATATTACATATTACAAAAATCATGCATATTTATATTACATATTTCAAAATAATTTGTTTATTATATTTTGTATATTTATTAAATAATCATAATTAAAAATTAAAATAATAGATTTAAGCCCCCCCCCTCCTTCACCCCCATGATATTGCTTCGAAATCCTGAAGTGAAGACAACCCCCTACCTCCCCTGGCATTACCTTTTCAGATTCAAACGACATCATCGGCCACTTGGCATTGTCAGCCTCGTCGGCTACGTGGAGTTGTCATAGGTGCAACACGTTGATTTTATATTAAGTCGAACATTTTCATAATAAATATGCATTGGATACGTATTTGACGTGTCCGTCTGATACGCCACGTGGTTTCGCAGACACTGATTGGTCAATGATATGTCATGTGACGTATCAGATACGTATCCATGACATGTCCGTACCATATTCACGTGCTCGACATGGGGATACACCTTTAGAATGATGTATCCATACTTTTTTGGTGCACGTGATTGTTGGTGTGCAGTGGCCCACAATTATGGTGCACAATAGAATTTTTGAATATCAGTCAAGTGGGGGCACTATAGTTCACAATGATGTTTTTGAATAGAAACCCTAATTTGGGGTTTGGAAGATTTATAAATAAAAAGTTAGGATTTCAAAGAAAATTTTTATTGGATATAATTTTTTTTGAAGAAATCATAATTTTATAGTACAATACGAAGATAGATTATTATAACATTGTTAGATTGAGGACCATAATTCAGTTTATATATTGCAATGGGAGGAGTCATATTAGAGATAAATATTAGATATTATATTTAGAGAGAATATTAAGTGTTATGCATAGTCTTGAGAGAGAGATTAATTACCATAGTCATTCAGTGATTCTTATAAAGTTTATTTATCGTGATACTTATATTTAATAGAGAAAATTATAAATAAATTATCTCTAAGGCAAAAATTTCATTTTTTTTTCTTTTAGATTTTATTACTTATTTCACTCATGTTTATTGTAGACTCTCGGATTATCAACACAAGATCTAACACATATATTATAGATAATTGCATCCTATTCGCTAAATGAAGACAATATTGTTTGATTGAGAGATTGAGAAAAACTCTTTGAGATTAAGATAGATCATATATAGTTTTTTATATGATAAAATGTTATTCTAGATATTTGAGTATATTAGATTATTTACTGATGAATTATCAGCTTGGTAACTTGTAATTGGTTAAATTGTTAATATTTTATCTTAATTTTAAAAGTATTTGTACTCATAGAGTATGAGACATATCTTGAGTAGTATTTAAAAAATCATTTTTTAATGTCTTGACGCATGCCTCAAGGTGAGGTATTTGTAAAATGTCTCAAGGCATTTAAAAAAAATGTTGAGTTTGATGGAGCATATGGAGCTCGACATAGCTCCACAATGAAGTTCTACGGAACTCCATCGAGCTTTTTGTGGTGCAAGGGAGAGGGGAGAGGGCGAGAGGAGAGGGAAAGGGGTGAGAGGAGAGGGAGAGGGCAGCCGTATCCACATCTATAGTGCCCGACGTCCGACTACGTTGGGTGGCCAACGTTGCAGCATGGGCGACATTGGCCACTAGCAGGGACGGGCGCGATTTGAGGGGAGAGGAAGGGGCGGGCGCGTTTGAGGGGAGAGGCAGGGGCGGGCGGGCAGGCATGATTGAGGGGAGAGGCAGCGGCGGGCGGGCGGGCGTGATTGAGGGGAGAGGCAGGGGCGGGCGGGCATGATTGAGGGGAGAGGGGCGAGCGGGCGTGATTGAGGGGAGAGGCAGGGCGGTCGTGCTTGAGGGGAGAGGCAAGGGTATAAAATAAAATATCTTTATAAAATAAAATAAAAAATATATATTTTTATATAATATAATTATAAAATATTATTTTATAAAATAAAATAAAATAAAATATTTTTATATAATAAAATAAAAATATTTATTTTTTATAATGCCTAATATTTATAATTAATAAAATAAAAATAAAAATATTATTTTATATAATAAAATAAAATAAAAATATATATTTATTTTATATAATAAAATATTTTAATTTAATTTAATTTAATAAATTTTATAAAATACCTAATATTTATAATTAATAATTTTTATTTTTTTATCATGCCGTATCCTAGCCGTATACGTATCCTAGTTTTTTAGAATTTGCCGTATTCCCGTATCCTGCCGTGTTATATCCTCATGTCCGTGTCCGCATCCGTGTCCGTGCTTCTTGGGTGGCAATGACAAGGACAAATTAATAAATTTATTTAATAAATTATCAAATCTATTGAAAATTGATAATAATATTAACTAATAAATAGTATTAAATTAAAAACAAAATAAAAGGAGATAATTTAATAAATTTAAATTTTAAATTTATTGAATTTTAAATAGTATTTTAATTTGATAATCTGATAAAATTATCAAATTAATAAATAGTATTAATTATAAAATATTCATTATTATTTATTAATAAAAAAATAAATTTAAAAATTTAATTTTATAATGATTCAATTATTTTAAATTTAATATATTATAAAATATTTATTAAAGTATTTCATATTATTTTATTTTAGTTTTAATATATTATAATTTATAAAATATTTATTAATTATATTTATAGTCAAGAGACATCTTAAAAATACTTTTTAAAATTTTAATTTTTTATTTTTTTTATGTTATTTTATTTTATATATTTTAAAATATTAATTAATTATATATTGAGATGCTCAATAAATTTATGTCTTAACGCCTCAAGGTTTATGTCTCAGCTCACGAATATAAAAATATCTCCTCTTATACTTTTGTCTTAAAAAACTTTGTTCTTGAGCAGGAACCTATTCCACCATATACTCTCAAATATATGATGATCTAGTAAATATAAATTCAGATAGAGATTTAGGTATCTGATCATTTTTATTAATGGTTACTCTAGATATATATAAATATGTTTCTTTTTAGATTGTTCACATATTTTTATTTTATTTTTCAAAAATTCCATAAAATTTTAAAATGTTAATCTAATAAAAATATATAAAAATTAAAAAATGATAATATTTTAAAATATATGTTATATCAATTTAATATTTACTATTTTGATCATAAAATTATATACTATATTTTTGTGTTACTACATTCTAATAAAATGAGATGTAAAGAATATTTAATAGTAGTTATAAGAATATTTTGATTTTAGAATGAGACTTATTTGTTAGAAAAACTTATCAAAATTTTTTATTTTTCATGTTAGTCTAGCTTGAGTAGTGTTCTATTTGATTTGTTACTCTAAAAACATATGAAGACTTAGTATAGATGTGACTAGAAATGGATTTAAGTAATTGGTTTACTTTATTGATTACTGTTCATGATGTATATGAATATATATTTTTTGAAATAGGTCATATATTTTTTCTATTTTTAGAATTTTTCATAAAACTAAAAAAATTAATTTGATAAAAATATTATACAAATTTAGAAGTGATCATATATCAAAATATATATCAAACTAATTTAATATTTACTGTATAAATCATTAAATTATATATCAGACTTTTTATGCTGATACACTCTTACATTATAAGATTTTTGAAAAGAAAAATAAATAGTAGATTGAGATTTTAGGGATATTCCTACTTGAAAAAAATATTATAAAATATTTTTGGGCGTGATGTAGTTTTAATTATAATTATCTCATCAATCAGATGTATTATTTTTTTATTTTCAGAACATACCTTTTTATATCTTATACTCATTATTTTTAAATATACTTATTTTGTTCTTGATTGATCTTCAGGAAGAGATAAGCTGACATTTAGAACTTTGAGTTAAATCTTTCTTGAATATTTAAGTATTTAAAGAAAGTACAAGTATTTTTTATTAGAGATTGATAATATTTTTTAATGAGTAAATTTTTTTTCATGATTTATTTTTGAATGAGCTTAAGACGAGTGTGAATTCAAATATTATACTTGGATCTATTGCTATTCCTCCATTTGTTATACTCATAGTCATGTCTGAATATCTATAGAGAGAGTTATTTATTAAATATATTTGAGTATGTTAATATTAAAAATGATGTCGCTCTCATTGAGTTATGATATTTTAATAAATTCAAATTATGTTGATTCGAGAGAGAGTACAACTTTCTAGATAGAGAGATACCTTTAGGCTTAGGTGACATAATAGTTCACAAGTTTTTACTAGTACAGACAATTTTTGAATTTGTAACTAGGAGATTTGACTATTCATGATTTATAATTTATATAAGGAGAGAGATAGACATAACCAATATACTTAGACCAGTGATGAGCCTACTAAGGAGTTAGTTGATCCTTTGATTAATTCTTTTAATTTTAATCTTTCAATCATTTTTTTGAAGGGATAGAGGAGTTGTACTTAGTACTTGATCATACATATTTTATTATGCTTTTGTCTTATTCTTTTTTGTTTATTATTATTATTATTTTTGATTATATTAAAATATCAAGGTCTTATTTTGAGGTATTATCTCATCTAAGATTACACTAGATTATGATAAAAGAGATGCATCTCTCTTTCTCTTTAATTATATTTAAAAATTAGTATCATAATTTTCATTAAAATTTATTATTGGTTGTATGTGGATGATCATTGTGAAGACAAATCTAGATAAGATTATAGACCGTCTTAGTGAAAACCTTGTACCTAGATGATTCACCCAAATATTTTATATGAACTACTGTGATACTTACTCTCTAATGCTCAAGGTCTAAGTATGAAATTTTACTGCTATTGTTGCATGTCATAATTATAAGATATATCAACAAATATAAAAAAATATATTTATTTATGATGATCTTGAATATCAGTTTATATGAAGTAATCACATAGGTTACGAATAGTTCAATCAATTATAGTATGTAAATTTCAGAAGATATTGCATTACTTGAAATAGTCACTAAGAGTTTTATTTGTAAGATTTTAATAGGTAGTTACCTCATTTGAGATACATAAGTGTGCTATTATTATTTTTTGTTTCTTGGAGTATCGATGACATAATAATTTTATTAAATATATATATGGATGATACTCATCCAACTCAAGGAATATATACAAGCATAATTTTAGATGAACTTTGAGAAATTTATATATTTAGTGGAGTTAGTAGCCAAGGGAAAAATAGTAATATGTTGCTATTGTTGAAGAGGACAAGATAAAAATTTTGTATAAATTATGGTTTAAAAATGATCAAAATAAGTTGTAATCAATAATATTTATAAAATGGGGTATGTAAGAAATAATGTATTTAATAAGAATGAAGAAGTGGAGGTGGTAACTAAGTGGGATCAGTAGTACGACATAATTTGTAAAGTTGGTAAATAAATATATTTGATAAATTATTTTTTTATTCATAATCTAGAAGCTATGATTTAAAATGGATTGAAACAAATTATAATCAATGATATTAAATAAAAAGTGTTGAGAGATAGTGTGCAATTTGATTTACAAGGGAATGTACGAGAATACCATTTCTTGTAGCATAGTTACCTATTCAAGTAATTAGCCTATAGTTGAGGCAATATTTAGTATCAAGATTGTCTTTTTTTTTTTTTTTTGGTAAATGTTTTATTTTTAAAAAAGTATATTAGAATATTTGGAAATACATTTTTTAAATATGTTTTATCCACTTTTTATTTCTATATAAAAAAGCTAATTGTTATCTTCAATTAATCTTTTTAATATTTTTATTGTGTATTACATTAACGATGCTAACAAAGGAAAAATGAAAAAAATTATAGATGAAAAAAATGTATGCATATTAATTTTAATTTTTTTTTGTAATTTGTCAACTAATATATTTTTGCTATAATAGATTTTGAGAATGTAAGTTTAGCGGGAGATGAACATAATAATAAGGGCTTCTTGGCAAAAATAATATTTTTATTTGAGAAATTAAAAATATTAGGAATTATTTAAAATATGAACATGTTCGAAAATAAATAGTTGTATGTATACTTTTTGAAAAATTAATAACAAAAAATTGTGTGGAAGGATAATATAAATAAAATGAGAAAGTCATACTTAATACACAAGTTTTTCATTTAGTATAGAGTATGCGTGACATTAATTTCGATCATATTATCTCTAAAAATTAGAGAAGTTATATCTAACTAGTCTTGAATCTAAGATTTTCTATCATTAGATGAAACTTGAAGATATTTGTTATCATACCAAAATATAATTTCCAATAAATATATGTAATACAAGGTTTTTCTAGGTAATGATCAATTTTAATATTATTTTCACATAAATAATAAAATTTGAAGTTTTAATAAGATATGATCTATTATGTTTGTTTAGTCACACATAACACAAGGTCTTCCTAGGTGTATTGTCACACAAAATAGTAAAGATGCATAAAAAATAGAGATGTCAAATGGTCTGGGTGGCTTGACCTGGCCAATGGTCTAGTCCACACCTATGAGCATGATGCAGTTCGCTCATACATGCCTGTGGGGATCTGTGGCTTGGACTCATGCCATCCATGGCTCCATAGAGGGCGTGAGCTTTAGTGGGGACCCTCACGTGGAGTGTACCTGAGCTTGGCATATGCTGGTTTTTAGGTTTCCAGACTTGACCCAACGTGAAATGTTGCCTTATCGGCTGATGTGCTATGTTGGGCCATGCGTGGCATGTCCCTACTCATTTGACATTTCTATATGAAAAGGTACAAAATCATGTTTCATAATAATAAAGCTATTTTCAATTTGAAGTATCAGATCCAGTGCCATTATAGATGATTGAGTTTTACCTTTTCAATTTTATATAAAAGACATAATTGTTATATCTAACTTATTTTTCTTATAATTTCATTATTTACTACATTAGCAGCATCAAAAAAAAAAAGGGAAAATTACTAGTAATTGCATATGTAGTTTAAAAAAATCAATGACAAAAATGGTAATCATGTTAAAAAATGACTACATTAGCATTTCTGATAAAAATATTTCATAAATTTTTTATTTTTGATCTAATTTTTTTTTCAAATTAGATTGAAACAAACTAAAATCAATTACACTTAGATAATCAATTGTCTAGTTTTGTCCAAATTTTTGTATTATTCTTAAAATTTTTGCTTTATAATTTCAAATACATGAATATAATATTTAATAAAAAATTAAATATATCATTTTTATACTATGAGATGAAATACATAAATTAAAATGAGCAAAAAATAATTGTGCGAAAAGTACTTAATTATTGTTATTTTTAAGCCACATAAAAATGAAAAATAAAATATAAACTCTTAGATAATAAAAATTCATACAACATTATCTCTATTACTTAATTATAAGTAATCAAGTTTTCATGATGTGAGAGTTATTAAATTAAAAAAAAAATCGACTCTTACAAATAATTTGATGAATGATCATTTCATTTAATGTAAGTAAAATGGTTGTTTAGTTTTATTGAATAGATCAATTGATAGAAAGGAAATGACATGGATGAATTTTATGGTGAAATTTTTACTTGATACAATGTTTATGAAATTATTTGATCATTTTTCTATAATTAATATAAGAGATAAATATTTTAAATTATTTAACTATTAGGTAAAAGTAGTTGCTAAAGATAATGTTATTTAGGTTATAATAGATAATATTTCAAATTATGTGATAACAGATATTTATAATTTGATTTTATTTTTTTTAAATTATTACATATTACATATTTTTATTTATTCATATTTAATTTTTATTTTATATAAGGAGATTGTTAAAATTAAAAATGCTACATTTGTATTGGATATCAAGTGATGCACATTATCTTAACTTATTATTAGAAAATATTAGAAAATTATTACATATCATAAAGATAATAGAGAAGACATATTTATAAGTGGATATATTTATTATATAGTGAGATTGCTCAATATGATGAGATGATTTACTAAGCAAGAAAAATTGTTAAGACAACCTAATGAGCAAAATCCCATGTCTTGGAATATTTTTTCACATACCTAAGAATTGAAATGTTAAACGGGTCGAGCCGTGCTGGTCTGGACTATTTTTTGGTGGCTCAATCAGGCCGTGCCCGACACGACCCTGCACAGTAACCGTGTCATGCCAGTCATGACATTACTTGAGAACTGCCAACATGGCATGACCATCTGGCTCAGCTTGTAATTAGTTCGTGTTGCGTCGTACCCGGTTTTTTTAGTTATTTATTTTAAAAAAATTTAGCTATGGGTCCTTGGGCTTGTTTACCATGCTGTCGAGCTAGACTACAGGCCGTGTCTGGCATGTCCCTAGGCACAGTTGCAAAAAAATTGTTGTGTTGGGTTAGGCATGTTTGGATTGGGTCGTGCCGGGCCAGACCGGGCCCGGGGCGGACCACCTTGCCCGTTTGATATCTCTACCTATGAATATTGAGATTTATATTCATATGAGTTTGTCTGAAAAAGTTTAAGAAATTATTAACTATATAACATAAGTGATGTTTGAAATGGTTACTATTATATAGTTTAATTATCATATGATTTTCTCTTATCTATAGAATTTAATTAAATAACTAGTATATGTGGACAAGTCCATACTAGGATCAAGTAGTGATTTGATTGATGTTTATTTTATCATATTAAGATTAAATAAAATATATCTTATCTAATAAAGAAAATCTATACTACCTAAGTATGTAATCTAAATACTTATGAAATACTTAAGATATCCTAAATTTTTCATATGAAATTTAATTTATAAAAACAATTTTAATTGAGATGTAACTAATTAATTATGTATTATAATTTAAATATTATCAATCTATACTACTAACATTGCATATCATCTTCCTGATTTATATAGATATAAATAAAAATAATCCAACACACATCTTCTAAGATCGAAGGTGAGTGCGAAAGATAATTTGTTAAACCATATTCTATGAGATTGTTTGAGGTAATAAATTTTTTTTTTGCAGTCTACACATGTTTTTCTTGGAATAATAAAACTTGTTAGTTTATATATTAATAATTCTTTCTTAAGATCACCTGAATGAATGTATTCTTCAAGATCATTGAAATAATAAAACTTGTATTGTAAGAAATAAAAATAAAACTTATTTCAAGCCACTTGACACAATTCATTTAGGAAAAATAATAATATAAAATAATATTTTGATAATGATTACTTTGCTTATGAAAAAAAGTATTCAAATAATTCACACCATAAGTATGCATAAACTTTCTGGCTGCTAATTTAACCTTAGGTTGATTAATTTTTTCTTTGGTTCACCATAGGCTAATTCGAAGATTTTAGAATAAGATCTCATATATGATTAAAAGTGATTGTGATCAATTCATTATTATCATCTGTTGCCATCTTGCATGGCAAAATATATTGAAAAGATTATCAATTATCCTATAAATATCAAGCGAGAATAAAAAAATTGAATACATAGTTTCAAAATGAGTGTAAGAGTAAACAAGATACTTGATAAATCATCTCAAGTTTTCTAAAAAAAAAAAAAGGTAGAAAATATATTTCAAATTAGTTTTACTTCTTAATCGATTGTCTGAGCTAAATTGTATTTACTTATTAAATTATTGTTGTTTTGGCAATGATATTGTACAGGGACATCAATGCATATTGATATTTTTGGTAAATAGCATCTAACAACATTTTTAAAGCAAATAGAATTATTTTTTAATATACTAATCTTATCAACTGTTGGATTCATGTCTAATGATTGTGGATACAAATTCAATAGCTATTGAATTTATGTCTACAAAAAATAAAAAAAAATTAATATTTTAATTTTAATTTTTTTTTGATAAATATGTAATTAATATTTCTAGTTTTTTACTCTTAAATTATATTCTCAAAATATTTCTAATTTTTTTAAAATCTTAAAATTATAATATTATGCATTTTTTATATTTTTATTTAATATTATAAAATCATATCAGTTTTTATTGGCGAGCTACGTGTTTTATATTTACGATCAATAAAAAATAAATTGCAGACATGTGGGTGGTCAGCTCTGAATGTGAGTTAGAATTTTTATAAGGTACATGTTTTTTTTTTCAATGCTTTTTTTTTACTTGATAATTTAATAAGTACTTAACTTTTTTATACTTATAATTCTCTAAAAATAAAAAAAAATGATTATTATAAATAAAAACTAGATTTTAATATATATAACAATAATCAAACAAAAAAGATTAAAGGATAAGTTATCATCATCTCTCAATCATTGGTCTGCATTGACCCAATCAACTAAAAAATATTAGATTAATAAATCAACATTTTTAATATGAATTACTTTAAGTTTTTTAAAATAAAAATTTTAAAGGTAACAAAGAAGATTCAACATAATATATCAAATAATATAATAAAAAATATGATGTATTGGATTCCAAACAAATCTAATTAACTAATTAGATATTAAATTAATATAATAAATAATTTTAAATATTCTCGATTAAAATTCATATAGATATAAGTATTCATATGCTTGGACTTGTATGTGACGAAAAATTTTTATAATAGTATTTTTTTAGTAATCTAAGCATATTCACTTAACTAATTTTTTATATTTGAGTTATATATCATGTTGCAAAAAATGAAATCTATTATAAGATATTGTATACTTTTTTGGTGATGATATTGTCTCATAAAAAAATAATAGACATGTTGATTATGAGATTTAATATAAACGTATAGTTCAAGGTAATGATGATCCCCTCTTGTTAGATATTATAGATTAAATATTTTTTTTGAGATCAAATATTTACTATTTTTTTTTTATTTTTATAATTATGAAAATCATATAGTGAGATAATTTATAATTTGGTACATTACGAACATATAAAATATATAAATAATGAATTATTTATTTCTGAAAGAGAAAATTCATAATGAAATATTTTATAATTTATGTTCCTACAACAGATAAATCAATTGATATATTTATGAAAAATTTTAACAAACTTTGACTTATTTCTATTTTCATTAAACTTAGTGTATTAAATACTCATGAGGTTTGTTTAAATTTTTTTATTACCTCTTTTTTATGTGTGTATCATTTTGATGGGAGTACACATGATAACTTGTGGGCCGCTCAAATCTTTTTTTGTTGTTTTTTATTTATAGTGTTAGAATTTTTCTTGCACTCTGAGAATTTTTATCATTATTATAGAGATGTATTTTTCTGTATTTAATTTTATGTTTTATGATCTAGAAGAAAATATTGATTTATTCATAATGTGCCTTCTATGAAAAGAGTGATTTTCTCCAAGAAAATGTATGTAGAACATATCAGAATTTGAACCTATTTCTCAGCAAAAAGTATCCCAATGAACCATGTTACTAACAGAGTGATTTTTTTCAAACTCTACATCACAATTACATTAATTTTTTGTGGTATTGGAAAAGTAAAGGAAATCTTCATGCTTCTAAACTATTTGACAAGTAGTACAAGAGGCAAAAAATGATAGAAACATGAAGCCTGGTAAATTTCCAATAATAATGCCAAATACCATGCTTTAATGCACGACCAAGTAAATCTAGTATTACTTATGAATTTTGAATGTTCACTTGTCATATAAAATCAAAACAAAATGCAGAACAAAAGCATGATGATTATGTTAACGCAACCGTTTATGTTATCTCAGCAAGTGTTGCATCATATTTGACATGGTAATCATATTCAAAGGGCTTACTTTTTACATTTAATTGATACACTTTAGTGTTGCAGGACATAGCCTCAAAGGTTATAGCTTTCTCACAGGAAGGGCCACGGACTGTTTGTATCCTTTCAGCAAATGGTGCCGTTTCTAATGCCACCCTCTCCCAACAAGCAGTATGCGGTGGCACAGTTACATATGAGGTGAGTTTGATGAATGAACCATCACAATATTTTCCCAAACTTATTTTTTTGCTAATAATTTGTGCATAAAGAAGGTTTCACATGGTCGAAGTTGTCTCAAATTGAAATTATTATATTTCTCAAGAGTTTGATCCCCATGGATGCTAAATACGCACCCATAGGATATTTGCTAGATCACTTATGTGGTTGGGATGGTCTTACTTGCTCTAACCTGGGGCCCTCTAGGCCCATATATGGCCCAAGGGATAATTTGGGTTCGGTCTGGGTGTTGGAACAAAAAAAATATTTCTCAATTATATATTTTATCTTCTATATTTGTTATGTCTTATGATATATATATAAGAAGTGCCGAGAGTAATAATATTCAAATCAATTTGTATTTCAATTAGTATATGTATACATATACTCATTGAAATATTTCAATCAATTTGTGTGTGTATATGTAATATTTCAATCAATTTAGATCATCTCACCATGAACACACAATAATTTTGGATGTATCCAAAATGGGTATTTAGGTATTGTGTTTGAGGTGCTTGATCATTCAAGTTGGTGACATGCATGATTAGATGAACTAAATATTATTAATCATGACAAAATTTTTAAGTCCATGCTAGAACTTCCAAGGAAAATTTGTAGTAGAAGATTTGCAAATAGGTATATATCATGAAGACTGAGCTTGACAATGTGTACCAATTAGGCTAAAGAATTACTTTTTATTTATAGAGATCTTGAGAAGTATGTGTTTATGACAATTTCCTAGGTTTTATGATCTAAGGTGCACATGAATGATTGGTAGTTCACAAAAAGCTTTGTTTGACGTGACCCAATCTTCTAGTATATGATTCATAATTTTTTTTTTCCAGTTTTTTTGAAATTTTTTTTGTTTGTCTTTGAGGAATCAAGATGAATATCAGACTACTTTTTTATAGGTTTAATTTTAATGTGTCTTCTAGCTCGATAAATATATATTAATGATATTATCATTTAATATAATGATTAGTTGATTATCTCATAGATGTTAGATTTGAGTTGTCTCATGTATTTTCCTGATAAAGATTAGAGATAATTTATTCATGAAATACTATTATTCTTTTTGAGGAACGCACCCACCATCTTCATGCTCATAGGGGTAGCCCATGAGGATTGAACTCGAATGCCAATTAATCATGAATTCAACATATCCACCAATTGAACTACTCTTGTTGTGAGTTTTTACAAAGCTGAAGCTTTTAGCTGTTATATTGAGTGTGTCCACAGACGCTACATGTTTATAATTTTATTTATCTGATTGGAGATGTATGCAAAAATATGAAGAGGTGTATGCGAAAATATGAAGTCATGTGAAATCCAATTGGTTCATCTGCCTCGTTTTTGCAGGGCAGATTTGAAATCATTTCTCTGTCAGGTTCCTTCTTGTTTTCTGATATCAAGAAAAACCAAATCGGTGGTTTAAGCGTTTCACTGGCAGGATCAGATGGCCGTGTACTTGGTGGAGGAGTTGCCGGACAGCTAATTGCAGCATCCCCTGTTCAGGTACTCCCTGTTGAGGAAAATCTTCGTTTTAGATTAGGTCACCACCAGGTCAAGCTCGTATATGATATATGTATGTGCGTGCCATTCTGCCAGGTTATTGTTGGCAGCTTCATATCAGATGGCAAAAAATCAAAACCATACATAGCGAACGCCGAGGCATGTTTGGCTGCGGTCCCCCCCCACCAGCTCCAAGCATTGGATTTTGGCCAACCCGCCACGACCAGTACGCCCCAGCGGACTTCAAGCGATTCGTCTGATGCAAATGCCTGTAGCCCTCTTCATCCGACCCCCACCGTCTACCCCAACGCGTCTCGAGCCAATAGCAACATCCACATGTACCAGCTATGGGCTGACGAGAACCAGCATTAGAGCTTGCAATTCGTGATCGTTGCACTTTCTCCTTACATTGGCTCGCAGAATTAGGTGTAATCTCAACCGTAAGTAGCCTCTGCTAGGTCTCCCCCCCTTCGTGTTGTATTAGCCGTAGATGCGCAATTTATTGTTTCTTTTTTCGCCTTTTCATGCGATCTGAACATTGCAATTGTTTATTAGGTGTATTATATGCAAGGTTTGTTAGGTCCGTTTGTTCATCTTTTATCTTTTCTCACATTAATTCAATACATATACATATATGTTTTTATATATGTAAATCTTTATTACTGTAATTTCATAATTTTTTTTTTAAAGATAGAATTTGTGATTAAACTTATGGTAAAATTCTTGAAAGGTATTTTATTTTGAAATTATTAAAAAAGTTCATTAAAAATTTTGAAATTTGTAAAAATGTAAATAAAATTAAAAATAGTCTTGGCATACTAAAGATATTATATCATAAATTATTTTAAATGTAGCTCACACGTGGATTACACACGTGACCCCTGCGTTATAAATTACAATCACCAATGCGCGTGGATACACGCGAATTGGTGATGCCGTACATTTTTCTACGTGCACGAATCACTGTAGCTCACGCGTGAACCACACGTCTCTGGTTTTTGATTTATCGTTCCTTACCGGTCCGACCAATTTAATCCGACCCGAATTTGGAAGTAATAAATAAATGATTTTTTACGTCCACTCCATTCTCATCCCTTACCTCAATTGGCACTCCCATCTTCACCGTACTCTCTCTGCTCTCAGTTCTATCTTTCTGTCTTATTTTACGTGTTCTTGATGCCATAATAAATAATCAATCAACTCTCAATTCCAGTTTCAGAGCTCACTTCGGCTTTCTATTTTTGTGTTCTTTATAAAAATTGCCCTTTCAGTTTCATCCTTTTCCAGATGAGCAACCCTAAAGAACGTTGACCACGAAACCTTTCCTTTTAATAACACAGTTGGACGACACTTGAGATGGCTAATCTTGATCTGGGTTCCAGTTCTAGCTATCCGCTTGATCATCAGTTCCAATTGGAATCGGAAACAAAGCTCGAAGAACATGGGTACAACTGGAATCAGGCTGGATTTTCTCACGAACATTATTATCAACGCGGAGAAGATAACTCGCAGAATGACCTCGATCTTGCTGCTGATGGGGTGAATTCCGGCGACGCTCTTATTCGCCGACCTCGGGGTCGCCCTCCCGGTTCGAAAAACAAACCTAAGCCTCCGATCATTATTACGCAGGAAAGTGCTAATGCACTAAGAGTTCACATTCTTGAAATAGAGAATGGGTCTGACGTGATGGACTGCGTTGCCAACTACGCGAGGAGACGTCAACGGGGTATCTGTGTTCTCATCGGAACGGGGGTAGTCACTAATGTTACTCTTAGGCAACCGGCAGCATCAGGTTCTCTTTTGACTCTTCCAGGAAGATTTGAGATCCTATCTTTGTCTGGGTCTTTCTTGCCACCTCCGGCACCGCCAGATGCGACTAGTTTAACAGCCTTTCTTGCCGGAGGACAAGGGCAGGTAATCGGCGGGACTGTGGTGGGTGAGCTGATTGCTGCTGGACCGGTTATCATGATCGCCGCGTCGTTCGGAAACGTCGCCTGCGAGAGGCTACCATTGGACGAAAATGACCAGCTTCAAATGTTGACTCGCGCTGGAGATGTTAACGCCGTTGGTGTTGCCTCCGAAACTCATCCGTTCACGCACGCCGATGTTTCTGTTGGATCACTTCCGTTCTTGAATTTTCCTCTGAATGTCATCCCCAACTTGCAGCTGCCGCCGGTTGATGGCTGGGCCTCTAACTCCGGCAACAGAACTCATTTCTGAGAAACCATTGCAAGGCTCTGTATGGCGATGTTCAGATTTAAATGCAATTCCCAAAGCAAATTGGGCTCTGTATCCTTCTTTCCACTAATTAAAATCATAATTGATTCTCATTTTGTCATTTATTTTGTCGTTCGCAAAGTTTTTTTTTTTTCAAATTGAAAAATTATTTTATTGATTAAACCAAATGAAATAAAAATATTACTTATTTTTTGAATAAATACTTATTTTAGAGTTTTTATTATATTTAATATAGCTATTATTTAATATAATTTTTTTTTGATTGGTAAGGTTCTTAGATGCTACTTAGAACATTAAGAAGTAAATAATTTAATAACATCACTTGTAATAATAATATCAGTAGTAGAGTAGCTCAAATTATTATCATTATTTTTACCAAAATATGTATGGTTTGGTTTCTAGGAGACTTTCCAAAACTATAATTTCTCCAGAATCAAGTTCTTATTTTGAACTATATAAATTTAAAGCTACATTTTGTATTAATTTGAGTATATAATAATTAGGTTAAAAAAAATTTAATTAATTATTCATGATTTAATAATACTTGTCTATGATTATCTTTCAAGTAAATGAAAGTGCATAAATTTTTGTATCTTTTCATGCTTGAAAATACTTGTCCCTCTCTGGCACTATCTTAGTTGTCATTAAATTAAAGCTGTTCCATCATACTCTGTATATATGTATAAATATTCACTCACATGTGGTGTGTGTGTGTGTGTGTGCGTGCGTGTGTGTGTGATTTTGGGCATATGTGTGGGAGAGAAATTAAATGATATTTTATTTTGAGTAATAATATTTTTTCAATTTCACAAAATCACAATTATTTTGAGGCACCATACTTTTTTATCTGGTTTCACATTTTTTAGTTTTAAAATCCTAAATATGTTAGACATAGTGTAATAAATAATAATTATTCCATTGTATTTTGGGATAATTATTATTTAAACCATGTGTATAAATCTAACATTATCCCATTGTATTTTGGCAACTCAAATGTTTTAAACCATGTGTATAAATCTAAAAATATTCTCAAATTCATCCTTAAAAGTACCCCAATTAAATGCGAAAAAAAAAACATACATAAAATGTCACTATATACAATAAATAGATATATCATAGTATATAAAATATATATCATGATATACACCATATAAATGCAACGATATATACTATATATATCTATATCAAGTGATATATATAATATTTATTTGTACATATTTTTATTTTTAAACGTGATAGATGTTTAGTTTATTTTTAAGGGTGAAGTTGATTGGGTAAACATAAATCGGGGATTATGATTTAAATAAAATACACCAAAAATCAAATAATTTTGATTTTATGGACATTATGATCAAGAAATTGGGTAATAAATGTTGGTTTAAGATTTAAATTAAATATATTTTTTCATATGTATCACTAAGGCATTAAGTGGACTTGGCATATTGGGTTCCCGAGCATTCTGCTTTGGGTATGCGGACATTGCTCCACGATCCCCGGAAAGGGAAGGAAGACTTTTGGTTTTAGGGCATGAATCTGACCTAGTTTTGTACTTATGAAGCAACGGATGACCTATACCTGCCTTGTTTTTCAGAAAAATTACAAACCACTGCTAAGTTCCAAACTCTACGCCATTTAAGAAGATTACTCATCCCCATGCAGTTGATAACCTCTTCGTATCTATAGCGTAAGTGTTTTTTATTTGTTTCGTTTTTGTTAAGTCCTTGCCTAGCAAACATATAGATATAGGCTACACATAGTATACACTCAAGAGAATTAGTCTTGCGCAACCATGGCAGACTGTGGCAACTGTTCTTCTATAACTCATGCCTAATCTCCAAGAAGGCACTGGTCAGTTCGCCGACCCATGCCAACAGTATTCGTCTAGATAACGGGGACTTACTAATGTTGTTTCTCTTAGTCGTAGCAATCATATGAGGCCATGGATCTTGGCCCGCTGTCATGTGAGGAGCACCTGCTAGCAACTATGTTAGGACTACCCATTGTTTTGTTGCCATTCAACAGTTGGTGACTTGGAGAAGAAGGCACCAGTTAATATTTGTACTCATGACCTAAAATACAATAAATGATATTTTTTAGAATTAATTTAATTATAAATGAAACTTCATCATCACTAAGTTTATAATAAAAGTGTTATTTTTACAAAAAAAATGATTTTTTTTTTTTTGTAAAATTGAGGCTCATTTCATATTTAAGTGGTTTTTTTTTTTTTTTGTAAAATTAGGTTTTGTTTTGTGATAATTAAAACTAGTATTGTTTGTAGAGATGGGAAATCCTCATCAAAAATATAAAAAAATATGCCTAATTTTGGTGATAGTAAGACTAAGAGTATCTCCAAGAGGCGCTCTAAACGCATCTGTTTAGCTATTTTAGCGAGTATTTCTACAAAAATAATCTCCAACAGCCTCGCCACCCATCTCACTATTTTAAATATTGCTCAAATCACTCGCTAGAAATAGCGAGTCTTCGTTCCTCGACAGGAGGAGAATATTTTTTGAAGATAAACCAAAATTCAGGTATTGTTCATATTTTTAATGCTTCAATCCAACATAAATAATGTTTCGATGCATGAAAATATGATTTCGTGGAGGTTTACGCTGCACGAAAACAAAATTTCGTGCAGCGATATAAGCATTTCGCTGCACGAAAAACTTATTTCGTGCAGCGATATGTTTTTTTTGCTGCATGAAACTCGTATTTCGTGCACCGAAATCTGTGTTTGCTTGTTTTTGGTGTGCAGCAAAAAACTTATTTCATATCATTTTTAAAATACACGAAAACTAGTTGTTTATAAAATACAGCGAAATTATGTTTTTGGTTTTCGCTCCACGAAATAAGTGTGTGTTGTGTCGATGTTTCTTGTGTGTGTTTTTGTGTATGATTGTATGTGTGCTTGTGTGTGCTTGTTTGTGTGCATGTATGTGTGATTGTTTATGTGTGTACAAGTGAGTGAGATTATGTGTTGTTTATTTTAAAAGTTAGTTATAGTTTGTTGAGGTGTATAGCTAAAATAGATAGCATTGTTAGAGTTAACTTTAAAAATTGAATAGCTAAAATAGATAATATAATATTTTAATAATTTTTTAGTAGCTAAAATATAGAGCATTGTTGGATATGCTCTAACTCATGAAATGTTTTAGTTAAATGTCCTGGGTACATTGATCTAACTAGGTAGTAGCTTGTTTATTGTTCTTCTCTTTTGAGATGTTCTCATCCACACCCTTTTCTAGTGATGTGTCACATTTTGGAATTTTGGTGTTCTCCTCTTATTTGTTATAAATATAAATGGCAATTTATTTATTAGAATATGATCATCAGGCAACATATCTTTATATTTTTTATATATTCTCTCATAAAACTCATGGTTGTTATGTATAATGTATGTGGATCCCTTTATTCATCCTCCACCTAAATCAATATTTAATAAAAATAGAAATAAATTTTTATTATGTTCTACATAAAAAAATTAATCAAATCAATGATTCATTGAATTGGCGAGTAAATAATTTTTACCATGATTTTCTCTCAAATCTATTCAACAAAAAAAAAAACATATTGAATATAATAAACACACAAAATCAATGAATTGCTATGTAATTTTGTTTAATAAACACAGAAAAAACATAAGAAATGATGGATTAGCCTAGTAGCCCTGAAGCTATGTCATGGAATGCGAGTTTTAATAAGTGCGTTTACATGTAGTTTTGGCTAATAATTATATCCCTTTCTGTGCTTTAGTCATCTTATTCTTGTTTCATACCAGAAAATCACACCAACAAGTCACAATGAGAACTTTAATCTGAGAGTAAAATCACAAATAATTAAAAAAGTTTTTGATTGAATACAAGTGAGGGATACCATCATATATTCATATAGTAAGAGTGTGTTATATTAATGACTAAGATCACACTAAGTGTCACAATCTTATATCACAAGAAAAAAAAAATCAAAGAGCATCCTAGAACCACCCTCATGGATCTGGGCTTCAAAAATTATTGGGCTTTTGTGGGACGTGGTATTCCAAAACTTTTAGGATATTCTTAAAAGAGGTGTAGTCCAAGACTTTATCCAAATCATGGTTCACCAAAATAATTGTGATGTGGAAGTCGCACAACCCATGCTAATCAATCTATATTAGCACATCTTTAAAGAGATGTTTTTGATTTTGCAAATGTTATTTTTGTGAGGCTTTCATATTCACAAACTTGGTAGGAATCTCATTTTCAAAATCATTTCATATCTATTTATTGAAAATCTATCGTTGGGGACAACTTTTGTATGGGTTTTGGTGAAGTTAATTTGTGTAACCAAAGTTAATGTTATCTATTTTTAATTATGTAATTAATTTTCAAAAACTTAACCAGATGTAGATTTACATAATTTCAAGAAATTGCAAATAGATAAAGCATTCCTGCATAAACAAAAATTATATTACTAATTAATTTAACAAAGTCTCAAAACAACAAAACAAAAAATGACACTACTTAAATATATTTCAATACACAGTTTCGTGAAAACACAAACCTTCATAAATATATGCTATGCATCAAAATTATATCAGTTCCATAATACATGATTTGTGGAGAATTTTAAACAAGAGGATAACCATAGATCTTTGGAACTGATAGAATGACTATTTGTAAGTTAAATATATTGGAGCAAAGTCATGTTAATTATTGTTGACTATGACTGCAATTGCTAACTTTTGTTTTCAACTGATAGAATGCCATTTGGTTTTGAATCTTCAACTAAATGTTATTCTAATTGTGGAGAATTTGTCATTCTATAGAAGGCCAAATGTCATTCTATAGAAGTTATAAGTGCTACAGTTAATATATTGGAGGAGAATAAGATTGGGTCATGGTCTGTCCCAACACAATTCTAAACCCAACTAACTTAGGTTCGATCTTGATTTAGTTTAGGCTATTTGTATGTCAATTTCATGGGTCATGCCCTACTACATGCGTTGTGAGCCAGGCCCACCCTACCTAACATGATCTGGGCTTTACCATAATATCTAAGCTAGCTTTTTTGGGCCATACCACGGGCCATGTCAGAGTTTTTTTGACCCATTTACCACTTATTTGAATGATGTACATTTCTAAATCTAGCTAACAAGGCCTACATTTTTCAACAAAAAACTTTTCCAGACTTTTTTTTCAACTCATCAAGCCGAGTTCTATAATAAATAATGATCAATATATTATCAATTTTGTTACTTACAGATGACTTTAGAAACATAATAGTCATAATAAATCTACTAAAATTCATGAGATTTTATATATGAGTAAATTTTTTGTATCATTATCTTGGGACTTGTTTAGCTTATGTTAATTCTTTTTTAGATTGTAGTCTAAACCTTCGTTCCCTTCAATCTAGAACACCTTGCCTACTCTATATAAAAGATCTTCTGAAGGTCACCATGAAAAAAATATCTTCATATAAAATTGAATAATTTTTAAGTCTAAACTAATTATTTGATTTATAATAACTCAAATATCATACATCTTTATGACATGAGAAAGAATCTCTTTAAATTTATACTTTTTCTCTGTCTAAAATCCTTCATGACTAATGGAATCTTATGTCTCAATTATGGTTCATTATCATCGTGTCTTAATCTGAAGATCCACTCATTCTTTTGTACTTGCTTTTTTTTTTTTGACAAGGGAACCAAGTGTTGGTTGATACACAAAGACTTAATATCTTTGCATAGCATTAAGTAATTTTTTTTTAATACTTATGGTAGATGGCTTCCGAAAAGGACTCTGAGATTTCATAAAGTGTCATGGTGAAGCTACAAAAAGAGAATAAAGGAGATATTCTAAAAGCTACATGTTTGGGAAAAGCAAGTGATTTTTTGATGTAGATATCCACTAAATTCTCAACTCATTAATAGAGTATGGAATATTCAAGACTAATTCAGTTTGTGTTTTCATAGCAAAGTCATGTTAATAATTGGATGGAAAATATCCCACACTTGAATGGTACCAATCCCTATTATGCACACAACATATCTACTTGGTAGGAATGTGAAGCCTATTAAAAAAAGCAAAGAAAGTACAAATTGTACATGAAAAATGTGGCATGATTTGAAGTTTTGAAGATTGTGAAAGCTAATATTATATCCTATCTCATGTTACACTTGAGTAATCATACCTAATCGTTGTGATGATTATAATATATGATGATGGTGAAGTCATTATTATAAAGTCAACAACCATATGGAGGGTATGCATTAATTATAGAATACAAAATGTGGTGTCAAATAAAAATCACTTTCCTCTTATATTCTTTGATCAAATACTTGAATAGATTTCATGATAATCATATATTCAAGTTATTTTCAAATTGAGATTGTATTGGTGGTTCAAGAGAAGATGATGCGTAATTATTTCGTCATTATCTATGCTTGTCAAAAGATATTATCAATCCTATAAAATATATCGATAACCTTTCTAATGAAACTTGCTTTACAGCTTTAGTGATATGTTGGTGGAGATGATGTGAACTTTTATGAATGATCTAGTCATGTATTGTGTTGCTTATGATAAATACCTATCTAAGTTGAAGTAAGTTTCACAAAAAAATATTTAAAATAACTTGGTGCTTAATTGGGAAAATTTTAACTTTATGGCCGAAAAGGATAATTATTGGCCATGTAGTGTGAAAAAGAGGAATTTAAGTGTATAAATCAATATGAAGCTCATTGTTGACTTGCTACTCCCACAACAACAAAGGTGGTAAGGTAATTCCTTGGAAATTATATTATCTATCAGAGATTTATAAAAGACGTCTCTACTTTGGTGAACCAATTCTGTGAATTGCTTGTTAAAGATATAATGTTTGTTTGAAATGAAAAAAATGCAAAAAAACTACTGTATATGTAATTTGTTTTTTAATAATATGTTTGTATGACCAAATGTTTTTTCTGTTTTAATATTTTCATGTAAGTGCAGGAAAAGAAATATTAACAGGCCGGGGATGTAGCAGTAGCACAATAACGAAGGTCCCGTTGTCCGGTCAATGGGCCGAAATTTTTGGAGTAGAGCCTGACCCGTTCCATGATCCGACTCGCTCCGATTAAATGAACTGAGATAATTTTTAATATAAAATATTTTGTAATTTTATTTTTGGGTGACTATTTTTGGACTCGTGGAACTGTTCATCAGCTCTCTCTCTTCTCTCTGTGTGATTTATCACGACTGTTCTGTGTGCAGCATACTGTAAGACATTTCTGTTGATTTAATTTGTAATGCATAAGTATTTTTTGGTGGATATAGCTAGTTGTACTGAGCAATTAGCGAACCACGTTATTTTTGGTATTTGTTTCTCATTTTTGATTCTGTCGTGGATGGTTGCTGGATTGGGATATATATATTGTTTGTTTTCTGTGTTTCTATTATTTCTATATCTTAATCTCACTATCGTGGAAGCGCAATTACCCAACAAAAACTTTGAAATCTTAAATAAGCTATTGGTTAAAGCCCCTATCATGAGGGCATCAAATTGGGACCAACTATTTGAAGTCATGTATTATGTAAACAATGTGGCTCATGTAGTAGTTCTCAACCAATATGAGAGTAGAATGTCATATGCAATATGTTATGCAAGTACCTTTTTAATTGAAGCTCAAAAAACTTATACAACCATGGAAAAAGAGTTTTTTTATTATGATGTCTACATTATAAATTTTGAGTCTATCTTATTGGATCTTGTAACATTTTATATACATATCACTTGGTTATACAACATTTCTAGAATAAACAAGATATTAGAGTAAGGCTTATGGGATGAACCAAATGGTTGAGATGGGAAACAAGGCAAAGCTCAACCAAATGATTGAGATGGGAAACAAGGCAAGGCTCAACCAAATGATTAGGGAGTTAAGAACATATTGAAGGAGGAAGTAGATGTTTAACTAAGATGACTTCTTTGGCTAAAAGGGTGGAAAAATTAGAAGTGCATGTGCTTAATGGCGCAAAAGTGGTGAATGAGTTGACGAAGAAAATTGACATTTATACTCATGTCAATCAATGGAGCACAAAATTGATTAGTGTCCTACTCCTACCCTTCCTATGATAAGGAAACCTTTTGGTTATCAAGTTATACTTATTGGGTGTTTCAAACAACCCAACTTCTTCTCTCACAATAATACATATAATTTAATTTGAAAGAACCCCCTGGGCATTTTGTGGAGAAAGAAAAATGATCTAATACACAAAAAGTCTTCAACAAACTTCTTCAGTGGGGCAAACAATAATCAGTTTAAGCAAGTTGGTAGAAATTTAATGTTGAAGCATGAATGTGCTAATAGTGATGTTCACAAAGATTTGATAAAATAGAGTCAATGATGTACTATGTGCAATATTTTTTCTGAAACATTACAAAGGTTGTGGGAGTTCTTCCATTTTTAATGAAGTTCTAGTAGTTGGAAGAAATGGGCACTACCAATTCCAAAAATACTAGTTGAAGCTAAAAAAATGAAATTCTATAATATCAAAATAGGCAAAACCTATAGAAGAGATAGAAAGGGGATTCTCTAAAATTTTAAAAATTGTTGTGAAAGCCAAGAAAACATTTTGCCAATTGAGAAGGTGCTGAATGAGAATAAATTAGTCTCTGATCCCTTCTCTAAACTTATCCAAGGGAAGAAAAAGAGTTTAATATCATTAAGATATTTGAAGTATTAAACCCTGTCAAATTAAATATTCCATTATGTGACATGATAAATTAAATGTCATCTTATGCAAAGTTCTTTGAAGATTTATTCATGTGAATAAGAATTTTATTGTGAAAAGGAAGGCACTTTGATGGAGCAAGTGAGAGCTATTATTGAGCATAAAACCTCATCAAATACAAATATTTGTGTTTCCATTTCCAAGTCATTTTAGTTAATATTGGCAGAATCTATTTGTAACCGGCATTGCTAGACTTGAGAGCATTGAAAATCTTCTCTCTTGTTTGGTGTACAAGCAACTTGGGATAGGAAACTAAAATCTTTTTCATTTATATTGTTTTTTGTCACCATTTGGTTTGGCAAGTATTCCAAAGGGAGTTATCGAGGATGTATTGATACAAGTGGATAAATATTATTATTTCATGAATTTATGGTGCTTAACATGGTGTCAATTGTAAAAAGAGCATATCATGTACTATTATTCTTAGGAGACCCATCATTGTTATATTCAACACACTTATCAACTATCAATAATAGTTTGTGTAACTCACATTTGGAAACATGACTCTCAAATTGAATATTTTCTATTTATAAAAATGATATTCTCAACTAGAAGAGGAAGATCGAGAAGAATGCCTTTACAATTTGAGTAGAATGTTTAAAATGTTTTCTATAATCCAATCACTAGGAAAAAAAACACTTGGGCTAGGAGATGTATAAAATGTTTTCTATAATTTTCAAAATACCCGAGTAGAATGCAAATGCCAATTTGGATGGCCTAGTGGGAGTTCTATTTCTTTGTAATCTTGCCAGGGATCGCTACTAATTAAGCAAGCTACCTATAGCCTCGAATGGAATGGATGGCTACGAAGGGAAAGAACTTAGGAGAAGGCATTACGGCTGGCAAAGAACTAAAAAGGTAAAATGTCCACTGTGAAATTTCACAAGCTATCCTAGAGAAGCTACCATAACTATTCTTTATGATTTATCATTTGGACCTCTTCGAAACTTTCAATGTATTGAAAAAAGTTTACCAAAAAAAGATTACAATGCTGGATATAATTTCCAAATATCTATAAATTTTTGTAAAGTAATTCAAAGAAAATCATTATCCTCTATGAGATTTTCAAAGCTGAAAGAAAGTGAATAAAGAAGATATTCTAAAATATACTTGTTTGGGGAAGTTGAGTGATTTTTTATGTAGATATCCACTAAATTCTCAACTCATTAACATTATTTTAAGATAAATATGTTGATGAAGTATACAAAGATAATGGATTTAATATCTCTGGCTTGAAGGGTATCAATCCCTATTATGCACACATCATATCTACTTGGTAGGAATATGAAGCCTATTAAGAAAATGCAAAGAAAGTCCAACTTGTACATGTAAAATATCATGAGATTGTATGTTTTAAAGATTGTCCAAGCTAACATTATATCCCATCTTAGATTGCACTTGAATAACCCTACCAATTTGTACCAAAAAAAATATGGCGTGACAATTAAAAAAGAAGATGATGATATCATTCTTATAAAGCTAACAACTAATTAAAGGGTAAGTATTAACTATAGAATATAAAATGTGATGAAAAATAATGATCACTTTCATCTGATATTCATTGATCAAATATTTGAATAAATATCATGACATTCATGCCTTCTTTTTTTTGATTTATATTCTAGTTATTTTCAAATTGAGATTGCATTGGAAGATCAAAAGAAGATGGTGTTTACTTATTCCTTTGTTGTCTATGCTTGCCAAACTATGTCATTAACCTAATGAAATATATCCACAACTTTTCAATGATGCACACTTAACATCTTTAGTGATATGTTGGTGTAGATGATGTAATTTTTTATGAATGGCTTAATCATGAATTGTGATACTCATGATGATTTCTTATTATTTGATATGGAAAATACCAAATATTGCTAACTATTTGATATGATTTTCACAATATATTTTGCCTGAAAGTAAGATTTATTTGTAATGGTTTTACAAAAATTTAGTTTTAGATGATTTTGATGAATAGTTGAGAAATCAAGAATTTATAGTGTTAAATGTGTGACTTGGTGGAGTTGGTGACTAGAAGATAAGCAAAAAGTCACGTAAGTCATAACAACTGATATGTTATGATTTGATTATCCTTTTAAGTACTTCTAGATTGGTTTCAACATTCTTTCTTGAGTGAAACTATACAAACATAGTCTTGGTAATCTTCATATGCATGACTCAACCACCTTATTGATATAATCCTTTTATTGTTTAGATTTCTTAGAGTCATAGCTGAACTAGCTCGAAATAACTTCATGATTGAGACATTAATTTCACATTGCATCAACCAAGCATCATACTGGTACTAAAATCCATGGAAACCTCCAGATGCCATGACTTTTCTTTTACCAAATCACAAAATACTTAGGTAAACACAACAATGCTAATCTAGCATCATTACTTGTACATATAGATTATTATAAAGAGTCAAACTTGAGCTATGACTAATACAAGCACTATGACTTTTGGCTCAAGAGAGAAACTAAAGCCATGACTATTCTTCAATATTATGCCTTTGAGTTATAGAAGTGAAACTCACACGCCATGACTATATTCTAGTCCCATGAATTTGTGTTATAGAGGCTAAATGGACTATTATGACTTTTCTTAGCATTATGACCATCAAGCAGAGGAAAAAGATCAAAAATATGACTTGTTTTCTTTGATATGAATTTATATTATAGAGGCTAAAATAGTTATTGTAACTTTTCTTAGTATTGGGACCATCAAAAAGAGGAAAGGGACCAAATTGTGACTCAAACCCAATATCGTGTCTTTGTATTGCATAATTGATAGACCAAAGCTATAAATTTTAGTCAACACCATGAATTTCAAATAAAAAACTCATACAAGATGCTTGGATATATAAGAAAAATTCTAAGAAAAAGATATCCATGCGAACTATAAGAAAGATGATTAAAGGGAATCTACAGCTCCATTTACGTAATGATCCATGAGCTACATGGGTGATACAAGGTGCAAGCATAAATCCTAGAAGGCATTCAAGTATTCTGATCCCCTCCTAGTAGAAAATCGAGGAGAAATTAAGCAAGTTTTGAGAGATTAGGTTTGATGTCTAGATTATCTTGATTTTGAAATTGGGAACCCTAATTTGTATGAGATGAATTTTAACTTGTTTTATATATTATTCTCCTCAATTTTAGGCCAAAAAAAATTTATGGATGGTAATATATATTTATTATGATGAATGAGATAAATCATTAGTAGTCTTGCTACAGATGTTAAATATAGCACTACTTGAGAGGTAACCCAAGAGTTTGTTGTTGTTTGCTTAATAAAAAATCTTTGATGTAAAACAAGCATTTCATTTATATAATCAAACTTAAAAACCCTCGCATAAAAGAATCATAGATTTAAACCAAGAGTGATTCTAATTATTTAGCCCAAAGTCATTAAACTTTTTAGCATTGTGACTTTGGTGTTATATAAAGAGCATCAGAAGTTTAATGAAAAAGCCAAAGTCGTGCATTGAATAATGATTTTGGTATTATAGAGATAGAAACATCATCAGATTCCAAATAGAAAAGCCACGACCATGACCTAGTGCCACAACTTTCAAGTAATAGCTTGACATAACTCTATGAATTTTCATTTATATAATGAAAAGTGATCTCACAAAGTTATGACTTTTATTAATTATGTCATGACTATAAATACTTAACCCTATAATTTTTTTTAACAAAATTCTATTTATCTTCTAATGTCATGAAAATCCAACCCTAAGTCCTCTCATTTCATTAATTTGATGATGAAAGGGAGAAAGTCCTCGAAGAAAAAGGTCAGAGAAACAAGCTTTAAGAAGGAAAAAAGTGATAAAAACTTAGCACCACAGAAATTTCACCTGAAGAAATGATGCCCATAGTTTATAATTGAACTAGGGAAACAATAGATAGACTTAGTTCTTGCAAATAAAAGCTTTATTATAGAAGGATGATTCAACATATTCATCTTTCCTTTTGGAAAGATTATTAGGAAGAAGAATTTGTTGTTATTTTGCATGCATATAGGATAGGGTAATACTTTGATTGTTAAAGAATTCTATGCCAATTTAAAGGATAGGCAAGGAAAAACATGTTACGTGAGAGATATTTTAGTGCACTTTGATAGGGAGATAATAAATGAGTTGTTTGGATTCCAAGATGCCAAAGATAACATATATTTTAAATACTAAGCAACTCGAATTTCTAGCTATCTTTAGTTTATTGATGGATGGAAAGGGCAGTTGAAGGGCGACTACAAAGAGCATATATGAATATTTGATGCAGGGAGAACTCATGGAGAATTATAAAGTTTAGTTGAATTTCAAATGTTTATTTTTATTATGAACTCTTCATTTCTTGATGTTCATTCTAGAGAGAGTGATCTTGCTATATGCCATCTAGAGGTGTCAAACGGGACGTGCTGGGCAGGCCCGACTGTGCTTTTGTGCCGGTCAAGGCACGACACGTTTACTGTACCGTGCTGTGCTTGGCCTGGCATGATTTTGTGGAGGTCAGCTCGGAACTGGCCTGCGGCACGAATCCGCCGGGTTCGGCCCGGTCAGGCCGAACCCCTAATTGTTAAAAAATTAGGGGTTTGGTTGCGCGCCGTCGCGCCGCCACGCACCTGAACTTTTAATTAAAAAAAAATTAGGGTTTTGGCGCGTGCCGCCACACCGCCCGAAACCCTAATTAAAAAAAATTAGGTTTCTCAGCTCCTGCCGAGGTTCCATGTTAACTGGTCACGGTACCGTGCCGGGCCAGGCATGGCACGAGGCCCGGTTGGCCTCGACACGGCATGGCACGACATGAGTCCGGGCACAGGATATTCCTATGCCGGGCCTGCCTAGGCATGGCCGAATCGTGCCGTGCCTCGTGCCGGACCGGGCTAACCTAGCCCGGTTGACACCTCTAATGTCATCCTCACGGGTTATAGTTTTTATTTGGGGAAGATTCTAGAGAGATAGATTCATGATTTCCTTGATGATAAATTTTCTAGCCAACTAATTTACTCTTCCTTTTTTACTTTTTATGTCTAGCCAAGAGAGTCCCCATTGATGACTATGTTGATGAGATGTTTTTTAAAGTATTCCCCCTGATATTATCAGGCATTAAAAGGGGAATTAAATGAGATAGAAGCAAAAATAAGTCAATACTTGAATGAATGGAATGGATAGGTAGAAATTTGGGAAGAAGAGTCATCCTTCACTAGAGTTGACTTACAAGAGATGGAAAGAAGGAAAGAAAGACTAGAAGATGAGCAATCATGCATTAAGCATTCCTTAGTTGCACATGAAGGTATGTTTGTTGATGTTTTTTTCATTTAGGAAAATATTAAAGGCATATTTTTTCAAATGCAATGTGGATAAAGAATCTTCATCAAAAAGAAATATTTTTTATTACGAAGAAAAAAAAAGTGAAGATTAGATCTAGAAACTCTTAGAGAAGGGGATGAAATGAGTAAATATCAAATTGACAGGTAGCACTGAATTATTGGGGAAACTATACAAAGCTGTCATAGCATATTTCAAGAAAATGATGGTGGAAGGAGATGACACGAATAGAAATGACACAAAATATCAATAAAACCTATAGACAGAAAATTTGGGAAAATATAGAACAAATCAAAAAGACTTGTATTTTGCAATAGAATTCTTTTTGCGCACATTAAATTTTATTAGGTAAAGATAAAAGACACTTTGTGAAATTACGACAAAGATATTGGATTGGATAACTAAATAGAAGAGAGATTCAGAGAGACCATCCACTTCTATGACATTATTCAATCACTTCAGATTAGATTTTACCTTTAAGGAACATTATATGAAAGATAAATCATATTATTGGCCTTTCTCTTCCCACTAATTTGTATTTTATTTTTCTCCATTATGATTTTGTAACCATTATATTGAATTGATTTGAGATGAAGTTGGAATTTTTTTAGAGAGGGAAGTTATTGCTTAGGGAAAAATAATACTTAGTATGTGAGTTTTTTAGTATTCAAAGTATCAAATATTCTTGAATATTTTGATACTATTAGATAATATGTAAAAATGTGAATGATGCATAATTGGTTTGATTTCAAGACTTTAGAGTTTTGGTGGATTTTGATGAATAATCATAAAATTGATAGATTTTTGGAGTCTTTTGATTACTTGGTAGATTATTATGAGTCATTGAGTAGTTTTGGTATCTATTATAGATCAAAATTTTATTTAATTAGTCATAGAAATCTTTGTATATCATGATTCTACTAGCTCATTAGGATATTTATTCAATTGTGTAAAATATTCTTTTTAGATTTAATATTATCATGGAATTATAGCTCTACTTATCTCATATTAATTAAATAGTTACGATATTAATTTCATATTATGGCAACCAACAATCCTACTAGTGTTACAAATTAATGCCACTTTCTTGCATTATGACTTTAATTTTTAAAAAGACTTTGTAGACTCAAGCCAAAAAGTTACAAAGCCAAAAAAACTTATGTCAATACCATGATAATTATCCTGAAGTGAAACTTTTGGATATAAAATATTATCGAGACCATTAACTCAAATATGACCATTGTCCTAAGTCATGTCTGTTGTGTTCAAGAGAAGTAATATATTATCAAAAAAAAATCTCATATAGATGAGTCATAAACAAAAATGATGGAAATAGAAACCTAGCACCATAGAAATATCACCCGAAGTCATTTTGTCCATGGCATCTTTCATTATAGAGATTGGGTAGAAATGGATGGGCTCCATACTATCCAAAAATAAGTTTGCTGGAGATGGAATTTAGCAAATTCATTCATGCATTTCGAATAATTATTAGAAAGCAGAATTATATATTATTTTGTATGCATAAATAATAGAGGAATGCCTCGGTTTTGAAGGAGTTATATGCAAATTTAAAAGGATAAATAAGGTTATATGTGTTATATGAGAGGGATTTAAGTTCATTTTGATAGGAAAATCATTAACAAGCTACTTGAATTCCTAGGGGGAAAAGATACCTTGGATTAGAAACCTTTCTATAGGCAATATATTTTTCAAATATTACTAAATTATTGATGAATGGAATGGACATATGGAGGGTGCTGTCAAAGAGTACTTATGAATATTTGATGAGGGGAGAACTCATGGAGATGAGTTAAATTTTGGTTATATTTCATATGCTCATTTATATTATCCACTTTTCGTGATTCTACAATTATTTCAAGGATAGCAATTTTGTTACACACCATCCTTGTTGGGTATCATTTTGATATGGGAATAATTTTGGAAAAAATGATTTTTTTTATTCCTTGAGGGTAAATTTTTTGGCTAACTAATTCACCCTTACTTTATTAATTTGTTATGGTTAACCAAAAGAGTTTCTGTAGATGAACAAGATGATACAATATTCCTGATTGTGCCTCCTTTAACATTGTCATGCATAAAGAGGAAAATAGAAGAAGATAAAAAAGGGAAGAAGTCGATGCTTGAAGGGGAATCATTAGCCAAAATTTGGGAAGAATGCCCATCCTTTACCATGGTTGATACACAAGAGATGGAAATAAGGGGATGAATGCATAAAGAAGAGCTAGCCTACATCGTGCATTCCTTAGCTTCACATGATGTTATGTTTATAGATATTTTGTGTATTTTAGAAAATGTATAGTAAAGTGTAGAGAAAATCAAGGAATTGTTGAAATGGGAGATCTATTCCTTATGCATATGAGTAGTATAAATGATTTGAAAGCATGGTCCAATGTAGGAAAAACATCTCCATCAAAAAGAGATGGTTTATATCACAATGCAAGAAAAGTTTGAAGATCGAATCTACAAATTTTGGATGAAGGAATGAGATACATGAGAATTGGATTGTTGAGAAGCATTGAATCATTTAGAATTCTATATAATATATTCATTATGGATTAGAAAAGTGCAACGAAGGAAAAAGACAAAGTGAATGAGAATGAAATAACATATAAGGAGTATAGTGGATGGACAAAAAAATAAAGTATAATGCAGACCAAAAGGACTTGAATTTTATGATGAGATGTTTTAAAGATACACTAAATTCGATCAGGAAAAGACACGAGCCTCTTTATAATATTTTGGCCAAGATATTGGATGAGTTATCTATACAATGGGAAAATTCAAAAAGAAAACTCATTTCTCTATCACCATTTGAGTACTCAATTTTGGATTTTACCTTAAAGGAGTATGATCTTAATTGGAAAATCATACTGGTCACCTCCATCACTGCCTTGATTTGTATTTTTATTATTTATTCCTATATTATGATGATGTACCTATTATGTGGAACTAATTTGAGATGTTTGATGTTATTTTTTTGGAAGGGGAAGTTATTACTTAGGGATGAACATATATTTTAGTGTGAGGGTTTCTTTGGCATTCAAACTTGCTCTTTGTATCAACCATATAAAGAGAAAAAATGTGCTAGATCATATCTCTTGGCCTCATACTTAGCCAAACATATTATTTTACATGATATTTATAAACTTTTGGGATTTGATTTTCTAATAGTCTAATCGAAGTGCTTAAAATCAAATAGATATTCAAATAGAGCCCATGTCAATTGGATATGTCTTGAATCCTAGTGACACTTTCTCACCAAATGGATGTTTTTCTATTGAATAGGGAAGTTACTATGAGAACCATGAGGACTATTAGGGCCCCTATGTTCTCCATTTTGGCCTTTACCAAACATAGTCAAGACTCCTTTATCAAATATCATGATTACCTTTAAATTAATGACCATTTTACTTAGAAAACTCATTAAAAAAATGCCTATCAATATATATTTTTCTACTCTAAAGCCAACTGAGAACTAGCTAGTATTATTCTTCTAGGAACAATGAAATTTCTTTTTGTAGCATGGCCAAACAGATTTTCCATTTCTTCAAATGCTTGAAACAGAGTTGCCCATTCTATTATTCTTGGGCCTAAAAACCAATATGAGATACCTTAGAAATAACTTAAAAGTTAAGAGGGAAATCAACTTCACTAAGAATCATACTAGGGAAAACAAAAATTAATACCTTACACTCTAATGAATGTACAAAAAAAACCAGAAGTACTTAGTACATTAAGTACACAAACAATTAAGTAAAATGAATTACAATACTGATACACTTAATAGTTCATGCACACACAATACAAATTTGAAACCCTACCTTTGATGCCAAAAAAGCTGTCATAACCCTAAGTAATCTCACTTGAAATATAGTACATTAAGCTGCCAAGTTTAACTAGTTAAATTTAATAGGATTTAAAATACTTTAAAATTCAATGTCAGAGGATTTTGCATTTTTAATTGTGGGCTTTTGTAAATATAGTACATAACTCATAAAGTATATGGACAAAAAATAGGAAGGATATTTATTAAAAATATTGAATCAAAATAAATGATTTTTTATTAAAAAATCAAGAAAAATATGCACTATGAATATTATTGTCTATGGTCGAATGCATGTCTATAGAAGTTGCAAACAAGTCCAACTTCTTTCATTCATATTTTTCAAGTTAATTTCATTCTAAAATACTCACAACCTCAAATCTTTAGTGGAAGGAAAGTTTAAAAAGGAATAATTGGTCACGATCTCTTCTATTCAACCATTTAAAATTGATTGAATTCTATAGAGAACATCATGAATATGCATAAATCATCAAGCAAAAGTATCTATATGCAATTTGAAGTTATTTGAAAAAAAATAGATTTTATGACCAAATACATAATAAGGTTTCAAATAAAACAAAACTAAATACTCAATCAAAACTCTCACACAACTCTAAAAGCTTTAGAATTTGAATTGGCCACCAATATTTTCTCCACTTGGAAAAAATATGAGCATGAAACTAATGTCCACTAAAAAAATCTTATGAAAATATGAAAATATTCATATTTTACCTTCATAATCATATATATTTTTCAATATATAAGTTAAGAGTTCGAGAATAATTTTTAAAATATCCATATATATATATATATATATATATATATATATATATATATATATATATATATATATATATATATATATATATATATATATATATACTTGTACATATACATGGTTTTACAAGTTCATGAAACCATTACACATTTATAATTTTTCAAAACATTGATTTTTCAATCTCATCTTATTTTCATAAATATATTTATACTTTACATATACTGAGGCTCCAACAAGCCACAACAAGAAAATACACAAGTGCACAAGAGGGTTTATGGTTATCTTCTATTTGGCTTATCTAATTACTACCTATCTAGATATTCTTATAGCTTTAGCTTTCCATGTCCTTGCTAATACTAATAGTCACCTCAAAATATCATATCTAAATATGCATTTTTTCTAAAATTATTCAAACTTTATTTAAAATATCATATATCTCATATAGCTTCAAATTATTTCTCATAGGATTTTGTACATGCACATCAGCATAATCATATATCAAAATTGTCCATACAATCCAATCAACCATAATCTTTGGCATCATTTACATATAACTAAATGTCATTTTTAGAAAAATAATTGTCTAAAAAAAATACATGGATAAATGAGTTTCTAAATTTATCAAAAAATTATTTAATAGTATCATGTTCATAAGTTTCCATAAAGTAATCAAATATCTCAATTAAATGATATAAATATTATGAAACTCATTTTTTAAAAAACTAAAAAAAAGATTTATAACCATGCATATCAAAAATCTTGTATATATAACTAACAATGAAAAATATAAAATTTTCACATGTGTTTCTAGCTCTAATATTTCAAACCAATCTACATAACCACAATCCAAACTCAAACTAAAACAAAAGGAAAATAGGGTTTAAATTTTTTACAATTTCAAGCTTAATTTAAGCAACCAAGCAAGAAAATTAAACTATATTAACTAACCTCAATCCTTACTTTTATTTTTGAGATCAAAGCCTTTCTATAGCTATTTTTGGTAGAAAAGAATGAGTTATTAAGCAAAATCACTTTATAGAATAGATTCTTACCAAAAATCATGAATTTTAAATTTTATTTCAATGATTTTGGTAAATAAGTGGGGAAAAACTAAATAGAATCAAGAAACAAGAAGCGAAATAGAAAAAAATTGTGAAATAAGGAGAGAAATTAAAGAAATAGAAACTTTATCTTCTATTTCAATGTGAATCGACCAAATTAGTCCTAAGGGTTCAAATCAGCATAACTTTTTCTTTAAAATTTCAAAACTAGCAAATTTAGCATCATTCTTCACCATTCCATCCTAAATTCATATCTGAACATAAAAAAACTTTTATGAAGTCTATCTCTCCTTATTTAACTAATTTTACTAATTAAGATCAATGACTAAAATAGAGAAAAAAAATATTTTTTTGGACCTCAAAGTTTTTATATTCGCCAATGTCACTAGTCATGTTCATAAATATAACTTCTGCATTATTTTTCTTTTTTTTGTCTATCTCTCATATATATCTCTTATATATATATATATATTGATATCACTATATCATTCATATATGAAAAATGACATGTTTCTCTACATATTTTATGTCTATTTATGGTGATATACTATTTTTTTTATTCAAATAACACATCAAATATAATATGTTCAAAATATAGGTGTCAAATTGGGCCAGACAACCTGGGCCTAGCTTAAGGTAGTGCATGACTCGATCATGCCTTGCTTGGCACGACATGGTCCATAACTTTGCTTGGGCCCGTATGTGGGCTGGCTCTCGGCACGGCTCATGCCGTGCCGACTGCCATGCTGAGGTAACTCGGGCCTCATGCGGGGCCATGTACAACCTGGTACCCTGGCCCGAACTATGCCCACCGCCATGCTTCCTGAGCCCGATGAGTGACAACCTATTAGTCTTGAGTCTTGACCTGGAGCCGGTCATGTCGATCTTGAGTTTTTGACCCTGGGCCTAACCCATCGATCCTGAGCCCAATTGGTGATTATAGTATAGATTCCAGAAGCTGAAGCTTTTGGAACCTGTGACAGTTGGGTGGGTTCGACGGTTGAACCTACCTAACAATCCAAAAAAAAAATATTCACATTTTTTATTTAAGCAGTTGAATTTAGATCCAAACAGCTATGAGGTAGAATCCAATTGCTTTAGGGGTTCTTCCCCTTAAATATATTTAAAAACTTCAAAAATATAAAAAAATTGATTTAAGTAATTTTTTTTTCAAATCTATAAAATACTCTTCCCCCTCATTCATAATTTATAACTTATCTCTCTCTCTCTCTCTCTCTCTCATATTTCTATTTTCTCTCCGTCTCCTCTTGGCTCTCATTTCTCGTCTCTCTCTCTCTCTCTCTCTCTCTCTCGGTCTCTCATTTTGGTTTCAACTTTTGGGACTTAGCTATGGAGTGCGACTTGTCGATTACATTGCGGACATCAAAAGGCAAACAAGATTTTACGTATTATGGGTATTAATTTTTAAATTTTGTTTAGTTAAGTTTTATTTTTTTTTATTTTAGTTAAAACTTTAAATTTTAAGAGTTTAGTTTTAGTTTAATTAATATTAATTAATATATAAATCATAAAACCATTTGGTTTAATAAACTAATAAAAAAATTAAAATGACAAATAGTAATTTTAATTACGATAATGAAATTAACTTAAACATAAACATAGAAAATTATAATATGGATAATGAAAACCCTATAGAAATGTCCAAGGCTGCTGAAACTTTGGTTTCTCCAGTCGTCTCGACGCAAACATCTAAAAAATAAAAAACTAGAAGAACATTAATAGTTTGGACTCACTTTAATATAATACAAAATAAAAATGTTAGGGTTGCCGAAGAAGAATCAGCACGATGTAAATATTGTAAAAAAATATTAAATTGCAAGAGTTCATGTGAGACCGGCACTTTAAAAGGCATTCCAAATAATATACCAAAAAACATAGTGCATCAGATCCTAGGCAATTCCAACCTAATGGTAGGTTCTTTGAGGCTGGATCCAATTCAGCCTCAATGTTGACCCCCATTCATATACCACAACGAGTTAGAGAGGGAAAGCTTAACCAAACTGATCACCATGATGAGTCTTTCGATTAGATTTTCGAAGGATACAAGGGTAGTTAGTATCATGTAGACTTATTTTTAGTCTGCATATTGTAGGATTCCTAGGTCATCATTTAGGAATGACATATTAAAATATTATAACTTAAAAAAAGAAATAATAATTAATGAATTTAGAGATTATTATGGAGTGGTATCTGTGACGTCGAATATCAGGACAAGTCACAATGATGCATCTTATGCATGTCTCATCGCCCATTATGTAGACTCTAAATAGATTCTAAATAAAATAATATTAGGATTTTTAGAGATTCTTTAGAATATAATATTCAAAATAATATTAATATTCAAAATAATATTAATGAATTTAGTCTCCATCCTCATGATGACCCGACCATTTATGAGTGCATGATGAGAATCTTTAGAGAATATAATATTCAAAATAAAATATATAGTATCATATTCGATAATGCATCTAACAATGAAGAAACCATTAATATGTTTGTTATGAATATTAGAGAGGGCCCATTAGGAGAGATTTTCTATATTAGATGTTTGTGTCACATCATTAACTTCATAGTACAAGCATGGATGTAGGTTGTTTCCCTCGCTTTAGAAAAAATATATAACTCACTAAAATTTCTTCGTACACCTCACATACAATAAGAGTTTGATACTATCTATTTGTTGCGGGTCTAAAGGAGAAAATATTCCAATTGGATGCGAGACACCATTAGAATTATAAATACATTATGTTGGAGTCATGTGTTGGATATAAACACATGATATATGTCTTTGTCAATAGCAAGAGTGACGAACTTACTATTGATGAAACTGACTATGTTACAAGAATTTCATTTATGAAATTCTTAAAGATTTTTTAGACATGATGAACATGTGTTTGTCAGTTTATACTCTTACCAATTTCATTGCACTTAGGTGCATATGCAATATTAGTAGTATGTTTAGGAAGCTTAGAGATGACCTGACATTTAGAGATATGGTTGTAGAGATGGAAACCAAATACTTAAATTATTAGTCCACCATTCCATCTCTTTATTATTTGGCTGCCTGTATGGACCATAGGGTTAAGGTGGAAGGGGTATATAATATTTTGACATATATATCATCGTGCATGAAACAGGAAGACCAACCTAAAGGGTTCATCAACGAGAAGTTGACTAAGCTCTTTACATACTAGGATACTAGGTATGGTTGTAGTTGCAGTGAGGCTTCAAGTATGGACATGGATACCATATTCGGAGATGATGACTTTTCTATTCAGTTAGCGAGGGGAACGACGAGGTGGACCATCAAATAGGAGTGAGTTGTCTTGGTACTTAGATATTTTTACTACCCAATCCTATCACATACTGATAATAATAATCTTGATATTTTATAATGGTGAAAATCATATGAGTCCACCTATCCCATGCTATTTAAAATGGCATAGGATCTTGACTCCTTCGGTGTCAAGAGTAGCATTGGAGTTTGTTTTTTCTGTTGTAGTGAATGTGATTTCAGATAAGAGATCCATATTACAGCCATATATTATTGAGAAATTAGCATGCATTAATGATTGAGAGGATTTGAGCTTAGGCACCTAGGATCATGCTATGACTGCAGTAAAAGCGGATGAGTTGGTTGCTGATAATGATCCATGAGAAATTGATGATTATTGATGATTGATATGAGATTGATGCATTGATGATTGAGTTGAGCCAACTTTACTACCTACGGCCTACTACAAGTGAAACACAAATACTAATATCATCATTGATCATATGCTGATGACATTTATCATTTATCTTTTTAATTTATTATTTTTGGATCGTCATTGTTTATTATCTTTTTTATTTATTATATATTTTTTTATTTAGACACTTTCTTATGGGATTAACATTAGATATATGTTTTATATTTATGAGTTTATCTTTAATATATTATTTTTTATCTTTTAATTATTTTAATCTTGGCCTGACTTTGTTCATTGTTATTTTGAATTTTTTATGTATTTTTAGTTCTTAGTTGTTACTGGTTAGTTTTTAGGTGTTAGTTGTTTTATTAATTTAATTAATTAATTAATTATTTTAATTTAAGTATTTTAAAATTTAAATTTTTTCATAATTTTGAAGTATTGGATGAACCAATTCCAAACGACCCAAATTTGGCCCAAAGCCGGTCTAAACCCAGCCCAATCCGGCAAGCCGAAGCAAGACATGGCTCGAAACAATTACAAATCGGGCTGGTGGGCCATGCCGGGCTGGCTCTACAAAAGCCATGCCGTGCCAAGCAAGGTATGGTGGCCCAATTGGGCCACCTAAAAATGGACCGATCCAGCTCAGCCTAGCACATTTGACACCTCCAGTTCAAAACCTATATAATGTTTCTCATGAAAACAAGGGAAATGTGTTCAACAAAAATATTGTTAATTATTTGAAAATATGTATGATATGTATGCTAAGCATGCCTAACATGCTGAATTTATTATTTATTATTTCACATTTTTTTTAAATTTCATATTACAAGTTTTATTAAAACATGTATTATGTGTATTTCATAAACACACTTGTGTATTTTTATAAAACACATTTTTATAATAGAAACCATCTTTTGATTTTTAAAACAAATATCATTTTATAAAATCATATTTTATCAAAACAAATCACATTTATGTAGTATTAAAAATACATTTTAATACTATAGTAAACTTGAGTGTAAATAAATATAGATATTATAAACTATATGCCTCGTTCTTAATTCATTCTAAGTGTGTGATTCAGTAAGATCACAAAATGTTAGACATGGGCCTAAAACTCTTCTCGGGCTCATAAATCATACGTAGCCTATAAAAAGCTATTTTGACTACCCATGTTATGTAAATCTCTATTATAACATATTCTAAAGTCAATGTTATAGATCTTTTAGCACATGATATCTAGATTGAACATAAAAAATAAATTTATTTATCCTTATATAATTTAATCAAATGTCATGATCCAAAATAGATTGATAAAATAAATGATATTGTTATTCATTATTAATTTATTTGAGCACAACTATATATATATTTCAATCTCACTTATTAAGGTACTCAAAAATATATCTTTTTAAAAGAGGGAAACTTTTTTTTTCACACATATCTCTCTCAATGATTTGTTATATATCCAATTATGCTTTGTATTATCCTTTATTACAAATAATGGTAGTTTGTATCAAAATATTTATCAAGTATGGATTTTGTGTGACTTCATGTTAGAAGACTAAAAATATCATTATAATGAGAACTACTTATGATATTTAATCTATGCAGTATTATCCTATTAGGTCAATGTACATTGTTCTCAAGCATGTTTCAATAAGCTAACTAAATATCACATATTCATGATTAGTAAAACATAATTAACATTCATACTTTATACTAGTTTTAATTCATTATTATTCTTTCAATAATGAGTGACTAGAAATATTTAGAATAATAGATATTTTACCTTTAGGATTTTATTATCAAATCATATACTTGATGACCAAAAGGAAAGTCTATTGTTCATGGAATTAATCACCAATAAAATAAAAATCAAATATCTTTTATTTAATATAGTTGAAAATGATAAAGTTAGTGCCCAAGACCCTGGGTTGGGGATATCGGGTCTATGAAATTAGTTTGTTTAACCAAAATGGCAAAAATTAAATGAGATTTAATTTAAAATTAAAATTTGGTTTAAATTTTAATATATTTAATTCTATAAACATGTCATTTTTATTGCATGTTGTCACATTCTTTTATGCGTGTAATTGTGAAATAATATTTTCATTTCCACTAGTGCTACATAATCAAAAACAAGAGAAAAGGTTAGGTATATGGAAAGTGGACATGGGAAGAAAATTATTTAAAGAAAAAAAAAAGAAGGGTGAATTATGTTTTGGTCCACCAAATCTAAAATAGTTACAAAAAAAGCACCTAATTATTTAATAATTCAAAAAAAAAAGCACTAAAACCTAAAATATTTAAAATTTGGTGCATTAAAATACCAAATATGATTTTGCCTCTGAACCTATTAAAAAATAGAAGATATTAGTTTTCGAGTTCAAAAACCACCATTTAAGCATCAAGCCACCTAATTAAATGTGTTAACATGTATATATAAGTATGCTTATATGTATATATATAAATATACATATAATTATATAAACATACACATAAAATATATATACAAGCCTATGTATAAAAAAGTATATATATCAATATACACATATTAACACACACACACACACACACACACACACAATCATATATACATGCATAATTATCATTGTCATGTCAATGTCCATGACTAATGTTTAACTCTATGTAATAAAAAGTCAGAGAACTAATAACTAATCATGGCTTCAATCTTGGATTTATGAGCAAAATGTCATGGAACTAGGATTACCATGACTAAGTCAATTTTCTTTGTAATACAAAGTTGTGGTTCTTAGATTTTTAGTTGTGGCTTTGGTATTGACTTTATAGGAAAAGTGCCGTAGCATTGTGAATGCCATGATTGGGTCCATGCTCTCTAGAATGAAAAATAATGATGAAAAATGATGCTACAACCTTCATCTATAATATTTTTTGTTCTGTTTGAATAACTCACAACTCTGGAATCTATCACAACTATTTGTATGAATGGGGTACTCGGATACTACTACATGAAAATAATGGCATGACCATTAAGTGGCCCAGGGCTAGAATAGTCGCGACTCCAAGAATTATTACAACCATAATGATTTTGTTGCATTATAAAATAATTATGTTAACTCAGTGATAGTCATAACATACAAAGAATGTTATGACTATTTTGATAGAGTTATGACCAAGAAAGAATGTCACAATTACCCAATGTTATTATGAAGGGTATATATAAGTCATGATAATATAATTATTTTGACTCTTCTTAACATCTCTCTCCTATGGGTATTTTCCACCAAGTACACCAATTTCATCTTAAATTCATGCAAACACTCCATATTTTACTAATATTTATCACTTTCACTTCAAAATAAGTTTTTAGTGAAATCTCTTTGATAACCATTAGTATTCATGCAAACACTCCATATTTTACTTCCCAGATAGTATCATTTATTTGATATTTTGAATACTAAACTAACTCTCATACTAAAAGTATTGCTCATTCCTGAGCATTGAATCTCCCTCCAAACACACACCAAGAAAAAATATGTCTATAATAATTGCAACTAGGTTTAAGTATCATGGTAGGCTTTTATTTTGGCAATAGGTCAGAGTTTCAGAATTTATTAGGAATTGTTTGGTTCATGTTGTAAAGTGTTTGTTCATCACACAATGAAAAAAAATTTTAGTTACCTCCCAAACAATATTATATTTAATATCTATAGCTAGACTTATTTTTTGAATGTAGATTCCTCATTATCAATCGCATAATTCCATGCGATTTTTTCTATAGTCTTTTTTTTTTTTAATTTCTTCATGTACTTTTTATGTCGATTAATGGTGCTGAATAAAATATATCGCAACTTTCTTCCTATTTCTAGCAACAATTTGGAAAGGTTTTGTGGCTTCTTCTATCTTTGCCACAATTTTGTTCTTCATAGATTTATTGATTTTTTCAAGTGTCAAAACATTATTCATATATCTAGAGATTATGGTGGTGACTTTTTCAAGTGTCACACCATTTTGTTGTAATCTAACTTTAAACTTTGTCCTCGTGTTATTCCTCTTCCTTTTTATCCTTGTCATTCTCCAAATCTTCCTCATAAAAATTACAACTTTGGGTTGAATGACTTCTAAAATCATTTATATTTTTTCAAGTTTCTCTTCCTTCCATCTCTTTCAATCTTCTTCCACATCATTTATTTTATGTCTCCACCAATAATTTCAATATATGGTATTCAATTGATAAAGTGTCTTTTTGATACGAGTAAATGCATTCTTCCTTTGATCATTTCACTTTTTTGTCTTAATTAATAACTCTAAAATATGGTCTTCAACTGATGATTGTTCTGTCTAGTACAAATATTCACGTGGTAGTATTTTTTCTAGATTCTAATAAAACACATCTTAATTTTGAAAGTAAGATGGATAGTATGTATCAAGTTCATTATATAGTCTATAGTACATCCTATTGCCTTGAAGTAAATTCATTTATAGTTTAAAAATTTCTTGGTTCAGAGGTTTCAACTCATTCTCAGAAGCTCTACTCATTTAATTCTTTTGGTGGCTACACAATAACAAAAAATAAAAAATAAAAAAGTACACTCACAATAAAAATGCAATATAATAAATAAATAAAAGCACATCTACATAACTTGAAATAGAAATATCCTTTCACATGGACAATTATATCATCTTAAGTTAACAATTCAAATGATTGGAAGATAATTTCCGGAAATGATACTACAAATTTGTCATAACTTTCTGAGGATGCCAAAAATGTTAGTTATATGACATGATCATAAAACCTAATTAAGCCAGGATCTCTCATCTAACATAACTCTATAAGTATATAGGTCATATAAGTAATAAAGTAGATATAAGTTCAGATATTAATACCAAATGAATTATTCCATAATTCAGTATATCAATGATGAATTGATGACCATATTAGTTAAATAGATGTACTTAGTCTTAAAGAATATACTCATACTCTAGGGATAACACATGTACTTGTGTGTGATGATATTTCTCGATGTTTGATTCATAATGTATTTTCTTATTGGATGAAGGGTAGACTAATGTGAAAATGCTCATGTATCTTGGCATACAAGGTGGTTGTCATCCATTGGACTAACTCTATCAAGGATGTTCCCTTTGTAGTTTTCCCATTGGTTTTTTCAATACCAAAATAACATGTCAATCTATGTATGGATCATTATCACATATACTTCTTTTAGGCAATATGTCAACTATCATTGACAATAACTTTGAGTATGTACTTCTATTCTCCAATATCTAATTGTCTCCATGATTTTAGATTTTATGGTACTAAATTCGTTTGTGCTTTTGGCTTCATGAATATCATATTCATGATAATTAAATATATATATACTCAAAAAGTTACCTAAGAGTTTCACCACCATATGAGTCTCCCCACTTGCATGTGCCCAAGACAAATATTTCACCTTCCATCACAACTGATACATGAATCTCACAGTATGATGAAACTCTTAGGTAAGACACTCTTTTAACCCTCTCATTACTCTAAGATTAGTTCATCTAGATAGTACATAATAGATTGGTCTTTTAATATATTTGTGCTTTTGGCTTCAAGAACATCATACTCAAAATGATTAACATACCTCAACTTAATATTTTCACATATTAGATTTTCACACATTGATTTAATTTACAAGATAAAATTAGAAGGGTTGTTACTTTATTCTATTCAAAACACATGAGTGTGGCACATGAAATACATGTCACTATCTTTCATTACCAAAACATATAAATTGAATAATTATGAAATCCCTAATTTCTAGTTCTCAAGTGTATCCATATCTACCAACATTCAAATATATTATAAACCAAATATAAACTCATTAATTTAATAATCCATTACAACACAACCACATAACCAACTATAGAATTCAATTTTGCTAGACACTAGAGTTAAATCATACAAGATGTGTAAAAGGTCATCCCATGAATTTCTAGGTTCTCAATGAATGCTCAAACTAAATTCCAAGAACAAAACTATAATTACAATCTAATTTGCTTATTTTTCCCCTTAGATTTGTTCCTAATTGAGATTGAGGTCATAGCACTTAGGTTTGAAATGTATCATGATCTTATTCTGCTCCTCTATTTCTTATCTTTCTCTTTTCTCTCTAAGTGTAGCTTTACTTCACATATCCTTGTGACACTTTAAGTTAGATGTCATGACACAAAATTGAGATAGTGACTTAGTAATCTCTTCGAATTCTCTTTGTGAGAAAAATATCATAGTTGTCATGACTAAGTTAATTCTTTCTATAATACAAAATCATGATGCTTAGGTTTTTGGTTATAGCTTTGGTGTTGGAATTATGGGCAACGTGTCATGGCATTGTAAATGCCATGATTGAGTCATTTCTCTTTGGAATAAAAAACCATGATGAAAAATGATGTTGCAACCTATATTTGTTGATATGATGCATGTATTTGTACTAATGGGGTACTCAAGTTCAATGATATAGAAATAATATTATTGTCATTAAGTATTTTAGAACTAATATGGCCATGAAGATTTTATTGCACATTGATATGATTGTATTATCTTAGTAATAAAGTCATAACATAAAATATTAGCATGACTATTTTAGTAGAGTTACCACAAACTACTCAATACTATTATGGAGGATGTATATAAGTCGTGATAAGTGAATTATCATGATTTTCTATCACTTCTCTATCCTAAAAGGGTTTCTCCATCAATTCTACCAATTTCACCCCAAATTCTTTCTGATTTCACTAACATTCATCACTTACTCTTCAAATTAAGATTTAAGTGAAATCTTTTTAATAACTGCTAGTATTCATTCAAATAGCCTATACTTTATTTTTTAAATGGTATAATTTATTTGGTATTTTGAATACCAAACAATAATGTAAAAGAGTTTTTATAAATTTGTAAAGTCTTTTATGTAATAAGATAGCGAAATTTCTTCTTCTATCTTATGTCATTTCTCTTGTACATTGCGAGATCATGCTTTGAGAGCTCTCTTCCCTTGTTTGAAACCCTAAATAACCATCACAAATTTTTACATTTAGTATTTGAAAAAGGTTAAATGAGGTATCTTAGATTCCCAACAATCGGCACCACAACCATGGTTCAGTTGTAGAGCCTAATTTGCCAAAAGATTTAGAGTTTAGAAGATATGTGATGTTTGAATTTAGTATGGAAAGTTTGGTGATATCTAATATGTTTGAATCTAGTATCAAGATTGTCAAATTTGAAAAGTTATATCAAAGAGCATGAGTCTTGATCCAATTGTATTTGAGAGATAAAGCCTTGGTGAGTATTTCTGGTGAATGATCAACAAATGATTTGTAGAAGTTTGAGATGCTCTATTAGAGTAAATCATTAGTCAATAAATAATTTTTTAGGAAGAAACTATATAAGTTGCACATGTAGTAGGCTCATTCCTTTTCTTCACATTTACATGTGTTTAAAATATAGATAATCTAGTTGTTATCTATCAGTAATGAGATCAATGATGATGACAAAGCTATTATTTTCATTAGTTAACTACTATATTTATGGGATACATTGATTATTATCTTTGGTATTAGTATGACATAGTTATCCTATGAGATAATAGTTTCAATACTAATGTCTAAATATATGAAAAGGCTCAATATGAAAAAAATACTTGAAAAACATATTATTTGTGTGGGGAAAGATTGAAGAAAGAAGTCTTGATTTGCCTACAAGCAAATAAATGACAATGGAAATATTCAAAAGTGTGGATAAGCTAAAATTCAAGTGTTGGAAGTGCGGTAAAGCTAGGAACTTCAAAGGAGGCTATCTAAGAAGTGAAAACAAACCAACTCAGGTCTCAAAATATTTTCAAATTGTGACTCAGGTGAAAGTTATCTTAGAAGATAAGGAGTTATCCACTAGATACTTACACTTTTTATAAGCAAGTGTTTCTCATATTGATAAGGACATCTTGTTCATTGAGATAGGTTTTCATATAACATGTCTCCTCTTCATAACTAGTTTAACCAATATAAGGAAATATAATGGGACATAAGATTTGATTTCTATAAATGTGATGATTTATATTGTTATATGAATTTGTTGTGATGACAAGACTTCCAAAATGACTCGATGGGAAAAGGTGATTGATTAGAAAATAAGGTATAGAACCTTGTACAATTTGCTGGCAAGCACCATCATGTCTTTTGTCAGTAATGCATATATCCATGTGCCAAAGGAAATGAAGAATAAGTTGTAATTCAAATTAGAGAAGTGAAAGTTCATTGATTAAAAGGAAGTCATGAAAGGCTATCAGATTTTAAATTTAGAAACAAGAACAATCATCCTTAGTATATATGTCATTTTTAGGTAGTTCAAAGTAGAGAAGTCTTAGCCAATCAAAATGTGGGTGATCTTAATGAAGAAAGTGCATCATAATATTTTCTAATCATGACATTAAAAAACATGTCATGACATCTTACAATAATGACATCACAAAATATGTGGCAACTCCATTCTACTAGTGGCATAGATTCTCTTGATGAAGAGGCAGTGTAGATAGGGTTTAAAGATTCTATTGAGAAAATGAAGTCAAGACTTCACCTACATTGAGAAGCCAAAGGATGTCTACATGAATTAGAAACTCATATATAAGATATGTTGATAGTGCATGCCATGCTCTTCATATCACAAGAGACCCCAATACTATGAAGAAGGAAAGAGTCTACGGGGGGTCAAAGCAATGTGACCTTGCCATGGAAGAGGAGATGCAACCATTGAATAAGAATAATACTTTGAATCTTATGAAATTTTCTTTAGAATGGAAGCAATAAGATACAAGTGGGCATTCAATAGAAGATAAAGGCTGATGAAAAGATAGATAAATATATAAGGCAAAGTTGGTTGCTAAAGGATACTCTCAGGTTGAAGGCATTGATTATGATAATATCTTCTCATTAGTAGGATGAGTAGCATGATGCGAAGATGAACTTTCTTCATGGAGAACTAGATGAAAAGATATATATGTAGATCAATTTCAAAATGAAATTTAAGGAAAACTTAGTATACAAACTACAAAAATCACTATATGGATTGAAATAGTTTTTGAGGATGTGCTATCAAAAGGTTGATTCACATGTCTTGTAGCTAGGATTTAATAGATATGAGGCTGACCACTTTGTGTATACAAAATGGTTAGATAATAATTATGTTATTCTAACTTTTTATGGTGATGATATGCTAATGGTTGGAAATATCAAGAAGATGATCAATGCACTGAAATGATTTTTAGTGATAAAGTTCGACATGACATATCTTGGGGTAGCAAACTTATACTAGGCATGCATATTTGGAGAGATTGAAAAAAGATAATGTTGTGTCTTAGCAAGCAGAAGTATATTGAAGGAATATTTTAGAAGTACAAAGTATATGATTGCAAGCTGATGGGAACTCCTATAGTGACTAGGATGAAGTTGATAATAAAGTAATATTCTACTATTCATCAAGAGAAGCATGAGATGGCTCTCACTCCATATGCTAGTGTTGTTGGGAGTTTGATATTTTCTATGGTCAGTATAGCATGGTGTTCAAACTACTAAATAATCTTAAGTATTTTTGTGTTTTATGATGATGCATAGACTTGGAAATGGAGATATTATGGGTTGATTTCATGTTTGGGGCATTTTGGTAAGTTTTGTCGCATATCAAAATGTTTTTCAAGGTGTTTAGCAGAAGGGGGTAGAACATTGAGTTTAGTGTGGGTTTAACATTTATTCTTGGCTAAAGATCTACTTTACCTAATTGTTTAGGAAAATTTTTGTATATCATGACCCTACTAACTCATTAGCACAATTCTTCCACTATGAAATAAATTCTTAGTGGTTATGATATTAACATAGAGTTGTAGCTATACTTTTTTAAAAAAATTTAAATATCTATGATATTAATTCTATGACATATCTCTCAAGTACCTTATTGCTGCTAAAGGTCATGACTAAGTCCAAGTACTAGAACTTTATCTTTAATATGAATTAGTAGTATCAAGTCAAAGTAATAGCCTTTTTGCAAAATTGTGACTTTTGAGTTACAAAAAATTATGGATCAACAACTACTCAGGCCAAAATCATGATAATTATTTAGAGTTGTGACTTTTGAGAGATATGAAAGGAGAATTATGCGTCAATATCATAACTATTTTTCAATAACATGTCCACAATAAACACGATAAATCTTCTTAGCTCCTGGACTATTTCTTGGTAACATGATCATATAAAACTCATGAAAAACCATTGCTAACATCATGATTTCTAAAGTGTCATGACTCATAAACAAAATATGATGTCATTTACCACTACATGGCCATGTCCTAGCATTGTATCCCTTTATGGATGACGAGATGACACATGCATAAAGTCATAGCCACTTCATAATATTGTTACTTTGTGTTTTAGAGACATTAGGCCCAAGTCATGGTTATTACCATTGTCATGACTTTTTGTTATAGAAATATCAAAATTTAAACTAGAATTGTGACTATTTTATAGAATTTTGACCTCAAGCCAACGAGATGAATATAGAAGTTGTGACATTCTTCTAAAATCCATGACTTTCTACATAAATTAATACAAGGATGCTTGAGTATAAATATGCAAGATAGAGAAATTTTAAAGGATCTCTCTTTTTTCCTCTTCAACTTCTCCCTCATGCAATAAGCAAAGTCATACTAACTATCAAATCCTATGAGATGATTTCACACTTCATAGGAGTTCCACAAGTAAGTAAGAGATGCAAAATTAATACCAACACCTAGAGTTGAGGGCACGACTCAAACTTCTCTTCTCTATGAGATAATTTCACACTTCATAGGAGTTCCACAAGCAAGCAAGGGATGCAAAATTAATACCAATACCTAGAGTTGAGGGCACGACTCAAACCTCTCTTCTCTAGCACGGATTTGGGAATTTATACCAAACTAACATGGGTCTAGTGTTTGTGTGAATCAAGATATATGATATAACTTGGTTTTTAATTAATGAATATATGTGTTTCATTTATTTTATGTTATGGATATTGATAGATAGTTATTAAATAGTGTTTAAACTAAGATGTTAACTATTATTAGATTTGTGTGAGTTTGTAATGATGGGCCATGATAGATATACTACAAGGCTCACCCTTGCATATGGAATGAATTGATAGCCCTTTTGATTGTGATGCATGATATAAACCTATACATTAAAATATAAAATTCGGATATATTAATCATCATAAGTATATTGCTTATAAAGCCAAAAGTATAAATATTGTTACATATCAAGTTATTATACAATCTTACAAGTCTAGTTCTCAATTAGGATGGGTGATATGAAGGGTATTCTCCAAATGAGTTCACATTTATTATGAGAGTCATATTATTATTGAGAAAGATTATGATAAATAATCCTTAGGACATACTTGAGCATATAATAACTCATGAGGTGATATTATCCCTCGTGAGTTACTTTTACATGTATGATTCATACAAGTAAAACTTGAGTGAAAAATATATGTTAATAATGAAATTATTATGATTATAAAGCTGAATGTATAAATGTTTGCAAGTCATATCAATTATTGGTCTTTATGACATGTGAGTCTGAAGAATATGAGCATGCATGTGAAGTAATCATCAAAGATAGTTGATAAAGATACCTAAAAGATATAATATTTTGAATAATTCTCAAGTAGGAATGAATTGTTTTGTTGTTGGTCATGTATCGAGGGAAAAACTATGATGGAACTACCATTAGGACAAGCTCAATGGTTACAACCACCTTGTATGCCAAAAGGGCAAGGACTCATTGCACAATACCCAAACATTCATATTGTGTCTAAGATAATATTAGTCAAGCAACTTAAATATTATTACATAGATTAAATAAATAAATCATAGGCTTAAGATTGTCTAATAATCTAGATATTCATTTTACTAAAAATAGGTTCTATTATTATTGAATGATTGAATTGTTGATATAATTCATATGGGAATAATATTAGATGAAAGTCTATTTTACTACTTGGGTAATCCATGTATTTGTTGATCTCAATTGATGAGACACTCTTATTAATAATATTTTGGGACATCACCTAATCGATAAAATTAGATGGCAAAACAAAATTTCAACAAGTTTTTGACACCACTATTAGGATCGTTTAGAATAATTAGTCAATATAAGTTGACATAATTATTTTTGTATAAGGATAATTCCCTTTTAGTAATTTAGATAATATTAAGTTTGATATATATTCCAAAATTTAAAAGATAAATCTTGTTAGCTTGGTTGAATGTAAATTATTATATTGCGGGTTTATTTGTTTTCTTTATATTTTGTTTTCTCTTTTTAGCACCTATTTATAAGTTGAAGCTCTATACTGTGTTATCCCCTCTAGACATAGAAATCAAAAGAACTAGAAGAACTTTTACATTCAACATTACCATTATAGTTATTGCCCATTGTAAAGTATAGTTATTTAGGAATCCATTTGAAATTATTTTAAAATAAATACTTTGAGTTGAATCTTATAGTTATGGTTCAACAATACTAGTATAGCATAAGGGCATCAAAGGACCCTAATAGACATGTCGTAATGATTTTGGAGCTAAAAGATACTTTAAAAATAAATGGAGTTAGCTCCGATGCAATAAGGTAAGATTTATATACATTTTCATTAAGTGGTAAGACATGGAGTTAGTTCTAATGTTTACCATGGGGATGAATTAGTGAGAGCCATTTTTTTTTAAATTCTTCTCACCTCAAATTACATCTCAAATATGAAAAGAGATAAACTAATTCTAGCAAGAGGAGCATAAGAATTTATAAGATGCTTGTGACCCTTTTAATGAGTTGTTGAAAAGATGCCCTCAAGATAGGTTTGAGTTTTGATTCTAAGTATGAACCTTCTATGATGTGTTGAACTATATGACAAAGTGCTTAGTTGATATAACTATTAGATGATCAATTATGAATAAATTTCCAAAGGAAGTATGTTATTTATTTGAGGAACTAGTGAAAATAACTATTAAATATTAATAGATTGTTTAATTGAAAGAAGATAACCTAAATATTAGAGTTGGATTAGTTCACTAATATTCGAGTAAATATGAAAGCTCTTTTAAGGAAGCTTGATACCTAAAAAAAAAGAATATCAGGAGAGATCACCACTTTACATTACCATGAATTGGTGGACTAAGAGATCTTATTTATCAGAAAAAGCCAAACAGGTGCAATCCAAAGGGTACATGTTTTAACTCAATAATAATTTTCTAATGCATTACCATATGAATGTGAAAAATTATAAGAATTTTTTGTATGGAGGCTAAGAGAGTGGGCTATAGTATATTGTGCAATCCTCTTGAAATATTAGGAACAATGCGGTGAGCTACAGTAATCAAGTTGGCTCAAAATTTAATACTCAATCATCATGAAGAGAATAGATGCTGTGATTGGTTAAAGAGATGCTAGCTATCCTAGTAGAATTGAAAAAAAAAATTAATGCCTAAGATAATTGAATGGGAGTGCTTGAAGTGAGAATGAATAAAATATGTTTGATAATGAGGAATATAGAGCATCATCTCGGTCAATTGGCATTATCAATGAAGGGTAGAAGAGTAAATTAACAACTAAGTGATATAAAAATAAATCCAAAGAATTACTCCTCAATATTACTTAGAAGTTAAAAGATATTACAAAGACATCCTGAATAAAAGGATTTTAGAAATTTTAGAGGTGATAGTGTTGTGACTTTCCCAAAAGATATTAAATCTGACTTTTGCACCTTTCCCAAAACTCTCGGTCAATATGGTGTTATGACCTTTTCAACTTTCTCAAAAGTCATAACTGAGCCAAAAATTCTTCATGAAGATACGACCACAATTGATGAGAATTGGAACTATGACATATATGTTATCATGACACCTATTAAGCCCAAAACCTCAAAAGAATTACAACTCAATCACGCAAAGATGAGAAAAAAGGAAATAGAGAAATAGTGGAGCAAAATGAGTTTACTCAAAACCATGGAGAGAGAAATAAATTAGAATGAAGCTAAGGGTAAGTTTTCGATTTATCTTATATTTTCTCAATGATTTAGGAAGGGGAAATTAGATGAACACTTTACATGTTTTTTCAATAAATTTAAAAATTAGAAGTGAACATACTATTTATCAAAACTCTAGCCCAAATACTGAACTACATTAAATTTATGATAGACATAATTAGTATTATGAGGAACTTGGAGACATTCGAGGCTGTGAATATGATTGAGAATCATAGATCATTCAAAGAAAACTTTTGAGAAAATTGAAGGAACTCAGATGTTTTACTATATATCTTGAACTATTAGAGATCACACCTTTTGTAAGGTATTGTACAACTTGATGCCCCTGTCAATTGCATGAAGATTGAATCTCTATAAAATTGCTTCAATATCTTTCTCACTCAAAATGATGGATTGGACTATTAAGAGCTCAAATAGAATCATTGAAAATGTATTGGTCAACGTGAATAACATTATCTTTTCTAGTAGATTTTGTTGTATGGGATATAAAAGAAGACAACTACATACCATTAATATTAGAATGACATTTTGGCAATGGAAAAAGCTCTTATTGACATCATGCAAGGAAAGCTCACTCTTCATGTTAGTGTGGAACAATTAAAGTTTAATAATAATAATGGATTATAAGGTCTAAATAATGATAAAATAGGTTGTTAGAGAATTGATAATCTTTTCTATAACAAAATGCAACAAAAAAGTGAATTTTTGGTGGAAAGATTTTGAAGAAGTTTGCTGGCAAGATGAAGGCAAACAGTATGAATAGAAGAAAAAATTTGGAGATATGATAGCGATAAAGACAAAGATTACGAAGAGAAAGATTTATATTGGAGCTACCAAAATGAGGAAACAAAAGAAAATGACTATTATGATGTTGTGACTTTCTTCAAAGTTAAGACTTTTGAGAAGTCTTATGTTGACAACTCTAAGGAAGCTATGGTATCAAATGAGAAAGACAAGACTGAGATAGAAATCATGGAGAAGCAAATCAAAGATAAGGTTGTTGTTATGACCAATACCATGAATTTGAGGAAACAAAATGAATTAGTCCATCAATAAACTTAAGGCAAATCAAAGTCAATGTTGTCTTGAAATTTGAGGAAAGTGATGTCATAACTATGCACATCACTGCAACTTTAGAGATACAAGAAGAAAAAGGCAAATAAAAGATTTAATACAAAGCTGTAACTTTGGAGATACAAAAATAAAAAGGCAAGGAAAAATTTCAAGACAAAGTCATGAATTTAATTATATCCATGAATTTGAGTTATAAATAAGAAAAGGAAAGGAAAGGCTTAAAGGCAAAGCCATGATAGAACTCGGTAATGCAACTTTGGAAATCTAGAATGAAAAGAGACAATGTAGTGGAAAAAATAAGATGTGACATTCACTAAATTCATAGCATACAAAGAGTAAAAAATCCAATAAATAAGTGTAGTTGAAGCATGACTAAAGGAAGAAACTAATAAGAAAGAGGTAAAATAGTATACTAAGAAGATAGAGTGAACATCAAAGATCTTCAATGGAGAAAAAAGAATTTGATGGTCTAAGTACTGATATTAAATATAGTTCTACTTAGGAGGTATTCGAATTTTCTTCTTCTTCATGTGTTAAGCAATAAATGCTTATACTTACCACATAAACAAATGTACACATCTAATGACCCACAAGTATAGTCACGAAACTCAAACTCTACCATGATTATCAATATGTCTGCTTGAAGTTGTTCTACTATTTGTATACTTTATGATACTCAAGCCTAGTCATGACAATTCATAGTGATGATAACATTTTTTTATCATGAAGGGGAAAGTTATTATTCATGGATGAATAATTATTTTAGTATGTGAGTTTATTTGATATTCAAACAACTAAATATTTTTATGCATTTTCTTGGTTTATGATGATGTGCAGACATGAAAATTGAGATATTATGTGTTTATTTCATGACTTTGATATTTTGATGAGTAATAATGAATAGTCATGAAATCAATAAATTTTCGGAGGTATTTATTAGAGGGGATAAACATTCCGTGTCGTGTAGTTTTCACATATATTCTTGACCAATACTCTACCTAATTAGTTTAAAAAATTCTTGTAGGCTAAAACCCTACTAAGTTAATTGTATAATCCTTCCACTATGTGATATATTCTTAATATTATTTTGGAATCACAATCATACTTATCTTAAGAAATTTAAATAGTTATGATATTAATTCTGTCATAGTAACCAACCACTCCACTGGTGCTCAAGCTCATCACCAAGTCTAACTGTCTAAGTACCATGATTTTATCTTTAATATGGATCAGTAGTCTTAAGTTAAAAAATTTTTATAAATATGTGATATTTAAGTTATAGAAAATTACAAAGTCACAACTACTTAGGCTAAAGTCATGAGAATTATTGAGAGCCATGACTTTTGGGACACTAAATGGTATAAAAGACATTAATTGAGTATAGTCATTTCTCCAAAGCTATGATTCTTAACCTTATAAGAAGGCATATTTGTTACATATTCACTCAAGCTAATATCAAGTGTGGTGGAATCCTAATAGTGTAATGGCAATATGGTATATGAGAGAAGAGAATATTAGTCTCGCTACCAGTCACAACACTATGCACTAGTGATATACATGAAGGAAAAGTTTTGTGTCAAGGTCATTTCCCAGTGTCATGGCTATGACCAACACATGAGAGATCATCTCAATACCATTACTATTTTTCAATGTTGCAGCAATATAAAACTCAATAAAGGCCATTTCCAATATCATGGCTTCTACATAATACTATAGCTATATAACATAATTAGACGTCATTAACCACTCTATGGCCATGCCTTAGTTCCATGACATTTTATGGATGATAAGATAACAAAGTATTAATGTTATTGTCACTTCATAATACCAAAACTTTATGTCACAAAGGCATTAGGCCCATATCATGGTTAATGTCAGTGTCATAACTTTGTGTTACAAAAAATCAAGATGCAAACCAGAGTTGTGACTATTTTCCAGAGTCATGATCTCAATACAAATAAATGAAGACTGATGTTGTGATCTTCATATGGTCATGATTTCCTACTTAGAGTAATGCAAAGTCTCATAGGTACAAATATGAAAGATATATAAATTTCAAGGGATTTCTCTTTTTTCCTATTCTTCTTCCTCACAAAACAAGCAAAGACATAATAACTATCAAATCCTAGAGGTGAATTTCATACTCTTTAGGGGTTCCACAAGCAAGTAATAGACAACATATTAATTTGAATCACAAGAGTTATAGGGCATTAATCTCAAACCCCTCTTCTCTAAAGTAGATTTGGGAATTTATACCAAACTATCATTAGTTTAGGGTTTGTGTAAATTGAGATATGCAATATGACTTTGGTTTTAAATTAATGAATGAATGTATCTGATTTATTTTAGTTATGTATATTGATGGATAGTGATTAAATAGAACTTGAACTAGAGTTTCTACTATTAGTAGGTTTATGAGAGATTATTATGGTAGATAATGATAGATAAACCATGAGGTTCACTTATATATATGATAACAAGAAAATAATAGCTCTTTTGACTATCATGCACAAGATAAATTTATATTTTAAACTCAATATTTAGGGATGTTAATTACCATGAGAAATGATACTTATGAAGTTAAAAGTATTGATTATATTACACACTAAAAAAATGTACATATCTTAAAAGAATTAGTTCTCGATTAGGATGAATTCAATATAAAATATTCTTCCAAGGGATTCACATTTAGTATGAGAGTCACATCATCACTAAGGATGATAACAAATTATGATTGGGGCACATGTGCTAATATGTTGTGACTCTCAAAATAGTAAAGTCCTCGTGAGTTACTCTTACTTATATGGTTTTCACTAGTAAAAATTGAGGGACTCATATGTTAATTATGCGGATATGACTTTTAAAAAGATAAAAGTGTAAATATTTACAAACCATGTCAATCTATTTAATCACTATCCATCAAGGATAGTGATTAAAAGTCATATTAGCACATGGACTTTCACTAGTGATGTAGCCTAAAAGATATTTGACAACTATAAGATATAGAATTGTTAATTACCTTGAGGACTTTCACTATTTGAGAGACTTTATTTCAATTCTCATATGTTAGTTACCTTGAGGGACTTTATGATATTTGAGGCAAGATAATAAAAGTGTGCGAATAAAATAACCATCAAGGATAATTGATGATGTTGCCTAAAAGATATAGAATTGTGAATGATACTAAAGTAGTAATATATCATTGTCTCACTAATGATGTAGCTATAGGACAACAATAAGGGAACTACCATTATGATTGATTCAATGGTGATAACTACATTATATGACATCTGGGCAAAAAATTATTGCATAACACTCAAATTTTTATTCTATTTCCAACATAATATAAGTTGACACATTTAAAAATCACCACATAGATTAAATGAATAAATCATAGGTGATTATTTAAAAATATGATTATCTATTTTACTAAAACTGGCTTGTCTTATTATTGAATAACTGAACTGCCAATACAATTCTTATTGAATCAATATTTAGATGGAAGTCAACTTTACTACTTGTATGACCCATGCACTCATGGATCTTAGTTAATAATTTACTTTTGTTAATGAACTTTTGAGATATTAACTGATAACATTAGGTGGAATACCAAAGTTATAATATATACAAAAGCCAATATTTTACATATTGTGAAAGTATTGAGCAAGTACATGTCCAAATGAGAGAAAAAGTATTGGAATGCTATTAAAAGGGTGCTCATATATCTTCATGGTACTATTGATTTTGTATTGTAATTTGGAAGTAATAGCAAGGAGGATAAATTTGAAATTAGTTGAAATATTGATTTTGACTGGGGTAAAGATATGGATAATAGATGATCCACAAGAATATATGTGTTCAGCTTGTATGGAGGCAAGTTATCTTTGCCTTCTCATCTAGCGAGGCTATGTGTAATGTTTGGTTTCGAGCATAAGGAATTAAGGCTAAGATATGATAGTCAAAGTTTATTCATTTAGTAAGAAATCCAACATTTTATGATCAAATGAAGCACATCAATATCAAGTATTACTTTATTATAGAGCAAGTTGATTGGAGGCTGACTAGGTTAGAGAAAGTCAACATGAAGAAGAACTACAATGATTACTTGACAAAGGTAGTGAATTCAAAAAAGTTCTAGTTATGCAAAAATGAGTTTGATATGAAAAAGTACTTTCCAAGTGGAAGAATGTTAAGATTGGCTCATACTTCCAAAACTACAACATGTATTTGGTTTATGACTTCAATTGTGAAGTCACGACCTAAATGGAATCATGACTTATTTACTCTTGTCGTGACTAGAAGATTTTGTATTTGGTGTTATGATATGAATTGTGAAATCAATACTTGAATGGAGTTGCAACTTATTTTGTGTTATTTGGATTGGAAATCTTTGTGTTTGGTATCATGTCATGAAATATGGAGTCACCATTAAAGTATTGATTTCACAATTCATGTCAACACCAAATACAAAATCTTCTAGTCACAACAAGAGTAAATAAGTCATGATTCCATTTAGGTCGTGACTTCACAATTGAAGTCATAAACCAAATACATGTTGTAGTTTTGGAAGTATGAGCCAATCCTAACATTCTTCCAAGCACATCTTGGAAGAATGTTATAATTTTGTAATTAATTCAAAACATTTAGTAAAATGATTTTTTTTATATTGTTACTATAATAGTATATTATAGACATGAAATATAGTAATATTTTTCCAAGCACATCTTGATCAATGATGTTTTATCCACATAATTTTAGCTAAGAGATAATGTTAAACATGACTAAGTGGTAGTCAATGATATATTTCAAGCCCTACAATAATAAATGAGGTCAATCACAACAAGCTTTTAGAAGTATTATGGTCTTTTGATAATCATATCATTATTTCAATTTTTTTCAAAGGGATCATTAGATATTCACTCTTCATGCCTTCTCATTATGATAAAAAAAAAGGATATCAAGGCCTTAGCATTATATTGTAGGGATATATTTTTCTTCTTTGATAATATTTCCATGATTGATAGTAGGTAGTAGCCAAGTGAATTTCATCATCAAAAATCCAAGATAAATAATTCTTGT